>JAOQGH010000019.1:71462118-71475996 GCA_025769975.1 Gallinago jamesoni | reverse complement strand
GAAAAGAGTCTGTCTCCCTCCTCCTTCAAACCACCCTTTAGATACTTATAGGCATTAATAAGGTCTCCCCTCAGCCTTCTCTTCTCCAGCTCTCTCAGCCTTTCTTCATAAGGGAGATGCTCCAATCCTTGAATCATCATGGATCATGTTGTGATCCATCTGGTTAGGGCCGAGATGGTCAGCTAGTAGCAGTACTGTTATTTGGCATTATTAATACAATTTTGAAGACAGGAAAACAAACTAGTGACAGTTCTCAATTTTTTGGCTGGACGTAAGGTGCACTTGAACATCTCTGAGGTTTGTCTCTCTGGAATTTCTGTTGGAAGTGAAAGGCAGCACATTACTAAGACACATGGAGAATGCCAAAATGCAAAGACACAATGAAATGAAGGGGTACAATCATATTAAGGACAACCCTCTTTCACCCCGACTTTTTAGCTATATATACCCATTTACCAGCAAAGCACAGAGAGTAGGACACACGCAGGGCTCTGTGGATAACAGTAACATTGAAAAATGCCTCCTAAATCAGTAAAGCACAAAACTGTATTGGTGACTTCAAACAAGCAGTTTGCAAATGTTTAGTGTACTGTACTCAAATGTATATCCTTCATTGGGTTTAATAGCTTCATTTTATTCAAATGGCATGGCCCAACTGTAAATGTTACTGTTCATTGCCACATTTGGGATGGATATTATTGTACTTAACTAATTTAAATACCAGATAAATCATCATGAGCTTGACAGTGAGCTTTTTATCCTATGCAATGGTTAAAAACAGGATATAATTCCCCTTAAATTAAATTGCACGCTACTCTACTAAAATCTCCGCTAAAGAAAGGAATTTACAAAGTATTTTCTCAAGCTGTTAAAACTGATAAAAAGATAAAAATATTCCAGTAAATATTAAATAGTAAGTAGTAAATGGCTAAATTCTATTTTTCATGGCCAAATAAATTTTGATGTTTACTAAATTTGAAGTGAAGATTCCACTGAAAGGTGGTGTGGAAGCAGTTAAATGCACTCAATAGCTATATATGGCTGAAATGGGTTGTTTTGCTACTGCTTTCATCACAGAAATTATAACTCAAGTTTAGAGTGCTTTATGGGCACATGGAAAGCATGTGGTTAGCCAGCTGCATGTGTATGGCTTCGGGCATATTTTTCAGGTCATTTCTATTGCCAGAAAAAATGGGAACTAAATCCTGCAAATTCATGATTCTACAGAGACAAGGCTCTGGAGTTTTTGACTACAGCATGTTTACACAGGATTTCTCATGGGTAATTGATTTATATAAGGTAAGTTTAGCTATGCCTTGTCTCCACTTGTTCACAATAGCATCGCTTTCTGTTTGTTGTTTATGCCAAACTGATACCCTACTACACAAAAATGTCATCTTTTATATTCCAGTGAAAAGATATTTTCCTTTTCATTTTCTTTCTGTAATACATGCTTATTTTAAGCAAAATAAACATTCAGAAATGAAAGTTCGCTGTTACTGTTAAGGAAACCATGTTGTTCATTTTGGTTATGAGCAGTGTATCATGAATACTTCAGCCAGTAATCTAATTTCACCTGGGTATGTGTAGGAAAACAGAGATATAATGTTTTGAACAGCAGTAGTTATGGGTCAAAGACAATCCTGACAATTATTTCCACCTGCTTCTGCTGCTGGGTGGTAGGCATGTACAGTCCCTGGATTTAAATTTGTTCATACAGTTAAAAGCTATTTATGTTAATTTGCCTGGTGTAGTCAGGCTTTTTTATACACTACTCTAGAACTGCAGTTGGTTAAAGACCAGCAGAGATTTTAGGGATGGAATAGAGTGCTACCAACCAGGAGCAATCCCTAGGGACAGAGGTGACTCTGGACATTCTGTGGCCTGTTTAGCTTGTGCTATCTTCCTCTCATCCTGGCATCACGCTCTGGAGCTTCTCAGTTACTTTATAGCCTGTTGTTGTGGTTTAATCCCAACCAGCAACCAGGACCAAGCAGCTGCTTGCTTGCTCTTTCCGAGGTGTGTGGGGGGAGTATGCTGGAGGGAATCAGAAGAGTAAAAGTGAAAAAAGAGGCTGTTCAGGGTCTCCAGATGCTGTGTGGTTTGTGGTGTGGCTGCAGATGCCATGAGACCCGAGGCTTGGAGCAGGCTGGAAGGGCTGGAAGAGCCACATGGGCTTGTGCAGAGCACGTGCCTCCCTCCCACAGCCTGCCTGAACTGGGTATCTCAGGGGCAGGATATTTCCAGACGTGGGCCAGGACTCTGGTGGGAGGACATGGACAAGCTCCTGGGCAAGGATCACAGGCTACCACGAGAACACAGTGGTAAACATCTAGGTAAATAGAAATATATTCAGCTAAATTTTGACTTGGGGAAAATTCCTTGTATCCAGATGAGCATGTTCTTTACCAGAAAGTAAAAGCTGAAATCATGAGGTATTTTAGAAAACGCTTGCATTTGTGCTCAATTAAGTTGCATAATGCGTTTTTAAAAATAATGCATTTAGAAATTCTGTGTGCCGTTATTCGCAAATTACTTCAAGTAGGTCCTGGTTATCTGATATTTAATTATTCAAAACTATACAATGAATTATTTCTGTACAGGCTTTATGGACAGTTTACTCTCAGTCTTTAATATTCATACTGAGATTGGATCATTTTAATTGAATGCCTATGGCCTACGTCCTGCTATATGCTTCTGTCCTTTGATTGTATAAATTCCTGAATTTCCATATTCAGAATTGGGGTTTGTGGTGTTTTCCTTTTTTTAAAATATCCTTTTAATTTGGAAACTTTTGTCAGTGAGCAAGTTCAGTAGCACACCATGGAAAAAGAAATATGTAGTGTGCTAAGCTGACAAACTTGTCTGAAAAATATTTTTTCCCCTTTCCAAGCAAATACTCTAAAGTATTCATATTTCAAAGGACTTCAGCCAAGATTTTTGTGGAATTAGGAAAGTAGCATGGTGGCTGAGAAATGACTAGAACTCTGCTGGTGTGTTTTGTAGAGAAAAATCTTACAATTTTCAGATTAGATTTGTTTTTTAGTGGCCGTTGCTCCGAATCAACTCCCCTCTGAGAGTGTGCAGACTGCACAATTCAGTATCCATAACAGATCCATCTTGCCATGTGTATGTATAACAGGTTAAATGATAGCTGCTTTAAGTACAGGGAGGGAACATCAAAGGCTTCACAAGATTCATTTGCTGCTCTTTGAATTAAAAAAAAACCCAACCCAAACCAGAAATGTGAGAGGTTAGCCAGAGCAAAGACCACGATGACTACAATGAAAAATGCTCAGACTGCACCTTACAGAAGACTAAACAAAGGGGTTGAGGAGGAAAACAAATATGCTGAGTGACTCCTTCCTTTCTCGCAATTTTCATGTGTTCAATGGGTTCAGCTGTCTCTGAACCAGTGTGCTAGCTTTGAGAGAAACCTGGAACAGTCAGAGTGTGGTCTTCATCTTCCCTCTCCCATTGCTGACATTGCCTTCTCAATTTGTGCCCTCTCAGAAATGCCCCCAAATATAGGAAAAAAACATGGAAAAATGTCTTGTTTGAGCCTAAGTGGGCCCTTTCTCTGGAGGGTGTGGAATTCTCAGGCCAAGGTGGGTAGTCAACTCCAGGCAACCATGGACTTGTTTTTTATTTTCCCTGTTGAGGCATTTTGCTTCCAAATGCCAGCTGTGGACTTGCCTATTCTCACAAGTTCCCTGTCTGTTTCTGCTGCTGAACATGGTAGCATTTTCCTAGTGACGGGGCCTGTCTGACGAGAGAAGCATGTTAATGAGCGGCTGGTAACACGGGTTACAGGGCTCTCCAGAGCAGCCATGGCATAGAGGACGGGGCATTTTTCTGCTCGCTGCTGTCTGGAAAAGAGCTGCTGCTTCTGGAGGCAGGTCAGCATCCCAGTCCTCCTCCCCAGCAGAGCAGGACCTTCTTCAAGTCCTGCCGTGCGCCCTTCGTGTCAACATGTTGGCTGCTAGCTTGGGTAGCTCGCTGCGAAGTGTTCAGCAGTAGGATATTCATTCTCAATTTGAAGCTGTCCTGTGGGCTAAGTTGGGGTGCAATTTTTCTCTGGAAATGCTGAGGACCTGAGATTTGTGTCTTTACCCACGTGGGAGTAGTCCACGGAGGTGCAGACCTTTTTGTCCCCACAAACCCCAACATGCAGTGATTTTAGACATTTGCATAATGTGCTTGAGAGCGAATGCTTGAAGAGATGTTGGTCTGAGTGAGTTCATCCCGTTCTTTCTCCCTCTTGCCTCCCTCCCCAAGCAATAATTGCATTGGTACAACACATGCAGTTTTCATTCTTTATCCTACAGAAATAGATTTGCTCCCATGTGCATTACAAAAATGCCTCTGATGATATCATCTGTAACTTCTGCACAGACAAATGCTTTTGGCCTCAGCCACTACAGCCTGGTTCATTGCCCACCAAATTATCGTGTGAGCTCCCACTTTCTTTGATGGCCATCTACTCAACCTCTGCTGAATTGCCCTTCTCTTTTCCAGTGATAGGTACTGAATGTATTCTGATCAACAGCAAGAAAAGGATTTTGTCCAGATAATATCTTTCTGTGGTTGAAACAAATAGTCTAGCATTTCCAGCATATGAATAGCAGAACATTCAGAGGAAAAAAGCATCCCTTCTGGACACTTATTTCAAAATTTGCAGTGTGTTATAACTCCACAGACAATCAAAAAGGAGCTATCGCTAAAGTTGTCACACATGTTGACACTTTTTATTTTCAGTTTTTATTTTTCTTGTGACTGTACTGTCTTACTGTTTTTCTCTTTAACTTTTCTACACTCTGACTTTTCTTCCTTTGCAAGGAGTTTATCTTGAAATGCTTTCAACCTTCATTAAAACAGTTGGTTTGTATCCAGATTATTCTGCTCAATGATTTCCGCTTTTTCCTGCTCCCAATTTCTTACTAACTTTATGCCATGCTGGAACAAAAAATTATTACACATTTTGAGGGGCGTTGTATGAAATAAATAATACAGCTTAGCTGTTTGCGTAGCAGAAATGATAGCATTAGTTGTCTGTTTGCTTATTTATGCTGGGAGCAACATTTTGTAATACAGATACAGCCTGAAAAGAGATTTAAAATTTTATATTTTCATTCCACACACAGAAGTATGGGCAAAGTGGAAGAGGGAGAGGAAGAAAACCGTTCCAATAAATGCAACTTTCAGTTATTCTCTGTCCTTCCTTGGACTCTGCTGCTCTGTAATAATGCTGTCAGTGGTGACAACCACATCACTAGATGGTTTAAATTGTTCTCAGCTCTTTCTGTTGCTTTTTCTGCGTGTCATTTCTCAGGAGGGGATTTAACTTTAAAATTGTTTAATCAAGACTCAGATTCTCTCCTGAAGTTGTAATAGTTTCATTCTCAACTGGTGGTGCAGGGCATTAAAGCTGCCCTTCCAGTGTGAAGACACTGCGTTTTTTGTTAGTACCCAAAAGACAGGGGGAAAGTTAGAAATATTTCAGTCTTTCAAAATGTGTCAGGGGGAAATTGTCCATTTCCCAAAGGTAACCATCCTTGCCTCTCTCCTCACTTACTTGAGCCTGTCCTGTCAACCCAAAGCTCCCTTCCCTCTGCTTTGAAATCTGAAAGATCTTTTGTTTTATCCATTTCCATCAGAAGCAGCAAAGAAACTTTGTGCTCTGGATCCCTGCATGACTGAAGTCTTATGTGGCCTTCAGACAAAGCAGCTCCTCCCCACTTCCAGTTCACTCTGATTTCAACAGGAGACACTTTTCTTTTGGGAAAATATTGGTTGGCTTGATTTTATGGCTGTGTAAATAAAGAACAAAGAATGAATTCTGGAGGCATATAAATGACAGGTCAAAATACTTTTGTCTTTTTCTCAGGTCTGTTATATTCATGTAAATTGCAAGGGAATCTCTTTCCTCAAATATTTCAGTTCCAACCCCAGTGGCAGGTACAGTCTACTAACTCACTGGCCAGCTCTTTAAATTAGCATGCTGTTCCCCTTCTTCTATGTGAATTGGTACGAGGACACATTTGTCATGCCTTTGCCAGCTGAATTGCTCTGCTATGCATAGACTGACAGGATGTGACATTTCCAGATGCATGAAGTATTTCCATGTTTCTGATATTTCAGTGAGTGTCTGCATGACAGAACAGAACAAATCTGCCCATTTGGTCCATCAAATTACCAGGTAATGAACTCACTCCACAGTTACTAGTTGTTGCTCCTTGCTGTCCTGAATTATTCTTCCCCTGTGATGTGTCAGTGCCTTAACAACCCCTTTTCTTTGTGCTGCCGTAGTTTTTGATGGCCCTCTAATAAAGCACAGGATTCCCACCACTGCTTCCTCCTGCCCTTCCACCAAACCCATTGTGTTCACATGTATATAACTGAAAGTTTTATCCTTCCTCAAAATCAATCACTGCCTCTGAATTCCTTCCTCTTTCAGCCATCACTCCTGCTTTCCCAGATCTTGGCTGACTCAGGATGGCTTGCAGCACAGTGACATGTTCTTCTTTTCTGCTCTGACATGCTCTTGTCTGTCTCTCAGAGATACTGTCCTGGCTTGAGGTAAAACAGAATCAATTTCAAATATGAGGAAAAACTACTTCACAGGGAGGGTGACAGAGCCCTGGAACAGGCTGCCCAGGGAGGTCGTGGAGTCCCCTTCTTTGGAGATTTTCAAGACCCACCTGGATGCAGTCCTGAGTAACATGCTCTAGCTTAGGCAATCCTGCTTCAGCAGGGGAGTTGGGCTAGATGATCTCTATGGTCCCTTCTAACTCTAATAATTCAGTGAAATTCAGTGAAAGGTGAATTTCATGACAAGAGAGAATATCCTTGCACAGGGAGTATTAAAGCGAACAAACCAAAACAAAACAAAATCCCCCCAAAAAGAAGTAGAAAAGGACCCTTCTATGTCCCTCCCACCCCCCAACATTTGAAAGGAAAACAAAAAGCCAAACCCTTTGTGTTGCAAGTTAAGCAAATCTCTGGTAGATGGGATTAAGAAAAAAATTTCCAACAGAAACTTCTTTTGTCGTTACCTACTTCAAAGCTCAGGTACAGCTCAATCTCCTTTCCTAATGCTGCCTCTGGCTGCTCAAAGGCAGCACTTCCACTTCTGGACTGTGTGATGAATTCTGTATACCCAAAAGCGAGCTATTTCCAAAGGTCTGTTTTGCTTTCAACTCCATTCAAAGAACATCTTTCATGCCATTTCACTCAAACTCTTCTTCCCAAATTTGAGGAAGAAGCTCAATAGCTTCAAGAGCAAAATAGCTCCTAGCATCCTGAAATTGTCTCGCTCTAAGCATGCATGGAGTCTAGTGCACGATACCACCAAATAAGAGACCTCAAAATAAATGCTTCACTCTAAAGAATGTTTGGACAGCTTTGTGCCTGTTTGGTATATGCCATGAAATAAAACTGCATTAAATTTTTCATACAGGGTTTTACTTCCAAAGTTTATCAACTGCTGTTGATAATTACTTTCTGCTCTAAGGATGTATTTTAAGACTAAACCAGTGAAGTTGCATGTTGCCTTTGCCAATATTTCTATCAGCAGATTTTTTTTTTTTTTTGTCATGTTCTTTCACATTGCTTCAGGCAATCTGAGTAGTACGAGATCGGTGTTGCCAAATATGCTCATTAGGGTGCCTCTAACTTCCCTAGCAGCCAATACCACAAAAAGTGACAGAGACTAATGGGTACAGGGGAGAAGTAAACTTAAAGGGTTACCAGTTTCTTGGTGAAGCTGTTGATGAGGACGTATCACTTGAATCTTGGAAGCTGATTTTCTGACAGATACTCCCACACTTTGTGGGCAGAACTGTCACAGGCAGATCTAACTGAAGATTTATTATTTTTCTTTGAGAATACTAAAATTTCATTCCTTATTTTCTTCTGAAATTACAAGTGTAACTAATATTTCATGCCAGATTTTATAACCTTGGAAGTAAATTTTTTATCTTCCCTTGCTTAAGACAAATAGCACTATCAGTACTTCCAGATCTTCACTAGTTTGGAGCAATGGTGACCCTAGACACTTTTGTGCTTGGCACAGAACAAGGATGTCAAAACCCCAGTACGTCTGAAACGACCATTCTTGGGCAACAGGGGTATAAAGATGGAGATTCCAACCATGAATATTCTGTGATTTGGGGATTTGGGGATTTTAAAAATGAGGAGATCTGGTGGACTGACTCCTCCAAACTGTGTTGCAGATCAGGTGCCCGAATCTCACTCACTTATATTTTAAAGGCTGCCTAGGTCTTCATACTATTGCCATATCAGTCTCTTGCAAATTATAAGAGGTGGTATTTGTTCGCTTGTACTAATTGTCCAGTGTGGTGAGTGGGATGACACCACTAGTGGATCCGGCACAAGAGAATCACTGTGTGAAAATTTAACCCAAATATGTCACTATTGGTATGTGATTCATCAGTCCACCATGTCAAATTGACAATGTTATCACAGCTGTTCTGAATTTTTCAGTTCTCATCTTTCCTTTGCACTGAATTTCTTTGAGTTTATTCTTTTTTTAAGTAGTGGGAAGAATAGTGTGAAGAAACGTGTATTGAGTACTTGATATTTTTGCTCGAGAGGATCAAAATACATAACTTTTGTTTGTTTTTATTTGAGCCCTATCATTACCCTGCATGTTTGTCAGAAGAGCATAAGCCATGTCTCTCAAGCTTTTGCTGCCAGAGAATATCAGGTCTCATTGGGAAAGAGATGAGAACAATATTAAAAACCTGATGGACTACTTGGATTTGGGTGGAAAATCTGTTTCAACACTTTCTCCACAGGGATATCACATGGAAGCAGGGCAAAGACTAACATAACATAACTGTGACTATGTTTTTTTCACATAGCAGGATGCGTCTTGAAAGTTGAATGGAAGTTGGAAAATTTGCTAAGCATAAATTTATACACAGTGGAAATTCATCTACCTAAATTAAGCATAACTGTAAAATGATTGACTTGTATTTTGAAATTGCAGCCTAAATAGTTAAAAGGAAAAATCAAAACTTGTAATATTTGAAATAATAGATTAAAATTTTCAGACGCATTTGAGTAGCTCTTGTCCAGAAGTCTTTCTAACCTACTAAACCACTTGTTTTTGAAGATTTCTTATATAAATAAAAAACCCTCCAACAGTTTAGCAAGGAAGGTTGAGCTGTTTCTGTCTTACTGTTGACAGGTACTTACTGACATTGAAGCAAGATTGTGGAAGATTAAAAAAAGAATTGATGGATGACCTGTAAATGAAGTTTAGATGAGTACAAAAGATAAAAACCATCTGTACTGTTAATCGAATTTTGGATTCACTGACTGAAGTTCAGAAAAGCACCTGAAGCTGACCAAAAACTTTCTGCTGAATCAAGTGAAGCCAGGAGAATGTCACAAGGTTGCAAAATTAAGGAGGCAATTTTAAAGGGGGAGCATTCTGAAAAATGTAATAAACACTTCTTTCCAGCTGAGAACCAGAAAATACCAGGAAAAGTCTGGAACATAATTTAGGAGGCATCTTAGTGCAACTTGAAAAAGGTTGAAATGTGTTGGATGACAACTTCTAACTTCACTTGCCTCCAGTGAGTTTCATTAATTCTGTTAGAAGTAGCCGTTTAAGCAGCCTTCTGATCCTATGCAACAACATCACCCCCATCACACACATGCTTTTCTTTGATGCCTGTTTTCAAAATAATTTCAGGCATAAACTTCCTTCAGTAGCTATGCATCAGTTTGTCATTTTAGCCTTGACTATACTGTTTCTGTATCTGTATGAAAATTCAGATTTTGATAGTGAGAATTCAGATTTTAATAGTGGGAATTAAATGCAAATCCAGAATTATTTCTAACCTTCATTGTCTTAGATCTAATCAGATACATTTTGATTTCCAAACTGAGCCTCTGCTATTAGTCTTTAGAATAGAAAGAAGACACCATTATAGGCTCAAATATTATTTTAAATGGTAGTTGGGAAAATGCTGGTTTTTAAGCAACCAGACTTAAGCATCTTGCTGATCTGTTTCTAAACTAGAAAAAGGGAGTTGGGTTTGCAATAGATTTCTGCCAGAAACTTTCCTTCAGTTTCTGCTTGGTCTAGCTCCTGAGCACACTTTCTGGAGGAAAGAGAGGTAGAAATAGGAATGTGCAGTGATTTGATCATTAACAGGGAAAAGCACTCTTTAAATACCCTCTGTAATGTGTATTTCTATTGAGCTGAGAGGAAGTTGTGAGAAAACAAATTGAATGACTCTACTGGGTCTTGCTGGGATAGTATTAATGTTCTTCCCAGCAGCCCACAGGGCCACTATAACGGTGCTGGTAACTCACCAGTGTTTTGGCTACTTCTGGGAAGAGCCTGCACGACATCAAGGCTGTGGTGGGCAGAGGTCAGCAGGAGACATAACTGGGATGGATGACCTGATCTAGCCAAGGGACATCCCACATCAACATCAGAGTCAGCAGTAAAGACTGGAGGGCTGCTCTTGCCGAAGCAGCTGTTGCTCAGAGACTGGATGGGAATCGGTCTGATGGTGGGAGATGGTGAATGATTGCGTTTGCATCACTTTAAAAAAAAAATAAAATAAAATCTTTCTTGTTGAATGGTCTTTATCTCACCCTATGGGTTTTCACCTCCCCTGAGCAAGCCTGGGTCAACACACAGCAACCACACAGTAGGTAGATGAGTGACCTGGTTTGTTATTGGGTTGTTTTGTTGTTGTTATTTTATATTTTTTTTTGCTTCTTCCTAACTTCAAAGCTGTAAGAGGGTAATTAAAACTTCAATTCTAGAAAAATAGCCCATAAAAAAAATTATAGTAGATTTCCTCGAACAACCTATACCCTTTTAAGGGACACTTTAGGGAGTACATGAATTATGAATGCCTACCAACTTATTTTCTCTGAAAACCAATCTATTTCCTTCATTACTGCTGTATAATTTTAGCCTCTCGGTGAAAAAAAATCCTATTGTGTTTGCGTTAATTATATCGCACACTTACTATGTTATAACTTATCTTTACAAGGTCTCCAAAACTCCTCAAAAATGTTAGTTTAATCTCCTGTATCTTTCCAGGAAAGGGGTGATCTCAGCAAAGTAGAGAGCTGTGAACCATTTCCAATTGCCCTGCATTCATTTTTCAAGCCCGAGTATGTGCCCATATGTTCAACCAATTTGGTATCTTTCACAATCAACCGGTGGCTTTATACAAAAAAAAAAGGACTCCCTGAAAGTTCCTACTTGAAAAGTTTCAAGCACAGGTGTTTTACCATGGTAGTATATAACCTAAAAATAATTCTTGTTCAGCTACCATGGACTGTGAAAAGGTAAATGTTCAAGGAATAGTTTTAAATGTATTACTGTGGAGCAGTTACATGGAAATAAAAGGAGTACTCTGTTGGCTACTTTGCACATCAGTGGGGGATTGTGTGCGTTTTCATGCACACAATAGGGCAGTAAAATGTTCCCTAGGATTCTGTGGAAGCACACAAAGCACTTTAGTTCATTTAACCCACCTTCAGTTGCCCTGAAGTAGGGCTCTCTATTCCACCAATGCTTTCTCAGGGAGTGTACAAGTGTCTTCTCAAGGTGCACAGAAGTGTGCTCTAGGAAAGAGGCGAAGCAGACACAGAATCACAGAATCACAGAATCACATGGGGTTGGAAGGGACTTCTGGAGATCATCTAGTCTAACCTCCCTGCCAAAGCAGGTCCACCCAGAGCAGCTGGCACAGGAATGTGTCCAGGCAGGTTTTGAATGTCTCCAGAAACAGAGACTCCACCACCTCCCTGGGCAGCCTGTTCCAGTGCTTTGCCACCCTCAAAGTGAAAAAGTTCCTCCTCATACCTGGCTGGTGGTGAGGTTACGGGCTGGTGTCCTCTCCCTCCTGCTGCTCCTCAGCCGTCTCTCACCCACCTCTCTGCCACTCAGCAGCACCAGAGTGCCTGGTTCTCAAAGGAATATAGCAAAGTCAAGCACTCACATCCTGCTGTTTTAAGTTTCCAGCTTAAGTTATGTATAAATTACTTATATTTGTGTGTGTGTGTATTTCTTCCATAGAAGATATATATGTTGTGTGACGTGTTTTGTTGTCAGGGCATTTCATAGCCTTGTAGGTGCTGGCATGTTACTGTGGAAAGCTGTATGGGCACAAAGATGTTAAACAGCACTGGTCCCAGTACTGACCCTTGAGGAATGCCACTTTTCACTGGTCTCCACTTGGACATCAAGATGTTGATCGCAACTCTTTCAGTGGTTTCTTATCCACCAAGTGGTCGATCTGTCAAATCCATGCCTCTACAATTTAGAGACAAGGATGTCACACGGGACAGTGTCAAATGTTTAGCACAAGTCTGAATGCCCTCAAAGTGATCATATCAATGAGAACATCTCTATTAAAAACAAGTGTTGTAGACACGTTAATTGCTAATAACGCTGTACAGAAAAGTTACAACTTGAAATTTATTTTTCCTTAATAAGAATGACAATAATGTACTTTGGAATAAATATAAGCTTATTATTTTATTATTAAATATTTATTTAATAAATATAAGCTTATTTTATTAAGCTTAACTATAAGCTTATTTTTAAGCTTGCTGCATACAAGAGGCTTCTGTGGTTGTTTTTGTTTGTTGGCTTTTTTGTTTTGGTTTTTTTTTTTTGTCTTGTAGGAATTTCCTTTGTGTTTTATGCTAATGATTTTGGTCCAAGTTAAAACCCAGGACTGGCCCAATGATGCCGTGCTGCTTTATGCTGCGTGTGACCTTGAAACTGCGAAACAGTGGCTCAGAGAAGCAGATGTGCAGGGAGGAGCAATACATGCCTTAATGAGAACTGCAATCTTCCTTGTGCTCCTAATGGTTTTAGCTTTCCCGTGATCAAGCGTTATTGATTTTCCTTCTCTCCTTCCCTCGTGTTGAGACTGCTTTCTGTGACTTGTGCCGAGCTAAACGCTAAGCCGTAGCACCAGCAGAAATCTTTCTTCCAGCACAGGCATGGGGAACCATCCAGTTTGTTAAGGGTTTTACTCCCCTTATTGCTTCTGCTTCTTTTTTTTTGTTTGTTTTGCTTTTTCTGTTAAATATAAGTGCTTATAACAAAGTGTTTGCCCGCCAGCAAAGCAAACCGAACGGTAGGTGCTCGGTGCTGCTGTGCTCCCCAGGCTCAGAAATAGCGCTGGGGCTGTGCTGGCATCGCCCTGCATTATTCAACGTCAGGCACCCTTAGACTCGTGCATATTGGTAATTCCTTTGGTCTGCCTTTCTTCACGGTCTCCATGGCAACTGTTTCCATTGCCGCTAGCACCTCTGGGGCCCAGCCTTGCTCACATGCTGCTCCTCTCCTAACGCTGCAATTAATAGCTGTGGTGTCACTATATTTAGATGCCTTGTGCCTGCTCTATTATTTGTCTCTGAGAAAAATGTCTTCAAGGTGCCCCTGGCTAGTGCTGGCTGTGTTGCTGCCCTCTGTGGCTTCCTCTGGGGAGGTCACTGGGGAAGCTCATCTGCTGCCCCTCCTGCTCTGGACCGAAGTGCCTGTGGGTGCTGGTTACAGGTCCCAGTCTTCACACCAGTTGTGTGCCACCTCTGCTTCTGCCCTTCCCACAGCTTTCATTGGAAACAAGCAAGGACGGATGTCGTGGGGAGCCCTGGTAGGAGCACAGCTCCCCTGGCACCAGTTTCAGTGATTTAAGGCCAAACTGGTGAGACCTCACCTCGAGTACTGTGTCCAGTTTTGGGCCCCCTACCACAAGAAAGACATCGAGGTGCTGGAGCGGGTCCTGAGAAGGGCAACGAAGCTGGTGAGGGGTCTGGAGCACAAGCCTTATGAGGAGAGGCTGAGGGAGCTGGGGTTGTTCA
>JAOQGH010000019.1:71438092-71452898 GCA_025769975.1 Gallinago jamesoni | reverse complement strand
GGTCGTGCCACAGTCGAGCCCCACGTTGGGCGCCAATAAATCTGTCGTGGTTTCAGCCGAAATCACTGCAACCAGACCGACAGATGGCCCTTCCCACCCCAAAAAAAGAGAGGGGAGGAAGAGATAAGGAGAGAGAGAGAGAGCAGTTTAGAAAGAACTAAACTACTTTAATGAAGAATTAAAATAAAATAGAATAAAATAATGAAATAGATACAATATATACAAAACTGTATCAAGCTCCCAGGATGACAGTCCCATCACCGGCAGGCACTTGGGAAGTCCCAGGCTGGACTCAGCAACAGATGGGAACTGGATTCCACCTGTGGAATCAGGCACACACGGATCGGGATCAAAGGCAGATGCACAGACAGGGTCCTCTTCAGACGTCGGCCATCCTGGTAGAAGCCAAAAGAGCAGGAGAAGAGGAGGAGGGGCTGACCCTTTGATCCATCAGCTTTTATACTGAGCATAGGGCAGATGGGATGGAACACCCCAGTTGGTCACGTTTGGGTCATCTGTTCTGTCTGTTCCTCCCCACAGGAGGGACTCCTGCGCTTTTCCGCTTCCAACCCTCTAAGGGGCAAATAACGAAAATTGGCTGACCTTGGTTGTTAGAGCAATAAGCATAATCATGGGCCTCCCAGTGTACCATTCATTGGTGTTTAGCACAAACATTGGCCTTATCATCCTGAGAACGAGCAGTTTTATCCACAATATGCTGTTAATCTCAGAGAGTCAGAGGAGGCCTAACTAAAATGTAAAATTCCAGGACACAAAATTGGTTCGGTTTTACCTCAAACCGGGACACTGCAATATGTCTATTGGTAAAAGGGTACATGCTTCAGCCTGCACTGAGTGCATTGCAATGTGCTTATGAAGGGTCAATACCTCATGTCATTTTGTCTCAAAGCATGAGTGCCATGTCAATTATTTTGGAAGAATGTGTATTACTGTAGCTGTGTGTCTGCACTGACTTGATCAATAAGAGCTCTTCCAGGAACACCCCTAACTCATGCCATATCTATTCCATATGCTAGGATGGGTCTGTGGGTTTATAAGGTTGGGGATCTTGTTTCAGGATACTGTATGCCACAAGGTTGAAAATTATGTATTTATTTGTCATTCATCAGAGAAGTTTTAAACAAATTAGGAAGTTATGAGACTGTGGATTTTTCACGTCATTGTTAGGTGGAGGGAGAGAATAACTTTGAAAGAATTCCTGGAACATGAAATTTTTTTTTGTGAACTGAAAACAGTAGATTCTGCAAGGTTTTTTACCCGAAGACATCTGTGTGCCAGCACAGCACTTATCCTATAAGCTTTCTTTATGTCTGAGTCGTAAACTGAATGTACATTAAGATCGTTTATATTCTGTCTCATGATCTTAAAGTCTGTTTTTAGTCTGTACACTAGTGAAAGTTATTGGCTGTGCAGATGCAGTGAAACCAAGAGGAAGGAAAATTCCAAGCTATATCAATGTGCTGTCTCTATAGATTTCCTTGACCATAGTGTCCGAATGCCCATATAGGCTGCGCTTACTCTATCACAACAGTCTGAAAACAGCAGTTCCTACAGATGTTTCCTAAATTATAATAACTGACCACATTCTTTATTAAGGGACATGGCAGCCCACCTCAGCTGCAATATAAACCACAAGATGGTAACTAGTTAAACAGCTTGGAAACGTGAGTTTTATGAAAGCAGAATAAAAAAGAGGAAATCTCTGTACCATATTGTCAAGAAACTTCTCTAAGAAGATAGCCCATCCTGTTATGCTTTCTCATGTTAGGTACTCTCTGCAATTTATACACCTCCTTGGAGGCCAGTATCTTACAAAATCACTTCATTAATCACAGTGAACACATGGTTTTGTGTGCACACCAAAATTTTCACTGTTTAAGCATTTTCCACATAAACACCTTTTCCAGTGCAGAAAATCAAAATATGCTTTCTTAGAAAAAAAAAAAATCTTTACTTCTGCTAGTGCATTGTGAGAGAAAAAAAAAAAAAAAGCTTTGAAGATAATCTGGGTAAGCAGCTTTCACTGGAGTTAAAAGGGAGGCCTCCAGATGAATTTAGCTTGTTGAATTGGCTTCAAACCAGGGGTGCCTTGTTTCCCTCGTTATTTCAGAAATAACCCAGTTTTTGAGTCTGGCCTTTTTAAAGCTGGCTGACTGGGAGCAATTGCAGCAATTTTTCTTCTACTGTCTTCTACTTGTGGAAACACAAGTTCTGTAAGAGGAGTTAGCTGAATTTGTTTTCAAGTGAGCTGTAAAGAGCTAGTGCAGAAGTGACTCTATGTGTGTCCCTTTCTGGTTTCTACAGTCTGACTTTTGCATTCAAAGGTAACTACAAGCAGCTGACATGCTTGCAGGAGGCACTTTCAACTCATGTCACCTCTGTGGCTGTCCCTCAGTCCAGAAGAGCTCCTAGGATCTCCTGTGCCAAACACAGAATCACCTCTGACTCCAGGATGTATTAAGTGCCAAAAATAACCAGTGATGGGGAGAAATGTGTCCTATGTGGAGCATGCAAAGAGCTTCCGAGCTGCAAATGATGAAACATCTGTTTTCCCCCACCCAAAGTTCTCCTTTCCAGAAGACATCTGAATGAAGCAAAAGTCATATTTGGACCAGTGCAGTGAAGGCTCAGAGGTGACTCAAACAGAAAAATTGGTGTTTCGTGTCAGGTTGAGCCTGGACAGCATGTATCAGCAAACTGTTAACATAGCATTTGTAATTGCTTTTCAACATTTATTGCAGGTTTTTAAATGGATGGAAAATTATTCTAAGCCTTGTGAAATATTGTTAGAAATGGCTTGCCCTAGAAACATTACAGTGATTTTCTTAGCCAGTATATACTGTCGTAGCTTTTCAGATACCAGTTAATGCCCATTGTTTCTCCTCAGCAAGGAAACAAGGAAAGGACACAGCTTGAAGGAGAAGGCACAAGGCTCTGGAAGCAAGGTGCTGACAGTCAAGTCAATATCACATAATCTTATGGGGTTTTTTCATTCTGTGCAGCAATAACTTACTATGACAGTTTGTCACGCTAGCTTTTCATTTTCGTAAAAGGGACCAGCTGTTGGTATATTTCTCTGAAGGAGCCCATAATGGAATTGCTGAAATATTTAAGGCATAATTGCTCAAAACGCTATTTCAGGTCTTAATATTGATGTGAGTCTGTCACTGAAAATTCCAAGACCTTTCCCAAACGAAAAGTGGGATGGAGATTTGTCAGGCTTGGGAAAACAATTTTTGAAACAGCTCCATTTCTGTTCAGTGACAGATATTGTAGGGATCCCTTATGCCTAATAGTAATACTGGCTCGTGTCCATTTCTTTCTGGCCATGAAATTCTCTGCATCTCAGCTGTAATTTCCATGATGCCTATATGCTGCGAGTGTTTCTCAGACTTACTTAGTATATAATCACTTAAATGCCATTCTGTTCCTCCCCATGCTTTTTACATTAAAATAGGAGTAAACTAAACTAGAAATAAACAAACCGGTCTCTTGTTATTAGAGGGAAAAGACTGTGCGGCAAATGAGAATGTTAAATCAGTGAGAAACCTCATTTCTCAAAATGCAATATGTGGCACTCATGCCCGTGATAGAGCCATTTATTGTTCAAACTTCCTTTCATTCAGGGAAAATCACATTATACGGCAATCTGTGTGCCATTGGAATATATTGCCGGGAGTAATGGCATGTGTATTGCTATGTGTATTGTACCATCAGTGTTTTGGGTCACTCTGTACTGTCCTACCCCGTTCTGATAAAAAAAAACCTTGATAAAATATGCCAGCATGCCAGATTGAATTGTGTTCTGCATGTGACCCCCAAAGGGAAGAAGGTCATGGGGCCGTTCAAGCCTCATTTCTGCACCTTTTAATGAGATTCTGAAAGGGCTGGGGAGGAGGGAAAGACCATTTGTCACTTTGGAAACAAAAGAAGAGGCAGCAGAAACAGAATCTGAATGCAAATGAGACATTTTTCCACTTGGGACAAGCTGATTTCCATATTAACTATTTTTTTTCTATATTTATACAAATGCATTTTCTTTGCTATTTTGTATTTAGAAGCCAGATGATAATGAGTCAAATTTACACGTTTTCTAAAGAAATGTTGAGGATGAACCTACATAGATTAATTATGTTGCACTGTGTTTTAACAGTTATATCTTTAAAAAAAGCTGAAATCCCCCAGACCTCATGACCTGTGCTGAGTGTGTTCTTTGTCTCTTACTTTGTCATTGCACAGTGAAGAAAGGCAGATAAGATGGGAAAAAATACAAAAGTATTTATATAAATCCTTTTTATGACACTGAAATTATGCACAATACTTTTCCAGGATGCAGATAATACACATTTTTTCATATATAGGACTTAAGGAATAAGGAAACCTAAAGATGTTAATACAGTTTCAGCTACCTTGTAAGGCTGAGGTGACAATGCAACTTGAGGAGTTTCAGGGCATTCAGATGGTGATTGGTCTCTCCTCGGTTGATTCCAAGAGGAAATATATTACTATTACAGGAGAATGTAGGAGGAGTGAATCTGGCAGGAGAGCAGCTAATAATCATCTTCATTAATGACCTGGTGATGGGACAGAGTGCACCTTCAGCAAGTTTGCAGGTGGTGCAGAACTGGGAGAAGTAGCTGCAACCTTTGTACTGCTCTTCAGAGGACCTCAACAGGCTGGAGAAATGGGCCAATGGGGGCTTCATTAAGTTCAACAAAAGAAAATGACAGTCCCTGCACCTGGGGAGGAACAACCAGAAGCACCAAGGTATGTTGGGAGCCACCCAACTGGAAAGCAGCTTTGCAGAAAAGGACCTGGGCATCCTGGTGGACACTTAAGGTGACCATGAGTCAGCAATGTACCCTTGCAACCAGGAAGGGCAACAGGCTCCTGGGCTGCTTTAGGCAGAGCATGGCCACCAAGTCTAGGGAAATGATCTTTCCTCTTCTCTGGTGAGGCCACATCTGGTGTGCTGTGTTCTGTTCTGGCATCTCCAGTACAAAACTGTCATGGACTAACTGGAGCATGCCCAGTGGTTGCCACAAAGATGATTAAGGATCTGGAGCATATTTTACATGAGAAGAACCTGAGGAAGAGAAGACTAAGGGGGGATCTTATCCATGCATATATAAGTACCTGATGGGAAAGAATAAAGAAATTGGAACCAGACTCTTCTCTGTGGTGTCCAGTGACAGGATGAGAGGCGACAAGTTCAAATTAAAGTACAAGAAAATCCATTTAAACAGAAGAAAAAACTGCCTTACAAGTGAAGGTGGTTAAACACTAGAACAGGTTGCCTAGAGAGGTTGTGGAGTATCTCTCCCTGGAGATTCAAACCCAGACTGGATATGCTCCTGGGCAACCTGCTCTAGCTGACCAGTCCCCGCGCAGGTCTTTGGACACAATGATCTCCAGAGGTGCTTTCCAACCCCAGCAGCTCTGTGAGCAACTATGTGAGCAGTTTAAACCACCCTTCAGGAGCCCTGTCTTGATCCTGATCTTTTGATAGGGAACTTGCTGCCAGTCAAGGCTTATGGTTTTACCATCTCTTTCCCAATCCTGCTTGGTGTAGTGCTCGCCGAGTGCCTAGCAAGCCTCCGCAATGCCAGAGAGGATGTAGTTTTTAAATCCAAGCAAGGCTTATGGTTGGCTCTGACCTACATATTGAATGCTGATTCATTCATCCTTTGTTAAAAACTGCTTTCTTTTTAAACTAATTTTAAGTTTGGCCCTTCTTCTCCAAAGGAAGTGGAGGAGGGATCAGACCTCATGAGACCACTCATGGCATTCAGTAGTATGACTTATCCCACCCTCAGAAGCCAGAGGTGTAGCTAGAAGCATGAAGATGAATGTTTGGCACTTGGTTTATACCTTCTCTATGTTAGTTCTTGTGAATCCCCACATTACCACAGGCTGTGTAGTCATTCATAACCCTCCCCCACCCCCTGGTACCTCCTCCTCTTATTGTTGCCAGCTTTTTCCAACCATAAACGATAATGTAAAGAATTATAGAACTATAGAAAAAAAATTTCCTCTCAGTAATGCAAATATTGGTATTGTTTTCTTTCCCTCTCAGCTCCTAGATTGGTGGATTTGTCCTCATCCTTTGCAATTAAAACGTCTTTCCTGAGGCAAGCAAAAAGAAAATAATACAATAATAAAATGAGAATGCTTGCATCTGCCTGATGTTATCTTGACAGCAGATGATGACAGATACATTAAACAATAAAAGACCTTCATTGAAATATAGACTTGGAGGGGAGGAGGCAATTCAAAGGAGGAAAAACAATCTCTCTGCTCACTGTGGTTTGATAATAATTATAGCAAAATTAATTACTTGCCCTTCTCAGGAGCTAAGCAATTATACCACTTAGATCTTCTGAGTTCTCTATGTTTATTTATTGCTGAATTAATTAAATACAGATGGTTTATGACTTTGTTACCTTAGTGCAGTCACACTAAAAAAAATCCTACTGGCACACAAATGAAGCATCTGAAAATCTTGGATGGATGAGGCTGTTGTGGTATTCATTGTTAACCATTGCCATCTAAGCTCTCCTCTGTCTACCTGGATTACACATTTCAGGCTAACAGCGGGGAAAAATTCCATCTGTCTTCCTTTTAGTCAGTGCTATAACTGCTTTCATAGCATCAGTGTTATAAAGCTATACCTCCAGCGCTGCAATGACTTCTGGCACTAACTCTCCAGCCAGGGTTAAACCGTGACAGTATGTTGCTCATTGATGTTACGAGAAATACTGTAGGAGCTACACGACTGTGTCAGCACCAAAAGAAAGGAGACTTGACTGCGGTGGGTGCACAAAGCTGTTGTGCAAGGAGATTCTTGCACATGGTATGAACAGAAAACAGGGGTGAAGCTGCCAAGATTTTCAGGTGCTTTTGGCAGTGTGATCTGTAATGAGTTAGAGAAGACATTGTAAAGGCATGATAGACAGCAGAAAGCATCAAAACCCCAGACATGAGCTGCAGTTTGCTTTGTTTTCAGAGAAAGGTGACACCCACAGACGTTAGAAAGGAAAACAATACTGCAAACATGAATGGGTTATAGGACTCATTAATACCCTCCTTTTTTTCACAGTGGAGAATTATCTCTGTAACCAAAACATTGCAAAACCATCTTTAAAAAGCCAAGGATACTGATCAGTTTCTGTCTGGGTCAATTTTCCTTTTAGTTAGGAACAGCTATACAGCCTGTGTTTTATGTGTCCCCTGGTCATTCACAAAGTATCTTTTTTAAATTTAATAGGAAATTGCAGCAGGCAGACATTTCAAGAGAGACTGCCTATACCATTTTGAGAAGGACTGTTTAATAGATTTCTTGCAGAAGCCATTGATCAGGTGGGGATTTGTGCTGAGGCAGCATCTCTATTTCATAAAAATGGAGCAAGTCCTTCTGGGTACTTTAAAAACAAGTATGCTCAGCCAGGCTTTAATTACTTCTGATAAGCTCTCTAGCAAGCTGCAAGGCTTTTTTAAATCTGTATCTGAGGGACTCAGATGATTATGTTCTTTGCTAATAACAGGTATTAGCACACAGTTAGGGGAGGGGTTTTTTTCTATTTTTTTTCTTTTCTATTTTCAAATTTCAGACTACTACTACAATTACAAAAGCTCAGGCACGCTGCAATAGCCATATACAGTGCTCTCAAAGAATCAGAGAGAACTAAAAAGCAAACTTCTTCCTTCAGCCTCCCAGGGTAGAGAGAACTGGGATGACACTTGGTAAAGAGATTCCAGCTCTTCAGCCTCCCGGTCCGTACAGACTGGCTGCTCTCATACCTGTGTATGGGTGACATCAGGGGTTTTATAAGGGCATTCACACATAGTTTTGATATCAATGTGCAAATGTTTTGCATGCAGCCAAGACAAACTGGGATCGGTCGCTATAGGACCTGAATGATGTGGCACTCAAAGGCTAGGAGATGTCAGGCTTAGGATTGGCCATCAGCAACAGCTCTGGAAGCCAAGGCTCATGAACAGTCTCTGGGAGTACCTTTGACCCAGGCACTGATACAGCAGGAAGCATCTGGGTCTCAGACACTATCCTTTCCGATCTCCCCTGTAATCTTATCATCCTCTGAGGAGGGCATCATTTGACTGAAACAATGGAGCATCCCATTTGGCTTTTCTGGCAGAATCACCTCTGGCAGTCTATCCTCTGCTCTTACATCAGTCAAGCCTGTCAATGCCTTGTCTTTGTACCCCCAAAGCCTTGATGGTCTCTGTGGCACTGTCATAGCGTCCTTCATTTGCTGTCACCTGTGGACTCCGAAGGTAGTCCTTCAGTGAGTGACTGATTTATTTGCCTCTGGAATTAGATACTGCTCTTTTGTCAGATGTGGTAAGCTTTTCATCCCTTTGTGCTTTTACTGTCCATCTTTCTCTTGTCTGTTGTCTGGATTTCTAGATTTTTTCTATTAACAGGTTTATATTCACACAAAAAGTTGTATCTTATTCTGGTCTCTAAGGATAGAGAAGCCACTAGCCCATGTCCATGTGTCTCATGCATCAATACCTGAGTGCATGGAGGCTTTCAGATGCTGAATCTTTCAAAGCCTGAAAGTTTCTACCGGCAATAAATCACATATTTGATTTCTGTTTAATTTTTCTGGGATCTGGACTTCCTGAATTCTTTTGTTGATTAATATGGTAATGGTCTTATCTTGTCAACTGTATCAGTTAGTATTGTTATTTGCTTACAGAATTTTACCCTGATTTTTTGTTTTTCCTACAAACTAATAAAAATCAGAAATTAATATTGTTTATAAAATAACTTACATTGGCCTCTCTTCTGTACTATGGGTATTCATCTAAGAAAAATAGTTTGTTCAGAAGCAACTCTCTTTTTATTATTTAAAATGTTGGCATCTTAGCTTCCTAAAGACACCAAACCCCATTAAAAACCTTCTGCGCCACTAAGTACCCAAGAATACTGCTAGAAGATATCATTTTTCTCTCCAAAAAGGGATTTAAGAGGCATGGTTCCTGGGGGGAAATTGTTGAGCAAAGGGGTTAAAATTTTTACCTACTAATTGCTTGTATTCCTCTTGGTCTCTTCCAGTTTTGTCTAACAGAAATTTCTTCAGAGGCTGATTCTAGACTGTATTGCAAATTTACATTGAGTGACACTGACCCTGACTGCAGGAGCAACTGACTGGAGAATACTTATGTGAAAAAGAGCAACAATTAAGAATTCATTACACTTTTACAGCCATGCTGCCCCGGTTCCAGCAGTGACAGGGTTAATTCTCCCCAGGATTTAGCAGGGACACAGGTATCCCATCCCATTCAATCATGAGTGGTGGTACCATAACCATGTTTGTACCTCCCTCTGTTTGTATTATTGTTGTTGTTTTCCTGTTCCCTTTGCTTATCTATTAAACTGCCTTTGTCCCAACCCATGAGTTTTGCCTTTTTCTTCCGATTCTCCCCTCATGGCTGGCGGAAGGGGCAGGGTGGAGCCTGAGAGAGCGGCTTTGTGGTTCTTCCTTGCCCTCTGAGGCCAAACCACGACAAGTGTACGCTGTGAATTTGCCATGATAATGCAGAATAAAAATTGGTTGTACTTCGACTTTCTGGATCACCCAAGAGGAAATGGATACTTCCCTTAAAAAACAAATCACAGGCGAGCCTCCTTGATTAAACTATTTACCGCTTTTGAATTCATGTCCTTTAATTTATTGGAAGTTTCACAGGTCATTTCTCATCTTTTTGCCCCTTTTTTTTAAAAAGTAAAATCTGTCTCCATCTTCTCTACCTATTGATACAGGAGAAGTCATCGTGCCCTATAGAAGTGTTTAAGCAAATTCTGTCCTGACCGTATTTACTTGTTCTCTGTCAATAGTTGCAGACAGACACCTTCTGATTACTTGAAAAGAAAGGGTATAATTTTTGCATAAGTGGAGTGTAATCTCTTTTTGTTGTATTAACTTCAGAATATACTTAACATTGTCTTCATCGATCTGTAACATGGTCTGAATGGGGAGGGAAACGATATGTAAATAAAAAGAACTGTATATAGACAAGCAGAACTGAACTCCCAGCTGAGTTTTACAGTTTACCTAACTAGAAAGTATTTACAATTATTTATATTCTTTGGGCGTTATGCATAGTAGGTAGTATTTTATTCTCCTACAGGCACATTAAGAGCTTGGAATCAAAACCTGCCTGAGCAAATAAGCAACCTTCTATTAACTAAAATGATAAACTGTTTGATTTTGTAGTCACATGCTGCCTTGCATGAAGGTTTTTTTGTTCAGAACTCAGGGATGTATCAAATTAGTGCTAACATTACATTAAAAATATTCACTCCAAGGCCTAAATGCTGGATAAAAGAGACCCTGATAGTGTGTCTCCGTAACTGACTGGAACCAGACTAAGAAAATGTTTAGAGAAATGACTGTTTTGTTTAGATTTTCCTTAACTTTCACTATGCAACAAAATAAAATTATCTGTAACAAGCACTCACAAAGCCAGATTCTGAAGAAATCCAGCTGGTGTAAATAACACAAGCACACATTTTACTGTATGGACACTCAAGCAGTGAAGGAAAGTGCCAGCTTTAAATACATTCAGAGCACCGTGGCATTTATTTTCATTCAGGCTTTAAAAGCCAGGCAGCACAACCTGCAGGTTTTACTGGTAGGTGACATCAGGGCTTCCCAAGTTAAGGAGAAAACATTTTCCAGAACCACAGAGGAGCTGCTTTCAGAGTAAAAGATGTAACTTTGATGTTGGAAAATGTTTCCTCTAGTAGGAGATTTAACCCACATTGCAGATCAAGCCCTGGTCCTCAAATGCATACAGGCAGTAAACTCCTGCAGGCATTGAAATCTGCTGTCCACCATCTGCCCTTGACAAAAGGACACTTTTACAAACTTGGGAACTAGAGGGCAGGAGGCAGTGCAGAGCATGACTTCAGGCTCCAGTGCTATATTAATATAACTCATTAGCTGTGCCCTCAGCAGCCTTGTGCACTCCTCAAGCTGTGGACTACCTCTTGATATGAGGGGCAAAGAAGGGCACGGTCCTGAACTCAGCTTGCAATCAGAGCACAAATAATAAAATAGATACCTAACTCTGTAGGATAAGTATTTCTGCCCAAGGAGGATGTTTTTCACCTATATGTCAGTTTTGAAAGTCAATGAGGCTTCTGCAGAAACTTTGAAGCCACAAAACAAACCCCAGAGCACAGCATGATATAATTGATTCTCACTGGTAGCAAACAATCTGTTAGATGAGGATGACAATTTCCACACTTAACCTGGTGTGATGTTCAATCGGCCGATATTCTTAAACTTAAAAATCAGAGCAGGGCTCCTAGTAAGTGCTTTGTGATGGGTTAACCTTGTCTGGCAGCCCGATGCCCATCCAGTCTCTCTGTTATTCCCCTTCTTCAACAGGACAGGGAGAAAATAAGATAGAATAGCTCATAGGCTGAGATAAAGACAGGGAAATAACTAAGGAATTACTGTCACAGGCAATGCAGACTTAACTTGGGGAAAATTAACTTATTGCCAATCAAAATAGATTTGGATGGTGAGAAAGAAAGACAAAGTAAAAACCTTTGAATTAATTTAATATATTGCGTCCTTCAGAAAAATCTTCCTTCTTTGGTGACTACTCTGTGTTAGAAGAAGGGAAGGGAAGGTCTGTTTTCAATATTGTCAGGGAAAACTATCTGGCTCATGGGCTTGCACAGCTGGGCCAAACATCTTCCCAGTAAACTGCAAGTGGGTGCACTGCAGTGCCATCACTGTTCTGGTCACTCTGATGGACCAGATCAGCATCTTACTTGCCAAACCTGGCATCAGAGAATGCTGACTGAATACAAAGTACAATGATTTATAATTGCCTTTTGTAGAAAGCACCATCTGGCACTGAGGGCTACACTTGGAAATTAAAAAGACAGGAGAAAGAAAAAGAAGGGAGACAGAGTGAGAGGAGAAGAGGGGAGGGAAGAAGAAGGGAGAGAAAGAAAGAGGCAAAGAAAGAAAAAATGAGGGGGGGAGGGAGAAAGAGACAGAGAAACCAAACATAGCCCACATCACAGCTCTCTCCCTTGCTTTCGTGAAGTTTTCCATGTGAGAATTTCTGGAAATATCTTTATCCTTAAAGTTCAAAAAAAATTATTTGCATTTCAATAGCTGCTTTCAGAAAATTAGACTAGCTGAGTCATCCCACAGAGGAGAAATGAAAAAACAAAAACCCCTTTCCAAAACCTCAGTAATCCTCTGTAGGCCATGGCAAATGCAAAACAGACCTACTCTATGTATGGCTTAAAATTTGCACATGCAGTTAATTGTCCCCTAGGTTAAGCAATACAGCAATGTACTAGCTGTACAGAGGCAAGGCTTTCAGCTCTGTCTCCAATAATATTCTTGCACTAGGATGTTGCAGGAGGGGCTGTGAGGCTGGTTTAGCCTGGAGCGGAGATGGCTTTAGGGCGCCTAACAGCATCCCTGCATCTTTGGGGAAGTGATCTACTGGCCACAGTCGGGCCTTTCACAATCATGCCTGGTGGGAGTCTCAGTCACACAGCATCAGCTGGAACTAAGGAAGATAAGGCTGGAGATCAGGAGTAACCTTTCCCCCATAAGGAGAGTATAGCAGTGGGGCAGGCTGCCCAGAGAGGTTGTGCAATCCCCATGCAATCATCTTGAGTGCTATCACATGGCACATACAGGACAACCAGGTAACCAGACCCAGTCACTGTAGGCTTATGAAAGGCAGGTCCTCCTTGAACTAACCTGATCTCCTTTTATGACAGGGTGATCTTCTTGGTGGACAAGGGAAAAGACTTTAGTAAAGCCTTCCACACCATTTTCCATAACATTCTCCTGGAGAAACTGGCTGCCCATGGCTTGGATGGGAGTACTCTTCACTGGCTAAAAAAATGGCTGGAAGGCCTGGCCCAGAGAGTTGTGGTGAATGGATTTAAATCCAGTTGGTGTCTGGTCACAAATGGTGTCTCCCAGGGCTTAGTATTAGGGTCGGTTCTCTTTTATATTTTTATCAATAGTCTGGACCCTCAGTAAGTTTGCAGACAACACCAAGTTGGGTGGAAGTGTTGACCTGCTTGAGAGTAGAAAGGCTTTGCAGAAGAATCTGGAGAGGCTGGATCAATGGGCTGAGGCAAATGGTATGATTTTAACAAGGCCAAGTGCCGGGTCCTGCACTTGGGTCACAACAACTTCATGCAGTGCTACAGATTTGGGGGAAAGTGGTTGGAGAGCTGCCCGGGAGAAAAGGACCCGGGGGTGTTGGTCAAGAGACATCTGAGTATGTGCCAGCAATGTGCCTAGGTGGCCAAGAAGACCAGTAGCATCTGCCATGTATCAGAAAGAGCATTGCCAGCAGGACTAGGAAAGAGATTGTCCCTCTTTACTCAACAGTGGTGAGGCCACACTTTGAATATTGTGTTCAGTTTTCACTACAAGAAAGACATTGGGGTGGTGGAGCATGTCCAGAGAAGGACAACAAAGCTGGGGAGGAATCTGGAGCACAAGTCTTATGAGAAGCAGCTGAGGGGGATGGGGTTGTTCAGCCTGGAGAAAAGGAGGCTGAGGGGAGACCTTATTACTCTCTGCAATGCCCTGAAAGGAGGTTGTAACAAGGTGTATGTTGGTCTCTTCTCCCAAGGAACAAGCGACAGAACAAGAGGAAATGGCCTCAAATTGCACCACTCCGCTTATGCAAGGTTTAGATTGGCAATTAGGAACAATTTCTGCACCAAGAGGGTTGTCAAGCATTGGAACAGGCTGGCCAGGGAAGTGGCTGAGTCGCCATCCTGGAGGTATTTAAAAGAGGTGTAGAAATGGTGCTTAAGGACACGGTTTAGTGGTGGTTTTGGCAGTGAGGGTTGCTGTGGGATTCAATGATCTTAAAAGTCTTTTACTAACTTAAAATGATTTTACAATACCATGCCTCTGTGCCTTAAGGGTTTCAGGCTCCAGCTGAAGAGTTAGGCCTGGGCACTCAACGTCTGACTTGAGCACCCTGGTCTGACTTGAGGGCTGACCCTGCTTTGAGCAGGAGGTTGTCCCAGAGACCTCCCAAGATCCCATCAAGCCGAGCTATTGTATGATCCTGTGGGACAGCTGTCGCTTCTGTTCCTCTGTCAGTACACAAGAATCTCCCCCACAAGAATTTTGTATTCCTTTAGCAGTGCTTCACGCTGGTGAGCTGTCCCCAGAAGAAGAGTTTGATCACCCTCACCGTTTGTACACTGGTCCCTCCTGCCAGCGCTGGAGTGCTCCAGCCCCAGGCATGCATCCCGCTGCACCCAGCT
Source organism: Gallinago jamesoni (assembly GCA_025769975.1). Classification (NCBI taxonomy): domain Eukaryota; kingdom Metazoa; phylum Chordata; class Aves; order Charadriiformes; family Scolopacidae; genus Gallinago; species Gallinago jamesoni. Next base: position 71,438,566 of record JAOQGH010000019.1, on the reverse strand, counting down.
GGGAGAGGAAGCCCCTCCAGGGCCCTCAGGCACACCTGGGCTTGGAGGCACCTCTTCTCACTGTTCCAACACCCACACCCCACAGCAGGGTCCAGGGCTACAAGGACGCTCCTTCCCAGTGGGCAGAGCTTGGGATGGCTCTCATGTCACTGGGACCAGGCGGGAGCCACAGGGGCAGACAGCAGAGAGCAGGGCTGATGGGACCTCCTGCCCTGCAGGACGAAGAAGGTAAGGGTAAGGGTTGGCTATGTATGAACAATATCAAGGTGTAGCAAAGGTATGCCGTGGAAAAATTAGAAGGAAAAAAGTCCAAGGAGAATTTAATTTGGCAACAACAGTTAAAGATAATAAGAAGAGTTTTTTTCAATATAATAATAATAAAAAAAAAGGCTAGGGGAAATTTGGGCCCACTAATGAATGAGGTGGGTAACGTGGTGGTGGAAGACACGGAGAAGGCGGAGTTGCTGAATGCCT
>JAOQGH010000019.1:71396540-71411091 GCA_025769975.1 Gallinago jamesoni | reverse complement strand
TCACTTCCCTTCACTTTTTCTTTCTCTGCCTCCCTTGGACCTGCTATTGGAGTAGGAGAACTTACTATGACTGCCTATGAGACACAGAAACCTCCATTTAGTCTTCTGTGCAGGGGAGAGTGCGATTGGAGTTGCTCTAATTTGTCTCTTTGTAGCTGCCTGAACTCATTCGCATGGTATGGCCTGGTTATAATAAAAATTACAGTTTAGAAAACATTTGCTAATATTGTTGCTAAAATGTTCAAAGACACATATTTTTTTGTGAAAAGCAATTCCCTTTCTCGGTGTCAAAAATTTCAGTGAAAATAAATGTCTCTGTTAAAAACCTGTTTTGGAGAAAACCTTTATTGTCTTGCAAGTCAGCACTCAGCACTTTCCCATGCTTGCTGAGATGAAATAGGAAGGATGCTTTGGTTTGCACCTCCTGTTAGTGCAGTGGAGGATATTTGTCCCATGCTTGCCTCCCTGAAGTCAATAGGACTACTGATGTCAATAGGACCTCCCTGAAAGCAATCTATACCACAAGGTGATGATGGGGAAGAAATGGTGCTGTACAGTCTTGTACATCAACACCTAGGGGAGCAAAGCCCCTGTGTGGCCAGCAGAGGACTTTGGGCACCACCAGCCCAAAGGCAGAGGACAGTCCCCATGACTCCTGTACCAGCTGTGGCTCAGCTCCTCCAAAAGAAAAATCCACCTCTGCCATGGCCTTAGCAGAAACAGCTTTGGAGGGGCCAAAGATTACAAGGTGGCAGGAAACCTTGCAGCTGAGTGAGCCTTTCAACAGCGAAGTGGCTTTTGTCAGTAACCAGAGCTATGTTTTTCATCAGTATGGTGGTTTCTTGCATGTCAGTGTTGCTTTTTACTGCTCCTTGGGTCACTGCTTTACCCCTGCCAGTGGAAAAAGTGGTGAGAAGGTATGGTTTCTTCTCTAGTGAAGAGCTGGGCATGGAGCTGCAGGGCCTCAAAAGGTAGTAAAAAGTCCCCTCTTCCCTCTGCAGACAACTCAACCAGAGGAGGTTATGTTAGTCCAGGACAGGATCAGATCCTTGTGAAGTTCTAGATGCCATGTTCAGGACAAATCCATGCTGCTGCTGGAGTGGGTTTGTTTTCTCATTGCAGCCTCTCTGTACACAGGTAGGTCTGTGAAAAACAGAAATACAGAAGAAACTGGAAAATTCACCCCTACAGCAGGTGCCACTTAAGGGCTCCTCAGAGCTCTATCTGATCCCTGCAGCTCCTCACAGAGCACAGTGAGCACCACTGGCAAACGCCTAACAAAGCTGGCAAGAGCTTAAAGCAGCTGTGCTCAGGTAACATTTTAATTTTAGGGAAAGAAGGCTTCCTTAGCCACTTGAAGGCCAAATATATGTTTGTCTTGCAAGCGTATTTGATGCTAGGAGAGATCACACTCTTAATTGCTAGGTTTATCGGAGAATAGATTGATATCTAATTAATTTTTATCGAGAATTTTCAGAATTTACATTTTTTTAGTGCTTTCCTTGCTTATATTTTTTTCATTATCATATTCTACTTTTAAATCATGGATTTGCTATTGAGTAAACAAACAATATTGATACATTTCATACCATGAGACTCCCCAGAACATGCTCTTTTACAAAGTTGAAATTGTTTGACATTTATTTTCATTCTCACCATGTAGCATGTGGCCTGAGGCATTGCATGTCACACTGCGCCCATATCTGATGCAGAACAGAAAGCCAATTATTTCCACTTTGCTTGGAGGAGATGGGAAATTTTTGAAGTCCAATTCTGATCCCCTTTCCTCTTTTCTTCCTCTGAAAATGCACAAATGAATACCTAAATATACGCCGAGTAATAAGCAATCTGTACCGGTACAGAGCTGAAGGACAGAACCAAACCCCCTCACAGCTTCCCGAACACACAGCAAATAAAACCAATCCCATGGTTCAGGCGCTGGTACCAATATACCCTGCTGTTCCCTGACTCAGGATAGAACTGAAATGGAACAAAACGCCTTGCTTTTCCTCTGGCAGGGTGGCACAGACACTTTCAGATCCCTCTTCAAGGCAGAAGATGTATACTCCCCGTCACTTGAATAGATGGCATCTGCCTCCATCCCTCAGAGCTAAATTCAGTTAATTGCGCAGATTAGGCTTTCCCAGATTGCTTTACTACACACAGTCCTTTCTCATGAAATGTAAGTAAGATCTGTATTTAGATCTTATGAAGCTGTAGAGTAAGATGCAAAGTCATCACTTCACATGTATTGTCTATTGGATTTTTTCACTCTAAAATAAAGTTCTGAAACACTGCAGTAGCGGTCATCTTATAAAAGCCTCAGTTGATATCATTTTTTTTCTCTAAATTTAGGCACAAACCCTTACATGATACCCACTGCCCCATTTTCATTGTTTGGGGTCTTCCTTCTCTCTGCCTCAATGTTTCTGTAGGGCTCTTTAATGAAGTGCTTGACATACTAAATATTTTTTCTCATTAATACAGTGTTATTGTTGATTTCTTTCCACATTCACAGAGTGCGTCACAAGGACAGTTTTCCCCACTTTGTTTTAGGTTTCTTCCATTAACAACTGCTTCAGGAGCTCAGTAATTCACTAATCCTATAGTCTTATGGGCATCTCTTTTCACTGTAGGATGCCATCCCAGTGACTTCAATGAGTCTACTCACAGAACAGTGTGCACAGTCGCTTCAGCAGTGCCCAAAACCCCTGCCTGGAGACCAAGTCAGCTTATAAATATGCACTGTTTTAGTGGGATATGTATTTTAAGATTTTGGATTTAACTGTTTTAAATTTCTTTAGGAAGATTTTGCATCATACTGCTAGTTAAGAAGAACAGGTAAGGAAAATTAAGCCTGCATTGTTTTTAAGAATTACTAATAAAATCATCTCTGAATATAAAGTGCTTCTTAAGACTTACTCTCCCTGATTTCTGGGGCAGAGACACAAAATTTCAGAAATTATAGCAAATTGTACAGCTAAAGTCTTTTATTCAATAAAACTCTTGAGAACATACTTCTAAAGCCAAGCCTGTGCATACGTGCTTTGCTGATCACAGTAAATGATCACAGTCAAAATTGATGATCACAACAATTTGAGTTTCATTTAGATTTTTTTGAGATCAGATTTTATATTCTGATATCACCCAAGGGGAGAATATTAAGAGCACTGGAACTATGGTAGCTGGAACAGCTGATATGCATTATAACATAGGGCAGGACACAAGTAACATGTATTGTATGTGCTGTAGGCACCTAACATGCTTACTATATGTGTTGCGGTGAAGAGTGTTCAGCTGATGGTCACACCAGATGCCAACATACTGCAGATGGCACAGTGGAAGGAGGCGTTGTGTGTCTGTGTGACTTGTGCCATGGTACAGGACACAGAGCAGAGCTTCTCCTACATGCTACCAATGGCAGAGGTAGAGAAATTTGGGGGAAACTGCACCCAGGAATTGTAATCTGAGCACACCGCAGAATTTTGCCAGAGGTCTTGTGTGTGAATGGCTAAGCACACATACAACTTTCTTTGTGTTACTGAAGTTACCAGCACATTTATCATTTTCCTTTGTACAAGATTCAGGATGGACCTGGAGTGTCTTTGAATATATTTCTGTCAAGCTCAATGCAGAGCTGGGTTGATATTGGTGGTCTTTAGGTATGCTCAACAGAACCGATAGTTTTCTGTAACTGGTAAAGCTGCAAAGAGCCAGAAGAGTCTGGGAATTCCTGGGCAATGTGGCACAGGGCCAGCTTTTTCATTCCTCAACCCATCACAGACAACATTATTTCTCCAAATTACATTAAAGTCTCATGTCGTTGTCGTATTCAGCACTGTGAAAAGTAATTTCAATCTAAAATGTTTGGGTTCTATGGTAACTGCTAGAAACTTCTGAATATATCTTCTTGAGGGTCCAGTAATGTCAGTGGAAAGACTCACAATGACTTTGCCTTTGCCTGTAAATCTTTGGCTCCATCTTAGAATGCAGCCTCATAAAGTGTATGGAAAAGGCCAGAATTTTCACTCCAAGTTTTTGCCTTTACTCTGTCCCTGTGTCCACACCTTTTCTGTCATGAGGCAGATGCAGGTTTAAATGCAGAAAAGGAGGGTGCTCACATACTGGAGGCCTTTAAGAGCAAGTTAGACATGATCATTCAAGTCAGGAATGCTTTCATCATCTCTGTCTCCCAGCAGGGGAACAGATCTGGTAACTTCCTTTTGAGAGCACCTGTCCCGGTTTCAGCTGAGACAGAGTTAATTTGCCTTCTAGTGGGTCCTGTGTTTTCAAATTTGGAATGAAAGGAATGTCAATCATGCATATTGTTTAGCTGTTGATAAGTGATGTTTATACCAGTCAAGGACTTTTTTCGGCTTCCCATAGAAGAATACAGACAGAACAATGGAAAGGTCAGTGGAATATTCTGCACTATAGATGTCATGCTTGGTATATAAATGATGGTTGGCCAGGCTGAGGGAAATCCATGATGTCTGCCCAGGTCAGGCTGGGCAACCAATTCACTGGACAGTGAGAGTGACTTATGTCTTGTATGTTCTTTTCCTATCATCATTATTATTATTTTGTGCTCAGGTGGCCAAGAAGGCCAACAGCATCATGACCTGTATCAGGAACAGCATGGTGAGTAGGACTCAAGAGGTGATCATCCCCCTGTACTGGGCACTGGTGAGGCCCCACCTTGAGTACTGTGTCCAGTTTTGGGCCTCCTACCACAAGAAAGACCTTGAGGTGCTGGAGCAGGTCCAGAGAAGGGCAACGAAGCTGGTGAGGGGTCTGGAGCACAAGTCTTATGAGGAGAGGCTGAGGGAGCTGGGGTTGTTCAGTCTGGAGAAGAGGAGGCTGAGGGGAGACCTTATTTCCCTGAAAGGAGTGTGTATAGAGGTGGGGATTGGTCTCTTCTCCCAAGTCACAGGCGATAGGACAAGAGGAAATGTCCTCTTTGGATTGGATATTAGGAAAAAATTGTACACTGAAAGGGTTATCAAGCATTGGAATGGGCTGCCCAGGGAAGTGGTTGAAGCACCATCCCTGGAGGTGTTCAAAAGACAGGTTGACATAGTGCTTAGAGACATAGTTTAGTAATGTGGGGGGTTCAAAGTATGGTTTTCTTTTGTGTTTTTTTTTTTTTTATGAGAGTTAGGTTGGTGGTTGGATTACATGATCTTAAACGTCCCTTCCAACCTAGAGAATTCTATGATTCTATGATTATTGTTATTGTTGTTGTTATTTTCCTTTTCCATTGTTGTTTTATTAAACTGTCTTTATCTCAACGAATGAGGTGTTTTTTTCCCTTTCCCTTCTTTTTCTTCCCTTTCCCTTCTTTTTCTTTCTCTTGTCTCTGCCCCTCTGGCAGGTGGAAGAGGGGGTGACGAAGAGGCTGTGTGATCCTCGTTGCTGGTTGAGGTTAAACCACGACAGCCCCCTCCAAAGCATAAATGCTGTGCTTTTGTGTTGCAGCTCTCCATCTGAATTTATATTTATTTCTCCTGAGCGCAGCAGCTTGTGCAGTCAGCCACAGCCCTCCATTGGGATGGGCTGCATGTTTAGTCTCTAGACCATGGCCAAAGAAAACATCATTAAGTAAAGCAAGCATCTGACACACTCCTCTGTCTTGCAGAAAGAAAACCATTCCCTTGGCCACACTGAAGCCGCTGATCTTTGGTCTCTGCTGTCAGCCACTGCACGCAGCCTTCTGTCTGCTGACAGGTGACTGCAAACTCAGGGAGGTTTTAAAGCTGTGAGTCCACAGAAAATTATGTAGGGAGAGGTGTGTGCTTGTGCTTTACAGTCCTTCTCAGGTGCCAAACTGGGTGTTTGTTTCCCCAAGCCCTGCGACAGCTGGAAACATGAGCTCTCATGTATTCTTATTATATGTTGCTGGGTAAGGACTCCAATTTTCAGCAATGCAGGATCACTATCAAATGGGAAGAAAGAAGCAGTGACAGCTGTAATTGTCTACATGGCGAAGGGTGGGGGGTGTCTGGTTATGGATGTTTAATACATTTTATACCTAGGGAAAGCAAGGCACAGAGAGGTGATGTGGCTCATGGAAGGACACCAGGCAGGGTGCTGATGGAGCACCTGAGAAATCATGCATCTGCGTGTGGGGGCAATTCAAAAACATCTATTCCTCTGACCCCTTCCCTTAGACACATGGGTTGTGAGCTCCAGTCTCACATTTTCCAGACATTCAGCCTCAAATTACAAAAGTCCTTTCTGTTTCAAGTCTACTGAGGGTCTCTCTCTTGCCCCTGAATGAGGGATGTGTGGCAATTTGCAGAGCTCTGCCATCAGCTTCCAGACTGATGCTCCTGGACTGATGCTCAAGCCTTTGTTTCCCCTCTCCCACCACATCAGGGACTCAGTGCCTTCCCCCAGTCCCACAGCCAGCAGAAAATTCTTTCCAACACGCTTCAAGTTGAGCTGTACTGGTCTGAATTTCTGAAAACTGTGGGCCTGCTTCCTATTAAATCAGTAAGGGGCAAAAGGCAGCCCCCCCACTGACCTCCACTCTTTCCCTGGTACCCCCCATGTGACAAGAGTCAAGGGCAGGTAAGGCAGCCAGGAGTCTAGCTCTTGAAAGAAAACTCACAGACCTAGCATTTTTGCCCTTCTTTGCTTCACGCAACATCCATCCCTCCACGTATTCAGCATTTGGGGGCTGTTGACCCATCTCTTCATTGGGTTAATGCTGCACTGTGCCCTCTCCACACCCTGCCCCTGCCCCTCCTCGATCCACAGCTTATTTCAGTGGCATGACAGCAGGCACTTCTGGTAAGAGTGTGACCAACTGAGTGATAAGGCATGTTGTTGCATTCTTGCTGCAATTTTCTTGCCAGTGCTATGCCATGGCTCCTTTCAGAGGTGGTAGGTACAGGCTGGGAAGGGGCTGGCAGCAGAGCAGGAGGAAGCAGTCCTCCATCACCCTCCCACTGTATTTCTCTGGGTCGCCAGCCCCTTCATGCCTGCAAAGAGGAGATGACGGCTCAGTCTGGATGGCAGGTCACTGCTCAGCTCACCTGCCCAACTGCTCTGCAAGCAACAACTTGCTGGTTTCAAAGAGACTGTCCTGATGCCCCCTCCCCTGATGAAGCTGCAGGACTGTGCCCAAGCATTCAGATTACAGTATGATGTCTTCCTTAGTGCTCAACTGGAAAATAACCCATCAGATCCTCAGACAGGGAATCAATTGTACTTGGGAATTAAACAAAGGGCTGCCCTTTTTTCTAAGCACCTATGGCTGCACCCAGCAGGTTTGATAATGTGATTATTGCCCATACCAAATAGTCACAGAGCCATAAAATACTTGGCTGGCTACCCATCCCACCCCTCTAACCTTTCCAAAGACTAACCCAGCACTTTGTTGCAGCACAAAAACCCAAGAGATATGTCATGCATTCAAGTCAGCTCTGAAATGCATGGGAAACAGCCAAAGATTGCTTGATATGCAGGTAGGACAAAACAATGTCAAAACAGACAAGCAGAGCTATGATGCGAAATTCCTGTGAATGAATTATAGATTATAAGATATCAGTTGTTATACAAATAAACAGAAATAAACAAGTATATATGTGTACATTTGTGTAAACAAGACATATAAATACGCATACGTACATATCTGTTCCTATATCACAGCTTTCATTTATGTGCTTCCTGGCTGTCATCCCTCAAACTGTGTTTGAAAGACAAAAAAGAAAGTAGGAGTGTGTGGATGTTGTGTGTGGCACAGTTGAAAAATGGTTTACAAAGCAGTTCAGAAAGAGCAAAGGAGAAAATAAGAATAGAGTTCATCATGGCTCAGCAGGAGCAGGCACAGAGTGTCAGAGGCTTCAACAGAGCACACACATGCCCCAGCTCTGATGTCCTCCCACCAGCTCCAGGAATCTGCTGGGAATACCTTTGAATGCCTTCAGAAAGCTAGTCTTACTCACTGTCTCCTGTAATCCCTCGTATTTAAAATCTCTAACTTCTCCATCATCCTGGCATGTCAGGAGACATTCTGAAATGCTAAAAAAAAATTAAATAAATCATAAAATGCAGTAAAAAAAGGTGCAGTTTATTAAAGCTAGGGTATAGTTAATTACAGTTGTCTTTGAGCTAATCCTGATGTGCAGTGGTCCTGCTGCAGACCAAAAGAAATGTGCACCCTTTTTGCCTTCCATGCTCCCTGCATTAACAAGACAAAGTAAAAGAGCAACTTTCCCAAATATTTTGAAAGAGGGCGGAGAGGTGACATGGACAGACTACTGAAGGTGTCTGCTCATGCCCTCTGGAGAGAGCTGATTCCAGCATCAGAGGAGCTGAAGCAGTCTACCACACTGATTTCTGCTAGTCAGGAAGACTGTCTGGCTGGAGTTATTCAGTTTCAGAAAAATTTCTACATCTCAAGTCCTTTGGATGAGAAAGGTGATTTTATGGGTTTTGCAGTGTGCAATCAGATGGAGAAACAGCCTTGGTGTTTCCCTCAGGGACTTACTGCAAAAAGAATGTTAAATAGGTGGAGTGTAACAAAGTACTGTTAATCACCTACCAAATGACAGTTATTATGAGGATTAAATAATCATTTTCTGTAAATTGGCTATAGATACTAATTATTGTTAATCAGCATCATTATTAATACTGTAGTTCATTGTGAAAGCTCTTGTAGGCTTTGTACTTTAGAAAGATGTATTCAGTGTTGCTTTGAGAAGTACTACAGCTCCACTCACATGAATAGTTTAATTTAGTTTCTTTTTGTCTTACGGACGTGGTGGCTTTACATGTAAATGTAAATGTATGGTTGTATACCACAGACAGCCTCATTGATAACGGGACTTCTTAACAATTTCTTCAAATCTTGTTCAAACTTTTTTATCGTTTCATTATGATAAAAATGTCATGGATTGTTTTTCTCTGGGGTAATACCAGAAGTTGCACTGGTAAAACAGCTTTATCCCAGTGCTAATCTACAGATTAAAATAATTTATTGCCCCTGAAACAAACATTGCAGGGCCTGGAAGAACTAGTTACAGTCCATTAGTTGAAGTTTCATGTCCAACTGATGTGCTGGCATCAGGCTCATTGGGAAGGACACCCTTCATTGCATCACCAACTGCAGTGTGGTAACAGCTCAACTGGATGCTGGGAGAACCAAAACCTCTGCTGGGCAGTGCAGGCTGCTGGGACAGGGCCATTCCCTGCTTCAGACAGAGTAGCCCAGCTCCCCGTGGGCCTCTTCATACGTCAGGCCCTAGAGAATTCAGCATTGGACATTGAATGTCACCTCTGCTGCAGCGGGATGTTCCCACCACACCTCACAAGGACAGGGACCATTCCAGAGCTCCCTCCACCAAACTTCATCATTGCAGCCATAGAGGAAGATGAACAGGAGAAGTGAGTTTGTGGGGGTGAAAAAGCCCATTGGATGTTTTCAGACTCCACAGAGAAGTACAGCCTCTTGTTCCGTGTGTCTTTCTGGGGTGCTGAAAGACACAAGCAGGAGAAACAGAGATGGTCCAAGGCTAGGGGCAGTCCGCAGTGAGCTGATGCATTGCATCTACAGTGGTGGTGGCTGCCCCTCTCAGCCCACACTGTTTATTCCTGAAGGACAAATGGGGTGTGTGGGAATCCTCTCCTAGAAGTACTAGTTTCTTCTCCTCCCCATCATCCACACCACTTCTCTTTCCCCAGCAATGGGCTGGAAAGCTTGGGCCTCTTCTCTCTCTTTCTTGACTATAGGGAGGAAGCAGCTATCATGCAGATTTCGTTGAACATGTATTGGATTTTGTCCTTAAGTTCAGGAGTTTGGATTTCCTCACCTCTAACATCAGAGGGTAAAAGCACCTTAGCCTTGCTGGGTCACTGCACAGCCAGATGGTACCCAGGAGGCTGATGCAGAGCACACACTGCACCCCTCAGAGGGGTTAAAGACAGGTAGGACCTAAATCCTTACAAAATATGATAGCTTATATACACCACACAGTTTAAGGCTTATGTTGTGGGCAGATACTTGTAATGCAGCACTTCAAAGTGTGGCCCCGAGGGTACCACACCGGTGCTATTTCTGCATACAGGCATGCACACACCGTGTGATGATCCTGGCAATTCCTGTTGAATTTTCATCTGCTGCTCTGCAGGATGTGTGCCTAACAGCTCAGTGTAGATACTCACACACAGGTACCTACTGGGGCAGGAGTGTTGTTACATTTTTCAAGATGAGCTTTTCAAGAAAAACTCCTTGCCCAATCGCCTCCCTTTCTGCCTGGAAGCAGCGCTGGAGCATCCTTCCAGTTTGCTCCTCACAGTCTCCAGGGAGCAGGCTGAAATCAGGAGGGAGGAAAACTCAAATAAATAAAGAGGGCTGGGAGCTCCACCTCATAAAACGCTGTCTGATACAGACCAGAGGAAAAGCAGTGAGCACTGTCTGACTGCACCACTCGCACACCCCCATGAGGAGGAAATCCCCATCACAGCAGTTGGGTGAGTATGGATGCTCTCGGTTCCCGTGGCTTACATCCCTCTTCCCCAGCATGTTTCCATGGCAACCGATCCACCAGGCTTGATTCAGCAGTTTCAGGACCTGCCCACTCTGCTTTGGTCCTACGGGCACGAGCTGGAGGCTCTTTGCCCAGAGACATCCTGCGTTTCTGCCTGCGGAGCGGGAGCTGGGCGGGCAGCCAGGTGTCACCTCCCTGGGACCACACACGGGTAGCTTTGCTTTGGTGGGGGTTTATTTAGAAGAGGTGTCCCCACGCAGTGCCGAGCTCCTCTCTCACCAGCCCAGCATTCCCAGTGTTCCCCACTTAGGGCTCCCTGCTGCACACCGGCAGGACATGGGACTCGGGATGCAAACCAGGAAAGGCAGCGAGTTATGCTGGGAGGATGAGAATGAGGGGGAAAGTCTGATGGGAGGAGGGAGTGGGATAAAAATGCTTAATGCACCAAGCTATCTGCAGAGGCAGCAGAGACCCTAGCTGAGGAAAAAGGGAGGAGCCACAGAAAGACAGAACACCAAAAAATACGAGCAAGTGTTTTCTGAGCATCCCTGCGCAGGGTGGAGCAGGCAGGTACGTGAGCAGAAGAGGGATTGGTGGGCAGGTGAGGGGATGAGCTGTGCATTTCTCAAGCAGGCAGCCAGCCTGCTGTCCCACCACCACCCCATCCACAAGCGGTGGTGGCACTGAGAGGGGAGTTGCATTGCCCTGGCTGTCCCAGAAGGTCAGTGTACATCCAACACACAAACGTGGCCCCACAGCACTGCCTTCACCTCGGCATGGAAAACAGGGAGGAAATACAGTTCAAAGGAAAAAGCACTAGGCATGTGACTCAGGTGCCTCTTTGGTTGTTGGCCCCTTTGGTAAAGCAAGTTGCACAGACTGCCTGTGATTCAGTCTCCATTTCCAGAACAGGAATGACAGCACATCCTTATTTCCCAGGGACACTGGGAGAGAAGAATGCATTTTGTGATCTGGAAGACCCATCACCCTGCAGTAACAAGGTTTGTTTGCATACAACCCTTTTGATATGGAGCCTCTGTGTAGCCAGGAAATCCATTGCCTCCTAAGCCATCGCAGCTTGTGGGCATACAGGGAAGCATTTATATGGGGAGCTGAGGGGCCTCCTTTTGCTGCTGGCTGCCGTGATGGTCTGGAAATGTAGTGAGACAGAGCAGCACAGGCGTCTGTAGCACAGCACGTACAACCAGGCTATGGAAGCTGCTGCCACTGGGCGTCACTGTGCCCACGAGTTTAGCAAAACTGAAGAAGTAAGCATTTTCTTACACGCACTACAGAAATATCCAGGCTTGTGGAAAACTATGGTCTTGTTAGCTTCTGTTCTGGAAGTCAAGTCCTCAGGGGTTTGCCTGTGGCAAATTATCCCATACCCCCAATCCTGCTGCTCATCTGGAGGCTGCAGCAGGAGAATGGAGCAGTGGTCTTGAAACTGGTGTCTGCTTCAGGTGTCTCTCTGTTTCTCTGTAGCCTTTTTTTTCAAAATGCTACCAGGACCAGAGAGGTGTAAGTGAACTCTTTTACTTACAGTCTTCTTGCCCATCCCAGGGAGAGGGACAGGGCCCATGTCCTAATCATTGCCCTGGGAACCAGAGAAAGCTCAGTGCACCTACACCTTGGCATCTCATTTTTGAAAGGGAGGTGCCAGGATCCTGAAAGCTGCTACAGTGCTGTCTGAGACTGATCAAACCTGCTTAAATCCGTGCAGGAGAAAAGCAACGTAGCAGTGATCTAAAGTGAAGGATGTTGTGGGATAAAGGCATTCGATCAGCAGCAGTGCTGTGGCAGGACAGCTTCTTTCAGTGCTGAGATTAAATATACAGCCAGGCTGCTGTACTGCTGAAAAATGCCACCTCTGCAAGCACTGCTCCTGTCCTTTCTTCTCTTGGTGGATCCATCTCTATTGCCTGTATTGCCACTTACAGTAGGAACCATGTACAATGTAATCCACTCATTTCAACCGCACAAGTGCCTACCATGAGGATCCTGCTCAGCTACTGCCAACCATCCACCTTTCTATTTGTGGTTCATCACCCTTCCTCCCACCCCTTCTCTTCATCATTAGAACTGCTGAACCTGTCCCACCACTTCCCTTCCATGCCAAGGGCTAGCCCTGGACTTGCCAGAGGCCAACTTTGCATGTAAGGAGTTACATTACCCTGATATCCCTCCCAACACCATCACCATCTATTTTTCATCAGCAAGTTCCATTTCCACCCAGAGCAGTAGTTCTTGCACCAAACTCCAACACCACCATCAAAAAAATTAACACACCCCATGCGTTCCAGAGGGCATTAGCAGTGTCATAGCTTCCTGCTTCCCAGCAGACCTCAGAGGGGTCTTGCATGCTGATGTACAAGTTTCTCTCCCCCCAGTAATATAGAGATGATGTTCAGCATCAAAGCCACACATGCCAATCAGGTTTGCTACAGGGTTTTTTGTGAGATGGAGAAAAGTTTGGTCTGTGCGCCCAGCTGCGAGAGGCAGTAATCAACGTGCTGAGAGAGGGAGAAGAGACATTTTTGCTTCTTGGTTCATTGTCCCAGCTAAATCTCCCTTCTTTTTGGGCCCTCTCTATACCAACAGGCAGCACCCTGAACCAGGGGTGCAGCCCACCAGGCCCATTCCTGGGATGTGGGGCTCTGTGAGGTCCTTTCCCTGCCGCCTCCATCACCCAGCAGCTGGAGGGGCGGCCAAGGTGTGGGAGAGGAACACAGAGGCTTAAAAGTGGCTGGGAAAGAATAGAACGAGGCCAGCAAAAGACAGGAGCCATTTCAGGGAAACTACATTACTTGTTTTCAGGGTTGGTACTTAAGTAAATGTAAGACTGCACACAACGCTGTAAATCTCTCCTTGAGCATAAGCATACGGAAAATATTGTGGGATAAATTAACTTCATAAATTATGGTTTCTCTGTTTTCACTCAGTCCTCCCTTCTCTTGATGATTAATACTTCACTTCTACCTCATTTCATGGGCTTTCTGCTTTGCCATACAAGAGGGATGACAGCAACGAATCCCAGAGGTTTCAAATTCTTCTGCAAAAGAACTTTTGGGCTTCCCAGGTATCATCAAGAACATAAGGAAAACAAAGAGCTATGCTCAGACAGAAACAGATGGCCACGTTGTAAAAGAAATAGCATGTGCTAATGCCTTTTCAGAGCTGGGACCTCCGTGCTCCTGGGCCAAGGTCGGTGAGACAGTGACCTGGACATTTGTGTGGTGCTTCCATAGGAGACCTTGGCACTTGATGAGGAACTCAGCCATGGGTTGGAAAGGGTCATCAGATGCACTTTTCTCATTTAGGACAAGGAACAGCTCTGAAGTGCATCACCTTCAGGCTCCCTGCAAGGTCTCCATTTCCCAGTTTGCTGCTGCACCATCCACAGTTTTGCTCCTCAGTCTTCCCATCCCTCTTGTCAGGGTGTTCATCATGCCCACGCTTGCAGCAGCTTCAAGTCCTCTGAAGGACACTATCCTTCTCTGCTTTGTCAAAGAATCTTTGTTGCTATTTGTGCTACACAAGGACTTACAGCTACTCAAGATTTCCCATATAGAGCTGATCAGTAAGCAGACCTCATGTTCCACAAGAAAATATCAAAATTTAAATGCTTTTATTGTAAAGGAGGAAGAAAAGGGCAAATTTATTTCTTTTTGCTTAAATGATGTCCCAGGGAGATTTGCTCAGCCCTGATCCTTCTCTTTCCTCTTTTCTCTTTTTTGCTTCTTCATTAAATAAGGTAAATATGACTTCAAATAATACAATAAAATTCCCAGTAAGAAATAAGTGCAACTTTGGATACAGAGGGTGTACAGGCATATTTGGTGTACCTTTGATGGAAGTGGGGAAGAATATATTCCTGTGTTGATGAAGTGCTGTCCCCCTGAAAAAGACAAAGAAGAAGAAAAAGAAGAAAAAAGAGAAAGAGAAAGAAAAAGAGAAAGAAAAAAGAGAAGGAAAAATAAAAAGAACTCATAGCAAAAGGAAAAGTTTTTTGCTGTAAAATTTTATCTGATAGTTCATATTTTTCTTCCTTTAAA
>JAOQGH010000019.1:71353967-71393674 GCA_025769975.1 Gallinago jamesoni | reverse complement strand
GCTTGGTGTCATCTGCAAACTTGCTGATGTTGCTCTCAATCCCTCTGTCTATGTCATTGATAAAAATGTTAAACAATGCCGGAACACGCAGTGAATCTGCATCCTGGACACCCTTTCCTCCCTCTTTGGCTACCCGTGAAACTAATTTTCATTCTCACATGGTCACTGTTCACCCGGAGTTGTTCAGAGCCTGGTTTTGTGTTGAAGGCTGGTACACATGTTGTGCAAAAAAGTCTGTAGGTTGTATTGAGCGGCCTAACTCTCTCCTCTGCTGAAGACTGAGGGTCTGTGCTCTTTGCTGGTCTAGCAATGGCAGTCAATACCAAAAATCTGTATTGGTCTCTTATTTCCCAGTCTCACACAGGAGGTGGTCAATCACTGACAAGTTATCTTTCATCTGGCTGTTGTTCCTCAGAAGTAAAATATCCCAGAAGAAGTGCATAGGCTATCTAGTATTCCTGGAGAGGTAGGAGCATATATATGTATATGCCCTCTTTGGGGTTTTTTTGTGGTTTTTTTTTGTTTGTTTGTTTGTTGGTTTGGTTTAGGGTTTTTTTTGCATAGAAGATAGCAAAGAGATATGGGGTGGTTTTACAGTGGCTGAACTTTTTTGCCCAAACTGGTACCTGTCATCCATTTCCACTTTCACCCTTTACACTTTCAGCAGTATGGACCCTGTTGTGTGCAGGAGGGGGCAGGAGAGCTTTTCCCAGTTTTCTCCAGTTTAGCCTCTTTACACAGGCCAGTTCTACAAGAAGGTGTGGAAATACAGTGTAACCATGACTTGGAGAGCCACTGGTGGCCCTGTCATTTTGATCATTACTACACAGAAATAAAAACTTATAAGTTACTTGTCGTAGTCTGCTGAAAATTTAGCCTAGATCTTGCAACTATCTATGACCATTAAAACATTAACAGCACCATGCAAGGAATTAAGTACCATCCCCTACTCAGTGGTGGCAAAGCTATTGCTTAGATCTTTGACTGCAAACCTGGGTCAAACTATGCAACTTTTTAATTACCCCTGATTTTTCTTCTGGATGTGACATTGCCACTCTGATCAGTCCTAAATATCTTCTGTTTAAACCTATATGTCTGCTATATGTGAAATCTGATGTCTTCCTAAGTGATGTCTTCCAAAGCTGATGTCTTCCATCTACCCGAAATCTTCCTAAACAAGTAGTTTCTTTAGTCTATTTTTCTGTCTACATAGTTGCTTACTGATAGATCGGGGAACCGGAACTCCTCTGGGAAGAGGCCACCTCATTAAAGTTAACTTAATTAACGTCAGAGTAACCCTGAGCTTAGCCTCAAAAATCTGCCAGTTTTAGCTATGGTGGCAAACTGGCAAACTCCATGTGTAAGTACGGGGAGGTCAGTAAGCTCTCTGGGTCTCAGAAGAGCCCTGTGCCACTACAAACCTTTCCTCTTCAATGGGATTTGCTATGCAAATTACGTGTTGATGCAAAATTACAGTTTTTACCACTATGCTGCTCTGGTGAAATGTTTTGTGCATTTTGGACTCTGCCAGTAGAAGGAAGAATTTTAGAGGATCTTTCAGGGTATTTTCTGAGTGGGAGAAATAATGGTAGTGCAAGCTCCAGGAAGTCAAATTCAAGAAACTGCAATACAGAAAAAAGAGTTTCAGTTGAATTCTTTAATTGTTGTCTGGATACATTAGCAATCAATTTCCTATTCACTGGGTATTCAACAAGAAATAACATTTATTTTTGTACCCCTATGTCCCTTCCTATTCAAATGTCAGTGCTCAGAATAAATATGCCTAACATATCTTTTCATCAGCCTTCCAGTAAAATAAGACCAGGATCATGATTATTGGTATTTTGAAAGTGGCAAATCGGAGAAAAAGTCAAAGCAATGCTTTTAAGAACTTTTTAGCCTCATAAATAAGGGAGAAGTTGTCCTTAAAGTTGTTCTTACATTTACATAATTGGTGATACAAATTAAGAGGTAACAAAAGTCAACAAGTCTGTTTCAGCTTTTGCATGGATTAGTCACTTCCAGAGTTTTCAACTTTTTTCCCAATTGTAATTCATTGTATTTGCCTTATTTTCTTGAAGTGTTCTTCACATTTTGACCAGCTTTAAACTAAAGGGTTGTTCGCAAATTACTTAATTTAATCAATACTTGACTCGACGTTGCCTTTCTTATTAGCCCAGGAAACGTGAGTTGGTGAACTGGGAAAACCATGCTCTGAACGTGATTAGCAAACACAGGGCAGGGGTTTGTCTTGTTTTTATTAGAAAACATCAAGAACCATTATCAAATCAAAACAGTGGATATTTTTTTTTCATCCATTTAATACTATTATAAATCATATGGTATGAGACTGTCATGAGTTAGGGTGTATTTATTTTGGATCTTTCCAACCAAGCAGCAGTCCAAGTAAGAAGTCTGATTTCAGTAAGCAGTCATTTTCAATAAGGAGACATATTTACCAAATTGCAATTGTACAAATTTTGTCTACACATTATAATGCACAGAGTATGCATCTTTCATATATAGGGGTGAAAAAGAGGTGAGTTTTTCAAATGTTAATTTGCTTGAAGAAAGAGACTCCCTGATGTAGACTATGCCTAGTTTGGCATAAACATACAGATTTTTATAGTGTGTGCTGCTGAGACACTGCTTTTAATACCTCAGATGGTGAAAACTTTCTTTCTGGCTGTAAGAAGATAGATAAGAAATTCTAAGTGGTTAAAGATTTTGCCTAATGAGGGCTTTACCAATGGGATATTGTTAATGTTACATCTCCTAAGACTGTATTGTAATAATTTAGTCTTCTGAATTTTTTATCTTGTATCATAATAACCATATTTGTCACAATTTTTTAAGTCCCATATCTCAGAATAACATCAAGCACTTTTCAGTCAAGATGAATGCTTGTGGAAAGATGTAATTGTAACTGACACTTGCCTGTTACAACAGTGATAATTTTATTTCAGTTTGAAGTTTTTGCTGAAAATATAAAAAATCTTAGGGTTTTTTTACCATGAGTGCTCTAAAAACATCACAAACACCAGTTCTATTTTAACAATTAAAAAAATAGATAAATCAGGAGGCCAAAAGTTTTTAAATATCCTCATTTAAAATTTACTTAATTTTTAAAAGAATTCATGGAATTAGATATTGGTATTCTTTACATAAAGAAATTCAACTACCTACTAAGCTGTAACAGTGTTTATCATGAGCACAACACACAAATAATTAAAAAAAAAAACATTAACCCAGCAAGATATGAAACAAAATTCTTATTTTGCAATATAATGATAACAGATGTAATTCGGGTAAGTTGTGGATTGAAAGTAATAAAAAACCTAAAATCAAGAAGTCTGCTGCCCTTTTGAAGTATAAAATCTGAAGGAAAAATAGCTTCACCTGCCAGAATTTGCTTTACCTTCCTTTGCATTTCTTCACGTAATTCAGGTGGCCTGTGCTCACACGTAGTCCTGTAAAACCCTCCCGGGCGTACAGCCAGTGTCTCCATTCACTGGCCTTTGCGACCAAGGGGACCTTCCCTACTTCAAACGGGTCTGCAAATCACATCAAGACCAGGCTGGATGGGGTTTTGAGCAACCTGGTCTGCTGGGAGGTGTCCCTGCCCATGGCAGGGGGGGTTGGAAATCCATGATCTTGAAGGTCCCTTCCAACCCGAAGCCTTCTATGATTCTATGATTGATGAGAAAGTGTTGCAGTGTTGGGGAGGAGGGTGAGCAGGTAATCCATGTGCCAGCCCTCCCCTCTCCTCTCCTCCCCTCCCCTCCCCTCCCCTGCCTTTCACTTATTTTCCAAAGTTGGTTTTGAATGAAATCAGGTTTCAAGCACTGGAACTGTTTCGTCACAGGGATGCTCTCTGTTGTCTTCCTAAGTACATATTTGTCCATCTGTCTCTATAAATACACCTCCAACACAACTATTCCTCAACATGTCAGCACTAGGGGTAAGCATCGCTCCTGATGGGTAGAGATGCGAGTGGCAGGGGGTTTCAGTAGGCAGTAGCTCTTTCAGTAGGCAGTAGCTCTGTGGTTACTGATTCCCAGCAGGGAAGTGAGCAGTTTTCACTGCAGCCACAGCAGGATGGCAGAAAACAGCTTGTGCTGAGCACCTCCTCTGTGATACGGAGTATTTCAGCTCCTCCTGACATGGGTGGCAGGCAAGGTCAAAAAGTGCTTGAGGGCAAGGTGGGGCTGGGCCGGGAACACAGCATCAGACTTTTTTCTAGTTTATAGAATATAGAATCATGTGATCATAGAATTATTTAGGGTGGAAAGGACCTTTACGAACATCGAATCTAATTGTCAACATATACACTGTTACATTTTAATGCCATAGAATCACAGAATGGTTTGAGTTGGAAGGGGCCTTAGAGATCGAGTTCCAACCCCTCTGCCATGAGCAGGGACACCTCCCATTAGACCAGGTTGCTCAAAGTTCCATCCAGCCTGGCCTTGAACACCTCCAGGGATGTTCTAATCAACCGCCACTTTAACCTTGATAAGACTTTGAGCATATGGGAGCTGCGTTGACATGAGGAGTGCCAGAATGAGCTATTTCTATTCTGCACTTCACAGCACTCCATACAAGTACACCAGTAAAGAGGTCCACAACTGCAAGGCATAAGAGAGAGCTTGGGGTGTAAAACAGGCCATTAACAGAAAATCACATCTGCTGGGAGATCATGCCTTTGGGAGGTACATTTCAGTTAAGGTAATCAGACAGAAAATTCAGAACCATCCTGCTAACAAGGCTTGTATGACCCATGCCACTGAGAGGATGTGAAAACAAGCAATGTTTCTGAGCTGATTTAGAGAAAAATAATTTTAAAGTTAATATTTAAATTAATAGATGTTCTTTAAGGAAATCTATCTAATATGTTTAAGAACTGTATTGTCAGCCACATAATTTAAGTGTTTCCTATATGATGGATTAATTACTGTTTGATAAATGTTATATAAAGAACAACTTTTAAAATAGAATTCATTGCTTGACAATAGCTCTTCTACTAGCAACCTTGCAGATCCTAAGCATTAAAAGATTTAAAAGTGCTCTTGCAGCAGGATTCTCTACTAGTGACCAACCTGAAACTGGATTCCATGCTTCCCATGAGTAAGCCACCAGTTACGCTGAGCCTCAGCTGGACATCTGCATTATGAGATCAATAACACTTGAACTACCATTTCCCACGGAAGCAAAAATAAAGCCTAAGCTTGTGCTTAACTAGACGTAATGTGAGCAGTCCCACTGACAGCGCTGGGGACAGCCCATAGTGCGGAGTCAATCACAGAGTTTGCTGGGCTGCTGCCTTCTTGTGTCTCTGTCACAATCCTCGATCTTCCCGCAGTCAGAAATGAGCCTTTCCATCTGACCCCTCTATATATCACTCCTACTAGGAGTTCCGTGCCTGTCTAATTTAACGATAATGGCCAATGAACCTGGAATTTTATATTGGTAAGAACACTGAGTAAACCTAACGTTGTATTTTTTTTTCCCAAAGTAATTTTCCAAAGCTCCTTTATTAAAAAAGGGATTAATGACATTGGGTAATCCAATATTGCTCTGGTACACTGTTAATTTCCTTCACCCAGTTATGTCAATTAAATGCAAGCCATTAGTGCAACTGCTCAGTCTGTTCTAATGAGGTATGTATTGATTTATAATGAAGATTATTTTTTTTCAAGATTAAATGTAGCTCAGGAAAAATGGTTAGAAAGCCTGACAGGACACACATTTCTGTTTCACTTAGGCAACATATTCACTTTTTCCCCTCCACGGCTGCTACAAATGTCTATAAATTTAGAATGAGATGGTTAATTACAGTCACGATTCAACAGTTGGATCCTCATGGGATCTCTGCAGAGATACTTGAAGGTGAAGAGGGTGAAGATCAGCCCTAATTGTACTGCATTTTGAGAACAACACAACAGGGGATTTCTCTAAAGCTGTTCTCTCTGTGCATTTGAAATAGCTTGTTGTGAGAAACACGTTTGCAACCCAGAGGATCTAGTCCATGTGCAGAGCAATGTGCTCCGCTAACTTTATGGTCTGTTACTGCTCCACGTGCATGGATCATGATGCTGCAACACATTAAAAAAATCATAACTATGGGAAAGCAGTTGTGCATTGGCACAGCACTTACCTCAAAACCTGGGGGTGGAGGGAAGCCAAGGGAGCCTCTGAGTGCCGGCACAGACGCTGGTGTTCTGTCTTGTTTCTCGGCAAGTCCATTTCCAAGGCAGCGCCAAGAGCTGTAATTTCCATTTAGCAGTTGCTTTCCAGAGTCATTTTCAGGTCTATAGAACAGGCTTGAAGGTTTTATTTGAGCACATGTGGCACAGTTGGGATGTATTTCAGAAATACCTTCCAACATCCAAAGCCATTAAAAACATTTGCAACAACCTGTACCAAAACTTAGGTATGTAGTTGGGGAGAGTTTGAAGCTAAATTCACTTCTTAGTTAATTTGGGTCGTAGGTTTTAATAACTGATTAAGAGCAAGGAATGTGGTCTCCTGGACATTAACAAGTTAGAAAAAACACAGTCTTAAAAGAGATGGAGTTAAAACCACCATATCCTTGGTATATCCGGGGAAACGTGCACCTAAAGAGAGCCAGGGCATGAGGTATCCTCTGGGACCACCATCCTTACGTGATGGATGAAGCCCTAACCAGGGAAGCATCCACAGGCTGAGCAGGACAGGCAGTCTCCTCTCTACCAGTGGGACACTTCCCAAGTGGAGCAGCCCCCCCCCCAACTCTCACCAGAGCCCTGACTGAGTTACTAAGAGCAGCCCGTGAGAGATGGGGTGCTTCCCATCAGACCAAACGTCCCCAGCTTCAGTGAGGAAAACCAGGCTTGGCTCCTCTGCCAAAATACTCCATCACTTCACCACCATGTGCCACGGAGGGGACCAATTACACCAGACCACTGAGGAAATTCTTCTTCTCCAATAAGCAAGGTAATTAATTTTAACTAACAGATCTGTTCCTACAATTACCTATTACCCAACTACGCTTCAGAGGTGAAATTACTGTCAACAATTAGCTATTCTTTTTTTGCACTTTGCATGAAAGAAAGAAGGGGAGGACTAGACTGAAACTTTGGGCCCAGTTCACCTTTGTTCCTGTCTTTTTTGTACAAGGGACACTACCACAAATGGCCTTTGGGATTAACTTTAAATCTTTCTTGAGCATCTGCCCACAGAGCAAAGGTTTCTTCACACTCGAGGAGCTCTATCACCTCTGAAACTGCAGAGCAAGACAGGGAGAAGTGTGACGGGGGTACTAGGCAGTCCTAAATCCACGCCAGTAAGTTTCCAGCTCTGTGCAATTTCTGGAAGCAAAAACACCTGTTGTTCTTTTGCTAACAAAGGACTAGTTTTTCCTGGGCTCCACATTAAGCCTCTAATGGTGAGCTTCATTCTCCAGTGTGCTGCGCACTTCAGATGCACCTTTGTAGCTCCTGCTCCAGGTGCCCAAGCTCATCCCAGTTCTGGTGTGTTTCAATCACAGCTGTTAAGAACAGTTGGTGATCATTACTAAGAAGGCATGTCAGAGCCAGGACTTCAATCTGGAGGCAGCTCCATATCAACATGAAAATTGTATAAACCTCTGCACTTGCAGAAATATGAGTCATGAGAGGCACAGGTGACATTAATCCTACAGAAAGTTGGCTTCAAAATAAATGTGTGGAAAAAAAATAATAAATGGCTTTCTTCAGTTGCAAAGCCACAAAAAACCTATACATCTCTATTTTTAAAGTTTTTTTTTTCTTTCAAAATGACCATATTGAACAGTTTTCCAGGGGAGAAAAGGGAAAACACTTGCCATTTTCTAATAGAGCTCAGCACAGCTACTATTTGGCTCTTAATTTGCTCTTACTGAGGTAGTGGTTTTTTCTGTGATAAAGCATAATTGGAATTAATTTGCAGTCAGTCTTGTTTGCATTTGTGCCTGAGTAGAGCTTGACAAATAGCTCGGGAATTTAATGATGGCTTGGTTACCTTTATAGCATTTGAACAAATCAGAGCTTGTTTCATCCTCTCCCTACTGCCAGGAAAAGAGAAAGCAAAACAAGCGAAGTAACCTAAGGCTTTCTCCCCCTCCAGAGTGGTATGTAATCCCATAATAGTTGAGACACTGTACACTGCTAATTTTTAAATAGAAGGCTGCTTTAATGTCTTGTATAAAAAAGTATTGTGTGTATGCTCAGAGGTCTTTTGAGTCATGCTTTTCAACTGATAAATAGTTTACTATACTAAACCTCACAGTACGGAGGATTTAATGCCTAATATTATAGACTTATGTAATTGGCATTTGAGCTATACAGAATCTCAAGAAGGCCAAAAGTGTTATTTTAAACTCTGTTTGAGCTTAATAATTGAGCCAATACTCAATCAGTGCCAGATTTTATTGTGTCTGACTGAATAAGCAATCCACTCTGATGCTGACACATATGTATCCAACAAGCCAAATTTCACTCCTAAGAAATCACTAGAAGC
The DNA here is from genome assembly GCA_025769975.1 of Gallinago jamesoni. Classification (NCBI taxonomy): domain Eukaryota; kingdom Metazoa; phylum Chordata; class Aves; order Charadriiformes; family Scolopacidae; genus Gallinago; species Gallinago jamesoni. Next base: position 71,385,157 of record JAOQGH010000019.1, on the reverse strand, counting down.
AGGTAGATATTTATAAGTTTTGAATGCCAGAAAGAGCTAATATGGTCATTTAGTCCAAATTTCCATGCAGCATAAAATGTTGAACTTAAGTCATTTCGGCATCGTGTGTTGATTCACTTTGACCTCTATCAAATCCTTTAGAAAGATATACAATTTAATGACTTCACTAAATGGGAAAAACAACACCCTTTGCAGATGTTGATATTATAGCCAGCTATTCTACCTTTTAAGCAATGAATTCACAGTAGCAGTTATAGCTATTCTTTTTGATTTTTTTATACTTTATGTTCCCAAACAATGTAAAAACTTTCTAGATATAACTCAACAGGAAAAAAAATATGCTTTTAGCTCCTTATTAAAACAAAACAAAACAAAACAAACCCCCAAATGATGAAGGGAAAGGCTCAAATTCATAATTGTTCAAATACAGCCATTTTAACACAGCCTTCTATTTAATGTAAGGACTGTTTCAACAAATACAGACATATAAATTGTATGTATCAAGACTGTGATATTTCAAAGTTAAGTCAGTGCCAGTAAGCCATTAAACTGACAGCACTGGAGGCCAATAGCCTAAATTTACCTGGAGGTCTGGTATAGTTTGGACTAAGACCACGAGAAGCACGTTTTCAAAAGAATTCAAACCTGAAAAGATCTGAGATGTGATGAGCTACTGCCAGAAACATTGGAAGCTAAGATAGAGTCCAAACTAAATAACTGGAGACCTACTTTCTCTTCCCTTCTGCAATTTCGTCATCTTCCCTTTCTGGAAGCACTGGAAGCATTGAAAAATGGTGACAATTTCTTTGAAGAAGATCACATTCATACATTTCTCCAGGGCTTCTGTGCCTTTTGAGGTAGAAGAGGCTTTATCAGTGCAAATGAAGCCTTCCCCCTCTCCCAGAAACTTCAATAAATTGTGCTGCATTACACATATTTTCTTCACTCTTCCTTAGCTATGAAAAACAGTAGTCTCCCAGGGAATAAATCCTGACTCTCTACATCATGTGTGTCAGCCATGGCAGCAGCCATCCAAAGTGTCTGGCCTTGCTTTTTCTTCCTATACTAGTTATTCAGTAGAAGAAAATTCCCTGCAGAGATTACACCTTTTTGTCATCAACACTGATGACTTCAGCCCCGCTAAGGAGAAGCCTATTCATCCACCCGTATTTAAGTCTCTGAAGCCCAAAGACAAGGACAGTGGGATGGGGGAGAGTAGGGTGTGAGGATGGGGATGGTTCACTCCTTCTTTCAAAGACTGAGGATTCCTCCCTATCATTTCCCTCCAAGGCATACAGCATCTGGAGTAGACATGACAGACCACTGGCCAAGGCAGAAGGGATCCAAGTATCTCCCTGTTAGTGCTTTGTGACAATGTAATGCCTAGTTATCTGTGGAAGGCGCATCCATTCAGCCTCTACATAATGAATGGAGGTTTCCCAAACAGACCGGTTCAGAGGAGACCAGTCATGTCCTGGCACTCACCCGTACTGTGGAAGAAGCCTGACCAGAATATCTGGATGGGAAACATATCTTCCCTCGAAACTAGAAGCTGCGAGATGTCAACAGAAAGTTGAAAATCATAGCTTCTGAAAGTTGATGGGGTTTCAAGGGTAGGCTGGAAGTTGTTCAAGGTTCAGGGAAGAGGAGGGTTTACCACAAGCAAAAAGACTGCCTCTGAACCTCTGAACCAGGAACAACCTGAGCTGAAAGTAACTGATGCCTGGGAGGCTGCTTTAGGAAATATCATTTGCTCCTGCCCTAACTTTCACTCTTACATAGACTACCGTTGAAAGATAACAGAGTAGATGGACTCTCAGTCTGATCTATTCCAGCCAGTCCTGCATTCCTGTGTTGTGACCTGATGTGGAACTGAAAATCAGACTGGCGAAAATCAGACTGGTTAAGATGTAGGAAAGATGGAAGATTACATCAAAGAAGAGAAAACTAGTACAAACTAAGTACATGTACTTTAAAAACTGAACATAATTAGTGTTCACATTTTCTTTGCTAAATTGTTTCAGCTTCCTATACTAATTCCATCTTCAAGATGCATGTGGCTTCTCTGTTGAGCAGTAAAGTTAAGTGTCTCTTGACATTTTCAACTGTACACTGCTATCTAGGTTGTACATGTTCATGTTCACAGGTAAGAAAGACATTGTCCAGTCCTGTGGAGCATCTTGAGGTCCAGCAGATGGGCAAGTGCATAGTGTGCTGCTTTCCATGAAAGCACCACACAGCTCAAGGTCTTTCCCTCTGATACATTTTATGCATTTTGTGGGGAAAAAATATATCTGTTCTAATGATAATAAGACAACCACTTTCATAGAGTAGGAAGCAAAGGTTTCATAGGAGACCATACCAAATTATGGTTATGGAAATACGGAAATACAAAAAATAGGAGAGACTAAGCTCCGTATTTTCCCTTTGCTTCCTTCTGCTTGGTTCCTTTTATTGCCTGAATAGAAGAAGTGGGTGTTGACATCTTTTGAACAGCTTGATCCAAGGAGTGCTATAGTCTCATTCATCCAGTGGCCAGAATCAACCCACCTAACTTCAGCCAGTTCTATGAGCCTGAGCCTCTGTCTTAATGAAGGACAGATCATCTAGTCTTCCAAGGTGTGTTCCACACTTTGTACTTCTGAACACATGAAAAATGGATGCACAAAGAGAAGAACAGAAATCCCTGACCCTTGTGACTGAATTCACCATCACACCAATATCTGCAGACATCTGTCTTTGCAGGAATTCTTTTCTCTAAATAGGCCAACTTAGATGTGTCTGACTAGCCAAACTAATGAATATGAGAGAAGCAGGTTCTCCTTTTTCCTTTGAGGGAATATCTTGTCTTATAATTTGGCTTTTAGGAACAGTACTGCTGGGATGGCTGACTAAGTGGTTCAATGTTACAGCACTGTGTTGACAGGCTCCCTTGGGTGGAAAAATGTGAACACCCTGAAATCCCTTCCCTGCACTCTGCTGATCACCAGCCCACACTTCCCCAGCCCTCCCTGCCACCTGGGGACAGGCCTCCTGCCCCCTGTCACTCGGAATGGCTCTCATTGCCTCTGTGGCCACTTAAAACACTGACCTGACTTGTGCTATGGTCTTTCAGTCTGGTCAGAGCTTGTGAACGGACTTTTTTTTTTCCTCTGAGGGGCTTTTATGGCTGCCTCAAGCAGAGGCACTGGGGCATTTTACCAGCATGATCATGTAAAACAGTTTTACAGCTTCTGTACGTCCCCTCAGAGGTGAATCAAAGTGAGAGAGTCCTTTTCTTTCTACTTTATTCTAGCAGAAAAATAAATACCTGTATACTGAAGGAATTCACTCTGTTTTCTGGATTGTTTAGCAGGCAGCTCCACCCCTCCCCACTTCCCCCCAACTTGTCTAAAGGCCATCATCTCTTTGTGGAATTATTTCTACCGTCACTAATTGCTCGGCTTCAAGGACAATGTTTTTATAATTGGACATCAGCCAAAACAACAAGCGTATCTAAACCTCTCAACCCTGTACCTATTGCCAATTTTACTGCTGCTTAACCTCGAGGAATTCAGCTTTGCTTTGAAACAGTTCATTGTTTTGAGTCAGACTTACTTTTAATTCCCTTTCATCATTTAAGGGAAAGTTCTGCCAACTTCATAGAGCTGGTGAAGGGCATAATTGTAATGGATAAATATATCTGATTTCCTTACTTAAATGTACATTTTCACTCATCATGTCTCAAATTTTATGCTCCACAAAGTTGACGTTGTATAAACCCTTGGATTTAACACACTGTAAGGAACCTTAGCCCAGAATTAAAACCAGTTAAGGGACTAGGCTATTACAAGAGAAAGGCTGGGATGCCATGACCAGTGAAATCAGTAGGAGCCCTTTCTTTGACTTTAATGGATGTTAGATTGGGTAATGAGTGGAAACAAGCATAATTGCCTGAAAATCCTGCGTCTGTCATCAGAGAGAACAGTGTGAGGTGCCTGCTCGGACTGACAAGGATGCCATGCTCAGATCTGGTGGTTCCCACTCTGAAGGCAGATCCCATGTTGAGACAGAGTTTTAAATTCCACTGCTTTTAGTGTAAATGGGCAGAGGAAGACAAGGAAGAGATTAATATTCCCATGAAAACTCAAGAACTGTTTATCCAACTCAGAAAGCAAAGCAAACCGCACACACAAATCCTTTCAAGGCTGTTTTGCTTCAAGACATGATATATTGGTGCAATATGAAACTGGAGCAATTTCCATGACAAATGCTGACAATGATCTCTAAATATTTCTTCCAAAAGCCAGTGGGAGCCGAGACAGTCCAGAGCACTACACCATCAGGCCAATTCCCTCTTCCTCACCTACATCCAATGCGAAACGAGACCTTTACTTCAATATGCCCCATGAAAGGATCTCCTTGGACAAACAAAAAGCCAGTGACATTAGTATGGTCTAAGTTTGGGTGAAGCTCCCAGAGGAATAACGCTTGGACACAAAAGTTTTCTGGCCCTCAAGGACTGCATGTCCTTAACAGCAAGAAATTCCTGCCTCTAAAATATTACAGCAATCCGTGTCCTTGCAACTCTTCAAGGCCTTGGCTTCCACAGAAGACGTCACGCTCAAGCAGCTGTTTGTGCTTATGGACTCGTGACTGCACACAGAGGGATGTGCACAAGCATGTCTGAGATTTCTTGGCACGATAGGAAAGTGATATGGGCTTTTCCTGAGCATCTAGGAGAAACGTGTGTCTGACACTGGCTCAATGTTATGATAACCAACCCCGTAGTATCTAAATGGTTTCTAAGATTAAAATCTTCTTCAGTTCACAGCTCCTGCAACAACACATTCTCCTTCCTCATACTTTCTCTCACTGTGTGCTTTATTCAGGCACTATAGCTAAGTGGAACAAGTCATAAGCACATAGAACACCAGTTACATGTTCTTTTAAAGAATGGGAGAAATAGCTTATCTTTAGATCGGCAAATGAAGAACCCATCCTTGAAAAATATTAGGCTTCCCCACTCTCAATATTCTTCTGAAACACATTACAAATGTAATCATTTAGGGACTGCAGTTGTATTCTTTTACTGACATGAAGTAAATAAAGAAGGAACAATTTGAATGTTTTCCTAGTGACACCTGTTAATTTGTTGAACCAACAGTTGTAAGATCTGACTGATTATACTTATTGAAATTAATATTAACTACACAAATCTTAAAATCCTGATTCTTGTACCTGTTGTTTCTGTGTAATAAGCACATGTACATTTGTAATACTCTGCAACTTTTTATGTAAAAAAAAATCTAATTCAAGAAGAGGAGTGTCCATTATTCCATGGTTGCATACATAAAAGAGAGAAATTGGAAACACCATTGTTCTCCTATCTGTCTTCATGGATTTTATAAATGTTCTTGTTATCGCTGTCCTGATTCCAATAAGATGAAATTTTAAGGAGGTAGAATGAGTTAGCCATAATCATGTAGTGGCAGGACCAGAATGTGAACACAGGGTGTGTGATGTTCCCATGGTGCCCTCTGAACACTGCTCCTAGAGGATGGCAATGCAAGATGAAAATACGCAAAGGCAGAAAAGGACTGAGAGAAAAAAACAACTGTGCCCTTCACCTCAACCTTCAGAAGAAAATCTCTGTCCCAGATAATGCTACAAAGTTCAGCAATAGCGTGATGCTGGGTCCGGGCTGGAAATATCCACCACTACTCCAGTTTACAGCACCAACAACCAAACCAATAACAAACCCAATGGAAAAACAGCATTATTAACGTAGCTATGCTAGCAGAATTATTTGCCAGCTCACCTTACTTTGTCTGAAAGGCATGCCTCATTAGCAGAAAAATCTCCTGCCCTGTACTCCTACCAGGGGGCTGATAGCTGATAGTATAGCCAAGCAGGTTACTCACAGGAGAGCAACCCTACAGCACAGGGAAGGATGTACACGGAGCACATAGAATTGCACCATGGAGAGTGATGATTAGTGACAGACTTGGGGGAGGCAGGGGGGAGGAGGGGATGCAGGGAGAGATGGGAGAAAAAAGCTTTACGTGTTTTTTTCTAAAGTAAACTGATTGCGGTTCTAATTTAATTAGCTGATACTGGGGTTAATTCAAGTTTTAATTAGCAAAATGTTCCTACTAATTATAATTCACATTACCATGGAAGGCTGTTAATTGGTGTAATTGACAGTGTTATTAATGTCCGTGACTGCTATGGAAAGCACTCTCCATGGCTAATGGGACTATCCTCTCCTTTAAACTGCTAATCCATTATCTCCTGACTCTCCTTCCCACTGCCATGGCAGCATGGTCCAAGCTCGCCCGTCTGCATCACATCTGCAGGCTGGGTCACCGATGCACCAGTGATGGGAGAACCAAGACACAGCACCAATGACTCCGTCGGGCTGAAGCTGGGCAAACCAGGGGCATGAAGGGGCAGTGAGCAAGCAGCAACTTTGCCAATGCACTCAAAGTCAAATTCACACGTCAAAGCAAAATTCCGATCTTTTTTTTTTTTTTTCCTCCAGGTAAGGCTCAGTCATCTTACAAACTCCTGGAGATTTTTTTCTGCAGCTGTTGTTGGCTGTTGACCCACAATCTCCTTTCAAAATCATTGGTGTAAGGCTCATTTTAGCTCAGTCAGTTGCACTCCCAAGAATTTGCAATGATTTAGATGCTTCAGATCTGCTAAGACCTGTAATGCCTGCGACGTTGCTTCCCCTTTGCCCTATTTTGTTCAGTCTTTTCATAAACATGAAAGAATGCAGAAACATAAATAGCATTATCCCCATAGGGAGTACTTATACATAAAAAATGTATTCCTCAAACCAAACATTTAATTGATGATCGATGTAGAAATTAACTAAAATATCCCAGAGGTTCATTTATATTCACAAAATACAAAATGCAAACATACAGAATAATTCTTTTCTAAACACTAGTTTCACATTGTAATGGAATTGCAGCCCTCACTGTTTTTTTTCCTGCTAAGAGTGAATGCTAAAGGAGGGAGCAAGTGTATCTTGTGTGTACCCACTCCTGGAAGTATTCAAGACCAGGCAGGGTGGGACTTTGAGCAACCTGGTCTAGTGGAGGTGTCCCTGCCCATGGCAGGGAGGTTGGAACTCAATCATCTTTAAGGTCCTTTCTAACTCTAACAGTTACATGATTTGAAGATCTACAAATCTTTATGGCTTTTTTCTCCTTCTTTTTAATATGGCCCTGCTGACTTGGACCAGCCTTTTGAACAGAAATGGAAAGTGGAGGTTTTAATCTTTTTCTGGTTTAATCCTTGATTATGAGTATTCTTTCTCAGTTCTTGCTACTAACAAACATTCACATGGTTACTCCTTGTAAATTTTGTATTTAAAAATCTGAGTAAAGCTCTAAATGTAGACTGATGTAGTTCTGTATTCCTCTACCTGGCTAAGGAGCACCTTTGAGTTAAAGACAAAACAAGAGAAAACTTAGCCAGAAAGCATTCCAGTCTTCTGGTTGGTAGAGTAAACTTTGCTCCAGAAAGCTTGGAAGTTGAACTGGGTTAAAATCTGCAGCTTGACTGTAAATCCTAAAAAAAGGAAGAAGGAATCAAATACCAGGCACACTGGTCATGGAAAATAAACCTTAAGAGAACCATTCTGCCAAATGGAATCTGTTTAAAGCCTCACAACATAGGAGTTGCACTTAGTTTTCATGACAGCAAGGTATTAGTGGGCAAGAAAAACAATAAGTTAAATTGTTTGCTCTTGGGAATATCCATTATTAACTGGAATGCAGTTTCTCATAGCGTTTCCTGTAAGAATACATCTTGTTCTTTACATGTTTTCCCTTTCCATTATTCCATTGCATTTGCTGTGAATAGTTTGGAGTATGTCAGGCTTTCCACTGTAAAAGCTTTCTTCTCCAAAATACATTCCTGGTGCCTAAGTGTGTGCTCCAGCCTAGACCTTGGCCAGCAGACTTTCAAGCTATGGGTGGGGATTTGTATAGAGACTGAATTTAAAAAAAAAATATATAAAAAGTTGCTGTTTTCTCCATGTAGTAAAAATAACTGAGAAATTTACAGAACAGATGCTCTGCTAGTGTAAATCAGCAGAGGTCTTACAGTCATAACCAGAAGGAGGTCTGACTCTCCTTGTGGTCACCCTCTATGTCAATGAACAGCTGGAGTGCACACACTCTGCCCGGGGTGAGCAGCTAACTGAGAGCTAATGGGTCAGGATTAAAGGGAGGACAGTGACAGGTGACATTATAGTGGTGGTCTGCTACAGACCACCTGACCAGGAAGAATGAGCAGGTGAGGTCCTGTACAGACAGACAGGAGCAGCCTCATTTTCACAAGCCCTGGGCCATCTGGGACTTCAACCACCTCAATATCTCTTGGAGAAAACACAGCACAGCATAAGCAGTCCAGGAAGTTCTTGGAATGTGCTGATGATAAGTAATGGAGGAACCAACCAGACACAGTGCTATTGCTGACCTGGAGGGGCTGGTGGGGAATGTGAATCTCAAGGACAGCCTTGGCTGCAGTGCCCATGAGATGGTGAAGTTCAAGATCCTTAGGGCAGCGAAGAGAGCATAAGCGAGCTCACCACCCTGGACTTCAGAGAGCAGATTTTGGCCTCTTGAGGGATCTACTTGGTACAGCACCAAGCAATAAATGGAAGAAAGAGAGACCAAAGGAAGCTGGTTAATTTTCCAGGATCGCCTAATCCAAGCTCAGGAGCAATGCATCCCAACAAAAAGGTAGTCAGGCAAAAACACCAGGAGGCCTGCATGGATGAACAAGCAGCGCTCGGATAAACTCAGAAAAAGCAAGCCTATGGAGGGTGGAAGCAAGGGCAGGTACCCTGGGAGGAATATGGAGTCATTGTCTCAGCAGCCAGGGATCAGGCTAGGGAAGCCTAAAGCCCCGATAGAATTAAATCTATCCAGGGACATCAAGGGCAACAGGAAAACCTTCTATAGGTACATCAGTGATAAAAGGAAGACTAGGGAAAAGGTAGGCCCTCTCTGGAAGGAAATGGGAGACCTGGTTACCCACCCACTGTAGGAGAAGATCAGGTTTGAGACTATCTAAGGAACCTGAAGGTGTACAAGTCCACGGGACCTGACGAGATACATCTGTGGGTCCTACGGGAACTGGTGGATGAAGTTGCTAAGGCACTATCCATCACATATGAAAAGTGATGGCAGTCCAGTGAAGTTCTCACTGACTGGAAAAGTGGAAAAATAACTATCATTTTTAAAAAGGGAAAAAAAGGAAAACGTGAAGAACTACAGGTCAGACAATCTCATGACTGTACCCAGCAATGTCATGGAGCATATCCTCCTGGAAACTCTGCTAAGGCACATGGAAAATAAGGAGGATATTGGTGACAGCCACCATGGCTTCACCAAGGGCTAATCATGACTTACAAATTTGATGGCCTTTTACAATATTGCCACAGCCTTGGTAGAAAAGGGCAGAGCAACAGACATCATCTACCTGGACTTACACAAAGCCTTTAACACTGTCCCGCACGACATTTTGGTCTCAAAATTGGCAAGACATGGATTTGATGGATGGACCACTTGGTGGATAAGTAAATGGCTGGGTGCCCAGACTGGAAGGGTTGCAGTCAATGGCTCAATGTCCAAGTAGTGGCCAGTGACAAGTGCTGTTCCTCAGGGGTCGGTACTGGGACCAGTGCTGTTCAACATCTCTGTTGGAGACATGGACAGTGGGATTGAGTGCACCCTCAGCAAGTTTGCTGATGGCACCATGTGGTACAATCAACATGCTGGAGGGAAGGCGTGCCATCCAGACGGACCCAGACAGGCTTGAGAGGAGGGCTTTTGCGAACTTCATGAAGTGCAAGCAGGCCAAGTGCAAGGCCCTGTACATGGGCTGGGGCAATTCCAAGCACAAATACAGTCTGGGTAGAGAATGGGTTGAGAGCAGCCCTGAGGACAAGGACTTGGAGGTGCTGACAGATGAGAAGCCCAACATGAGCCGGCAGTGCATGCTGGCAGCCGGAAAAGCCAACCACACCCTGAGCTGCATCAAAACAAGAGTGGTCAGCAGGTCCAGGGAGGTGATTCTGCCCCTCTACTCTGCTCTCACGAGACCCCACCTGGAATACTGTGTCCAGCTCTGGCGCCCCCAACATAAGAAGGACATGGACCCCTTGGGCAGAGTTCAGAGGGCCACAAAGGTGATCAGAGGGATGGAGCACCTCTCCTATGAAGACAGCTGAGAGAGTTAGGGTTGTTCCACTTGGAGAAGAGAAGGCTCTAGGGAGACCTTATAACAGCCTTCCAGTACCTAAAGGGGACTACAGGAGAAATGCGGAGGAACTCTTTATCAGGGAGTGTAGCAATAGGATGAAAGGTAATGGTTTTAAACTGAGAGAAGATTTATATGAGATATGAGGAAGAAAGTCTTTCCTGTGAGGGTGGTGAGGCACTGGAACAGGTTGCCCAGAGAAGCTGTGGCTGCCCCATGCCTGGAGGTGTTCAAGGCCAGGCTGGATGGGGCTTTGAGCAACCTGCTCTGGTGGGAGGTGTCCCTGCCCATGGCGGGGGGATTGGACCTTTAAGGTCTCTTCCAGCCTAAACCATTCTATGATTTTATGAATCTATGTTTAAAATTTGTTGACTTATCAAACTCTGTTTTTTTCAGGTAACTTACTGTAGCTTCTACAATTAAGCTGACTTGTTCAGAAGAATGAAACACTCAGGTAGGTTGTCATTCCATAAAAGCTGTGGTTTTTTTTGGAACAAATAATTAGTCATCAGCCTTAATAATCTTTTAGATTAGAACACTCCTGTTTTCTATAAAAACTCAGCGAAACAAGCATTCTTCCTGAAATACAACTGAATTCACCTCAAAGTACCCATTTCGCATTAAAAGTTTAAAGTATAAATGTGATGTACCTCAGACATAATAGCTAGGATTCTTCCTCAGAGAGTTTTCATACTCTTCTTGTAATGGGTTGCTAGACCCTAGTTAGAAAGACTGACTGACAGAATGTGAACAGAAACAAAAAATAAAGTAAATAAAATAAACAAAGGCTCTTTTCAACAGGAATAAGTCTAAACTCAAAGGGTTTTCAATATCTTTCCTATTAAAATTCCCATTTGTCAGTCAAGACACCTTCTAGACTCTTAAGCTTTTTGGTTTGTTTTTTCTTCTGATAAATAGCTTGAAAGCAAGTTTCATCATTTTATATTGGACATACCGCTGAGATAGCCATGCAGTGACAATAAACACAGTCCTCTTTGTGGATACTCCAGCAAGCATCTGGGATTCATCTGGAATCTGTAGTTTGCATCAGGAGGTAACAGTGGTCCCTCCACATGACTCTAGTTTGGTCAGCATTTTGTTTTCATTTAAGTTGTACGTGTCAACATCTGTCATTTCTTTAATCACCAGAAGAAGAATTCAATTATGATTTCATAAATGAACATTGACAAATAATTTTCTCTTGGGCTCAGCAAGAGAAGAGGGGAAGCGAAGCCTGATGTATCTCCTTGCCTGCAGAACAATGCAGCACAGCCTTGTAGGGGTCTGTATAAACCATGTGGAAGGAGTTTATGAACTGTGCTTCAGAGACAGGGATGGTAATAGCCTCACCACATGGCAGTGGTGGCTAACAGGAGCGATTAGAGCCTCAGGGTTGAAAAGCTTTCCACATATGCTTTGCAACTGTCCTGGGTTGTGATCATTACTCTCTGATTCTGGGCAAGTGGATGGGCTATAAACCAAACGGAAGGCCATAAAATCATCATACGTGTGTGCTGCGGGGTAGACTAAAGAGTTCACAAGCCCCAGCATTCACACAGTGGGAATCCATCCCTCCTTGTGTCAATGCACAAATCAAGAACATACCTGAATGCAGTACATAATTCTCCAGGAGAATGTCTCCCTTCTTCAGTATCTGCATGTTTCTGTATACGGAAAGCTGCTTTGGTTTCAGGCTACCAAATCTGCTTTTGGGCCACCTTGTTTTTTGTCAACATTGCTGTTTTCCGAAGAGCCTCAATACTGTCTCATGTCTTAGTTATTCCGTGAAACCACGCAAGTCTGAAAGGCTCAAAGCCAGGCAAGGTCTCCTTCTGGAAGCTGATAGAGGTATTGTGGAACTAAAAATGACCCCAGGGAGCCTCACACAAAGCTTGGCCCCAGTTCTCTCTTTCCATGGGCTCGGTGCCCAGGGCACCACCAGGTGTAGTCAGGTCCTGCTCCAAAGAGGTCAGTGTCAAAGGGGCACGGTGCTCCCTTTGTTTAACGTGGAAGCCCCAACACTCACAGCAAATCCTCACTGTGAAACAACGAGCACTCCAAAGCCCCATGCTTGAGATGCTATGTTGTTGGATGGAAATACCATGTGGCACTGTTCCTTTTGAAAGCAAGTCCAGTTTTGCATCCTCTTCTGGGCTTTCGCATGGTTATTAGCCCATGTCACTCCACCAGGAATTGTTTCTAAAAAATAAAGCGAGCAGTTAATTCTTTCCATTTCCATGTTTTTATAGAAGCTAAAAATTCAGTAGGTACTGAGATACTACTTTTCAAAGAACTCTAGGCTGATAAGTTATTTTATGTTGAAACCACATCAGTCTCACCAATTCCCTAAGTAGTCATTGAAAAAGAAATAAAAGTAACTCTGGGCCTTGCCTGCAAGACCTCTTCATTGTAAGGCAGTTGAAAGATGTTACTATATGATAAAATATGTAAGTTCTACCTGTGTATCAGCAGGAACACAGGGTGCTCTATACAAACAATGCAGAAGTTATGTCAAATGAAAACACCCAAAACGTGTGATGCAGCAACCAAGACAATGAGGACTGTCATTAATCACTGCAAATCAAGGCTGTTAAAGTGTGTCAGTGAAGTATCCTTTTGGCACAGCTAAACAGTTATTCTGAACCATTTTACTGGGTTTTAGACAACTGCTCTGCCAGACTATTGGTGTGAAGTAAGTAGACACCAAAGCAGTTCTCAGGCCAGTCACAGATGCGGTCATCTGGGAGGTAGCATCTGGGCTGGGAAAGGATTCGCACATATGAAAAGAGCACAGAAAATGAGGTTACTCCACAGGAGGTGGCACATGCTCTATGGATTCCATGAGCTGCCCCTTGAATTTCTCCGTTCTTCTTCATTTCTTTCTTTTTTTTTCTTTTTTTCTTTTTTTTCCTGAAGAATCAGGAAATGGGGCATAGAACATGGGAAGTTGAAACTGAAGTGAAATTGACTCCTGCTGTTTCTTCCACCATCCTTAGCAGAAGCTGCAGGCATCTGCAGATCAAGAGTTTCCACCTCTCCTCTGCTGCACAATGCTGGGGCCTGAGATCAGGGTTATACATACCAGCGTTGACCCTCCCAGGCAGGCTGGACCCAGGGTCAGTGCAGGAGTGTGCTGAGTTGTCCCAGCCCATGTTGGTTCTGGAAGTGCCCAGGGACCTTTGGAGAAGAAGACTCTTGTCCCTCATCTCTTTCTCTCAGAAATCCATGCTAAAAAGGATTACAAAGGAAATAAAATGTAAAAAAAAAAAAAAAAAAAAAAAAGTAAAATAGTAATAGAATATAAAAGAATGAAATTTAATGATATTAAAATTAAATAAATTAAATTAAAGTGAGGTTATTGTTCTTCTTTTTATTCTAAAAGAAAAGCAATTCAGAGGCAGAATCCTTGTGGCCATTCTGCAGTGATACAACACCTTACTTTTGAGTGGTGCTATACAATGAGGCCGTTCACATTTTTCACCATACTTCATTTCTCCAGTTATCATTGCAGCAATTAAAGTATGCATTTTTTGCAATTAGTGAAGCGCAAATTTATAAGGGTGGTAAAACTGCAATTCACTCTGTAATTCTCTGCCGATTCAGAAGTTTTTGGGAGTAACCTAAATGCTTCTGTCTTTAATCTGTCTGTTACACCCTTGGCATACTACGTGGAATTATCCCAAAAGGTTTTACCATTGTCAGTATCAGATACTTCACGATCTAAAATAATTCTAAATGAGAAACTGAGACACTGTGAGGTTCTTTTGTATTCACATACTTTGAAAAAGTATGTGTGTAAAGAGATGGGTTATAAGTAATCTTCCTAATTTGCAAACTTTTTTGAGATTTAAATTATATTTTCATTCCTCACTGGAAGAAAATAAGGAAACAACCTTCTCAGACATAAGACATGTCCCCATTCTGCCCTCCACCCCGTGCTCCCTTCCCAGGCTGTTGGTGCTTTGGTAGGTAGGTTCCTAAATCACTGCTCAAGGGAACTTAATTCTCCTTCAGACCTTGAGGGTTTTGTGGGCAAATGGGGAAGTGGAGGGATTATTTGTTATTCAGTGTGGCTGGAGCAGTTTTTCCAGTCTGAATTTTCTAGTGGGCTGGCTGGGATCCCTGGAGATGCCACCTTCTGCCATGAGCTCCCAAACCCCCCCTGTAAGGAGCTACATGGGAGCACGGAGCATAGTGAAACAAAATGAAAAAAAGGAAACTCCTTTAGAAAAGGAGGGTATTAAAAAGGCATTAGAGGGTGCAGTCTTTTCTACCATCATGGTATTCTCCCCTCCAGCAAAGGACAAAATGTTTTGTTTTCCTACTTTTTCGCAGTTGACCATCTTTCTTTAAAATACAGCAGGCAAATTCTGCTTTCATGAGTAGCCATTAGCACAATGAAAAGCAACGGCATATGATTTCTATTACTATAGCATTTAATAATTGTAGCTTGAAGCTGAGTTCGTCCCAGACCTTTAAAAGAATTTAGATCTTGAAGAATTAAAGGTCATTACATCTGCAGTCATTGTTAATAAGCTCACAGAATTAAAGGTAGCAAAATCTGAAAATAAGTAATTAGAAGAGGACTTTCATGCACAGTACCTATAAGCTGAAAAGAAGGGATATTTTCAAACAAGCTTTTTTTTTTTTTTTGGCAGAATAATTGACATTTTCTCTGCTATTAGTCCCAAACTGCGGGGTACAGTGTTTTGTTACCCCTCGCCCCCGCTAAAGTCTCTTCTGCAGCCTCAGTGATGTGTTTTCGGAACAGCCTGGTCAGTTTCCAGAGAAATGAATGTGAAGCTCGAAATTTGAATTAAGTAAGATTTCCTAAAGGAGTGCTGCGGGCAAGGGATAAACAAACTGTGAAACGTCCATTTTCTCAGATAAAGAGGACATCCATTCAGTCTGCTGAGAGTCCAATAAAAGCAAACACTTTAATGCTGAAATCCAAAAGCCAGGTCTTTGCCCATATACAAACATTTTCCAGGGGTACTTCTCCTTCAAGCCTGGGGGAGCAGTAAATTAAAACTGCTGCCCACACGTATCTATCCAAAACAATGTTTCCGTGCTTGGAAAATATATGTGAAATCCTTAATTTTTTAATTTTGATAGCAGACATTTTCTTGGGCAAAAATTTAAGTGGATGTCTCGGTCTGAGCTCTCACCATGTCACATAGGAGTGTGTGTTAGCACCACTCTGTTAAAACCGAGCGCTCAGCACATCTTTTCCACAGCTTAAACCAACTGGCCATACCCAGACTGGGGGAGTTTTGCCTGTGTAAAGCAGCGATGGGGAAGCAGAAAATTAGCTGACAAAATTGATTTAAACATATTTTATGTTTTGTTTGGGTGGTTGTGTTGTTTTTTTTTTTTCAAGAGACACAAGGTTATAACTCAGGAGAGCTAACTTCCACAACATTCACACAATAAATGTGTGAATTTATTTTGGCAAAATAAAGACAAAATTTCCAGATTTTAAAGTTGTACGGGATGTTTCACTGGAAAATTCAAACTTTGAGAGAGAAAAAGAATTCAGTCTTTCCGGTAAAGGACTGCAAACAGAAAAATCTTAAGAACAATTGAAATGTTGAAGATTTAAACAAAACTGGATTTTCAAAAACATACATTCAAAAGGAAAACTTTAAAAGAACTCATTCTTTTTTATTGTCAAGTTTTTTTTTCAAGTTTGATCAAGTTTTTTTCAAGTTTTGTTTAGTTCTCAGAGGAAAGTACAGGTAAACAAGCCTTTTCAGGATTAGAGTCAAGTCTGGCTTTGATCCACTTTGCCTCCGACCAGGAGCAATGTATTTATTATGGGACCCCGTTGGTGTTTACTGTTGCTAGCCGCGAGAAGCACTGCTCGTGTCTGCTCTGCAGATTGCCTGGTTTAAAAGAGGATGACGTAATGTGGCACAGAAACAACCAACTATTTTCCCTGCAGTAATTTTACTTTGTGAGAGGGCCACTTTCTAAGAGATAATCTGTCCTCATTACCACCAACACCAGCTTTCTGCCTTCTATTTTATATTTGCCTTGATGTTCCACTAGGAAGGCTAGTTCCATGCACTGCATTTCAGAACCGGGACCAGAGCGGTCGGCTTCCAAAGTGACATCTCAGCTAATCAGGAAATGGAGCTGGCTCAACATCTGGCTTTTATTTGAGAGTAGCTTTGCATCTGAATGGTGAGCTCAGGGAGTGGAGACAGCAGCAGGACTTTGATCTGCCACTGCTTAATTTTGCTTGGATTAGAGAGGTCTCCATTAATGTCAGGGGGGATCCAACAACAGCTTTGCACTAAGGGCCTCCTGCTTGAAATTCTTCTGCCTTTATCGGACTTTCTGGCCATGGTAACGATATATTTCTGTGGCTGGCATCAAGGTACCTGAGGTGGCCACCTTGAGAGCCAGAGATACAGTTAAATGGATAAAATTAAGAGTGGGAGCTACACCATCTCTTTCCATGAGGTTTCTTCATTCACAGAGGTGTGGAAGATGCTGGAGTGCTTGTCTGTGGGTGTGGAGTCCAGTTTATTTTTCTCTTTGGTGTATGTCTCCTTCATCCTCATGGATGCCAGTGGACCCTCTCCTAAAATGGGGTGAATGAATGATGCTTTGGGGCAAGTCCTTCAGCTGGAATAAACTGGCTGCTTTCAGCAAGACCAAGCAATAATTACTGTGCTTCACATCTCTTGATGGTGAACCTGGACAACAATAATTTCTTCACCAAAAGCACTTGAAGCATCTGCTGGTACAATGGGTTTTTTCCAGCATGTATGTAACCTAACTACCCACTATTGGTGAATCACATCTAGACACCCTTCTCTTGTCTTAGAAAATTTAACTCTGGACTACTTCTTTTTTTTCTTAGCCCAGTGGAAAACAAACTGATAAAGAGATTCTTCTTAGCATTACACTAGTTTAGCTATTTTTATTTACTTATATTGCTCTTAAATGTCCTTACATAGAAAACCTGAGAGTTATCTGCGAGTCACAAAAGAAATGTTTGAACAAAACACAAACATGCATGCAGTATATTTCTTTAATCACTGACCTGAATGTTTCTAAAAATTTAAAAATTAGTGAGAAATGTGTATCTAAGGAGCTAAGTGACAGGTGAGAACGATTGAGGATGTTGGCAGTAACAATCATAGAATCATTTAGGTTAGAAAAGACCCTTAAGATCATTGAGGCAAATCACGAATGGGATGTGGCCCAGACCTCTCAGCATCACAGCACAATCCCAGGCTGTAGAGGAGCATTTCCTGGACTGTGAGGATGAGAAGAAGGCAAGGGGGGGATGCCTCAGAAGAGCTTTTCTTCGGTGATGAATCCATTTGTCTTTGGACCATAACAAGTCTTAGTTTGATGGTGTCCCAGGTCCTGGTAGCTGATCAGGCTTCGCTGACTTTTTAGGCAGATGGTGCAGATGGAGACAGAGCAAGCTTTTACCAAAACCAAGCACTGAAAATCTAGGAAATTAATAGTTACGGGCATTATAAATCTTAATGGAGACTTCATATAAGCATTTTGCTTTTATTGAGTGGTTAAGAAGTGTAGGTTTCATCGCAGTACACACAGAGCAAAGGAGAGCAAGAAGGAATGGCTCATCAATCGATTAAATTAACGGAGAAAAAGGCTTTGGCCAAAATAATTTATACTTATTTAGTTTATTATTTAGATTTATATAGGAGTTTAACAAAGACATCTAAAACAGTGCTCCAGGCACTTTAGCTTCATATTAAGGAGAAAAAGAAATAAACACAGATATACTTCCTGAAATTAAAAGAAAACCATTATCAGTGCCCTGGTTCAGCAGTAGCTTAAAGTTAAGTACCACATTAAGTGCTTTGCTGGGTCCATTGCAGAACTGGAGTGCTAATTTTCTAACCTGAGCAATGCTTCTCTATTTTAAAACTAATCTTTGAAAAGTATTTACTTCACAGTTTTAAGTATCTTTAAAAAAAAGGGGGGGGGGGGGCATTTATCCATCACCATACCATGCCTCAGTGAAAGTTTTCACTGCATTTACTACCTTTGCAGTTGTTTTCACCTCATTTCATTGATTTATATAATTTTTTTTGCCCCTAAGAGGATGATAAGCATCCAGTAGCCGGTTTTAACTTGCAACAAGAGCATGTCTCTGAGTGCACATCATCCAGGAAAAGCTTGTTCCATTACTTGCACCTAATCAAGAAACTAAGAGCTAAATTTAACAAAACAAAAATGTAGTGGAAGACAAAGATGGGCTGAGGCTTTATCTGGCAGGCAAACTGAAGAGGTCTTTGGAATGGTTTCAGGAGGTTTCCATTAAGAGAGAATAGCAAGTACAGAAAGACTGTTCATCAAGCTCTTTTAAAAGCATCATTGTAAAATGGATGGTCATGATAAATAACCAGGATAGATTTGTGCAAAGGGAGATTTAAGCAAAAAATCTCACACCACACATTGCTGTGGAGGATCAGAGGCAAAACATTCAAGTACATCTCACTGTTGCAAGCTTCCAGCTAACGTGATTTAGCAGTGGCACAACTGTCTCACAGTGGCTGGGAGCTGCCGCCAGACATTCAGTACTGTATATTTTTCTTCATGTTATTGCAAGTGAAAGGTTAGACAGAGACAGGGTTTATAAAAAGCAGACTTTGCTCCAAATATTTTGTTTAACCTTCATAAAATATCCCCAACTTCAGTGCAGAATTCCAGGGCTGGGGAAGGAGAAAATATGAGGGATATTTGCCTTTCAGTAAGTACATTTATTCTGCCTTAATTAGAATTTCTCTTTTGCCAAATGACAAAAAAGATTTTAATTTTGTTGCTGCAACACAGCAATAAACCTTCCCTTATCAAGGCGGGCGATCAGTGTGGTATAACAGAATATTCCAGGCTCTTCAGAGCTGAGGTAATGTTGCTATATGTGACTGCCCCATAGCTCGACATACTCAGAAAAAGTTATTTGATTCTTTTATCACTTCACAGTCCGTGGCATTTAGCCACAGAGAGGTGCTCTCATCAGCTTTTATGCTTAGGCAAGCAAAGTCACCATGACTGTTAGTCAAAAACTGGGGGAAATGTTGAAGTTATTTTCATTCTGCAGTGTCTCAAAAGGAGATTTTGAGTTGCTTATCAAATCAAAAAACATGGAGAGGGCCTTGCTGTTGTGGAGGTGCTTCTGGTGCACTGACATGCAGAAGATTTTTCACTGAATTTCACTGCATTTTTTTAGAGTTGACAGGGACCATAGGGTGCGAAGATGAAAAGCACTACATTTTGTCTTCCTGCCTTGGCCACCACATGAAAATTTGGAGGGAAACACATGCCAAATTTAGAAAAAGAGTATTTGTTTCTGGATGTGAGGTTTTCATTCTTCATCAGCTACAGAGATAACCAGCAATAGAAAGAAGCCTCATGAAGTTTCTTCATTTTTTGCACTCGTTTGGGATGCTGTTCCATCTTAAAATCTCACTCTGTTCATTCCCACTCTTGCCGCTCACCCATTCCCAGTAGGGAGGGTGAATGCTTTACTCCACATGGCTGATGTACCCCTCCCCACCTCCATATGCGGGTGGTCCGGTCCCTCTGTTCTTGCTGCCATGTGGGTGCTTGGTTCCATGGGTGCCTTCTCTAACCACTCTCCCTCACTTTTTGGAGTTCCCCAGGCACTGGTTGAGGAAGGGCACTGGAGACTGCAAAGCTGCCCATAAGCAATAGGACTTGTGTCCCATAGCAGACTAGGTGAGTACATATCATATGTGAAGTCACAAGACTTCAGCAAGTAGAGACACCTGCGAGCAGCCAATAGCACTGTCTGAGCCATGAAAATGGCTTAATGGTTCCTGGACGGAGCCACCGCTGTGGTATTGTAAAATCAAAAACAAGGCTCACAGAGAAATCAGTCTGGTCTTGATTATCTAGGGGTGTATGTCATCTGAATGGTGTCCCACACCTAGGGAACTCATTAGTTACTGGAAGCAGTTTTAAACTTACCCAGAATGCTTATATTCTGCTGTATAGAGACAGATATTTTTTTTTTTCCTTTGGGGATGGGTATTTCTGACTCGACACTGAAAATTTTCTGTAACAAAATAGATTAAATCTCAGCAGCAATTCTGTTTCTTTGTTTCTTGAGATCCTTGTCTATCCAGAAATAGCTAATTTACAGTGCCAAGGGAAAGAAAAATTGCTGTTGCATTATTTATTAATGAAAATGGTGTAATGAGAATATCCAGAGAATGAAACAAATATTAAATTAAGTCCATGAATTTTCCCCAAACTGTGCAGTGTATAAATGCACAGTTAGTGAGGATGTAGAAGGACTTCACAATAGTCGTATAGTGCCTGGGAGGAAGAAGAAACAATGCAGAGATTGCAAGGGAAAAATTATTTCTCCAGACCTAAAAGCTGTCATATAGGAGACCAGATAGGTCACCATAAGGTTTGGGTTAAAACCCAAAACATTCTGCTGTGTTCCCACAATTTAAGAATAAATGCTTCACAGCTGTATTGATCATTTTGGTTGCTGTCCTCAGTGAAAGACTTGCAAAACTTGAACCCCTGTAAGCCTTGTGGTATTGCAAGGGCCTCACCCCAAGCCTGAGGAACATAGAAGTCCTCCTGTAGACTACGGACAGGTGATGTCCAGCACCTCACCCATCTGCACTGCAAAGGACTAGATGTAGTAGGGCTTGAAAAATGGGAGAGACAATATCTATTCCTTTATAATCCACTTCACATTTGTAAGTTAATTTTTAAAATTTTTAAAAAGTCAAATAACACCTTAGTGCTCTTATTAATAAGAACTGATCTCCATCTTTTGGAGTGCACACTGTTCAAACTGTAACAGGAACAGCAGAACATGATGTAATAGGAATGGTGAGGCTTCCAGAAACAACCTCAGTATTCAATCCCTACCTGAGCCCCAGGCAGTCAGTTCATGGGCAGAGCAACCTCCAAGACCTCTCTGATATCAAGATCCCTTTCCAGGACATCCAGCAGCTACCTGCCTCCTGGGACACAGGCATCAAAGCACTTGTCAAAGCCCTACATAATGTCAAGTCTATGGAAAACGACCAGGAAGTACAAATGCACAGCGTTGGAGGAGCAGTTTGCCAATGTCCTTGTGGCAGTAGATGTTTCTTTAGTATGTGGACTGTGTCCTGTTCTGAAGCACAGGATGAGAAAAATGGACAGTAGTCCTGGCTGAACTGAAGGAGGAAGGGGATATTTCCTAGTCCCAAAGTCTGTTAGCTGAATCCTAAATGCATGAGGAATTGCATGATGTGCTCGAGAAGCCATCTCTTTCTGCCCATAAGACTCTGGTAGGACCTTACGCTCTTCCTCTCTGTGACTGTTCCCTATGCTGCAGAGGAGGGGAAAAATCTCTTCCTACCCAGGAGCCAGGATCTGGGAGGCAAGAGAGGAAAGAGTGATATGGGAGGGAGGAGAGGAGAAGGAAAAGAGAAGACATCTCTGGAACTTAATAGCAGAAAGAGCAGGAGTTGTGCTCAGTTGCAAATTCTCACCTTTCACCCCTTCCTTTTCACGCTCTTCTCTGAAGCAAGTGGAAGCTGTGCCCACTTTATTTTTGCTGGTCTCATTTATAAGGAGATGGCATACAGAAGTGGAAATCTTTTTGTTCGAGCCAGGGGGAAGGATTTGAAGGTGTAGATATAATGGAAAGGCCATCTATGGTAAAGGCTGAGGGATTTTTTCAAGCCATTTTGAAAATCTTTTTCATTCTTATTATTGTGTATATATATATTATTATTATTTTATCTATAGTATAAGACTATTTATATAGTGTCAGACTATATATACTAACATAGATATTACATATATTTTTATATATAATATCAGGTTGCTATTTTTTATTAGTGAGGCTTTTGGAGTGAGGCGTTATGAGAGGACACATCTCCCACTGGGTTAGGTGGAGGCAGAATGTGAGACGGGAATGATAGGAACCCACCACTACAACACCCACGTGGTAACCCAGACTAAACACGCTGGGATGGAAAAGCAGATGAAAGTGACAGAAAGAGCGTCTTCAAGTGATTTAACTCAGAGAAACATTTTCCATTTTAGGAACAAAGCTTTCTAGACTTGGTTGTAGCCTTTAAAGATACACTATCTCGGAAGATTTTTTTTTCTCCTTTCTGATTTTTCATAGCAGTAATCACTTGCATGGGCAGGGGGAAGGAAGGGGTAGTGATAAAAGAAAAATTGCACTCAATTTACCCTCAGGAAGGAATTTGATTATAAAGTAATGAAATGAATGTTACCCCTGAGTGATTTCCAGGCAAATTTTACAGATTAGCATTATTCCCTGTGAAAATGTTGGTGATTTTGTGCTTAAGCCTACACTAGTTGGAGTCTGGGAGATATACTGGCATGTGCTGCTCTTGCAACTTCACAAACCCAGCAATCTTCAAATTTATGAGCTGTTTGCTTTTTATTTCATTTTTTTCATCCTGCTTGTGTTTGGCAGTAACAGTTTGGGAGTGTATTCCCAGAGGCATTTCCCAATGCAGTAAATGAAAGAGGAAAAGGAAAAAAAGTAAGATAGGCTCTTTTTGTTTTGGGAGTCTACTGTTGTATGTCTTACATGCATTTCAACAACCTTATTCCACCCTCAACCTTCACATCACAGCTCATCTCTTCTTTCCCTCCACCCACAAAGCCCATAAAGACTGAACTTTTTATTTCCCTTTATAGTATTTCCCCACATTGCCTTTGCCACTGGTTTCTTCCCCTCTCTGATGCCTCCATTTCTATCTTGGATGTTACTCATTGAACGAATCTGGTAACAGTTAAAATCAGATATCTGTTGTTATAGGACCTACATAGTGTGTAACGAGAATTGGCCTGCTCCTAGAAGCTTGCTACTGCGTGAGACAAGCGGAGACTGTATGAGGGAAAAAGATATGCCAGTGTGCTCAACTGAGGGTGCACGATTGTTAAGAAAATAGCTTAAGGTCATCCGGAAAATTATAGCAGAGCCAGAAACGGAATTCATGTTTCCCTTATTCTTTACTAGAAAGCCATGCTTCCTTCTCCATATTAGCAATTTTCCATAAGCTGTCTTATAAAACAAATGAAATGCGTAATTCAAAAATACTGCAGGAACTAGATGTCTCCATGAGAATGACATATTTTTTTCCTGAAATACAACTAGAAATATTAAATTATACAGTGCTCATTAAACTTATTCTTTACAGGCCTCTTCCATAAGGTTGAAACCATTTCTTCTGTATCCACTACTGAGAAAGGCATGATTATGTGATTTTATACTTACATCAGAGAACACCAATTTGTGATTTATTTCCAGAACACTTGAGTATCTTTCAAAATAGAATAGGATAGTAATAGCCCTTCTTTATAGCCACTCAGTGTTTTTTCCTCTTCAGAAAAAGAAAAAGAGAAATTACTGATTTGATAGTGAGCTATGAGACTATTCATTTCTAAAGGCTGGGAAGTGATTATGCAGCAATTTTGCCCATGAATTTAAGCTTTGTCCTTTCCTGTCATACAGAGGATTTGAGACTGCAGCCAATGCTTAGTTAATGGCAAAGTGAGGATCTGCCTCACTACATGTTTAAAGAAAACAGTTATAGAATAAATATCCAGGATTTACACCAGACAGCCAATCTCCACTTGACATCATAAAGTAACTTGAGTTTCAGTAGGCTGGCTGCTTTCTTGGTATACTGAGCTGACATTTACAGTTCCCACTTCTGCAGAGAAGCCTGCATTCCCAGCTATGTTATCCTCATGTGCCCACATAATCTGGTAAACTTTGCTTTTGTTTAAAAGCTAAAGGTCCTTCCCTAATCTCAAGATATCCTGGCCAAAGAAAAAACTAACCTCTTCCATCTCAACATGCTATGCTAATTCAGATCAATACTTAGGGAATTGGTCAAATTTAGCGCCAACCTAGTTAGATCAACTTGAGTTCTGGCAGGAGAGTAAATGCATATGTGTTTTTAATTAATCCCCTGCCTAAATCAAGGGAAAGGATATTGCATTTTTCAGCAGAATTGCTCCACACAGTGCTGACTGCATATATTCAAAAATTCTTGCTCATGTAACTGAGAAAAGCCATTGGAAACCTTCCAAACCTCGTGCAGTTTTTGCCTAACTCTGTTCAAACTCCCCCTCTACCTGCTGCAGGGCTGGGACACCTGAGCTGGCAGCCCCAGGAGGAGATCCATACCTGCAGCCCTGGCAGCAGAAGCCTGTTCATCAAGGAACTTCACATTTAGGGAGTACCTTCCCCTGGGTACAGCCCCAGTGCAATCCAGCCCTTAACATTAAACGTCATGAATAATCCCATCCATTCTTGTCAAAGAGATCAAGCACATGCTTAATTTTCAAGTAAGTCTTTGGTAGGAAACTAGGTACATCTTAAAGTAGATCATTGAAATGGTCACCAGACAAGTTCGTTGGCAGAATGTATATATTACTTTTTTCTTGTCTACATTTTGTTTTCCAGCTTTCAGTTAACAGGTTAGTCCTTTTCTTTTCTTTCCCTTTCCCTTTCCCTTTCCCTTTCCCTTTCCCTTTCCCTTTCCCTTTCCCTTTCCCTTTCCCTTTCCCTTTCCCTCTCTCTTCTTTCCCTTTTCCTTTTCTACTTTTTTTCTTCTTTCTCCTTACCTTTCTATTTTATGGGGTTTTTTTGGTCCACCTTATTTTCTTTTGAAGGATTTGGTCAGATTTTGGTTTCTCCAACTTCCTGTTCTGTTTAGGAATCAAATGACTCTTTAAACATGAAGCCTTTTAGGCCTTTTGATTTGGCTAACCACAGAGGTCAGGTTTTCATTTATAATTTAAATTATTCCAGATGCTAGCACAAATGAGAATTGCAAAGAGATCAGTTTTGACATGCTCTTTAATACAACATGTGGTTACAATTTATAATCAAAAGTCACCTTTCCCAAGATAGCTTGTATTTTGGAGGTCAAAGCAGGTAAGATATTTATTTCTCAGTTAAAATGGTGAGAAGTGCTAAGGGCTGATATGCAGTGTCTTAAATATGTAAATCTATACATAGGAAGAGAAAGAAACACAGCCATTAGAAAGGCGGGAGTCCCAAGTTCCCTCTGTTGCAGAACAGATGTACAGAAAAAGGATTAAAGGAAAGACAACCTTCCCAAACTATGTGTAAGGAAAGCCCCTGAGAATAGAAAATGTGCTCCAAAGGGCAGAAGAGATGCTTGAAATACCTTTCTGCTAGGCAAAGACAGTGAACCAGATTGAACTATTGAATTTACTAAATCTACATATTCTTTGCTTTATAAATTTACTTTTGCAAACCACTAAAAATAATTTTATTTGTACAGGAGGCAGTCCTTCCACCTCAGTCAGCATTCACTGAGGTAATTAAGTCACAAACCAGTGACTGACCAGGCAGACCATCTGCCTGGCATTGCCTCTGTCCCTTGCACATCCTGGAACTGATATGACAAAAAAATAACCATTTTAATTTGCCAGGTTAGCTCTCTGACAGATCACCTCTGGGAACTGACTTACTGCCCACTTACACAGACTGACAAAGGCGTCTGGAAGGGAAAACTTTGCCATATGTGGAAAGACAGGGGCAGCATGTGGCATCAGCAGCCGTGGCTTAGACTGATTTCTAACTTGCTGTGAAAGCATCCCCAAGGTATGTAAGGGTGGTGGTGTTTCAGGGCACTGCACTGAAAGGAAAGCTTGCATTCAGTATTCCTCATCTTTCCAGCCTTCCAGAGTTTTTCCAGAGACTCCTGTCAAAGCAGGAGATGCTGATTAAGATGGTTTTCACAAGACATTGGCCACAACTCTTTGTAGCAACTTTTTTCCCATTTATTTTTTTTTTTTCACCCAACACGAAGACAAATATTCTTTGCAGGAGGTGGAGTTCAGTTACTCAGTACAAACATATGGATTAATAGCTTAGATGCTGATGTGGTTAAGTTAGAGGTAATGCACACCATATAATTTTGCAGGGTATTTTTCTACTTTGTGCTGGATTGTTTCAGAAAGCTCTTGAGCCAGTGAAGTCTTTACAAAAAGTGATGAGACACAGTACAGCAGATAAAAAGAATTAAAAAGAAAGCAACAAAAAAAAAAGCAACAAACCAATGAAAACTGTTGGGTTTACATCTCAAGGATGAATACAAGTAGCTATATCATGTGAGATGACTCTTCTCCCTCTCCATCCTTCAGCTCTATTTCCAAAGCCATGAGCTCACAGAAAAGTAGCCCCTTGCCCTCTGCCACAGCCTGCAGATACCGAGGCAGGAGCTTATTTGGAGAGTGATGTACTTGAGGCCATCCACATTGCACCACACCAACAGTCCAGCTTCTTCCATATCCTGCTTCCAGCAGTTACCTTAAGTGGGTACAAGGGAAATAATATGCACAGGCCAAGTATATATGACACTCCTCTTTAATGCTCTGCCTGTCCCCAAGTATTTCCACTTTAGGTTTTTCCCTGCACTTGCATGTGTTTCTGTGTGATTAGCTAGCTCCAGTGGCCCCTGGGGCCATGCAAACCTGCATTGTGGCAGCATCCTTTGGCAGGGGGTTTCACAGACCTGTTGCCTGAATAACCACCTGCCACTGTCTGCTTTTAAACTAGTTCCTACTCTGGATTTGATGCCCCTTTGTTCTAGAACTGGATGACGATGAACTCAATCAGCCCTTCTGTGGTATTCATGATTTTATAGGTAGATGTCTACAATGTCCCCTAATTTTCTCTGTTTTCCAGCTTGAGGTGTCCCCACCTACTCTGCAGATCCCTGTACTGAAAATCCTTTATCGTTGAGCATCCTTGACTTAGCCTGCCCCATCTCCATTATATCTGTTCTGGGATTACAGTGCCAGAATTACACACAATATTCAAAGGGTGAGCAAAACACTGATTTATTCAGCAGCACTATGATATTCTCTGGGTTGTTCTCTGTTCCTTGCTAGCTTTTGGCTTGCCTTTTTTTGACCACTCTTTCACACTGAGCTGACATTTTCTTGGCACTATCTGTCATAACCCTAAGACCTCTCTCCTAAGAAGTCATCATCCACTCAGAGTCCATTATTTTATGTGGAAACCTTAGATGATATTTCCCCTTGTGGAACACTTCACTTCATGCTTATTTTCCCTACACTGAATTTCATGTTGATTTCTCACCCAGTCACTGAGATCTTCCTGCAGCTTTTCACACTTGGTACTTCTACTTGCTACCCTCAATGTTGTCACCCTGCAGCTCACCCCTTTTCCTGGGTTGTTTATGAATACATTGGCTAGCACAGATCCCTGCCTGGCTTCCAATAGTTTGACCTCTAATTTACTTATTCTTGCCAGAAACTTCTCCTACAATATGGTTGCTTAGTTTCCTTGAAACTCCGATATGGATTGCGAAATAATTGAACACACATTTATATATACACATATAGCTTGAAAAGGAAAAGAGAATGGCATTTTCCATCTTATGACAGCGGCAGCATGCTTTTAATGAGGTCGAGGCACAACTCCTTGAATCAGACTTCCAGTTTATGGTGTTCTTCAGTTTGCCTAGTTGTAATGCCCTTTCTGTAGTTCAGGTAATTATTTTGAAGCTTCTTGCCATGCCATAGTTACAAAAAGAGACATAAATAGGATTCCCATCTGACAAAAACCTGTCTGTTCCAATTGGCTACAATAACTCCCCTTTCAAAACAGAGTTTTTAAACATGCTGACCAGGTAAGTTTCTCAGCGTTACATCAGGGAAGGAAAATATCCATGAGTCATCCTGCTCCTGGCTGAGGAGGACCTTCTGCTTCTACTTGTTCTTCTAAGGCTGATGTTGCTCTGTTGCAGGGGAGCATGCAGAGGGGTGGATCTTCCAGCTGCACTTCTGCCAGATTCAGTGGTGATTTGTTAGTGATCTCTCAGAAAAAGAAGCTGCGTGGTACCAGAAACCTGAATATTGACTGGAATGGCTTTTGAATCAGTTGACGGTTATTAATTTGCAGAGAAGCATGATGAAAGTTTTCCACGGAGAACATCTAGTTTGCAGTAGTTTAGATTCCCTTTGTGCTGAGCAGCAGCCCGGCAGCCTATTATGCAGCATTTTTCAGGTGGGGGCACCCAGAACATACATGTGGACTGAAAGGTCCTGATTTCTCATCACTCACATTCATTGGCAACTTCCCCTGTGATTTCTAAAGGATTTTAAAACACAACGAATGCTACTGCACTGTTCAAACGGAACCAAATGTGGTCAGCTTTTCCTACTGAGAGTACAAGATATGAAGATCTTTGTGGGTTCATGGCACCTCCATGCACCGATCCTGAGATTGTTTTGGTCCTTTTTCCACTTCCTTGTTTTTCTGTAAGCTTTCCCACACTTTTATCACAGTCTGCGATGTTTGCAACAAAGGCACAAAGCTCGGCTAACAAACGCAGACTCAGTGAATACAAGTTT
Source organism: Gallinago jamesoni (assembly GCA_025769975.1). Taxonomy (NCBI): domain Eukaryota; kingdom Metazoa; phylum Chordata; class Aves; order Charadriiformes; family Scolopacidae; genus Gallinago; species Gallinago jamesoni. Next base: position 71,356,459 of record JAOQGH010000019.1, on the reverse strand, counting down.
GGATAATTTATACCGGAAAGGTGCTACAAAAATTACATAATCTGAGCAGAAAGTTCAGTAGGAGTCCTTTGCAAATTATATCATTCCTCCCTGTAAATTTGTACTAGACATAAAGCAAAGACAAAATAGTTTCTAGGGCACACCGAGGCTAATACAGGGAGATTAAATACAGCCAGCAAACCAAAACAGCATCTGGACTCAGTGGTTAATGGAAAATTTCAGTATGGAGTTATAATGCAACATAATGCAGTAATGTTAGCTGATTTTTCACAGACTGATAGTTATACATCATTAAAGCATTTTATGCCCTGATCAGCAGCTCTGAGTCCTGCTCCTGCTTGCAGACTAGGATCAGCCATGAATAAAATTGTTTTTAATGGCTTGACTAAAGGAGGATGCAAAGAAAACCTAGAACTGAAAATACTAATTCTGCTATAGCCTTACTCCAGCCATGCATGACACCACAACACAGCTATTCCTTCTTCCAAAAATAGCACTCTTGAAAGGGGAGGCATTTCCTTTGGAATAAGAATCTACAGAGAAGGATTTTAAAACCTAAGCTTTGTTTGCTCGGTCATTTGTCCTGTTGTGAGACATCTTGCAGCAGAGCCCAAGGCTCTGACTGGATAATCACTGTTCAGAATAGAAGTCAGATACATGTTGCTGCATACTGCCTTGATTAATTTACACTGTAGTATCACTCCAACTCCACTTGTAGACTTCCACGGCAGATGTTGTGGAGATGTTTTCCCCAGCTCTGTATAGATCCTGTGGTCAAACATCACCAAGACAGACATGCATCATATTTTTTCTTAAGGAGAAAAATATAAATTTGTTTCAGACCTTTATACATATATTATCCTGTCTGTTCAATGGCACCTCCACCCATTTAAGATGCCAACCTCTGTTTCTATAACCCTTCAAGACTCCACACACTTACACCCTTTCTTTACCCATATTTGGGCCAGTAAGTTAATGTCAACAATGCACTGCACCATGCCACATAGTTAGGTGAAGAAACAATGCCAAGAAAAATAAGGAGAGGACTGCAGGACACAATGTTGTTTTTCTAGAATGGACTGCAACTGGGACACCAGGTTATCCCATAAGCATTATAATTGGATGAACTGCAGTTTCCAGAGATTACAAACTTCTGGGTTTTCTACATACCTAAAAAGGTTAAAATAAAAAACAGTAGCACCTCGTGGTAATAGACGAGGCTGCTGATTCTCTATTGATTTTACATAAATTGAAAGTAAAAGCTGTAAAATTAAGAAGTTGAGTTTTCCTTTGCTGAAGGTCAACACTGTTAATCTAGAGCAATGCAGTCAATAATGCTTCAGTTTGCTGCAGGTAAATCAAGACTACCCTAAAGAGGTGTGGTGCAGAAATGTCTTTCTCAGCAAAGGCCCCTTTGTGACAGTATTTGTATGTCAAGAGGGAGATATTGTAAAATTAATATTTTTCCCCATACATCCCAGAAGACGCTTTTCTTGAACATTGAAACAAGTGTCATCAGGCCTCATGATAGCTACTGTTCTCCTTCAGCATCTCACATAGACTAGTTTTTTAATGGTTCTTAAATCTCATCATGTAATCATTGTAATGTCATGGGATTCTCAATGTGAATAGAGCAACCTAATTTCATGTGGATTTTAGGAAAGGGGCAAAAACGAGGAGGGTGTATTACACCCAGACAGTGACCTTTTTGGTAGTAGTGTAGCTCTACATCCTCTGTAAGAGCTGCATCACACAACCAGGCTGCAGGATGAATGCTGCCTGAACAGACCCTCACAGGCTTGACATATGCCTATCCATAATGGGATTACTTACCCCCTGTTAGAGAAGCAAAAAGCGAAAGGAAAGCTTTGCTGCTTCAGAGCCTGAATTCATTCGCTTCCATACCCTAGACACAGCATGATATGAAAACTCAGCACTTTGCAGAAGCTGCTCAAATGGAAAGGCAAAGGTCCCATGGCACTATTTAAAAAGATACATGTAGATAACCTGTGATTAAGAATTAGAGGAATAACGCCACTAATTTGAGAAGATAAGAGAAGACTGGGAATGATGACCAAAGGGATGGAGTCATCCTTTCTTGCAAGGGATGGTTGTGCAGACTGAGATTTGTCAGCCTGAAAAGAGATGAACTGGGGGAAGCAGTTCTAGATTCCAAGCTTGGGTACATGGAGGACAGGGAGGTGATTCATGACAGCCAACATGGCTTTACTAGGGGCAGGTCCTGCCTGACTAATCTACTGGCCTTCTGTGATGGAGTGACTATGTCACTAGATAAATGACGACCTATGGATGTGATCTGTCTGGATTTCTGTAAGGCCTTTGGCGACATCCTGCTCGCCAAATTGGAGAGATAAGGATTTGATAGGTGGACTGTTCAGTGGATAAGGAATTGGCCTGAATGGTCGCATCCAGAGGGTTGTACTCAATGGCTTTAAGTCCAGATGGAGAGCAGTGACAAGTGGTGTCCCTCA
>JAOQGH010000019.1:71331509-71344332 GCA_025769975.1 Gallinago jamesoni | reverse complement strand
AGAGGAAAAACTACTGAAAAAATACTAGAAGCTGCAGCCAGCTGTAACCAACAAGCATAAGAAAAGGCAGCAAAACACAGTGTTTTCAGGCTTTGCTTTCCAAAGCCTTTTAACTGCAGCAGAAAAGGATGGGTGGTCCTCAGCCTTCACGGGGGAAGATACTAAGCCTTCATCCCTGCCTCAGATGCACGGGGTGCCACAGCCGTCCCAGCTCCACAGGCACCGCAGAACGGCTCTGCCCTGAGCTCCCTGGTGGTGCAACCATTTTATTCACACTTTCTTCTTGATGTCATTGGTGTTACTCTCTGATTCTTTGGTCAGGGCCAGATTAGTTGGAGCAGGCTTTTTTCCCCCTGCGCTGCCTCTAAGCCTGCAGTGTTTTCTCTGCAGCCCTGTGAAGAGGGTGCAAGGCAGATGAGCCACAGCTCCTCCTGAAACATGAAGGGAAAAGAGGAGGGGGTGAAAATCCCCAGACCTCATGACCCCAAGTAAGCTGCAGGGTGGCAAAGCAGGGCTGGTTTACCGTGGAGATGACTTAAACAAGGTCTGTTCATTTTTGTCCTTGGTGTGGATTACTGTCGCAGCTTAACTGCGACAGCCACCAGCAAACAGAGACCTCCAACTAAGCTTTCTGCTGTGGAGAGCATCTTTCCAGGAGAAAACTCAATGTGCAACTTTACGAAATCTTAAAGGCAGATTTAATGAGTGACACTTAGCCTGTCTGGCTGCAGCAAAATGAATCCAAGAAGGGGACCTGATCTTAATTTTCTTGCTGAGAGTAGCCTGCAGAGCCTGAAATTCAAAGATACAATATCTGCTTTGTTACTCTATGAGCATGCTGTAAAATATGCTGTAATCTTTGCCAGGGGTATGTTGTGCATTCCCTGGAGGTTTTTCAGCACTGAGGAACACTTCAGACCGCTTAACAGTTTGTTCAGGCTTTGCCTTATAAGGCCTTTTAACTCTAGCACAAGCACATGACAACCCCTCCAAGTGTCAGCCTGTTGGGAACAGATCACAGCAAGAGTTTTCTCTGCTGAGGGAGCCACGTTTGTCCTGTCTGCCCTGACCCGCTGCCCTTCTAAGCCCCTCTCCTGACAGCTAGCATAAAAATGTGGCCTTAGGGTAAAGGGTGAGGAGGGAAAAAGCTTAACTCTGCCCGTGTCCATGTCCTGGATGCAAAGGTGGAGATACTTCAAATGCTTTGAGGTATTTTTGTGTACGGCATTGGCTTTCCCTACAGCTGTGGTGCCTTGGGAAGGTTGGTGGTCCACCACTGACACACATTCTTCAGGGGCAGGGCATGGGATCTGCAGCTCTTGGGGAGACATCTTACCTGATGGCGAAGCTGAGGGAGCCATGAGTTAAAAGTTGCTCTCGGCTCGTTCCAGCTCCATGATATGTAGCTGCAATGATATGTAGCTGATATGTAGCTGCTATGGCAGCAGCAACTCTGCATCACAGTAGCAGAAACATTTTCATTTTTCTTTTCTCCGTATGTATATGTCTTATTTTAGCAGCCCGGGAACATCAGCAGATTAGGCTAAAGAATTGAAATGGGAAACGCAAACCACTGAAAGCAGAATATGCTCTGCTTTGACTTAAAATATCCTCTCTGAAAGCTGGCTGAGTTATAAGCCATGGGAAACAGCCATTTGTGGAAATCCAGGAGGGCTCTCAGCCTCTCCCGCAGCTCCCGGCAGCGTTCCCACCATGGCTCAGCCGTGCTGTGCATCGGTGGAGACTGCACTGGGCTTTGCAAGCGGTTGCAGCTGGGGGGAGAATGACCTCTATGGTGGGGGGAGATGGCACAGGAGGGGTAAAGCAGCCAGGAGGAGTCCTAGGACTTCCTGCACCCCAGTCCAGTGTCAGAAGTCTGTAGGCAAAACCCCTTTCCTTCAGCCCTCTCTGCACCCCAAAAAACCTATACATGGTAGCATGGTACACAGACATGGTACACAGACTCAGCAGTTAAATAAATCCAGACTGTATGGGGCAAAACATGCAAAACAAGCCATGCCAATAGAGGGATGTGTGACTTCAGTGGGATTACTGCTTGCAGGATATCTCTTCAAGGGCTCCAGATTAGAAACCATGGCTTGTAACCTGCTCTGGGAGAGAAAGGTACCATGAAACATCACACTGAATGTCATCTGCATTGTCATAGCCAGTACTTGTCACACACAGTGACTTCTCCAGAGCCAGAAAATCACAACTTAATTAAGCATTAAAGCTGCAATAACCACCAATGGACCTTAATTTGCTCAAAGTACAATGGGCTGAGTTTTTCAGCAAAAGGAAAAAGAACTGCGTAGGTTGCACATTGACATCCTCATACAAGTGGGCACACACACATATATATATATATAAATATAAGCTGTATCTACTTGCCTCCAAAACAAACTACACTATCTTTTAAAGCCTTTCAAACCTATTTTTGTTCACAGCCCTCTTATGATGTGGGCACTGCCGACAGGTTTTTCCAGCTTCCTACTTGCAGCAATGCTGCATTCGACTCTTTGGCTTTGTAGTTGCTGAAATTGCACTCAAGGCAAACAAAAGGCAAGATAATGCTTATTGTGGAATCTTTTACACAAAAATAACAGACTAAAATACTTGTTCTGCTTCCCCTGAAACATCATTTTAATTCCACAATGCACACCAGATCTCCAATCTAAAGTCAACCCGTTTTTCCTACCATTTTTACATTATTAACTCATTTTTCTCAGTGCATTCTTTGTATCTCTTCAAAGTATTAAGAATGCTTTTTTTGTTTTGCATCCATCTTCCTCTCTGCCTCACTCCAGAAGATTATGAGCTACACTTTGTTTCTGCAATAGTGGGGTCTTTTGTGGTGTTTGGGAAAACTGTGCTCATATCGATTGCAGGAATGATTCCCATTATAAAATTTCACAGCTGGTACACTTTCATCATGGATGAAATAGGCAACCTAGAGTATTAAATCAAAACTCTGATAGCTGGAAAACAGGTACAGCGAAACCAAGAAAAAAACAAAAGGCTATTAAAAAGGCACAGTTTTTGGAGCTAATTTGTGGAACTCCTTTCCACAATATACTACTGACAGTCAGAACTAATTACATAACAGTAGAGGGCTGGAAACTTAGGTTGATATCAAGTGCAACATGGTTCAATAACAGGATCTTTTGAAAAAGAAATCAAATCCAGAGTTTTTCTTTAAGGTCTGATTATGAGCTTCCAGACAAAGCAGTAATATTTTGAAGAGATTAATAAGCAGGATTTTAAATTGGTTTTTAGACAATAATAAAAATACTTCATATTGTTTGAAAGTTTGTATTCCCATATTTACTCCACACAAAAGTGAAAAACAGTGTAAAATGCTTTTACCTCAGAATGCGTCTTACCTTCAGGAAAAAACAAAATCAAGCCTTTTGAGAAATTCACCAAATAAAATAGAGGAGTGTTTTCTAATCTATCTCATGAAAATTAATGCATTCCTTGTGTGTAAGCTGGATTTGATAAACTATCATTATTCTGCCACTAATGATACTTCTTCTTAAATACTAAATATCAGCTTAATTTTTTGTAGGTGCAGCTATTGCAGTGCCAGGTGTAGACTTACTACTGATCGCCATCCTTCCTCAGCAGCCACACAGCAAGCAGTCCCAGCGCCGAGGAGCTCACAGTAAGAGAAGAAGCAGACAGCGGGCAAAGAAAACACCATCATGAAAGGAGGAGTGATTTGCAAGTTGTCAGGGCTTGATTCGTAACCAAATCTACATAATGTCTGCTTATTGATCCGCTCTGCCAAATAAAATTGTCTAATGTTGTTTAGATTAGGGTCTGTTTTGGAAGTGGCATTACTGATTTGGAGTCATATAAGCTTGTTATTCAAGTAGAAGAGTTGGGGCTTGAAATCATCACTTACACGCCACGTGTACAACAAGCTGCAAACGTTGTTACACTTCTACACCTTTATATGTGTGTAATCAGGGATGAAAATGCTGAAATTCCTAGATAGATCAGAAATGTGAGAACTCAAAATGCAACTTGAAAAGTCCCTTCTTTCACAGGGTCTGTTTTCTGAAAAGTACCATCATCCTTAAGTGGGACTCTCACATCAACATGGATGTACATAAGTTGAGTATAGCTGAATTGGGGTTTACCAATCAGTACTTTGGCAACTAGAAGATCTGTTGAAGACGTTGTTTAAAACAGACACAATCACCTCATTGCCATCATACACCAGATACAATATCGGCATCTACTATAATGCAAATGTCTAATGCAATATCTACTGTCAAATGCAAGTAAGTGTACATAGGCTGAAAGTATCTTGAAACAGCTGTAAAGCCACACTTTGTGATTGCCTGGGCACTAGAATCAACAAACATTTAGCCTTCTGCCAAATCTCAACTGGAAGTATTTTATCAGTCTTTAAAAAGAGTATTTTTATAGGATAGGAACAGACTAACATGTGGAGAAAATTAAATTGCCTAAATAGATCCAATGCAGACAGATAGCACAGCACTCTCCATGCCTTTGGTGAGTGCTCAAAGTACAAATGTATTGCCCATGACACTAGAAGATCAAAATAAATGAGTCATCTAAAGAAATCAAGGGAAAACATAGAAAAAGGGGGATAATTTTTTCTTTTCTATGGGAAAAGAGTAGATGATCACGTTGGGTAACATCATGAAGAAGAGATGTGGTTTTTCAATTAGCTCTACCTCTTTCGTCTTTATAATTTCATAAGCAAAGCCATGCTCCTCTACCAACCTTATGAAAGAGTCTCAGGCTGTTATGCTGTTGAAGAGTGGGCAGTGGCAGAAGCAGGCCTCAACTAATGGATTTTCTTCACCTTCACTAAATTGATTCAAACCTCCTAGGAGAAATTTGCAAGGCTCTAGTTCTGCATAGGAATTATTCAATAAAAAAAAAAAAGTCTTTTTTGTCAAATTAACAACCTGACAAGTTTTTTCTACTCCATTTGTACAGAAGGGCCTGCTACATGGTTTCTGTTATTTTAATTTAGATGAATTAGTGCCTACAGCACATAAATACAGGAGGCTCTGTTGCTACCTGCCTGTCGCAAACCAGTCCCAGCCTCCAAGGAGCTTCTTTCTTTTCCTACCTGGCACACCTATCAGTAATTATCCAACATACAGGTGAATATCCCTTCGGACGCCTCTCCAGAAGTCTGAATTTACCATGAGGTTGACGGTAACTGCAGCCTTGCTCCACGTTTTGTTATTCTCTAGTACAAGATACATCAAACAGGGCAAGCTGGAGAAGGATGAAAATCCTGCTTAAGTACTGAATTAAGACATAACTAGAAATTTTCAGGGCTAAAGCATTTATGCTCTTCCCAAATATCTTTATTTGAAAGGTTGGGTGACTGCTTAGTGTTGAAACAATTGTTATTGTACTCTCTTCCAGGTTCCAAAATTGGAATATATGCAGAAGCTTAAAATGTAGACATGTTGACAGGGATTTTCAAAGCAGTCTAGAGGATTAAGAGTCATTTTCCAGTAAACTTAGTGGAAGACGATGTCAGTCATTTAGACTGCTTTGTAAATCAGCATTAAATTTCATCCTAGGAACTGCTGACTACTAGGTTTAAGGAACACTGTCTCTTCTGAATGCTACTTACTACAGGAGGCATTTGTACTTTAGAGGTGCAAGATATAAAGATGATTTCCTAATTAGCTGCATGCCAAAGACACCAGTTTAATGGTAATCTCATCTTGTGTGAGGCTTGTATGTGGCATGCTATATCATGTAAAACAGTTCTCCAATTTGTACCTTATAACATTAAAGTATGAAATAATACCATTAGAATAACATGCATAGGAAGTCAGTGGAACTTGCATTTTCCGCAGGAAGCCTGATTATGAGCCTTTATGTTGAGCTCTGGAAATGGGACCATGGACAAGAAACAACAGCCTTAACTATCCTTGGAAGAAATCACTTGCATATATGTAACGCAGTGGCTTTGCATAATACATACCGTGTGTTGCGCTGGTTCAAGGCAAACTCTTGGCACCTTGTGGCTGCCTGAGGCGGCAAAAAACCTAATGAATTCCCTAGCTAAAATGAAGTCTGGGTATAACAATTTGGGAGTAGCACAGACTGATCCAAAATTCATATTAAACTTCCAGCATGGATCCAGAAAGTAGCCAGTTACTTTCTGTGTCTGCTTCTCCTATGTGACTTTCTGTCACAATCTGAAGCAGAAGCCAGAAGGCCTAAAGGTGATTTCTGTGCAAAATATTCCCATTTTTTTCAGGTCAGAGGACCAAAAATGGGATACTGACTAAAAATCTGTTATTACGGGGTCCTTTTTTAGGACCAGCACCACTAGCTAGGAGTCTCAAAGGCTACATGACAGCTCTCTGGAAAATTTCAGAAAGATGGGTGGTGATAGGTAGACCTTACTCCAATCTGACTTGCTCTTCTTTCAAAGTACTGTCAAACCCCTTATTTGAATGGATTGATTTAACTCTTCTTCATCAAAGAGATAAAATCAAAATTCCAGCTCTTTCATTGCTGTAACGTGTTGGAGTTGAGGTGAACTGATCTGAAACGTCCATCATTAAATTATGACCTTGATGCAGACAAGTTGACGACACCTCTCCGTGCAGCCCCTCTGTGGAGGAGAAAGGCATGCTGTTGTAAATTTCCTTGTTATTTAAGCTTAGTTGAAAGCTTATAATTAACAAAAGCTGTCTTTGTAGACTTGAGTGGGCTCCTTACTACTTTTTTGGCATTGCAAAACAATGTCAATCCTATAGTACTTCTTGAGGAGGCTGTTAGGATAGGAGACAGAACTGAGGATGGACTAGAGGGCCTACACCCTACAGGGTGTCTATAAAGAAGGTATAAAGTTATCTTTTTGTCATATACGGGGGAACAACAAAGGTCACATAGTTATCAGAGCAGCAATAAAACCCAAATATTCAGATTCTGGCCCCAGTTACCTTCTGGGGTAGTTAATTTTCACCTCTTCTATAGCTTTTGCCACTTGAGCTACAGTTAACTTCTTTCTTTTCTTTACTATCTCACTTCTGAAGCAAAATCTAGTGTACTAACACAAATCTCAGCAGTAAATATTTTGCAGTTTTTAAGAGAGTATCATCTCAGCTATATACTATATGTGGAGGATGATCAGCAGGCACAAGAACAGAAATAAATGCTGCTAAAAGCAGCTTTCCCGCTGCAATCTGGGTTGTTTGAACAGAAAGGAGAGGGACATGCCAGAATCTACAGGAATCAAGCTCTACTTTTTAAATCCAAAGTCAAAAAAAATATACGTTCTTTCCTCTTTCTCCTGGCAGATTTCAATAGACAAGCCATCTTTAAGGGGCAAGAGGGGCAAGAACACTAAAGTTGTCAGGATCCATGAAACTCAATGTCACAAAGTGTTTCTAGTGGGGTGGATAACACAAGTCCTGGTATAGATGTGAATCTCAGCTCATTAACAGCTACAGAGGGATGCGCAAGCTAAGGGGTGTTGACCTATTTCAGTGCCATCATTATGCTGATGGAATAGAATTTCAACAACAAAAAAATTTCCTTTTTAGTGAAGAGGAATAGAAACTCAACAAAAGTTCCCTTTTTAGTGAAGAGTTGTCCTATTCACAGATGTGTCTCTGCTCTACACTGTGGTGCTGGGAGTATTACTTGCTCTCGTCACCTCTCTCTCCCCCAGACGGATTTAAAGTCTCGAGGGCGGCACTGAGAATAGAAAGTGAGAGGTAAGGACTATTTTCTTTTTGTGTAATATCAGAGAGTAAAGGAAATTGGGAAAGGTTACCTTGCATTTCTCCTCTGCAGGTCATCCAATGATCCCTGCTCCCCAGGAGCCAGGCTGGGCTCCTGCAGCAAGGCATTACGTGGGTAAGCGACCTGCAGTGCCTGTAGCTGAAATCCCAAGAGGAGACGGGCTGCTTCCTACACCTGGGAAGCTTCAAATAGCCCCAGATACCAGGAGGGGAAAGAAGGGAGAACGGTGAAATGCATACATAATTTGTTCTTGTTTTTCCCTACTTCAAGAGAAGTTACTGCAAACAGGAAGGATCTCCTGATTTACTGACTGCAGGCTCTGAGGGGGTACTCTGTGGCTTACTTCATTAATTACTGCCAAGGACTGAAGGTGTCGAATAAGTCTCAGGCTAACACAAGGCTATTTAAGCATAGCAGGGGGGCTGGCAGGAGAAGAGGTCTCAGGAGAGCCATTGCTTCTTGTCCCTGCTACCAGCAGAATCACTTACAAGCCTCTGTTTGTGGACAACAGACATCATTTGCCTGGAAGACTTCTGCTCTCTGGAGGGTCTTGAAGGCTTCTTCCACTCACAGCATCTAGTTCCTCAAGATGAAGTGTCCGTATCCACATGGAGACCACTCTAGTCAGAGGACTTCTCAGTGCAAGCTCCCCATGGCTGCAGAACGAAACCAAGCAAACATAAGGCTGCACTTATTAATAAATGATGACTTACCTATTCATAAGCCTGCTGTCTTGGGAAGGTTTAAAACAAAGCTCTGTGCTCTAGCTTTTTATTTCTCAAACAATGCCATCTCCTGCTGTGTGTGCTTCAACTCCATGTCTTGCTAGCAACCCAAAAAACTGAAAGAAAAGAAAAAGGAGAGAGAAAACAGCTTCAGTTTAATCAAGTCTGAAATAAAGATAATTTTTTTCAGTGAAGAAAGAACCATCTTGGGCCCTTACAGAGCTGGACTCGGAGGTATAGGTTGAGCTCTGCCACTGTCCTCCTGTCCAACTGCAGGCCTATCGCTGGTGGTTTCCCCATCTGCATTTTCCAGGTGTGAAATGCTGTGGGAGATGGAGGGGACATTTCCCAGCCTGTGCGTGTCCTGTCGGTCAGGCTGGTTTGCCCACCACCCCACCCATGAAACCCCATGTGAGGGGCATTGGGAGATGAGGATGGTGTACCGGTGTTAGCATCTACCACCCCACAGCGGAGGGGTGAAGGCACATGTCCGGATGTTCAGCCACTTCTCTTTCACCACTGCAAGTCACGAGTGGCAACAGACCAGGCATCCCGACCACCAAGACACCCAGGGTGGGTGTGCAAGGGCTTGGATACACAGCTCACACCATGTAGTGGGTTAACATGCCCAGATGGGATGATAACAACTCTCCATGGGGTGATGGCTCATTGGGAGGGGGGTCCCCAATGTGCAGGTCACAGTGGTGAGGCTCCAGGTGGCCTGAGCACAAACCCTGGTGCTGCAACCTCTGTGCACCCCCAGCCAGCAGCCTGGAGAGAGAAGGGCAGCAAGAGACTGTTGCCTGACGAGGCTGAGTGCCCCAATTAAAACTGCAGATGGAGTAGGCTCTCCTGGAAATGTCGGGTGGTGCCACTGCCAAATATTTTGAAGGCTGCGTTGTGTGAGACACCGTGTTTATGCGAGTCCAAAAAGTATGCACAGACGACGGGCTCGGGAATACAAAAGTTTAGACAAACTTTTCATTCCTGGCCTATTTTAATATAGCATCTGAGGCCAGAGTCTTGTAAGGAACATAAAAAACAGATTAATCAAACCTCAGAATTTCAACCTAGATGAAAATAATATGGTTCAAGTATGCCCTAGGGAGGAATGCTTGACAATAGTGAGGATGCCAGAACAGTGTTAGTGCAGCACAATGCAACATGTTGGCATGTGGTAATTTTAAGAGCCAGAAGTGTCTCCTCTTAAACAATCTGAAATGCAAATGTGAAGTCTGTTTTCCCTCCTTGTTCTGTGTTTTCTTGACAACCACTGCCAGGATCCAACCACTAAGTTGTCACCACAAAAATATGTCAATGTATTTGTAATGGCTGAGGCGTTAATCCTGACCTTCATGTGTGTGCATGTGCCTTCCTTTCGCAGTCTTCAGGCCAAAGTCTGCCTTCTTAGACTGATTCAATCCTACAAACAGCCAAGAGGATGGGAAGCCAAGGGGTTTGCTCTGAGGACGAGATGCCTGGCATCATACAACCATTGCCCTGGTTCTATGCAAAAGAAACCCTTGTTTGTCTCAAAAAAAAAAAAAAAAAGAGATTTATCTAAAAGCAAACACAGGTGATTTGAACTAGAACCTTTCCTAGTCCAGCTGTGCTCCATGGAAAAGACAAGAACCTGATTTCCGTCATACAACTAAGCTGTTTCAACAAAAGTTCGGGCTACACATAGCTCAGAGCACTTTCAGGATCCTCTCCAGCACTAAGCAGGGACTACAGATTGTTTCCTACACTCTTTTCCAAAGAAATGAAAATAAAAATCTGTTTTGCATGGAAATGGGATGCAATTCACATATTATTAACAGTTTTTGCTCTTTTAAAAATTGTGGTGAAAAGAACAACCTTTTAACTGACATTTGAAAACTAATAGGGACGGTTTTCCTTTTTTCTTCATTTCTAGCTACTGAACAAAGTATATTAAAATACTACTTTCCTCTTGCTTGCCTACTCTTCTAGAATCTAATTGCTCCTCCCTAAATGCTCCAATCTCTCTTGTTTTCGTAGTGTTTTCAAATTTTGGAAATACTACCTTGCTTTACTGCCCTAAAAGTAAAACAAAAGAAATAAAAATCTGTGAGGCTTAACACAATTTCCAGGTTTTTTTATTAAAGTTCCTTGCCAACAGAGCAAAACATTCTGGAAACACAAAAATTAACCAACATGGGCCGGGGAGGGGGGGGGGGAAATGTGTAAAAATATACTGGGTAGTTGTTTTGTTTTGCTTTGTTTCATTTAGAGCTGCCTTCACTAATCAAATATCCACAGGGGCTGTCCCCTGCAGACTCTGTCATGACCTTGTGAGTCACCTTATAGAGGTCCTTTCACCTGGGTGTGCTCCATGAACCACTTGGGTGAAGGATTCCCACCTCACTGCCTCGCAGCCTCGAAGCTATACAAAAAGAAAGACACCGTAGGGAAATCAGTGGCTATTATTATTGTATGACTTCCAGCCATTATTACTGTAAGTCAGTCACCAGCAAGAAACTTCTCCACTGCTCATGCATCCTCTCTCATTCCTGTCCCAGCGTAAAGAGCCGGCAGGGTGGGCTGCTATACATTTCCTTGATGATGTGCATTTCCTTGGCAAACTCAACCAGAGAGGGGTGCAGAGCCCTGCAGCCTGTTTTCCAGGAATGCCCCAGCACTCACTTGGGTGCACGCTGCTCACCCCTGGTGTGCAACAAGCACTGCAGTTAATCAGGGGAGAGGATGAACTTGGGGCCAGTACACTGTCCAACTCAGCTGCAGCTCTTCACGCACCGTCGTGAGGTTTCACATCAGAAGTGAGATGCGCACACGCACTTTTATATGCAGCCACCTTGAATGCACTTAAATACGTGTTTAAATGCTTTGCTGAGTGGATGCCCTGTGGAAGGAAAGAGGGGGTGCACCTAACGTGGTGCATCTAACACACTTGGCAGCATCTAAGGTGTATACATGTCATTGGGTGAATAGGTTGCCTGTCCCAGCTCCAGTTAGCGCTGGGGCATACCCTTGCCTTTGCTGGATGTAGCCTGTAGCAGAATTCCTCCCCTTGGCAAGGCTTAACAGCAAAACATGAGAAGGGTATTGAAGGGATTTAATTGCATAGCTTGGAAGTCTTAGTAGGAGTTGCCCATGTGTGTTGCCAGTGCACATGTGGGAGTATAGATGTCTGGATCCTGTGTGACGGGATATTTCAAAAACAGCTGTAGTAATATAAGCAGCAGTACACGGACCTTTATGTGGTGACTGAAAACAAAAAAAGGAGAGGTTTTGAAGAAAAACAACAAGCTGAAAGGGACCAAATAAGCTAAAGGACAGATGCCATCCAACAAATTACTTAAAGCTGGAAGACTGAAAGAGTATCACAGTTCAAGCTGGAACTGTTGCATTTCCCCTAGCTCTGTGCCCACCCCATCACCCACTTACAGATACTGCCTCCTTTGGGACACAGCAATAGAACTTTGCCTTTTGGCCACAGAGACTACTGAAATTATATAATGCTCTGTGAGTTTTCTTTACAACAAAGGATCTCCTTCACGGAGGCAAAGCTAAGCAAGAAGTCACTTTGACATGCTGTCACGAGACAAGGAGACTGGGCACCAGTAGGGGAAATTGGACCAAGAGGTGGAAAATCTTGAGAAAGCAGATGCCTTGGAAAGCACCCTGCAGCAAGTAGCACATCCTGGAGCTGGAAATGGAGGTGGAGGATGTCTGGGAGAGGAGACAGGGGTGCCAGCAGAGACGTGAAATGCCAGGCTGAGTGGCAAACGAAAGGGCAGGCATGTGGAAAGCAGGGTGACCTCCAGTCTGCTTTCCTCCGAGATGATGAAGTTTTCCTCTCTTCTCAGCGTGGGGTTATTAAACCAAAATTTCATGCTGCACAAAGCACTTCTGCTCCTTGGGGCGGGATGGCAGCAGGATGGAGGGCTCAGCCCCTGCCCAGCCCTGCATCTGCCATGGTGGCTGTCCTGGCTCGGGGACATCCCTCCGCTGGGACACCCCCGTACTCACCCCACAGGGCTGGGATGGTGGGGAGGGGTGTGCTTCTTTGCTGTTTGTGAGAAAACAAAGCAGGTGTGAGATCACACACACACACAAAATAAATAAAAGAAAATAAAAAAAGAAGAAAATAGTAAGGAGGTTGCATGCCAAACTGAAGCCACGCTTGAAATCAAGGGTACCTTCATGATACTGGCTCAGACCTCCCCTCCCCACCTGCCTCCTTCCCTATTTATAACACACCTGGGGTCTTCAGTCAGACTGTTTTTTATGTACAGCTTTGTCACGTCGGAGTGCCTGGTGCAGGGCACACGGACATCTTCCCTCATCATCCT
>JAOQGH010000019.1:71300007-71331499 GCA_025769975.1 Gallinago jamesoni | reverse complement strand
CCCCCCCCCCCCCCCCCCCCCCCCCCCCGCCCCCTCCCCGAACACACATTCTCTTCCCCGCTGCCCTGCAGCAGCACCCGCCTTTCTCAGCCTTGTGCCACCCCTGCCTTCCCCCGGCGACTGTGCTGTCCCTTGTCCTTCCTCCTCCTCCATCAGCCATCCCTGTCCTTTACCTTGGCTTTTCGCTTGGGGGGGGGGGGGGGGGGGGGAGAAGGGGGGGCTGCTGCAGCCGCTGCCGCCCTGGGGTGCCCGCATCCTTGCCGCCCCGCTGACTAAGGAGATGCGGTGGGCGCACACACACACACACACCCCGCATGCCTGCCACCGCCGCAGTCCATGCGGGTTTGGATTACGGTGCGGGCTACCCGACGTGGGTCTCCTGCCGCGACCCAGCGCCCCATAGGAGGAGCAAATGAGCCGAGACGTCAAAGGAGAAAAATTACAGCCATGCGAGGCTCTCCCCCTGCGCCCCGCTGCCGGGCGAGCGCGTACATGGCTCGTGTGACAGCGGCAGCACACGGGAGCGGCAATGACACGCCGTCAGCGGTAGAGCCCGGAGACAGGCAGCCAGGCAGACACCGCTCCAGGGACTGAAATGGTCCTGCCGTGACACAGCCTGCGCTGCCTCCCAAAGTGCCTGGCTACCGCGCAGGAGCCGGGCTTTCTTTGCAGTTAACTCCATTTCCCCCCCCCCCCTCCACCCCCCGGGTGACTGCAGTGTGTGCTCCGCTTGGGTTTTATTTGCCTTTTTGGCTCTCTCTTTTTTTTTCTTTTTTTTTTCTCCCCCCTCCACCACCACCCGTCTCCCTCTCTCTCCTCCCGTGTCCTTCTCTCCAGGATGGCGGAAGCAGAGTTGCACAAGGAAAGGCTCCAAGCCATAGCAGTAAGTCAGCTTCATTTTACTTGCTCTTTTGTCCCTGCGGGTGGGTTGCGGAGGGAAAGGGGGTGGGGAGGGGTATGGACCCCGTCACGGTGGCTGGGAAGCGCCCGGAGAGCCCGGCTTTCGTGAAGTTGTGCCTGGAAGTTTCCCCCACTACCACCACCAGCACCCTATTCGGGAAACGAGTGGTTAAAAGTCTGCTTTGCAGGGTTTGGCGGAGAAAGAGGGCTCTGAGGAAGAGCGTTGAGCTGACACGTGCGGAAAGAAAAATGTGAATGCACAGTGGCACGCTTAAAAGATTGATGATGGAGAAGGATAAAGAAGGAGTAAGCGGGGAGGAGGGGAGGTTGCGGGGAGAAAATCAGTACTCTGCTGAAATGATATTTTCTCATGCTGGGAGCTTTAGCTTAGCTGATTAAGAAGTTAAACGAAATGATCTGCTGCAGGGTGGCTTTTACTGCAGAAAGTAATTGTGATGTTACAAATTTTTAAGACAATCAAATACAAAC
Source organism: Gallinago jamesoni (assembly GCA_025769975.1). NCBI lineage: Eukaryota > Metazoa > Chordata > Aves > Charadriiformes > Scolopacidae > Gallinago > Gallinago jamesoni. Next base: position 71,330,110 of record JAOQGH010000019.1, on the reverse strand, counting down.
AGTGCATTACCAAAATTGTATAATTATTTGATCTACTAGTTGAACGGTCACCTCAGCTGCATAGCTGAGCACACGCTTCCAGGCAAATTCTCTGCCAAGCTGCACCCTGCCAGGGGTAAAGTTTAGGCAGGCTTTTACCCCATTTCAGTTAAAACTTTTGCTTTCATGGTTAGGACCAAAATTTGGAGTGAGGTATGGGCTCAGCTGGTGGGTTCCTCAGAGGAACGTGGGCAGTGACACCTGGTGAGGACTGGGCCTGGGTGTTTAGAAAACCCCATCACCCCCGGGGAAGGCAGAAATTGCCAGCTCATCTCCTAGCAGGGCACAGACACCCTGTCAAAAGGCCTGTGTTCCCGTGGGCGCTGCCAGCCTGCCAGCCCCACACAGCCCGCCCTTGTTCGAGTGACACCCAGCTCTTCTTCTCCCCCGCGGCTGGGCTGGGATGCTGATGCAGCTGTGCCGGTCCCAGTCGGGTGGCACGGTCCGTGCCGGGATCCGCGCACCTGGAGGCCTGCAGGGAAATGACAGAAGACAGCAGAGCCCGCATGGGTTTTATGTGCCTTTCCCCGGTTCCCCCAGTGATCAACAGATGCTACATTTTACTGTAGCCGGCAGAGATTCACAGATTTCCTTTGTAGTAAGAGGAATGGCTGCTGCTGCTGCTGCTGCTGCTGTTCCAAGCTGGTTTTTTTAAGTCCGCTAATATGTCTGTGGAGATTTAAAATAACCCAATGTAAAACAAATAGATTGGGGGTTTTCTCTCTCTAAAATACTTCCTAAAAAAGAAAAATTATATCATTTGATGGGGTTGGGGGGGGGGTAGAATATCGTAACTGTTTAATTTTCAGTCAGTGGGAAGTAGATGCATATTTTTAAGCTGGTTCACAGTTTTCTGTCAGCATAGGCATTGCCAAATCTCCAAATGGAAACACTGGGAACATTCCCTCTCGGCAGCCACCCTCACCACTGCCTTGGGTTTGGGATTCCTGTATGGCAGAACCATTCTGCAGAGCTGCTTCATGCACTGCTGCTGTGCATGGCTCTGAAAAACTTCCATCTCCACATAAAAAAAAAAAAACAAAAAACAAAAAAAACCCCACATTTACATTATTGCGGCTTCTTTTGGCTGCTATATAACAGAAAACCAAGTTGCACCCTTTTCTGCTCCACATAATATGCGTAAACCTTTCACCCTTTCACCAAAGTAGATCAAATTGCTTTGCATATCACACCAATGAGGCCATTATGGATGTAAAATTATCACCTGGTATATTGCAGCTTTTTACAGTAGGTTTATGCTAGTATGAAAGAAGAACTTGAGAATCTGGATCTTCCTTTTTGTTTTCTATTTCAGGCAACAAATAAAAAATAGAATAGCAATGTAGGCAGTGAATTAGATTGAAATAATTTCACTTCAGCTTCAAAAATATTTAGCCGTATTTTAAGGTTGAATGTGGTTCCACAAAATGACTTTTTGCTTACCACCCTGCAGAGCAACAGGTTTTCCACATAAGCTTGTTAGGTAACTTTTCTCCTTGGGCTACTGCAAGTGTTTGTCCAAATGCAGAGGAGTTTGCTTCTAGTACCAGCTTTTCTCCATGAGGATGAGTGACATCACACAAGTTAGACATTTCTTTTCTGCCACTGGCTGGCTGAAACAAGGTCAGTCCTCAAAAGCTGCATGGTCCTTCTCAGAAGACGAAAAAGGTGGCCTTTCAGTTCAGCTTGGTGGTGTTCCCTCTAGTTTGAGAAGCTGCAGTATCTCACACGGGGGGCAGAAACTTACAACAGCCCTCTTCAGTCAAGCTGGCTGAATGCTAGGCATATAGAAGGAAATCCATTTACCACTGGGACTTCTACACACTATTGCCTGTTGAGTTTGTTCTTGCTTCCATAATCACCATGGCAAAATCACCGCCAGGAAGACAGGCAGAGTAAATTGTAACTCTGCATCACTAAGTATTTAAGGAAAACAAAATCCAGACATGGAAATATGAATATTTGCACCAGAAGGCTGATATCTTTTGAAGAGTTTGATTTTGTACTTTGTTGCTCTGACTAATCACGGCTTTTAATATAAGCCTGTCTGGCAGAGAGGCAAGTGTCATGGGAAGAGGAAAAAAGGGGTCTAACTGTTAGGACGTTAATCTAAACCATGGTGAACATGAGTTAGCCACTTGTTTTGCCAGCAGCAAGTACTTAGCCTCTCTGCGCGTTCATTTTCCATCCGTAAGCTGTGAATAATGAACTTTGCCCGTGTCTCAGAGAGCTGTTAGGGATGCATGCAAAATTGAGGAGAACTTGGATGCAAGATTAAGGAGAACTTGGTTTAGCAGGGCAAGAAACAGCTAAGTAAGTCTTTAAAAAAAAGCTTTAAATGTATGTGGTTTAATACCATTGTACATGCTTAAGCTGTGATTTTTATATCTGTTTCTGAAGTTCCTGAAGTTCACAAACTGAGAGACTAGAGTCTGTAAAACTTAGAACTAGACTGTGGCAGTCCAGTTTGAGAAGTGAGAAGATGTGAGATAACTACTGAATAGTGGAACCCTGTTCTCTCTGCTTGGGAGGAAAGCATAAATTCTCTGTCCTGGGGAGGTCCTGTGATGGCCAGCAGCCATTGGTTTTCTGATCCTTCCTTGAGCAGAGGTCAGATCACATCTCGCCACTTGGGTATCACGTGTGCTGCAGACAGATGCTGGTAAATCTTTCTGTCATGCCATACCACTCTTAAGTGGTGTTTGTTTGAGCCTGACCCTAAATCATCACGGGATGGACCTGCTGCTCTATTGCCAACAGAGACAAGCAGTGCCTGCTCCGAGTGCTGTGGGAAGATGCCTTGCAGGAGACAAGCAAGAGGTTAAAAGAGGAGGTCAGAAGCTCTCCTCTCTCTGGGCTTTTTCCTATAGCATACTTCAGTGATTGGACCTGCTCTTTTCCAGAAGGGCGGTGGGAGGGTAAAATTTTGGGTGAAAAAGGAGGCATTTTTGTGGCCTTTAAAAAGTATGCCTGCTCTGAGTTCCTCTGGAGTTTGGAATGCAAAAAGTCCCAGAGCAAGCACGCCCGGTGGCCAGGGGGACAGGTGAGCTGAGTTAGTTGATCACATTTTGGATAAATAAAGTGTGTGGCTCCACAGTTTATTCCATGCCTCTGTGGCTGCAGGGATCACCACCACACAGTGATCTAAACATAGACCAGCATTTTCGACACGCACATATTTTCCATCGCTTAGCTAGCAGGCATAAATCTGGGGAGTGGGGGCATTGAGTATGTATTGGTGTGTCTGGGGTACAAGTGCACATACGATGTGGTGCCTTGTGAACTAAAGGCAATCATTGAGGGACAACACTGAGGAGAAATTGTCCACCAGAGAGGAGCTGGAGGAGGTTTTCAGGTTAAGGACATGTCCAGCCTACAGGTTCAAGTGAGAAGCTACTAAAAATGGACAGATTTCATAGGAAGTAAAACCAGTGCCTGGCTCTGAGAACCAAGAGCTCACTGAAGCATTACAGAAAGGTACCTATTGACATTCCAGTAGCCATGTCAAAGATACCTCCAGTTGACCAAGACCATTCTTCCTTTTTCTATGAGATTATGACTTTTTCGTGGGCTGGATCTAACTTCATTTAAATGTCATCAGGTGTTTGACAAAGCGAAGGCTGAGGGGAGAGCTTATTTATGTTTATAAGTATCTAAAGGGTGGATTGAAGGATGTTGGAGCCGGGCTCTTTTAAATGGTTTCCAGCGATAGGACAAGGGGCAACAGGCACAAGCCGGAACATGGGAAGCTCCATTAAAATATGAGGAAAAACTTCTTTAGGGTGAGGGTGCCAGAGCCCGGGAACAGACTGCCAGGGGAGGTCGTGGAGTTCCCTGCTCTGGAGATCTTCAAGACCCACCTGGATGCAGTCCTGAGTGATGTGCTCTAGGCTTTCCTGCTTTAGCAGCGGAGTTGGACTAGGTGATCTCCAGAGGTCCCTTCCAACTCTGTCAAATCCGTGATTCCTTGATTGACTTAGTATGTCAGGACACTGTTCGTTAAAAATAGCCCCCTCCTGTATCAGTGGGGTCTGCCTTAGCTGGATTAAGGAATGGGTCTCAAAAAGTCGCTGTTATTGAGGGAGACTACTAAACAGAGCCTTTTCCCTTGAGAGCAAAGGCAGGGGAGAGCTTATAGGAAGCAGCTTTTCAAGGCTTGAAGGTGCTCTCTATTGGAACTTTGATGTAAATGAAAAATCAAAATTGGTAGCGTGCAGGTAGTGTAAAGAGAGCTGGAGGAGGAAATACAACAACAAAAAGCTGTCCTGCAGAACAAGGTGGATTATTTGGTGAATGGGGTCCTCCACTTAAAGAAGTGTATACAGCTGGTGTTAAGACAGGCCAGTGCAAGACTGTGCATCCAAATATAAGGGCGTACAGGTCAGCGCCGCAGAGGAGGACTCTGGGAGGTGCTGATAGAACTAGCGTGGGAGGTAATTCCACGGGGATGTGGAGGGGATCCTTGTCCTGCAAAGGAGTTTAGTTTTATGCCAGTTAAATCCATACCAGATGAGGTTTTAGAGTACTCCCAAAAGAAAGGCAAGTGCATAGAAATTTACATATAGCACTGCACTAATTTTTCAACAGGTCTTTGAGAATAGGAATACAATTATCTTTTGGAAAGATAGTACCAGTAGCGTGTCAGTGTCACAATTGCTGGTAGCCTAGGCACTCTATATTTCTGGGCTGGACACTCAGCAACTTCACAGATAGTCATGTGGTGTCCATAAATTTCAGAATATTTATTGACAGAAAAGCCAGGATCTCTTCCCCTCCCCCAACCCCCCCCCCTTCACCTGTTGTCTATTACCCTACAAAATTAAAATTCACGGCTAGTAGATCTCATGCCCAAGGTCATTTTACTGTAACACTTCTCCACAAATTCTGCGAGCCCTTTCAGGGAACATTGTTCATGAAAATTATCATCTCTGGTGTTGGGGATCACTCAGAAAGATGTGGAAAAATCATTTAATCAACAGTTTACTGTTGCTGTGATAACATAATACAGTAGTTTCCTATGCCTTCAATTAGGAAGTAAAGTTTTTGTCCTTAAAGTTAAGCACATGATCAAAGAATGGCTATTTCAAGCCTGCAGGAAAAAAAGGCAGCAAGATACAGAAAGACTAATAGGCTGGGACTTTTCTGCTTGGAAAGTAGATGGGTGAGAAGAACCTGGAAAAGTCTAATAGGTCATGAGAGAGGGGATAAGGAAATACCACTCATACCTTTTGGAACAAAATTTAGTGGGTGTCTAAGGAGGGTAACTGTTGTGACCAAAACAAACTGAAATAGATGTTCTTCGTAAAATAAGTTGTTGAACTGTAGAGCCACTCTTTCCAGGATGTGGTGAATGCTCTGAGTGCACCTGGGCTTGAGGACAACCTAAGCACGCTCATGAAAGTGGAATCCATTAATTAGAAGTAATTTTGAGTTGTAAATTACTAGAAGCTGGCAGAGAAGTTTTACATGTGTTTGCCACACTGCTGTCTCCTGCTTTAGGCACTGTGCTAGAATGGAGCGTGGGCTAGATGGTCTGGTGCAGTGCAGCCCGTCCTGTGTACTCAGACACATTCCTGCAGTTACTATGTCTTTAAGTGCTTTAATGAGTTTCGGCAGTAGGGAAAGCTCCCCCTCACAATTCATTTTTAAGTTTGAATATTGCTGCAATATAGTTTAATCCAATTTTTCCATTCCCATTTTCCCCTCATTATCCCATTTGCAATTGTATTTACAGATCAGATTATTCATGGCCATTCCTCTACCATCTTATTCCTCAGCAGTCCTAATATCCAAGTAACTGAAATAGGAAGTCCTCCTGTACCTGTAGCTGTCCTCCTTTTATATTCTGAGCTGAAAAAACTTGAGGGCTGGTCAGACTTTAACAGATTTCCAGAGTACTCTATGGTGAGGAAAACCTGGTGGGGTTAGGAAGAGTCTGTATCCTGCCACAAATATTGCCAGGAATGAGTTTAGTATGTGTAAAATAGGGATTATTGCAGTGTAAATCTAACTGAGATCTATCTTGTGAGGACAACATGAACCTGTGAGGTTCCTGTGAACCTTGGTGGAAATCAGTCATGGGAGAGGAAGTGTGGTGTTTACATTTGCTGTAAGGGATGAAGAGAGGTTTCTCTCACACAAATCTGCAGCCCTACCCTGGACTGGATTCAGCAATATCATGAGTCAGCTTTGAGGCAGACTTTGCAGAGAGAAACCCATACGAGCACAGTTGTGTCTTGTCTTGACTTCCAGAGAATATAAAACATTGGGAGTTCAAGCACAGTGTAAGAAATGTTATGGCCTTTGCCCATTCTAAGCCAAAAGCCAAAGAAAAATGCCAATAATGTCTGAAAACTAAAATTACCATCTTGGGTTTTATCTGTACTTTTGCTTTAGGAATGTTTACACAACAGCTAGGGAAGCGGAAATATGGTGAAAAAATATTGCTGTCAAGGTATCAGTGAAAGCTAGGAACAAAATAGAAACCAGAAACCAACTTGCTCTCGAGAAATTTCTAGACAGTCTCCAGACTTACCCAAACTCAACTGTTTAAATTTAGAATTTTTTCCACAGCACATTCCTAGCCCTTAACACATCTCCAACATCTCTTGGGACAAAGAGCTGAGATACTGGATTTCATTTTGTGCCTTTCAAATTATATTTTGCAAAAGACATTGAAAACAGGTGAAAAGATTTTGTGATTTTCTTCCTGATGTTGTCAAGTCTCTGTTCAAGTAAAATAGTTGTGAAAGTTTTGCATTTCTGAGAACTATTAAACAGCTCTAGTCTGGAGTGTAACTTTAAGGGCAGATGCTGCGTGCTGTGACAGTGGTGGGGTAGATGTTCATGTGAAGTCAGAGGTGAGACTTTGGGATTTACATGCCGTGATAAAGGTGATGGGTAGCTGGGATGAGGGTGGGATGGGGCCGGAAGGGGGTGCACAGTGGTGCTCAGCCTCTCCTCGAGCACTCTCACTCCTACAGGAATTGCTTCTTGTATCCAACTCCTTACCCACTTTACAAATACTGTTTTATTCTTACACAGAATGAAGTCTCCTCCTTCATCAGCGGAGTCCTTGGTAGGTACAGTCACCAGCAAGATGGTTGGTCTGCAGCATGTATTTGGGAAAGCAGCAGACTGTGCATGTGTAGTAAATTATGAGGACTCACATAATGCTGAGCTTCGGAGCCTCTTGGTAAATGGGTCCCAAGGAATTTTGAAAAGATTTCAGGGTATTTGTTTATTGACAGGGGAAACAAATCTTAGGCAAGGGATTTGTTCGCCTGTTTCACCAGGAAGACCAACAGAACCATGAATTCAATCCCATGCTTCCTTATTTAGGTAGAACGGGGTTGAAATGTTATTGCTAACCTTGCTGTGTCTGAAATGGCACATGAGCATGTCCTGAGCCTATGTGTGCTTAGGCGCTGTACAGACTGAGGATGCCTTTCAGGAGCTGGACTCCGGAGTGCAGGAATGCTACACCTGCTTCTGGTCCTAATTTCTGTTGCAAATTCTGATCTGCAAAAGCCATGTGCTTGGCAAGGGTTAACATCACCCGACAAGTCCGGTGGCAGTGAAATGACTATGGCCTTTTGGCAGTTGCACACCAGACCTGTGTAGCTCTTGACACACAGATGCTTTTTGTTACTTAGCTGACTTGCAGCAAGGTTAGGCACTGGAGGCATGTAAAGCTTTCTTCCTCTTCGCCAGTAAAAACAAATGCTCTCTGTGCACACACACGCACACACACAAAAAAAAAAAAAAAAAAAAAAAAAGGCCAACAACCAATGCAGTTTGGGGAGCTCTTTTTGGAAAGAGACAGACCTGCTCTCATCTGTGAGTTGCAGCCCTTTCCAGACGGCACGGAGCTCAGGTTGTTGATTTAGGCAGTCATCTGATTATTTTAATTTGAGCTGTCACTATCATTTGCCAGGATCCACAGACAACAGTGAGCAGGGTGGGGCTCAGCCCCTCTGCAGTGCCTAACGCTAGCAGTGGCTGACAATCAGCTCAAGGCTTGGACAGCAGAGGTGTGCTCAGATTTTAAAAAACACATACCTTGAAAGAAAGCCCTCAGTTTACCAGCAGAGGGCTAAATAAAGGTGCTTTCCAGCCTTTTGGGGACAAGTCATTGTCAGCTCCTCTGCTTCAGCCATGTTCTTTTGCCATGCAGAGTTAGAAGCAGCACTGCAGGAGAAGGAAGTAACCTGGGCAGGTAATGGCTAAGGAGCCCCTGTTAAGCGGCTGAAAACTGCAGACAGAAACTAGAAGCCAGATTGCCGGGTGATTTATTGCTAGAGGAGGAAGAGTTGAGCTGCCCGTAATGCTTGCTGCAGAGAGGAGCCACACAGCTGCAGTCCCTTTATGGCAGCAGCAGGACCGAGTGCCGAGCTGAGATGGCTGGAGTGCGGAGCTGAGATTACTCTGGAGCAGGCAGCGGTGCTAAATGCAAGCGTCTGGCTATTAACCAGCTGAGTGCCGCGTGCTGCAGTGCCCGCATCAGGCTGGCTGGGCTTTCCTGGTGGGCTTGGAGCACACAACGGACACAGGCACAGGCACACACACTTGTTAGACTCTCCTGGAAAAGGTCTGCCCTGCACCGTGCGTCAGGTCCTTGGAAAAACACCCGCTGACATCCGTAGGGTTTTTAAAGGGTCCCTAGTCATCCAACTGTTTCCCGTTTGGAGCATAAAGCAAGCATTTGGCATCCTAGGTGTCACTAAATTTATGGTAACTGCTGCAGAGAGGACTGGATTGTCTCATACACTGGCTCTGGTACAAGATTACTCTCTTGGATGTGTTGGCGAGTTCTGGCAGCTCTGTGCAGATAGTATAGTGTTTGGGAGTTAATCCCTTATCTATTTTGAATTCCTACCTACGTGGACATAAAAAGTAAGACACAGTTGTTAATCATGTATTTGTTCTTAAGAAATATAAGCATATACAAGTACTTGCTGCACTTCAGAGAAGGTGACTCCAGCAGAAGGCTGATGCATTTTCCAGCATTTTAAGCTGCATCTTTAAGACTGCTACTTGTTGTAGGAATAACTGCTGAATCAGGAGTGTACATAAACTCATCCCAACATCATGATGAACTTAATAAATTGTTCTGGATAAGGAAATGACTTCTAACCAGATATGAAACAAAAATCTCCAGTTTTTAAAAAATGAAATAAAGAACAGTCTAAACATAACATCTTTAAGAACTGTGTCCCTGTATCAGTAAGACACTAAAAAATATCAGCAAAATTTACACTTGTTATTGCTGAAGTTTCAAAAAGTACAAAATTTAGACTGACATCAATATAGGATATCTGAAACTCATCTTCAAAATAGAGACCTGTTCATATTTTCATGCTTTTCATTATCAGCTTCCTGATGTCCAGAGAAAAAATAATGGAATCTAAGCGGTTTACAAGTGGTTTTGTCCTTATCATGTCAATATTGCATATGATGCTGAGCAAAGGTTTTGATGAGATTGATGTGCAGACCTCCTCCTCTGCGAATTTCTCAGCAATTCACAGGACTGAATGTCCCACAGAGGAGTTGTTCCAAAATCAGTACAGTTTCCAATATAGATAACTCTTTACATTAATGATGATTTTTTTCCGGGCTTTTAAAACAGTATAATAATTCATAATTAAGGAAACAAGGTGTCTTTTAAAGATAATTCTACTGCCAAGAAGGAGGGGATGGACAACACTGCTGAACTGGAGGGAGCCAGTAGGAGTTGCTGTTACAAGTCTGCCACAAACCTTGGGGTGCTGGGAAGAATTCCCCTTTAGATTTGGCCCCCGTCTCTCAGGGGGGTGCCACCCCATCATTCTTTGCCTAAGAACTCACATCCCACGAGAGGCAGACATAAGGAAACAAGACTAGTATTTTGGTGGCCCAGGTACCTTCAGCTCCAGTTTCTACTTTGTGCTGGTTTGTGACAATGAATGGCAAACCACCATCCTCACTTAGACACGTAGGAGAACAAAAATAGTCTTTGATCTCTGTTACTTTGAAAACACATGTTTGTTGAGGAAATAAATCCGGTTTGTATTGATGTGGGTAATATCGACCATGTGATTGTGGGCAAGTCATAGGTGGCTGGTTGCAAGGTGGAAAGGTCAAAAAATATCATGTGGCCCTGGTTATATGTTGTCACTATCTGTGTGGATTGGAGAGTGGTTTAACTAAACTCCATCCACGTGCCACTAGAGGCAGAAGTGGTATTGTGCTTCCCCAGGGAAGTGGTGAGCTCACTGACCACAGAAATACACCTGCAGGGCTTGTTGCATGGTTCATACTTTTGGCTGCAGGCGTCACACTGAGCTGGAGGTGTTTTCAGTGGGAAGAAGGTAGACATTGGCTTTGTTTTTTCAGTCACATCTCTGTCTAAGTGAAACTAACAAGTGCCAAAGTGGCTGTAGAACTAAAGCAATCAGCTGTCACAGTGGAAACCTGTACCAAAGAGTGTCCAGCCTGGGTCTGGCTTTGTTCCAGTTCTAGACAGTATTTCATGAAGCTGGATCAGATAATGCAGCACAGTCATTGCATCTGTAATGTAGGCTGTGGAAGGGACTGTGGGCACATGCGAAAAAGAGAGTTTAAAATGGCACTGGGAGATTACTACGCTTTTTCACATGGTGTCTTCAAAACAATGAGGGATTCTTAACACCTAGTACTAATCCATTGCTGGATAGCAGCTCTGAAGAAAAGATGATAAGGGATAACCCAGTGAAAGCTAGTCGGCAGTGTCATCCATCATGGTAAAAGGTAAACAGGCTGGTATGTATAGACAGGAATGCTGCCTTTAAGGCACATGAAATGGTGCTTTGGTCAGACCCGTGCTGGTTGCTAATCTCCAAGAAAGACATGGGATGAATGGAGAAGAATCCAAGAGAACCAAGAATGATCAGAAGTGGAGGAAAATGACTTCTGAGGGAAGACAGAACAAGTCGAAGTTGTCTGGCCTAGTGAAGAACATACTGAGGTTTAGCTGAACTTGTTTGAAGGTAGGAAAAACTTCCCATCTTCCTCCTAGGGTAGATCATCAGTTTTTCTGCTTGTTCTCACATGTTGCTCAAACACCCAGTGATATGTAGCTTACATAGAAAGGATTCTTCTGCAGCCAGTCGGTTTTCTTGCGATGCCAAGCACAATCCTTCCCTGAGACTTGGCAAGTGAAATACGGATGCTTGGAGACCCAGGAGAACAATTTGATCCAACCACAGCGAAAGAAGTCTGAAGCAGGGTTGGTTTACTTTGCATTTTGGATAGGCTAAGTGCACATGTAGGCAGTCACTGGAGTTCCAAAATGTTGGGTGGTGTGATTCTGTCTGAGTACACAAAATTACCTCTTTTGTTGCCATCAGTCCCTATATTCATCTCCTGCAGCAGGACTCTGTCCTGCTCCCCAGCAAGTTAATAGAAGTTTTGCTGTTAGTTTCAGTGGTGAGCGGGAACAGACCCCGACTATCCCCATAAGTGTGCACACTAGTTCTGACTCTTTAACATCATAAAAAGTGCCAGATATGTGGCACATCACACTTCTAAGTCAGACTTTCCAGGATGACCAGTTTTAAGGCTGAGGGTAAATAGAGAAAGTGGAATTCACAATTCCTCTAAACTTGAGAGATGCATGCTTTGCACTCAACACATACTCTTACATGGCTAAACTCACCTCTTAAAATCTTCATGTAAAAGGATGACTATGTTTTAAACTCCACCTGTTTGCATTCATCCACCAAAGACAGGTAGTTTTGAGAATCTGTGTGTCTTAACAGTCACTACTCTTGACTTCTTCTCCTATATATTACCAAGTATCCCGATATTTAATAACCTTTGCAGAAATAAGCTTCCCATTCTTTACCCGTGCTTTGTAAAAAGGTGTTTTTTCAGTTGAATCTTCCTTCTAACAAAAGTTTTTTCTCTTGCTATAAATGTTACCAACAGGGAAAAAAAAAAAAAAGATACTAACATCCTTATTTTCTCAGATGAAGAAGGAGGGAGGGGTGGGAAGAGAGGACGGGGGAAGAGAGGTATTTTCAGTTCCAGGGAAATCACGTTTGTGGTTTCTTTGTTGGTCCTGGAAGGTGTGAAACTGTGACGGCTTAGCAAGCTGAAATTTCTGTAATACTCTAGCCTAAAGTCAAAGGGGATGAGCCCGCCACTCGTCAGCTAGCATAAAATAATGCTGCCAGAAGCAAATCAGGACAATGGTGTCACTGAATTTCATTGCTTTTCTCTTTATCCAGTCCAGATTGTTTTTGAGTTATCTTTGCAAATTAATGCAAAACTTTGCATTGAAACTTTGGAGCAGATCCAAAGAGGGGCTGGAAAATGAATTGTGCATAATCTGTAGGGCAAATGAATCGTTCAAGTCCTGGCAGCTCCAGGGAGGTGTTATTGTTGTGCCTGCATTTTGCCCTGTATGTGCAGAAGAACTTTCTGCATGCATTAAGGTAGGGCAACAGGTGCTCAGAATGTAGGTCAGATTTATCTTTCTCTGTTTCTATGTTTTGAGACAGTTCACATCAATTTAAGGAATCGATCAGAGAACTTTCACTGCTGATGTGCTGCTAGCATTGCACTCCATTTCAAACAGTTTCTCCTTTTTTAGCAGAATTTTTTAAATAAATAAAAGTCCACTTAAACCATGAAGAATGAACAATGGGTTTGTTTGTGGATATATTGCTATATATAGCTGCTACATCCAGCTATATATTGCTGAAGCATTATTTGTGTCAATGTACAATCCAGACTTGCAGATATTGGGTACTTAGTAAAGTGGGAAGGTGGCGAAGCTGGTGCCAACCTTTTACTGTGTTGTAGCAGAAATGACCTCCTGAGTTTTAAACTGTTGTGTTTGTCATGTTGGCCTGTGATTTATCAACTTCACTCCCTCTTTTTTGAATAGTTTTGTTCCCATGAAAAAAAAAAAAAACAACAACAAAAAAACTGCTTTGGCTAATTGAGAAGTATCAACAGTGGTTTTGGTTGGTCCAAGAGTTGGGATGTTTTATACTGTGAAGTGCATCACTTCCTGAAAAGTGACTGCATAAATGGCATTCAGCAATTCAAGTTGTATTGTCTTTCAAAGGTTGCCACAGTCTATTCCACCTACAAAATGCTGGAAATATTTTCTTTGGCTAAAAGTCCCCAAAAGAATAATTGTGATCCTTTAGGGCATGTCTACATTGTACACTGAAGTACCTACATCTGTACAAAGATGCACATCTGGCGTTTGGGTCTGCTAGGTATCCGAAACAAGTCCACATTGTGGCAAATCAAATGTTTATTGAAACGGGTGTACAACAGATATCAAAGGTAATGGAAGCAAGCTGGTAACTCGCTCGAAGTTCAGTACAGAGCAGCTAGGATGAGCACAGCTGCCGCTGCAGCGTGCTGTGGTGTATGGCATTGATTAACTCCCCATATGACTCAAAAATACATGCCAAAGAGCCTTACTCAGTAAACTCAGCATGAAGTCTAAACTTCTGTTTCAGAAAGGAGGTGATGCAGTTGTTTATTATTCTCCTTAGTGTCCTTATTCAGACTTCTTTTTTTCCCCAAAACCACCATCACAAGCTTTTTTTTTTTTCCATTGCTCTGATGAGGACTAGATGCTTCCTCACTTTTTTTTTCCTGACACGAGTAAGAGTGAAATTGTCAAAAGTATCCACTAACCCTGAACGCTCAGCCTGAAACATTTTCAAAGCCTGCATTTTTCAGAAAATACGTTGTTGTGTGATGCTTCATATATCCAGAGTACCTCTTTTATTGATGTGAAAGACATTGTGAAGCTTCCGCACACCTGACTTTTTCATCTGCTAGACATCCAAGCAAATTTCCAAATCAAGTGTTTATTGAAGTGCTTTAGCCTGAAGAGACTTAGATAATTTTATAGGGGGAAAATAGTTTTTCCTGAGGCAGATGACCAGTTTCACAAGTGGCAAATTGAACAACAGCACACAGTTTGTGATAGGAGAAATTTGTACCTACTTACCCTTTTAACATTGAATGCATCATTGGTCTCTGTGCTTTTAAAATTCAATCAATCAATGTTCATTTGTTTGGGTTTTTTTCCCATGAAACACAGATAAAAGGAAGGAAAGAAACTGAATCTATTCACTGGAAAGGAACACAGGACATGCCATTGGAGACCACAACATTTGTTGCTCAAAAAAAAATGCAAAAAAACCCTCCTCTATAATAGAATTAGCTTTGGTTTTGTCACTGAATCATCCTGTAGGATTCTTCATGCCACTTAAACTTGCATCCTCATCCTTCTCTACAAAACGTGGATTACAATACTTACTGTTGAACAATGTGAAAATCATCTAGGACAAGTCTAAATGGTGTTTTCAAGATTGAACTTCAGGCATGAGCACTTCTCAGGGCTTTATTATTCTGTCTCCAGCAGTTGATGAAACTTGATGCTACCAGGGAGGCAAAGGAAACCCCATTATGCACCGAGTAGTTTCAGAGTAGTTTTGTTTCTGTTTTGGCAATGTAGAAGACAAATCTCTAGTGTTCATTAGAGCAGTTACAGCTGACGTCTGTGCCCTGTTGTGCTAGCTCAACAGCAAACGCGAGCCCAACATCAGCCTCCAACAGAGCAGAGACCAGGCAAGGTGAGAAATGAGCACAGAAAGGTGAAATCATTTACCCAAGGACATTCAGCGAGATGAATATTTTTTGACAGGATGCACATTGAACCCACTGTTCATTTCCACATTAATTGCTGTAGGTGAAGGTTCCCACCCTGCACTGAAACCCACTGAACTTCTGTTATAGGTGCAGAAAGGTCCTAAGTGAGCACAGGGGTCTTGGCTCACCTGCTTTCATCCCTGCAGGATGCTCTGACCCTTTGGTGGCCCAAGCTCTCCAACACCTCCCTAAGATACATCAGCAAGCACTTCAACAGAGCATCTTCTGTAGAGCTCTCATGCATTTTGGCTATCTGGCCTCAATAGACTTCATCCTCCAACTGGCGCTGCAGTGCTGATCCTCCAGTGTTGCATATATTCTGTGACTACAGCATGCGCAATCAATTAACCCATTTTTTTTTCTTTATTTTTTTTTTACCACCTTCCTGCATGGAGCAGGATAATGCCAATAACTCACTTTCGTAGAATCTTCCGAGGTATCTTAGCACCAGAATTTGCATTGAACGTCTGCCTGCTGACTCCAGTACAGAGGCATCTGAAGCCAGGGAAGGAACCTGGATCCAACCCTGCTGACCTGGTGTTTCTTCCTTTTGCTCAGTTTCATGGCTGCTGTTATTGATCACCTAGTCTCATTTGGAGGGTATAGGGGTAGATTTTGTTAGTATCTTTGCAATGAGGTCTGGAAAGAGTTTAGGTGCTGGTGGGCCATCACACCGAATAAGTAGTACAGCATTGCATCTGTGAATACCTCACGCTTCTTTATTTCGAGGGAAGCAAACCAAGAACATCCCTGCACAGTCTAGCATGACTGAGGAAATAAATAGATTGTGTTTCCTTCTCTGCAGCAACACCTCCTATGGATATAGCTTGATTTCTCTCCCCTTCTATTTTAATTCACAGACACATCTAAATATACTGTCCCTGGGCAAGTAATAACCCTTAGAAAGAAAAAATCATTTAGGCTGCGAGTAAAGAATGGCTTTAGGAAGGAGAAGCATCGATGGAAATACTTGCAGCTATTCAGAACTGTGCTGTCCAAGTCATTACAAATCACATAACTGTGGCATGTATTTTCAAAACCCTAGCAGTGGAATGGATCATTCTTGCCGCTGCCTTTCAAGCTGTGATCTTGGACAGGTGGTGGGAAACTCTGAGGCTTTTAAGGCTGTTAAGATTCAGAGAGGAAAAACGAAAAGGTGAAAGTGTTGGCGCCAGTTTCCTAGCATGCCTCGTGGAAGGAAGAGAGCCATTTTCCACCACTGACAGCCATCAGGACTGTCAGCCAGCTAGTTGCATCCTTGTGACAAGCGTCATATTTTATTATTATGTCTGTCTTCTCTTTATGCCAGTTGTTCAGCACAGGGCTACGGCAAAGATCATTATGGCAGACTTTGACTTGGCAAAGGTTACATAAGATGTATCAGACAAGACGATTTTTCTCTGTAAGTCTTTCCATTATAGAGTCTTTCTTGTAAATGGGAGATAGAAGTATTACTGCCATTCCCATAGAATGCTCCGTGTGGGCCAAGAAACGCTGTTAACAGTTTAGAAAAATATTTCTAAACTTTCTCCTCTTTTAATGAATCCATGCAGACATAATTTTTGGCTTCTGTTGACATATCATTATCAAGCACCCAAGGTTAAACTATTTGTGGATGTGACTGAACTTATGTTTGTTTCATTAGCAAAATAATTTAATCAGATTTTTGTTTTTAACTTTCTTCTTTCCTTCTGACACTGGTGTGCCTTTGAACTAAGCGATGGAGCAATCCCATGCTGTGCTCCAGCATGGCAACTGGCCACAGTGGAGACAAGTCAAGTCATCTCTCACAGGTATTGCCTGATGGCTTGAGCATCTCAAAGGTTGTCGTATTTGGGTGGCAGTCGGGGCCCAGCCTGATGCAGCATAGAAAACACTCAGTAGCAATGTACAGTGGCCAAAAGATACTTTACTATGGAAAAATCCATTGTTCAGCACCATGCTGCCTCTCTCTTTAATGGTTTTCTCCTTCCCCTTGATAAAAAATCTCAGGAGCTTGTAGAGCTGCTGGTTTATCCTTGGTGTGTGTGTATTTGCACATTTCTTTTTTACTGTTTGTCATGTTTCTTTTCTTCCCCCATGACCAACCTGGCTTGCAGTTTTTCTGCAGAATGCAAAGTCTTGACCAGATTTGTAGAAGAATTCAGCATGCAGCCTACAATAGGAAAGGGTTTCAAGGGAAGATGCACCCTTGAAAATACAGGCTCTGCTGTGCCCCACCCCTTATCATTTCCATATGCAGTTATATTTTCGTAACATACCTCTAAAAGTAGTGAACATGTCTACGATAATCTCCTGGTGGGTGGATCCCATCTGTTTGTCACACTGTAAGAATGCATGTTAGAAACCTAAAGGAAAAGAAAGTCATAAATATACCCGTCCTTACACCCTATCCAGGCTTCTTGTATCCTTGTCCTGTTTGATGTCTGTCTATGCAAATACTGAAATTCAGCTCTTTTCGAAATCTTATTTCACTTAAAACTTAACCTTCATGTTTCTCTTATCAGTATTTGAAACTCTTTCAGATTTCCTATCAAAGAGGATAAATCAGTTATAATCTTCTCATACTCACATGCCAATAACTTTCCCCCCCCCCTGTAATCTAGTATTTTTGAACACAGTTTATGGAGAATCAATTACAAGATACAATTAAGATGAGAACCATCCATAGTAATTTCCAGCTAAATCTTCTCTCATATCACCCTTTACAGGAAATAATTCTAGAAGGAAACTCTTAGCAAACTCAGTATTATAAATACTGCTTAAATTAATTCATGGTTATAAGAAATGAGAAGGGAAGCTTTGCAGAAACTACTGTTTTGTCCACCTTTAGATTATAAACCACGTCAAAGGAATTCTGGAAAGACTACGGACATTTGAAAAAGAAAACTGTGCAGATCTGAGCAAGAGTTAAGTTTTAATTTGCATTCAGTCACTTCCTTGGCAGCTATATTGCTTGAAACTTATCAGCCTTGTTTCCTGATGACAATGTGTTACTGACATCAGCTCAAGTTGATGGCAAGGATATTACTGACTTAGAAAATAAACTGTCGTGATCTGCCTTTGACAGTTTGATGCACACCGAAGTGCCCAGCTGGAGCTGCGGAGTCACAACGTGGCCACTACTTGGGGGAGCCAAAGGGATCACAAAGAGCCTACAGTGCAATAAAACAGGGTGTTCATCCTCACCGGTTTGCACAGAAGAATATGACTATATGCTGGCTCCATAATGAAGTGGAGATTTGGCTTGTAAAATACAGATAATAAGAAAAACCGACAATATTTTATGTACCTTTTTTTTTATTCTTTTCCACAGTCATACTTCCACCTTTTCCCTGCACTCATAAGGACTTTTAACTTCCTTTTTTATATGAAAACGGAGATTCCCAGGTTGTCATATAACTCTATAGCTAAGGTTTTAAGAAAAATAGGAGATGTGAAACTTGCAATAAAATCACAAGAGTTGGCAGAACAGAGCTAGCAGTAATGTTGTTTGATACTCCTCCTGTGTATAGCTCACAGTGACATTCAAGGCTTTTACTAGAAGATCTGCTGAGGATGTGATCTGCTTCTAGCAAGGCGAGGCTTAGTTAAGTATCAGAAACTTGCACTTTGAGACCTAAACTGACAACAGATGCGAAGTTAAGATGGAGAGCTGCAGCTACAGTTGATAGAATAATTCTTTCATGGTCACCACCCCTCAAAAAATAACCTTTGCAGGACAAAATAATAGGATTGAATTGCAGCAGTGATGGAGGTTATATAGGAGTAAAGATTGCTGTGCATCTCCACGTGTAACAGCTGATATAACTGGATCTTAAGTTTTGTCTCCTTGTCTGGGGCTTCTAGGTATTACTGTAGTGCAAATGGTAGTTACTAATACTCGTAAGCTTCATTGTTGCCTCAAAGTAATTCATTTTCTTACAGAGCTTGTTTCCCTTGTGCATCAGATGAATGGCGACCGTAAGTCTGATTTTAAAAATTGGCAGTGCCCTGTTAAGCTGATACATCTGCACTCTGCTCCCCGCTCCCATTTATCATCTCATAGTAGGCTGAATGCTCTCTTCCCTCTCAAAAGTATTGATTTATCGTAGCAAGGTATGACCTTGCTTGCACTCTGTCTTGGAAAACGGCTGCTGTGCACCACATGGCGTACCATGCTCTTTACAGGGCTCTGCAGGGACATACCAGAAGTGTGGGATAATTAGAGAAACAATGGTTTCCAAAAACAAATAAGGTAGCTTTGTGTATGCACAGAGCTAACCCAGAGCAACAAGTACCTTTCACACATGGTGCAGGGAGAATTTTCTGCTTTCTAGTGGTGCGCAGGTGATTCCTCCCCATGAGATGCGGCATCAGCTCCTCTGTCATCAAAGTGTGGTTTGAATGTTGACATAATTGGCACAAGAAGGGTTTCCAGCTTTGCAGCTGTGACCACACTCCGTGGCACCTGCGTGTTCAGGAAGGAAGGTGGAGTTGGTAGGAATTCGGTTGCAAGAAAGTTTGTTTTCTTAGGTTCTATAGAACTATCACCTCTCCGTTCTAAAACCAGGATAAATTCTGGTCTAAATTCTCTTTGGGCTTTGCAGGGCTCATTTCATTGCGCTTAACAGGGCTTTGGGAAAGTGCAACATGCTCTCCACAAGAAATTTTGGGTAACTGCTGTTTTCTGCATATGGTAACACAAACTTTTGATCATCCTCTGGGCAGTGCTGTAATACAGAATGGTGAAATGGGTAGACTGAGACAACTTTCAGTCATGTAGTGTTTGAAACCAGTCCCTCAGTGTATGATGCCATCCATGGTCCGTCGGATTCGAAAGGCACAACAGTGGCAGGGCAGAAACACAGGCAGAAATTGTAGTATATTGGGTTATCCAAGATAAATGGAGGTGAGATGCTATAGCAGAATTTTTGGTCAAAGAGGCCAAGACTCCTGACAAAACATCAGTCAAGTAAGAGAGGGAGGTGTTAGGGAGGGATTAATTAACACTTCAAATTAGTATTGCCATCCTCCATATTCCTGTCCCTCACCAGAGTCAGGTATCACTAGGTCTGTAGCATCAAGGTGGTGGGCACACAGTGTTGCAAGGTGAGCTTCACAGCATTTGGGGACCATTGGGCAGCAAGGGAAACTCTCAGGTATGCATTTTTACCCAGACCCACAAAAGTCTTTTAATTCTGCTCCTGCTGAAAATGATGGGCACCTAGCACTTAAATGTCCATGGGGAATAGAAAGTCTCGTTGCTTAAAAGCTAGATAGCTCTTGGGAGCTATCTGTCACATGGATGTGAGGCAACTGACTGCTCATATACCCTTGGAATACTCAAGGAACAGCCCAAAAAAGCCTTTAGCAATACTTCTCCTATTCTTCAGGCTGGCTACCAGTACAGATCCAGGGTGGGCTGCCCTGTCAGTGAAAGCCCTCTCTGTGCTAGTGCAAGATCTTGACTGATGCACACTGACTCTTGGCTGAAGACTCATGCCATCAGCAACCTTTTCTAGCCACCCATTAGAAAATACTAGTATTTGCTGCGATTCCCAGCATACCATTTCTGCAAGTACCAAAGAGTTTTGCCAAGTTTTAAGTGCTGGGCACAGAGGAGAGCCTGAGGAGATGTCGCAAGGGCATGCAGTCGTGGCACGCTGTCCCTATGTTCATGCTGGGACGTGGTCCCCAGGAGATACTTCAGCTGCACTTGCAGCTCTGGTACACGTTGGAGACTGAAGCACAGCAGAGCACAAAGGATGCAACATGCAACATACAGTTCAGAGAATTTTACTGCTTTGGGGTTGTTTCTTTTTGTGTCAATACAGTTAAATCACTGCCATTCACAGCTGGCTGACTGGATTTTAGAAGCCACCGCAAGAAAATCCTTATTAGGAATGCACAAACTCCCAAGTGATCTACCAGAAAATGGAGAGGGGACATGTTTCTGTCAAGAGGAATGCATAGAAGACAAGATTTTCTAATTGGGTGGGAAGAAAATTAGTCCTATTTGTCCTTTCAAAGAATCTATGGAAAAGTGAATAAATTATTCTTTGCAACATCTTTTATTATTCTGTGCAGCTGCAGGAAAGGGCTGTATAATTTATGTGCGTTCTTGAACTAAAATGTGTGGTCTGGTGACTAGACATGGTATGAGGGCAAGCATTCCTCCACTCCGCAGAATTTCAAAGATTCTGGTTTGTCCTTTCAAAAATAAAAATGAAAGACTTTATCCAAAAAAGTAAAAGCTTATCTTTCCTTTTAATCAGATGAAATATTTTACTATTTAAAAAACATATTTATTTATTTATGATTAATATTTGATTAGACATTGTGACAATATGAAGTGCAAAAATGGCTTGTGGAATAGCTTAAAAGTCAAAATTTTGATTTTTAACTCCTACAGTGGCCCCCACTTGAGTCATACTTAAATTTTTTGAGTCATTAATAACTTTTCCTTGTCAGTCCATCTTAACAGGATGGCCACATAGCTCATTTCCCTACTGTGCAAGTATCCCATAATGAAACACAGAATTGGGTTTGTGGGCTACATGTCACCCACCCACAGGCCAGTTGGTTTTGCAGGTCTGCTCTAGGAGGCCTTTCCCAAAGGGGGACATAGACTATAAAACAGACCTTAAAAGTAGCATAGTACCTGCTCAGTAAGATCCATAGGGTCCAGTGAAGAAGTGGCCACGAGTGATAGTTCAGTGTGGCATAGAAACCCCATGATGTCCAATGTTTTCTGTACCAGTGACATTGTGGGTTGGAAACCGTCCCTTTCTAATGCAATTTTGCTTTCCTGTTAGACAGGAACTGACAGCTCTTGAGAAAACATGTCAGGCAGGTTAGAGAATCCAATCTTTTGTTAATTACAGAGCATAACGAAGATAAAATTTGCTGAACTGTTAATTTTTAATAGGATTAGACTAGAACTGTGGTAGAGGAAAACTCAATTATTTTAAATCTGCAGTATTCATTAAAAAACAGCAAACATGCCATTTTATGGTATCAAGGGGAACGATGTATGCACATCACAGAATCACAAAATCACAGAATCACATAGGATTGGAAGTGACCGCTGGAGATCATCTAATCCAACCCCCCTGCCAAAGCAGGTCCACCCACAGCAGGTTGCACAGGAATATGTCCAGGTAGGTTTTGAATGTCTCCAGAGAAGAGACTCCACCACCTTTCTGGGCAGCCTATTCCAGTGTTCTTCAACCCTCAAAGTAAAGAATTTCCTACTCATGTTCAGGTGGAACTTCTTATATTCAAGTTTGTGCCCATTTCCTCTTGTCCTGTCCCTGGGCACCACTGAAAAACGACTGGCCCCATCCTCCTGACACCCTCCCTTTAAGTACTTCTAAGCATTGATCAGATCCCCCCTCAGCCTTCTCTTCTCTAGGCTACAAAGTCCCAAGTCCCTCAGCTTCTCCTTGTCAGAGAGATGCTCCAGGCCCCTAATCAGCTGTGTAGTCTTCTCTGTACCCTCTCCAGCAGTTGCCTGTCCTTCTTGAACTGGGGAGCCCAGAACTGGCCACAGTACTCCAGATGGGACCTCACCAGAGCAGAGTAGAGGGGGGAGGATGCCCTCTCTCAACCAGCCAGTCACACTCTTCCCGATGTACCCCAGGATCCCATTGACCCCAAAGCAGTAAAATATCCTTAGAGGACATCATCTTCATTTTGGCTAGCCAGAACCTGCGTGGCGTGCACCCCGAGCACCTCTGCTGCCAGGGCTGGTGACCCATATGGTGTCAGACTGTGGTCCCTGGCTGGTTTCAGGTGGTTTCTGCGAGAAACCAGGAGCAGGCAGCTAGGAACTCACCTGCTGTTATTTTCTATTTTCTCATCATCACATGGGCTGGTTGAATACAGCATCCAAACACCTGAAAGGAGCAGTGAAAGGGGAAAACCAGCAAGCCCATACAATTCCTCTTTTGTAGGCTGGGAAGCTGTGCGATGGACAGAAGTACAGACATGTGCTGTAAAGGTGACTCCAGTATTTCTTAGGGACTGATTGCAGTCTACTGCAATCTACTCAGTGCTCAGACCACACCGTAGGAGAGTTAATTTAAAAAAAAAAAAATTAATTAGAAAAACTTAATGCAGGCTTTTCAGATCTCTGTAGCTGAACCAAAATGGAGAAAATTCTTAAGCAAAAGTGGTGGGGCCAGCAGAATGGTTGGCTGAGCACAAAGAGACAGTAGGATTAGGACCAGCATTTTCAAGAATACCTAGTGCTTTAGTCCTGTTATGCAAATGCAATTCAAGTGTGTAGGAGCAGAGGTATATAGTCAGGTTCTCTGGACCCAGCTGCAGCCCTCAGGATGTGACAACTCCCAAATGCTGGACTCTTATGATAGAAGGTCCACAGACACTGGAGCAGAAAACCAGTTTCCTCCATTTAAACCTATGTGGTTGACTTTGCACTGAAGCAGCTGCGTTGGAGCAGAAACATTACTGGAGAGCAGTGCAGCTTCTGGCAAGGCAGCAGTTAGAAGCAGCTTGAGAGCAGTAATTTCCTGCAAGAGGGAAGTCCTTTGGAAAGCAGGTATGTGCCTCTACATTCATTTGCACTGAGACATAGGTCCTCAGTGGCCATTGCTTTAGAAGGTGAGAAGAGAGGTAACCAGGCATATAAGTCCTGTAAAAAATATATCTGCAATGTTCTGCATTTATTACATGAATCTTTATGAAAATTTCTGACAAATTTTACTTTAAAAAATGAGATTTTTTTAATAGATAACATTTGTTTCTAGATAACAACAACAAAAAAAAAAAACCAAAAAAACCACAAACAACCAGCTCATTACCTATAAAGACAAGAAGTATGTTCTTTCATTGACCTAGGGATGTTACCGCTATCTCTGTGTATAAAATGGAGTTCAAATGTTTGCTAGAAGATACAGGCATCCACCATGCCTCTTCACGAGCACTTTTACCCAACTTAAAGTGAGAACTCCCACAAATAACAAAACTTAGCAAGAGAAAAGGAGGTGGACAGATTCAAGTGTTCATTTGACTGGAAACATCTGGAAAATGGAAGATAATGTTCCACAGACTTGTCTTTTGATTGATGGCTGGAAATTATTTGCGAAGCTGAACCAGTGGAGGAATCTTGATACAGAAGATGAAAACTATATCCTGTCTTTGCAGTAGCTTCACTGGTTTGTTGCCATTTTTAAGCCCTGGAACTTGGGCCAAGTAGCAAAAAGAGTTTTGTGGTTATCATTATTTATAAGGAAAAGTGTTTCAAGCACAGGTAGATGTTAGAAAGCTTCTTTGCATGATTTCTCTGCAAGAACTGTTGGTTTTGTCAGCCTACAGGGTAGTTCAAGCCTTTCTGTTTCCACACAACTATCCCTAATGCCACAATCGCTGTTGTCCATGTGTTCCCTTCATGCAGAAACCTCCAGTCCTGTGTCAGTTAAATACCTAGCCACAAAGAAATTAAGTTAAAGAAATCTCATTATATGTTTTCATTTGTGAAGCAGCTGAAAATAAGTAGTTTTTATTATTATTCCAGAAGCAATTAATTCAGTTTAAAAAGGTTTTTGTTGTTTTCAGGGAAGTCTCCAAGCCTGCCTGTACTGGAAATCACAAGGTCTATCTTAGACCTTATCAGCTTTATAACTAAAGGGAGGTGTAGAGAGGCGGGGGTCAGTCTCATCTCCCAAGTTACAGATGACAGGACAAGGGGCAATGGCCTCAAGTTGCGCCAGGGGAGGTTTAGATTGGATATTAGGAAACATTTCTTCACGGAGGGGGTTATCAGACATTGGAATGGGCTGCCCAGGGGAAGTGGTTGAGGCACCGTCCCTGGATGGGATGTTCAAAAGATGGGTTGACTTAGTCCTTAGGAATATGGTTTAGTGATTTTTGTCAGAATTAGGTTGATGGTTGGACTAGATAATTTTTAAGGTCCCTTCTAACCTAGACAATTCTATGATTCTATGATTCTACCTCCAAACTTTTGCTATTGCATGTTGTGCTGTACAAGCAGCAGAATAGCGATGTGGAAGGCGCAGGGGAAGAAGCCTTTGAGTTCATCTTTTAAGCATGTAACTTACTAGTACATGTGTAACTTCTTCCTGTTGGAAGATAAACCAAATATTTCCCTAATGAGCTTAGTGGGGCACCGAGATGGCTATCCCGCCTTTGGAAATGATCAGAAAGCTGTTGTTTATCTTTGGAGTCAAGCATGAGCTTCCCTTGGCACTACAAAGCTCTGCGTTAGATGTTGGGTTTGTGCCACGTCTCCAGCACGTGCCCGTGACAGCGATCCCGGAGTGGCATCTCCCAGCAGAGACAGCAGTGGCTCGGCTGCCTTAAGGAAACCCCTGGTTGACCTTAACGTGGGGAATGAACGTTCCCTGGAATAAACAGTTTGGAGAAGGAGGCTGCTAATAGTGAAACCTCAAAGGCTCTTGCACAACTTCAAAAGGAGGAAGCTGGTGCTTTTGACTTTTCCCAGCTTTGAGTCTTCTGGGGGGAGTGCAACAAAGGGGCTGTTGACATCCGTGCTCAGAGTGGCTGATGATGTACTCCTGGTGGGGAAAAATATTACATTCTTGGGTTGTGTGGCTGCACTTTTTGAAGCTTTTTATAGCTGGTAGAATCTGTCTTCAGTGAGCCCAGTTAGAGAGGGACTACTGTATCACATCAGGAATAGGGCTAAAGGCTAAAGAGCTCAAAGGAGGAGCATCCAGACTTCATCCTGATGCAAAAGTTTAAAATCTTTTGCTGCTTCTGTTGCAGTAGCAATGATTTTTGTGTCTCGGGAGTAGTTACTGTTCAGTAAATGTTACCATTTTTCATCTGTCGTCTCAGACGACAAAACACATGGGGAGGGAGCTTGCTTGAGGGTTTGGTGCCACTGCAATTTATAGACCATGGCCCCATTTCAAACAGCAGCTAGACACCAACCTCAGGGAGGACAGAGCATGAGCTTCCTTAAGTGGGGCAGACAAGCAGCAGGGTACTTGTTAAAAGCTTTTGAACACTTAATCACCACATCTTATCCCAGCGAATTCTGATTATAATTATAGGAAGGAGGAAACGGCAAACAGAGGCATTGACACGAATGTGTGGGCCAAGAGAAGAGAGAGGGAGAGAAGGGCGAGGATGAAATTGGTGTGCAGCCTTCAGGAGGCTCATGCAATTATTCATCAGGTGGGAAGGGGAGGAGGTGGAGATGAAAAGAAGTAGAGAGCCAGGCTTAGCTGTCATGAGCTTAAGAAAATGACAGGAAGACTGGGCTCAAGCCCTCCAAAGCCCAGGGGGAGCTTGCCATTAGTTCCAGCCTGCTTTGCAGCAGGCTTTAATATCTTCATTTTTGCTTCCAAATGAATGGGATTTGGGATGTTCCTCCCAGCCTTGTGCCCGTGCATCTCTCGGAGGCACAGCAGTGCTCTGCCTACCATCTTCCGCGTGACAGCCTGTCTCGGGACCCACAAGGCTGCAGGGGACCAAGGGGGGTTTTATTATCATCCTTACGGGCATCGGAGAAAAGGGCCATTCAGTCCATCCAGTCTGTTGTACCATCCTGATGGTAACGAAAGCATTACTGCATTTCCCCAGCGCCCTACCTTCTCGGGGAATACAGTGCAGCTGTAAACCAGCTGTGCTTCATTTGCACTCAGAAACAGAGCCCTTTTGTCTGCTTCAACTGTTATTTGCCATCTTTTCTTTCACCCTTCCTTCCTTCTCCTTCTCCCCCTACTTTTTGGCTCCTTACAGGCAAAGTAGTTGCTGAAAGACAGGTTCACACTTTGAAATGTGCCATTCACTGGGGCTTAGCATCTATCCTGAGGATATTAAATGTAAGGCGGCTTTCCCTATTTGTCATATGAAGCAAAATGAAGAATGACCCCTGTTGAGTGGGTACAAAAGGGTGGCGTGTTGCTGCCCTGGCTGCAGTTTCATTGGAAAGAATGGATTTCTCCCGGAGCTTTAAGCACTTGGCAGAGGCCCTGATCTGTTGACGTACTGAAGTGGGTTTGCCAGACAGCTATGACTGCAGCTCTGCAGACTCCACTATTAAAAATAATTTCCACCAGCCACCTAGAGATGCTGTGTTTGATCACAGAGGTGTCACACTTCTAACATCTCAAGGGTATCTCCAGTGTTGCAGTAAAAAAAAAAAAAAAGTCCCCATTTCCTATTTTATCCCTAAATCAAGGACAAATCTGAGACAGACAACAAGCACCTCTTCTAGGGCAAGATACTGACTGAAAGTATAGATCCTGATTCTTCAAATGCTATTGAAAAGGTGCTGTGAGCACCTCCATGAACTCCATTTGGAACATGAGTAGCAGCAGCAAGCTACTTCTCTACCTTTAGCCCAGCATAATTTCCCCAACTTTCCAGTGTCATCTTTGCTTACTAAAAAAACACAGGGTTTGATGAAAGTACTAACATAGCAGGAGCAGGCAGACCATTTCTAATATATGGATCAAAAGAAGATGGTGACATACTACTTTCATTTATTCCCTGCTCCCCTAACCCAGTGCACAGGGAGTTGCACCTATCCAACAGATAGCAGAATTAATCCATTTCTTCTTTTCAAGTACAGCATTATGGCCACCAGTCCCCCAAAAAGACTTGGTGCAGCCCAAATTCCTGGTGTGCAGCTATGGTAAACAACAACGTGACATATTTTGCTGTGGTTTATGTCACTTTTCCTCTGACCTGTGCAATTTTGGCAGAGATGGAAGTTGTGTTGCAGTCTGCCAGGGGCTGCTGGTTTGCATGTTTTTTTAGGAGCCAAGGTTTTTTTCTTGGCCGAACAAATGCTGGGCTGGCAGTGATATTTTGGATGCTAGTGCCATCCTGTGGCCCATAAAGAATGCCATATGGTACTTCAGCATCCCCAAGAAACACTAATGCATAGGATTTTCAAGCCAAAGTGGGGCTAAGCTGAAAATACATGATCAAGAAAAGTGAAAGCCTGGAATTTTGGGGAGGTCCTTTTTTTGTTGTTATTTTAAGCACTATGAGCACAGGCCCATTTTCAAATTGGAGTTCAGTTCTTGGCTGTGTTTAGTTCCAATTTGGTGCTCTCTGAACAAAGGTGGGTACTCAGAAGTCAACACAGCTGTCTTATCTTGCAGACTGTTGGTCATTTTTCTCAACATTTAAAGCAGATTGTCAGAGAGTGATTCTGCTTATATGAAAAAGGAGAAGAAAAAAAAAAAACAACACAAAACCCTGATAATGTAGTGTGTTATAGGGGGACAGTAATTCCGTAATTTAGCAAAAGGACTTTTCTGGCAGCTTCTACATATCTACTCAGGAACACATACACATGTATCCACATGTCAGAAAAACAACAGGGCAAAGTTTATTGGACCAGCTGATACCACTGGGAAAAAAACAAAAAAACAAAACAAAACAAAACAAAACCCCAGGCAAGACGTTATTCAGGTAAGCGAAAGTGAAGTAGTAAACTTCAAGCTATGCATGAACCATTGCTCTAATTTGCATTACTCAGAAAAATACCAAAAAAAGAATAAAGGAATTTCAGTCTAAGTAATGGGGTTGTAGTGTGGGCTGTTGGGAAAATTGACAGGTACTCTGAAATTTGCCATATCGTGGTCATTGCTTCATTTGCTGTTCTTACCTGCTTTTCTTCAAGGGCCATGTGTGTTTGTCCGTGGGAATTTTTCTTCTTTTTGTAAGTTTTATGAGGGCAGTGTGATGTCTGAAGCCTAGGAAGAGGGGTGGATTCAGGAAAAAAATTATTTTGAGATGTGAGCCATAAAATAGATGTTTGTAACTCAAGTGTATTTGCCAGTCTTTTTTGTCTCTCTTTGCTCTTGGAAGTGCTTTTATATCCCTCATCTTATGGTTTCCAAAACTTGAAGGACTTTGAACACAAAAGATTAATGCAAAATAAGCATCTATTGTGCTGAGCAGAGCTGGACCAGGATTTTTTGCCCATGCAAATTTTGAATCAGTCTTCAAGATTGCTTCTGAAAATTGTAGCTCACAAAATGCCTTCCAGGAGGAATGTGAGCCGCATGATCTATAGACTACGCAGCTCTGACTATAGCTAGCTACAGGAAAACAGCCATCTTCCAGTAAAGTACAGACCTGAGGCATAACCCTGGCAATGGAATTGAAGTGTGGATACACACGGCCTCAGAGTCTAGCCTGATCCCTTGATTGCCTCACACAAACAGAATAAATTGTTGGTAGCAAACAGAAAACATGCATTGCAGAGAACTTTGCCCTGTGCTGGCTCGAACGTGATGATTCTCGTGACATTAATATGAATAGACTGATTCACTATTTGTGTCCCTGCCTAGAAGATGGTGTCTTTACCAAAACATATTTCCAGTTCTCAGAAGAGCGCTAAAAATAGTAGAAGTGCTAAACCAACAGCAGGAAGCAGACTCTATGGATCATCATTTTATCTGCCAACCTGCTTAACTACATTAATGTGGGGAGGGACTTGGGAGAAATTATCCTTGTTGCTTTTATGCATGTATTATATTTGTTAAGGATGAAACACAATCTTATCTGCAAGGAGCAGCGTAGCAGTGTGCAGCTCCAAAGGCAGTACAGAAAAAAAATCATGGCTTCAGGAATTAGAATTTATTTTAAGGATGGTATTTTAGGAGCTGAAATGCTCCCAGTGATTCCCCTTTGGAGCTAAAATTTTCTGCACCGCTGGTATTTCCCTGCAGCCATGCTGCTGTGTGATGAAAGGAGTTCAGTATGGTTCCCAGAGGCTCTTCTCACCTTGTCCAACTTCCCAAGGTACGACCAGCTTGTGTAAAGAAGTTGAGACACCTCAAGAGCTTTCCCATACTTTCATTGTCACCACAGCCCAGCAAGGTATCATCTAGAGCTAAATGACCAGCTGTGCTATGGGCTAAACGGCTGCTTCATGGTGGGGGGTATGACATGGGGTCCAGCTGTTGCTGCCAGCCACCATGCCAGAACAATCTCCTGTAATTCATGCTTGGGAGATGGAGGAAAAGAAACCAGTACTAACCAAGTGATGTGTTGCATTGCTTGGAGTCCCCCTCCTGCCATTGAAGTAGAAGCTCCTGAAAAAAAAAGGTAGATTATGGGGAGTGAGCAATATATTCTGTGGGTGGCAACCAAGATCCTTTGTTTTCCAGCTGCCTGTAACTCTTCTGCATAGTTGTTATAGTTAAATGATTAACTGAATATGTGCATTTCAGAGTTATGTTAAATAATTGCCTTTATTTCACAAGCAAGGACCATGAATCGTAGAATCACACAATGGTTAGAGTTGGAAGGGACCTTAAAGATCATCTAGTTCCAACCCCCCTGCCATGGACAGGGACACCTCCCACCAGACCAGGTTGCTCAAAGCCCCATCCAGCCTGGCCTT
>JAOQGH010000019.1:71289534-71299907 GCA_025769975.1 Gallinago jamesoni | reverse complement strand
ATGGGGCATCCACAGCTTCTCTGGGCAACCTGTTCCAGTGTCTCACCACCCTCACTGTAAAGAATTTCTTCCTAATACCTCACCTAAATCTCCCCTCTTTCAGTTTAGAACCATTACCCGTCATCCTATTGCTACACTCCCATGTAAAGAGTCCTTCCCCAGCTCTCCTGTAGCCCCTTTCAGGTAGTGGAAGGCCTCTTCCACTAAGGTCTCCCTGGAGCCTTCTCTTCTCCAGGCTGAACAACCCCAACTCACTCAGCCTGTCTTCATAGGAGAGGTGCTCCAGCCCTCTCATCATCATGAGAACCATGTTTAACATATTCTGGAGATCATATAAAGGAACGTGTGTGGTTGTGTAGGATTGCTTGGACCCAAAGAAATGTTTTAGAAAAGGTCTTTCTCTTTGCAGTACTGTTGCTGAGCTGATGCTTACTATAGTACAGAGCAGAGAAGATCACGGGCCTGAAGATACCTGATGGAACAGCATGCTTTTCCTAAACTTCAGTTGAAAATACTCATTCTATGATGTGTAACTTCTATTCTGTCACTTTTTTTCCCCTTCTTTTCACAAAAATGCACTGTTCTATAGTGGTTCTTTTTAGTGCTTTTGCTAACCACAAGAGTGATCAGGAAGAGATTTATTTAAGTCACTCTTTTTCCACAGAGCAGGAGTACGAGATATTTTGTGTAGAGATATTGCCAGAAGGAGCTCCTAGATATTGTGATGCTTACAGCTCGTCCACCACCTGGCAAATGTGAACTCAAAACTCTTGCTTTCTCCAGGCTCTCGTCTCAGGTAGTTTTCGTGTTTAGTAACTAGCCTAAATTACAAATTGTGTTTTGCCCTACATAACACTAGTCAGGGGAATGTGATGATTTGGGTCTTTTTTTCACTAGCAAAAGCTAGATGGAAGAATGTTTGAGTCTGGGTTTTTTGGAGAGTGGCAAGGGGTCAGGTCCTTTTTTTCCCACAGAGCACAGACTGAGGAAAAAGTGCGGACACCTGCAGATGAAACAGTTTCTCTTCTAGTGGAATCCAGCATTTTTGCTGGATTCAGACATAAATATTATGAAAGAGCTTGTGATGTTAGTGTTTGTTACCAGTACACTGTCCCCCATCTGTGAGTCCACCTCGTGAACTGTTGTAGGCTGTCTGCTGGCAAAAAGGGAGACCCCGCTCTCCCCATCCCGTCCTGACCACAGGGAGTTTGGCACATTTGATTTTCAGGGGACGGTGGAGAGCACAGATGGAGTGTCTTGAACTGGTGAACAGCACCTCTCCCTCAGCCTGCACCATCCACCTGGCAGAGCAGCCTGCTCGGCAGCGAACTCGTCGTGAGCTGTCTTCTTGCTGGAGCACTTCTGTAGATCGGTCATTGCTTGAGTGGAGGGAAACCTAGGAAACTCCCAGCATTTTGGGGGCAGAAGCTTGTGATTCGGTAGCCTCACTGCTGGCTGTCTTGCCCTGATCTGATTTCAGGGGCAGTGTGCGTGCTCAGTGAAGCAAAACTCAGCTTGCTCTAAGAGCTTAGTGCTGTGCCCTCTTTTCCTTGTGGTATGTCGCTACTCCTGCAGCTTGTCACTTTTAACATTTTAGTTGTGGTGACTGTATTCCACGGACAGGGAAAGTCCACTCTTTCTTGGGGCTGCACAGAGGAGTGATTTTGCAAGCAAGTTGACCCTTGTCAAAAGTGGATCACAGACCGTTTCAGTGGTAGAGGAGGCAGATGCTTGCCCAATCAGTGATGTAGCCTGTAAAGTTTATTCTGGTGCACTGGAAATGCGTGCACTGCAGATGTGCAAACAGTGACCTCATTCTGTTCACATTAAAGACAATGGGTGAAGCCATTTGAAAACCCCAGTGATAATGTACTTAAAGTACTACTGTTTTCTTAAGAGTTATCCTATTAGAGTTTGATAGGGTGTCAAAGTAGTGTCCTTCAAGAGAAAAAAGCTTGAAGCATATAAACAAGTTATAAATCCTGAGCAAGCCTTTGTGGAAAATCAGTTCTCCCTTTTTTTATGAGCCACAACCTCAGGAGTCTTTTCCCCTGATGGTTAGAAAACACCCTGATTCCATCAGTGTCCATCTATAGCACTGCTGAATATGGTTGTGGCTTAATGGCAAATATGATGTGCTCTTCCTTGAGCTCCCACTGTGCTTGTACTCACGTACTGAAGTGGGACAGGATGAAAAGCTCAGATATATTTTGGTTCTTTCTTCCTGGAGGAACAGAATGCTACATCTCTGCAGGACACTTGTCCAAGAATCTAAGCCACAAAAATTCACAAAATAACCGGGTTATGATCCATCTAGGCTCAGGATTTGGGAATCCATTTAGTTTGCACTGAACTCTTGTGCACAGTGGTTGGGTCTGGCTGCGAGACTGTTGCTGTCATAACATAAGAACCCCAGGCAGGAACTCGTATCTCTTTGTGTTATATTTTGTGCAAATATGGAACAGAGAGACTGTCTCTGCCATGCGGGGCTTGCAGACTAAATAAAGTTTTCCATCTTTGTCAGTGGAGCAGCTGGAAGCCCAATCAAGGTAACATGGATAGTGGTATCTGTGCCATGGATTTAGAGAGCCACAGAGGCCACCAAAGAAACAGGAGTGAGTGGTGGGAGTGATCAAGGATGGAGGTACTTTCCTCTTTTAAATGAGTTTACAGAAAGTGAATATTTTAACACATGACACACTATCCAGAGCACAGGCCCGGTTTGCCGAATTCTCTATGAGCAGAAAATAAAACATGTTTCTGACCTGACCTTACCAAGGCCCCCTCCTGTATGGGGACTTGCAGCTAAGTGTGACTCTGACCTGAGCTGTGGGAACTGGCTTTTGTATAGAGCTCAGCAGCTCCTGCCTATGCAGGACGAGTGCTCCACTACATGTGAAAAACCTCCCTCAGATTCCTTCGTTGTGAGGAATAACAGAATTACATATCACACGAGTACCAATACCCAGAGGAGGGGGTGGGTTTTTGTCCCCTTTTCTGTATCTGGGAATAAATTCCCAACTCTCTTCCCGGACTCCCCTGTCATCCCTGGAAAAGCACTGGGTACATCTTTTCTTAGTGGACCATGGGTGTTTGCTTTACAGCCTCTCCTGCAGGTCCCTGTGAAGACAGAGTTGGCTGCATGCAGCATCATGGCCAAGCCTATAATTGTGTCCCCTTCCAGTTCTGCAGTGATCCAACTTTTCAGGTAGCAACACAGCCATCAAACTGTAATGAGCTCTGCATGGAGGATGAACGTAGTTCAATGGAGAGTCATCAGTTTTCTTGAAAACATGAAGAGATGGAAAAACACTTGGTGTTTCCCAGTAAAGCTGGTTTTAACCTGGTTTGAAACAAATACAAATATTCATTTTGATTCTCACCTTACTCTGACAAATGAACCCCATTTTGTAGTGGGGAGTTGTTGTTGTCCTTCTACCTGCGTCATTTTTCTTGTACTTCTAGCTGAAAAGAGAGACAATGTGAGCACTGTACCAATGTAATATGTATCTCTAAGGATTTTTGCCAGTAGTGTGTCCAGAAATGACATATCTCTGCTCTGTAAATTGGCTGACTCAGTTCTGCTAGGGCAAAGCCAGCGTTGTCTCAGAAACCGTGGGCCAACCTGGCCACCAAGGGCAGATCACATTAAATGCGGTTTATAGAGCAAGATAGCTTTTAACTCCTCAAATTTATTACTATGATCTTAAGTGCAGGGAGCACACACAATAGTGGTTGGTTTAGTTTGGCGCAAGTGTAGAGCAAATACCATGTGGGATTCAGTGAAAAAGTGACCTTACAGTAGGATACGAGGCTTTAATTTACAGGTCCTTTAATTTACCTGCTGCTTTCCATCTCTCTTGGCCAACATCCTTCAGCATCTTTTGGTTTTTGAGAAAGTTTCTTAAGGTCTTTCCATTTAAAAGGTGAGCGATCTCCCTTGTGGATGTCTTTCAGGCCAAAGGGAAGCTGCAGGGAGAGGCGGTAGAGTTGGCTCCTCAGAGCCTGCTGCTCTGCTCCGCTATGGCTTTGACGCTGCAGCCGACTGAGGAGATCCACTTCTACAAGCTCCTGCAGCCATATAAAATATCACAACCTGCCCACAAGCTGTATTTTGCACCTTAATGCACGAGCTGTATTCATTCTGTGATTCTGGGAAACAGAATATATTCACAAATGTACATTTCACACAGACCTGAAGGAAAACAGGTCCTTCACCAGGGACTCCTACCTGGGCAGAGCAACAGGTTGAAGACAGCAGCAGATGATGACTATTCACAGACTTTGTGTTGTCTAGATCCCTGGAGGTGACTAGGCTACCCATCTTAAAGGCTTAAAGGCTTTTTGTCTTAAAAAGATAAAGCCTGAGGAAGGGGGATGAACCGCCTGGGACAGCCTCAGAGAAGGATCTGACCTTCCCTGAGGAAGATCAGGGGTGCAAAGTAGTGTGTCCTGTATGTCAGGATGGAGTAATGATAGGAGGAGGAAGGAATATGGCTTTGGGGAGGGGACCTATCAGCAGTTGCATCCTCCCCTTCCTTCACCTTCCTGGGAAGAATTGCTGCAGAGATGCATTTTCAAGCTAACAGAAGAGCAAAACAGACAGAAATGCCCAATGGAAGGAGGAGAGGAGCTATTTCAAAGTTTGAGGTTATAACATAGTAAGACCTCCTTTGCGCAGAGGTCTCCAGGGGACCCAGGCAAAGACAGAGGAGTTGTGCAGGAGCAGTTATACCGTACCCATGTGCCATCTTGTTGGGGTTCAGGAGAAGAGTCCACAGTGCTGTGGCTACAGGAGGTGGGAAGGAAGAGACAGGAATCAACCCACATCCCTGAAGCTTCCTCTGGTATCTTCATGTTTTGGTGATTTTCGCTCACTCTTTGCTGTTTGATAAGCCATTCAAGTGGCTCAGTTTTATAAACCTGCCAGGTGTGTCAGCTAAGTGTGAAATCCATCCAGACCATACGGGATTTCTTGTTTCAACCCACACACAGAGACAGATCTGCACAAGCCATGCAGCAGCTGTGCGGGTTGCTGAGGTGACCTTGAAGCTGTGAATTCCCAGATACTCCTCACAGCAGGGATGCAAATCACGGAGAAGGGCAGGCAGTTCTCTGAGGGGAGGGAACCTTGGATGGCATGGCAGAAATTTGCCCACCTATAAAAGGATCCATGTTCTGGACCCAAAGCAGCCAGGTCCAGGCTATGTTCTTGTTGCACGGCCCCTGGTCTCCCCCACCAGCACAACATGCTGACTCTGTGCAGTCCTCTGTGACCTGCCCAAAGCCACTGTCACCTGCAAGCTATGACCACCCTGCCTTGAGCACCTGCAGCTAACCCATCCATGGAGACCCAAGTGGCCACATCTTGCAGGCTTCATGTGCTTACCCGTTCCTCCTTACTTAAGGCCACACGCTGGTGGTGAGATGCTGCTGGGGGGGCTGTTTGTGTTACCAGGACCAGGCTGGTCTCTGCCTTTGATGGTACGGGGAGAAGGCTGGCAGATAAATTTGTTACACAACCCGTAGCGTAATGTCCCAACTGTTCCTATTCCCCCAGAAGGCGTTGGGATGCCTGACCTAAAGGAATGACATAGCAGCAATACCTCCCGCATTCTGCTAAGGTTCAGCATTGAGGCATGTGATCCCACACCTGTCAGATTAAATAAGCTTTCCAGAAGTAAGCTGGTTGGAGATGAAGCCAGTTCTTTTATGTGCTCCATAGGCAAGATGCCAAGGCCAAGGCTGGGTAGGATTTTTAGCATACCTAGATCACACACTGAGCATGCCTTTTTGCCAAGCAGATAGATGTGTCCACCCTCCCCATCACGACCGCGTTCCTCATTTATGGGCTCTGGTCTCTGTATGTTCTCATCTTGGAGTAACATGACTCCCCTGATGAACTGGGGAGGAGGCAGAGCTCCATACAGCACCTCCATCGGGCTCTGGGGCTCAATATCACCCATTTGAGAGGATGCTGAGAGCTGGAAGGTGGCAGGTCTCCCAGTTGCCTCCCCCTGTACTTGCAGGGAAGTTTGTCTCCCACTTTTCTTTTTGAAGTAAACCAAGGCAGCCTTTCCCTTCCTGAATGCAGAAGTTAGACCTCAGACACACCACAAACTGCAGCTTGTACCAGCTGATCCCTGAGCATCAGATGGTGTGGGTATCCTTAGCTCACAAGCAACATTAGACAAAAGCTTGAAGAAAGGGGTTTGAGCTAATAACTTTATCTTGGAAATGAGAAGGAAGGTTTTTTTCAGCAGCAGAGGAGCCCTGTAGAGTACCGCAGCTGAGCATGGTCCTGAGACACCGGGAGATCTGGTGTGGTGCCATGCAGGTCACCACCAACAGCCCCCGTGTCAGCCGGCAAGCTGCCACGCTCGCAGGCAGAGGGATGAAGCCTCGGTAAAAAAACATTTTGGTGTGGGGCACTGAGACTCTGAAATAATTGGCTAATCCAGCCAGACCGTAAGGATTAAAAGACAAAGCCCAGCTCTATGTGTTAATTCCCTTCATTTGGGTCTTTTCTACCGTTACTTTGAGAATAACAAGCAAAAAGCTGGAGGTGATTCAAGGACCAGAATTAGCGCCGGTGTCATCCCTTATGGGTCCTGGCCATTGCTCTGTGCTGGCCAGCCAGACCAGCTTGTTCACTTTCCACTGCAGAAAATCCAATTTCTTCTTCCCACTTAATACGCTGTGTCCTGGGGAAGTTTAAGTTTCTTGAAGGGCAGGTGTCTGTGCAATTAATGTGCAATTGAACTGGATAAAGAGGGAAAACAAATTCTGCTGAAATCACAGCCTTGGTGATTCTGATCTAAGTTCTCACCAAGTGAAAAATAACACATAGGTTATTAATAACACATAGGTATTAATAACACATAGGTATTAATAACACACCAAGCACTTGCTTAGGGGGAAACCAGCATAAGGTATCACAGCTTCGGCTTGGATGCCTTGATTTATTTTTCATCTCTTAATGCAAGAGTTAGAAATTCCTTAATGGTTGTCATAATGTTACGCACCTGCTTTCTAGGTCAAGATCAGCCCTGTATAGGTGTTTCTATGCACATTCAGCATCTTGCTGCAATCAGAGATGCTTCCCCAAGCTTTACAACGTCCTGCTTGGCAGTATGAAGAGCTATTTAAGGACTTGAGTATGGGGCTTGAGTATAAAAAAAAAGAGACATGCACTTTTCACTGGAGCTGTGGAAATGTGATTGATATGTGATTTGGTCAGCCCATACTGACCAAATCCTGTCTTTCTCCTTTTCAGCAACAAGCAGTGGAAGGATGTACATTGAACAGCATGGATTTAAACCAAGGCCAATTAGTGGCAACGTGAGAGTAGGGAGAGTTAATGAACTGGTTTTCTGCAAATGGTCTACTTAGCCTAAAGAAAACTCCTTGTTGTATAATTTTATGAATGAAAATTTAGATTAAAGCCTGCTTAATATTCTTTAACCAAAATACAGTTTTAAGGAAAATACAGGGAAAAAATGTTGATTAAAATTAACTTATTTCAGTATTTTGCTGGGTTTCTAGGGAAAATAGAAGAAGCTTCAGGATTTGTTCTATGCAACATTATTTGTAACCTTACTTGTAGGAAGAAAATTAATTTGTGAGATGAAGACACTGAATTTTCCATCTAGCTCAGGCTGCAGTAGAACAAGGTCAGTGCTAGCAAGCTCTACACATGATCTTGGAGGTCAGCTGTAGCAGACACTAGGTAATGAAGTTCAGCTGCCTGTCATTTATGACTGGTATTAAAGATTATTCAGAATACTGGATAAATCTGTCTATTTCGTGATTTATACTAACAGTGTATTCTGCACAGTCTTTTCAGCACTTCCCAGGAATACTTGACACCTCAGAGAAGGTCACTACAGGACTCAGGTGGTCCTGAGCTCTTACCCATTTTCAGGTTTAGCGTGGAAACTTTGAAGTTTGGGAAGAAAAGCTGATGTAGAGTTAATAAGTGGTGGGAATCTGGCATTCATAGGATATCTGTTTGATTCACTGTAACATCTACCAGAAAAAGAGACTCAAACTCCAGTACCTCCGGTCACCTCTCAGCGGACAGCCTTAATCAAATTGTAAATGCATAGGAAAATGTGGTTTTATTCCTGTCAGTGACCCAAGAGGAGCAATATCTGTGGGTTTCAGCCTATGTGCAGTTTCAGTTCAGACTTGGGAGGAAAGAAGGACTCGTTACGGCAGTGGCCCAGTCAGAAATGCACATGGGCTACGTTAAACCTGAAAGACTGCTTCCAGTGACCCAGCAGCACTCAGTGAAAGGAGAATATTGCAGATAAAACCTTGGCTACATCAAAATGGGGATGACTGATCCATCAAAGTGTGAATTTCCTCATGGGATATCAGGGGAGCCACGTTTTAACTTAAATTTAGTTCATCATCTCAATGAGATATTTTTCCATTCTGTCCCCTTTCAAAATTCTAATGAGGGAGTTTTTCAAAAGGAAATTCCTTCCCGCGTTCATCACTTTTCATTAAGAGCTGTTGTTCTGGGAGCATTGCCATCCTTTATTTGTTGTTTGAGATGCATGGTGATTTTAATTAAGGGGTCATTGTTTGTCTGCATCATGGTGGTTGCATTCGGTGACCAGAGAGCTATAATTATAAGCGTGCAGGGCAGCTGAAGTTTTTGCTGCAACCCTTTTGCATACAGTTGTCTTCACCAGAGAGGATCCTTTCTTCTTTTGGACAGCTTTGTCCTGCACAGTCTCAGGTGTGACATTGGCAGTGGGAAATCGTATGACATTGCAGAAGTTGTGAAATCTTCATATTCAGAAGCTCCGTGTGGATAAAGTCCTCCTTTGGTGTCCCAAACACACCGGATGAATGTTACAGTTCTCCTACTTGATCTCTGAGCTGTGGGCAATGCATTTGTGGATGCAGAACTTCTCTGTCTGCATTAGCAGGTCAGCGCGGGAGAGACCCATCCTTTGACATCGTGCAAGGGTAGCCTAGGTGTTAGACAACATGGAGAAAATTAATTTTGCGAGTGTGTTTTTCCCCCATCTGAGCAAGAAGTGTTACTCTGCATGCAAGCGACAAAATCAGCAAGAAAGGGGGTTCCAGAGCAGAAATGTTTGCTACTTTACCAGGAGCACTT
The DNA here is from genome assembly GCA_025769975.1 of Gallinago jamesoni. NCBI lineage: Eukaryota > Metazoa > Chordata > Aves > Charadriiformes > Scolopacidae > Gallinago > Gallinago jamesoni. The sequence goes on along the minus strand of JAOQGH010000019.1, from coordinate 71,290,771 downwards.
AAGTTGGCTACAGGGAGCTGTATCTCTTTATGTCTCTCAAACCACCCCAGTGTTGTACATAAGCAAATTACTTCTCTTACACTCACTACTGGAGAAAAGGGGTGCAAGGATGCAATGAAAGCCAGTGTATTTCTGGCATGAGGGCGTTTTATTTCTTCATCCTGAGAGTTCAGCTCTCTGTGAGTGATTTTACCTTCCCCTTAGCAGAAACCTGTTCAATATATGAGAAACAAAGTGTTTCCATAACTTCCAGGTTCTTCTACTTACTCCCTCACCAGGATCTGCCTCTGTGAATTAAGTCCAAAATCAACGTGCCAAGACATTTCCTGCACACTGTGGCAAGCTGTTTATTCAATGGGAATCAACGCTTGTGACAGCAATCTCCACTTTAAACCAGTTTCACAAGAGAGGAGTGAACACATACCAGATCATTAACTGTTCACCTTTTCTCTGATCTCTCGTGTGCATGCAACCATGGAAAGAACAAGCACAAGGAAGGGAGCTTATCTTTTGGGTAGGTTTCATTGATCTGCTGCACCTGTGCAATTGGAAACCCCACTGTTCATTCCTAAATAACCCATCTGCTTGTTGCTTGAAGTGATAGAAATGGCCATGGCTCTGTCATGAGATATGTGGAAATATGGAAGATACAGGGAAAGCATTACAGCGGCATCTTGTATTCGTTCTTCCTTGCATCCCACCTAGAACTCCACAACATACCATTTGCTTTCTTCAGGTATGAAGAGGGGCCAGTAAAATGAGCCACCAAGATCCTGTGTAATTAGGACATTTGAAGACACAAATCTGTGCTTTCGGTAGTAAGTTTCCCGCACAGGGAAAGGATGGTGGTTTTTTAAATGCTACACAGAGTTCCATTTCCGTAAGTTCAGAAGCTGGATTTCAGTCTACAGATGCAGGGAAATTGTCCCTGCCTCCTGTTTTAAGTGAAATAAAGCTTAGCCCGGTGGCCACGGTTTTCAGGGGACTGGGGCACAGAGAGTCTTGCAGGAAAATGCCAGTAGCTTAAATCTATGCGTTGTATCTACAACTACCTGAAAAGAGGCTGTAGAGAGGTGGGGGTCAGTCTCTTCTCCCAGATCACAGGTGATAAGACAGGGGGCAATGGCTTCAAGTTGCTCCAGGGGAGGTTCAGGTTAGAGATTAGGAAATATTTCTTTACTGAAAGGGTTGTCAGACATTGGAATGGGCTGCCCAGGGAGGTGGTTGAGGCACCATC
>JAOQGH010000019.1:71253057-71289434 GCA_025769975.1 Gallinago jamesoni | reverse complement strand
TTTTTATTGGTTGGACTAGATGATCTTAAAAGGTCCCTTCCAACCTAGGTGATTCTGTGATTCTGTGATTCTGTGATGGTGTAAGTGCAGAGAAAAGTGGATCTTAGAAATGGACAAGCACAGAGTGTGGTTCTGCTGGGAGCAGGGTAGGAGAGGAGCTGCAGGAGGAGTCATTTCCCACAGTCTGAAACAACACATATTCCCCAGCGCTGGGAACAGGAGACCTGACAAGCCTCCAGCCCGCAATTGCGGAGGCTGTGTGGCTACCCCATAACAACGAGATTTTCACCCAGCAGAGTCATGCCAGTGCATATGGTGATCTAGTTTGATACACTTGGCAGGATGATGGGCTCCACCTTCTTGTACTGGCAGAAAGTAATGAAAGTGGGCATTGATGATCCAAGAGGAGCAGGCATCCTGCCACCAACCTTTCAGGCATGTTTATTCTGCTGTAACAGTGTCTCTGGTTCAGTCCTGCGTCCTGCCTCTTCTGGTGCTGTGATTTCCATTGTACACTGTTTTCCACAGCAGAAAATGTCTAGAACTGCATTTTGCAAAGTGCTGACAGTACTGGGCTGCATCATTGCAACTGGTAGGGATGGTCGCTGTCAGGAGAGTTTCCCACTCTTCAAACTGAAAAGGAAGAGAATAAAAGAATTGACCAGACAGAAATGAAGTGGGTGGGGGGAAAAGAAAAAAAGAAAAAGAATATAAAAAAGGGGAGGAGGGAGAAAATTATCTTCCTGTCTTTCTTAAGATTTGCTTTCCTTGACCATTACTGATGAACCACAAAAGAGGGAAAAAAAAATTACAGATTTGATTGCAGTGTTGAGAGATGTGAAGTCACCACAGTGAGGATGGTCATATAAACTACCACTGTGGTGAAAGTTTCAGTTCCCATGAGGAGTGATTTCTTGGAATTATGCTAACTGCAGGTTGAAGTTGCCAGCAGAAACCAGATGCTCCTTTTCCCCCAGAGTTATGAATGTCCCTGAACCAGCAACATAAAAATAAGGTGTCAGCAGCTCTTTTGCTCGTTTGTTTCCTTACTTGCTGCCCTAAAAATCTGTGATCTTTAAATAAAGAGGGAATAATATCTGCCTACTGCGCAGAGTGGACAAAATAATGTCTTGCTGAAGAAATTCACGTGAATCCTTGAAGACAATTCTTTGTAACTCTTTCCCTTGCCTTGTGGCAGACTATAATTTTCCTCCACCCGTGCCATTTTGGGGTGCATTTGTTTTGCATTGGCCCAACAGGCAGGATCTCTCTCTCTTCCATCCGCTGTTCCATGGTGGGCTGGACACTTGCTTGGTGTGCAGGATGAAGCCAACAGGAGATCTCTTCACCGAAACTATCAGCAGTATTTCCTCCAGTGCTGTGCTATCCATCTCCTCCAGGGCCACAGGATCCCCATCAGGTTTTTATGTTGAGTTGGGGATTTATGTTTTTTTTTCCCACCATGTTCTTCTGGATAACTGTACCATAAGCCTTAACCTGCCATCGGGTTTGGGTATGTGTTTTCCCAGTGAGGTCAATCAAGTAGTATTTAGTTTCTGTGCCACTCCGTGGAGTGCTTTCTACACATGTCTGAGCTGGCTTTAAACCAAAGAAATCGGGTCCTTCTGCCAGTGCAAGGGAAGCAAAGGGCTTTACCAAGGCTTTACTGCCCCAAGGATTTACATGGCTTTAGAGGTGCATGTTTCTCCACAGACACTTATGACTCTGAGAGCTGAATAATCTCTATATCACTTCCCACACTGTGCAGGCAGATTTCTAAACAGGAGCAAAAATGATTTTGTAATGGAAAATTGAAGTATTTTGTGACTGCAGTGTCACAGAGAAGCATTTTGATATGACTTGGTTTTTTCAAGGTCATATATTTGCTTTGGGTTTGGGTTTTTTGTTGTTGTTGTTGCTGGTTTATGGTTGTTTGCGTTTCTTTTGACTGGAACTGTTTGACAAATCTGATATTAAGCTATAGGTTATTTTGATCAAATGTAACACACAATTCAGCCAAAAAGCCTGCACGCTTTCTCTGGTGAATGAAAAAATCAGTGGTGTTGCGATGAGCGTGAGAGAAGGACAAATATTCAAAAACTTAGCAAAGACCCTCAAAAATGCCCGATATTTAGGGATTTCCTGCACCAGATGTAATTCCAGTTTGTGTAGTAACTCTCACAACATTTCTTCTCCGTAATGGTCCCCAGGCTCCCCTCACACCCCCATCACCTTCTTGCACCCACAGCATCCTGAGACAGTTATTTCCACAGCAGAATGTTGCCTTGGCTTCAAACCTGCCCCATCCAGTTTCACTTGATGCCCCTTTTTTTCTCTTACAGGGGAAGACAGAGTGAGCAGTAGATGCTCACGGGCTGTCTCCATGCCCCCACCCATGATTTTACAGATCTCCAGTTGTTCTCCTGACACTTCTCTCTCTTTCAAGTGGATGGGATCTTACTGAGTATCTGATATATTCGGGTTTTAGCAACAGAAAAGTGTCACTGTCCCCCTTTACCACTAAGAAGCAATTAATTGCTTTCCAAAATCAAGCTTCTTGGTAAAGGGAATAAATTTATGTTTCCCATGTTGCACATCCACATGTGAATGCCTGAGTGCAAATCTCATTTTTCATTGAAGAGATTTCAGGATGTGAGTAACTTTGCCATTTGACCTATGTTCTTTTCCCATCATTTAGGTCTGTGAGTAAAAAAATCCAGTATTTTCATTTTCCCATTTTCCCAGTATTTTTGGTGAAGGGAGGGATGTAAGGTTTAAATCTTATTTAACTCATGAATATCCCAAATATTCAGTGTCCTGACTGTAACTCCCAAATATATTCCCCTACCATTTTTGAAAGGTGGTGAGTAACTGTATTCTTACAAGAAGAGTGCAGATAGATACAAAGATTTTCTTTTAAACCTACCACATTCACAGTAAAGCTGGCTTCAGTGACTGTTTTGTCCACTGCTTTTCAACCCAGTTTCTAAAATCCCTTCACTTCTTGGGGAAAAAAAAAACAAAACCAAAAAAAACCACCCCACTAAAACAAAACAAACCACCACTTGGTGTCCACAGAACAGCTTCAGGGAACTGGGTGTGTTTGCTTTTCACAACCCAGCCAACAGTTTTCGCTATCCCACTCAAAAGGTGCCGGAACTATACAAAATCCAGTCATCCTTTATATACCTTAGCACCCTCCTGGCTCTTGTCTTCCCCCTATGGCTTGAGCTGCCTCCCTCCTTGCCTTGGCAAGGAGATCAGGGATACTCTTGGGGGTTACTTCTTGGCGGCAATTTTTTTATCTTTATTTAGGTAAAGATAAGTAGATAAACAGAGTAACGAGGAACATTCACTGGCTTCAACTTAGCAAAGTGCCTTAATAAATGCTCAGGTGTAAGCATGTGCTTTACATCCCAGTGGTTTTGGTAAAGGCCTGCTTTAGGATTTTACTGATCAGGAGCCTGCATAAGTGGGTTTCGTCTCTGGAATGTAGATGATTGCTTGACATGCTGATATTGGTGTGATTTTTGTCAGCCAGTCCATGTTTTTTCAGAACACACCCATATAAATCAGGAACACATATAGTCACAATCTTCAGTGACTGGGAGAAAATGAAATTAAATGTGATCTAGTGACTTGATGGTGAAACATCTTGATAACTAATTACCAATGCTGCGATTCACGCAATCTTCAGAGAAAAAAAAAAAATACTTTTTGCTGTTGTACTCCTCAGCCATAGCTGTGGTACAAATTCAGAGGGTACAGGGATTCAGCCAGGCTGACTGAAAACCAGTGATATGGAAACGTGAGCAATATTCCAATTTAACTCCACAAAAGCCCACTAGTTAGTAAGTAGTTCAAGTATTTTAGTGCCTGCTGTGTTGCTGCCTACAGGGAAAATACTCTAAGTGCTTTCCCTTTCTCACAAAGAAAAGAAGTTTCCATCTATGTTTTATAAGGCTGTCTTGTCACATCTATTATACAGCATGACACAACCAGCCAGAGGAGGTACTGTGGTGATTTCCATCACGTGTTTTATCGAGAAGGGTTTTGTGAAGGGTAGAATACATATATATATAAAAAAACATATGTATGTGTATACACACATATAAATGTAGGTCAACTAACTGTGAAGATTTAGGTGCCTTATGCTTGCCTATGAAGTGTCAGATGTGGGGTGTTAATGCCCACATATGTGAAATCTGAACATTCTGTCATCTGGCCAATCTGGATCAAATAGGGCAGAATTATCTTTATGCTGGGAATATTAGGCCATTAACTGAAGTGGCTTTTAGAACTACTTTATTCCAGTCCACGGCTAACCAGCTATTTGAGGAAATAGCAAAGAACAAATTCTGCTTTTCAGTCTCCAAAGTATGCTGTTAATATCACAGAATGCAGAAAATGGGATCCCTGAGAAATGGAACAAGAGAGATCCCTGAACAATGTTGGGTTTTTCTAACCCCTGAGCCACCCAATATCCTGTTCCATTCAAAAATGTAAAGGGGGGATAGGGACTGGAGGAGTGATAAGAGGAACGATCCACAAACTATCAATTTTATATAAGGAAGGATTTTTAAAGGTGCATGCATAAATTTTATATGCTTGTGTGTGCACAAATGCAAACTATCTCCTGTGTGCACAGAGCAGTAAGATGTCAAGTTTTCAGCTGAAGACAGGTATCATTTGTGACATTTTACTTATACAAAAGGCCAATTTTGCTATTCTGAAACAACTTCAGCAGAATGTTTTTTATCAGCAGTAATATTCTTACATATTTCAGACAGTGGGGAGTGTGTGTGTGTGTAGATGTAGATAAACAATCATCATGTAGGAGTGTGCAGTGTATTACAGAACTGCTTGAGATGCATTATTTCACTACTTCGCCTCTTCTGGATTCATTTCTGCGGTCCTCCCATCACTGTTCTGATGTCTCACTCTTCATCAAGAGGGGTCCAGACAGTTACCTAGCTCCATGTTTTGGTTTGTTTTGAGTGAGCCTGGCATTTATTTTTTTTTTTTTTAAAAAAGTTTTCTGATGTTCCTTGTAAATGCAATGCTTTCACCCAAAATGCCCCAGTTTGAGGTCCAATATAAACACAATTAATTTCTGCATAGGCAGCATCTTATGATATGTCTCTTGAGGATGAGGCATGAAGGTTTGAAATCCCTGGAAAGCACAGAATTCCCAAAGCATCAGTAGGGCACCTAGAGATGAAACAGAAAAATTACTTTGGGGACATACGGAATCCTCAAATGTCTTCAAGCCCAACCTTACACCCACTGAAATATTTAGATAAGAAAAACGCGCTTTCACAAGTAGGGAATAAAAAAATCAAAGAATCATAGGAAGATTAGAGTTGGCAGGGACCTTAAAGATCATCTAGTTCCAACCCACCCGCCATGGGCAGGGACACCTCCCACTAGAGCAGGTTGCTCAAAGCCCCATCCAGCCTGGCCTTGAACACCTCCAGGGATGGGGCATCCACAACTTCCCTGGGCAACCTGTTCCAGTGCCTCACCACCCTCACTGTAAAGAGTTTCTTTCTAGTATCTAATCTAAATCTCCCCTCTTCCAATTTAAAACCCTTGTCCTCTCACTACAATGTTCCAGTAAAAACATTGCAAATGTTCCAGTAAAAAATGAGGCTGTATGTTTATTTGACTGCCTCTACTTACCCCTTAGTCTTTCTGTCTTGGCTGCAAAATCTACAAAGAGAAAAGGAGAGGGCACCTGGCGTGGGCTGGGGTTGGGTGAGGAGAACTGCTCCCCACAAGGTGCAGAAGACTGTCGAAAGGCAAACAATTGATCCTTCTTAAGAGGAGGGTGTTGCAGGGGTGGGAAGCAGGGCGTTCTCCTCTTGGAAGACCCGAGAGAGTCTGCTGAAGGGCATAGCCTGGGCACGAACGAGTGGCCATGTTCCCCAACGTGGCCGTGAAAACCCCCAAGGTGTGGAAATGACCGTGCTGCCCTTGACACCTCTTGGTCAGCCCAGCTCCTGGGAGCCGGTAAGGGCCAGCTGCTGGTTTGTGCTGGTCGCTGGCGTCTTAAACCAGCTGGGGGTTACTTGCTTTGCGGGTAAATCCCGTGCAATCTGGCTGAAGCACCTTCTCCCCATGGAGCCTGGGGAAAGCCTTTAACTCCAACCTCACCTCACCGGAGGGTAAAACGCCATCTGCAACCCGTCTCCCCGTCCTGCGTGATGCCACCCACTCACTGCTTCCCTGACGCCCTGCTGGCACGCCATTGCCCCACGCCATTGCCCGCCCGTGGGTTTTGACCCCAGCGTCTCAGATGCAAAAGCACATCTTTGTCCCTTTAACTTCCCTCTCAGCTGTTATGCCTGTTTTCTCCCCTCCTCTGGGACTGTGCACTCTGTTGCTGCTCCGGCAGCCGGGAGCGAGCGAGGAGAATTTCTCCTGCTGGCGAGCCACCAGCTCGTCTGGGGCTGGCGTCTTCCCAGGGCGCTGCTGTTTGCATACCGGCAGGCAGAGGAGCTGGTGAAATGAGACTGGTGACATCTGTACAGATGCATTGGACTGCTTACATGCTCTTACGAATCCGCTACCCTTAAAGCCTCCGATTCTCTAACGAGATATCTCTCTCTCTCTCTCTCTCCCTCTCCCTCTCTCTCTCTCTCCATCTCTCTCCCCCTCTCAAATTATTTTTCCAAGGAGAAAAGGAAAAGGCAGACAGAAATAGAAGGCAAGAGACAACAGCTTGAGGACCAGATACTTCAGCTGCAGCATTTCAAGGTAAGGGACTGATGCCAGAAATGATGGATTGACTAAATCTGCTCGTTATTAGACATGCAGATCACACGTCTGAGAGCCGGGAAGAGCCCACTCCGACATGAAACAGCGTCGGAGCCCATCTCTTGCAGTGATGCTGTCCTGCCTGCTTTTCATGCTGGGTGTTTCGTGCACAGGACCGTGTTGCAGGAAGGGCTTAGGAGCATGGAGTCGGGAGGGTGTGAGTGCTGTGGTTATTAAGCGCCACTGCTTATTATACATAACGAAAAGACACCAATCGCTGCGGGTTGGGTGTGCGCTGCATGGCTTCTGCGAGCACTTTCTGCCTGCAGAGCTGCGTTGGATTTTTCTGGTGCCTGTCATTAGGTTTTGTGTGTGTGTGTATGTGTGTGTGTGTGTGTGTGTGTTGCGGGGCGGGGGGGGGGTTTAGTTAGCATGCGTGTATGTGTGTGTGTGAAAGCCTTAATTGTAGGATGAAGTTATTAGCTGTACGTGGCGTAATAAAAAGGGCACATATGCACATACAGGGAGGGTGTTGATGCATACGTGCGTGCCTACATGGAGAGGCACCTTGATATGTAACAGGGCGCCGAGCAACCCCGGTCCCTCTTGGACTCCATGACAGCTGCAGACAGCACCGTTTAAAAGCCATCCTGGTTATTTCTATCATTTATCCTCCCTGACGGTAGCAGGGTTTGTCTTTACATTTGTGCATAGCAAAGAGAAAAGGAAAAAAAATGTACACGTGATCTTTTTTGCAACCGGTGAGCATTTGTGGGTCAAATCCCATTAGATTAGTTCAGTAGGGGAGCCTGAGGAATTTCAGTGATTACAATATTTGAGAAAGATGATCAGGACTGGACAGTTTGTCCTTGCACCGAACAAGCTGGGCTGTGTTTATAAAATTAGATATTTAGGTTGCTTGTGCACTGGTATATGTGTGTGAGCAATGCACCTGCGTGGGGAGATGGCGAACAGAATATCTTCCCTGCCCACGCACGCACTTGAAGACCAGACTTCAAGTTATGCTACAGACAGGTTCCTTCTCCTGCCTGCCCAAGCCCCTACTGTCATGTTCTGTAAGCTATTCCTCATTTTCTGGTAAGCATAATGCAGTTAAACCCAAGTAATTGATTGCAGCCTACACAAATGCTCCGTAAGGCTCACCATAAATCTGTGAATGTCACACATTGTCTTTGGTGTTATCAGTCAACAATGTGATTGCATTTCTGTGGGGCAACAGGAGTTGCCATTTCGTTCAGGCTGTCATTGACTACAGGCAAGGGAGAATTTCTTCTGATGACCGTAGGTTGATGCAGCAGGGCAGTAAGATGCCTTTCCAGTGCCTTCATGACGCTTGCTTTTTTTTTCTTTTTGCTGCAAAGCTGAGGACTTCCTTTATCATGTTAACTGTTTCCAAGCTAACTGAATTATGCTTTGGTGTGAAATTCTCTAAGCAGAGCCGTTTGGAAAGCCAATTCTGGCAGTTTTCTACTTCATCTGATTTATTGTGATGAAGTTGTTGCTAAACTGAATTTTATCATCATCCGTAGGGAAAAGTAAGATCTTTCAAGGTGGTGCAGTGGGGTCAGCCCCTTGGCTGGTGTAAACTGGTGAAACCGAGTTCAGCCCTGCTATGCTGATTGCCACTAGTGGAGGTTCAGTCTTGCTGCACGGATTCCTGGAGTGACACACATGAAAATGAACTATTTTCCTTTATTATTTATCTCACAGCCTGAAGCAACAGCAGTAATCATACAGGAAGCTAAGAGAAGACCAGGGCACAGAAATTTAAAATGGAAGCTTTCTCAGCTAAGAGCACAGCCAGACCTAAAATCTGTAAAGCTGGATGTGAGGGTGAGCATCAAGACACGATAGGAGCCTCTTTACCTCTCTGTTCCTCTCCATTCAGTGGCATTCCTTGTTATCAGAGGAGAAGTATGGTGCTTGTGCTGGAGTCATCACAGTGACTGCTGCTCCAGAAGCTGCCTCACTGTACCACCAAGGAACTGTCCTCTGGGAGACATGGATGAGGTGATGGCAGAGGGCTACCTGGGATCGCAAAGTTCATCCTCATTGCTGCTACGCCCTTCCTAAACAGAGAGAGTCCAGCCATTCCCCAGGCTCAAAAAAACCCCGAAGTTTAAAAAGCAACAACAACAAAACCCAACCAAACAAAAAAAAAACCAAACCCTAAAAATTAGAAAATAGATTCACTGGCTGAGGGTATTCCCCTTTCTCTGAGGTAACAGACCAAACAAACTGCATTTTCTTTTAATGCTTTGTTCAGTGTTCTGGTTGTTTGTTGCTTAGTGGGGTAATGGCCAAAACAGTATTTGGCCTGCCAGGCTGCTTTGCTCATCTGAATAGCTATGTCCCTTTTCCCCACCTGCCTAAGGTTTCTCCCTCACCTCACCCAGCTTCCTCTGAGCCTCTGCAAGCTAGGGGCTCCAAGTCTCCTATGAATACTGTCCCCCAGGCTGATGCGGCTGCCCAGTTTGGCTCTCACAGCCTGAAATAAGTGCACCTACTGGTTGCAAGGGGAGACATAGAGACAAAGAATGAGGAAAAGGCTTAATGCCTTCTTTGCCTCAGTCTTTAGTAGTAAGACCAGTTGTTCCCTGAGTACCCAGTCTCCTGAGCTAGAAGACAGGGATGGGGAACAGAATGCAACTCCCATCATCCAAGGGGAAAGGGCTAGCTATCTGCTACTTAGACACACACAAATCTATGTGGCTGGATGGGACCCACCCAGGCGTACTGAGGGAGATGGTAGATGTGCTCACCAAGCCACTTCCCGTCATTTATGAACAGTCCTGGCTAACTGGAGAAGTACCAGTTGACTGGAGGTTAGTAAATGTTGTGCCCATCTACAGGAAGGTCTGGAAGAAGCATCTGGGGAACCTACAGTCTTGTCAGTCTGACCTTGGTGTCAGGAAAGGTTATGGAACAGGTCATCTTGAGCACCGCCACATGGCACATACTGGACAACCAGGTCACCAGGTCCAGTCAGCATGGGTTTATGAAAGGCAGATCCTGCTTGACTAACCTAATCTCCTTCTATGACAACATGACTCATTGAGTGGATGAGGGAAAGGCTGTGGATGTGGTTTACCTAGCCTTTAGTAACGCCTTTGGCAATGTTTACCAGATCATTCTCCTGGAGATATTGGCTGTTCATGGCTCAGAAGGGCATACTCTTCACTGGGTTAAAAACTGGCTGGACGACTGGGCCCAGAGAGTAGTGGTGAATTGGAGGCCAGTCACAAGTGGTGTGCCCCAGGGGTCAACGCTGGGGCCAGTTCTCTTTAATATCTTTATCAATGATCTGGATATGGGGATCAAGTGTGCTTTCAGCAAGTTTGCAGACAACACCAAGTTGGGTGGGACTGTCGACCTTCTTGAGGGTAGGAAGGCCCTACAGAGGGATGTGGACAGGCTGGATTGATGGGCCAAAGCCAGCAGTATGAGGTTCAACAAGGCCAAGTGCCGAGTCCTACACTTGGGTCATAGCAACCCCATGCAGCAACACAAGCTTGGGGAAGACTGACTGGAAAGCTGCTCAGTGGAAAAGGATCTAGGGTTATTGGTCAACACCTGGCTGAACATAAGCCAGCAGTGTGCCCAGATGGGCAAGAAGGCCAGTAGCATTCTGGCTTGTATCAGAAATAGTGTAGCCAGCAGGACTAGGGAAGTGATCATCTCCCTGTACTGGGCGCTGGTGATACCCCACCTCAAGTTCTGTGTTCAGTTTAGGCACCCTCAAGGAAGGAGAAGACATTGAGACTACAAGGAAGACATTAAGATTCTGAGCATGTCCAGAGAAGGGCAGTGAACTGCTGAAGGGTCCAGAGCACAAGTCTTATGAGGAGCAGCGGAAGGAGCTGCAGTTGTTCAGCCTGGAGAAAAGAAGGCTGAGGGGAGACCTTGTCATGCTCTACAACTACCTGAAAGGAGGGTGTAGCAAGGTGGGGGTCGGTCTCTTCTCCAAATTAACAAGCGATAGGACAAGAGGAAACAACCTCAAAAGTTGCACCATTGGATACTGGATATTAAGAAAAATTTCTTCACTGAAAGAGTTATCAAACATTGGACCAGGCTGCAGAGGGAAGCAGTTGAGTTGCTATCCCTGGAGGTATTTAGAAGACATGTAGATATGGTTCAGTGCTGCATGTGGCAGTGCTAGGTTATCAGTGGGGCTTGATGATCTTAAAGGTCTTTTCCAACCTAAATGATTCTATGATTCTGTGACCCATTTTCCTTCAGAAGTGTTGAATTTAATATAGTTCATTTCCCAAATTATGTGGATTTCAGCTAATTCTGTGCAAGACATAAATTTGGGTCAAAAAGACCAGGCTTGTCTAGGAAGGCCATGCATTTATGCAAAATGCTGTGAGGCTGTTGATGTCAGGGTGGAGTGTAAGGACTTCATATCAGAGTTCATTAAAATCTGCTGTGGAGAAACCTTTGAAAGTAGTATCTGGGTTAATCCTGTGTCTGCGGTATATAGGTTGATCCCACAAGTGTAACAGCTTGAGTTCACCCAAAGATATTCATAGCAGGATTCAATGGGTTTAATTCACTTTTGTGCAATGCCAAAGTAATTTTCTTTTAGAAATACACTGTGTAAAATAGCATGTTTGGTTACCTAATAAAGGTTCTGAGAGCTACAGGGGTTCTGTTAATTTCAGACAATTTTATTCATGTAGGAAAAATATCTAATAGAAATAGTTTATTGCGAATGTTTATACTGGATTACCTACAGTTTTCAAGTTGCTGATGCCAATTAGACCCCTGGCAAAATGATTTAACTCTAATACCAATCATTCCTTTTCCCTTGTTATGTACCTGGCTGAAAATAAGGGAATGGTGGCCGCTGCCCCATGATTTTAGGCAGAACAGCCCAGCAAATGCTAGAGTTAGTAAATGTCAGCACTGAATGTGGACAAGGTCTTGGCAACACATCTTGCAAAGGCTCCTGAGAATGAGGCCAATGGCATTATGGCTGAGGACAAGGAGAAGAACGTGGCTCAGCTATTAATGGTCTGTGTGAGTTTCTGAGTTAATCAAGTGAAACTCTCCAGATGTTCAACATCTGGAGTAGGAGAGAGTCTGGAGTAGCAAAGGCTCTAAAAACTGAATCCCCATGACAGCCATGTCACCCCTCCATGAATGACTGGAAAGTAGAGATGTTGGTGGGTACAGAGCATGCACAGGGTACTTCAGAGCTGCCAGGGCACTCCGGTGAACGCAGGAGGTGTATTTCTCTATGTTACAATCTGATGCTGCATTGGAAAGGCTCTTGGTGTTGGAAAACGTATAAAAGTGCTTTCAAGCTCCATTTTTTGAGACTGAACATGCTGTTTTCCTCTGATAAGAGGAAATTTATAACAGGTCTGCTTACAACAGGTCTCTTTAATCTTTAATTGCAAAATCATCCTTCTTCACTCATATAACATGAGATGTGTTTTGGTTTGTTTTTCAACAGTAGATAGAATTTAAACTTCACGCATCAGCAGTCCATCGGCGTTACTGTTATAAATAGGGCTTACCGCATGTGTGGAAATTAGAGTTGTTACTAGCTTCTGTAGTTTGAAAACAGAAAAATAGGCAAAATTCAACTTTAAACACACTGTCTTCAGTATCCATCAACATGATGTGGTTTCTTGAGGAAGACAATAATTGATTTTGATTGATTACTTGCACTGGAGAGATAACCTGTAAGCAATAGCTGCTTTTAAGAACTTGTTCAACTCTGCAGCAGTTGGGCGTTTTAATGGAGATGTTTACTATTTCAAATAAACTCTAGGGTAGAAGCATTTCTTTCAAGATCTGGATGCCTCTGTAGTTAGTTCAACAGAATTTCTATAATCGTTTACTATAGCTGTGTTTGATGGCAGCTGGTAATAAAATAAACAACACAGAACCTCTTAATTGAATGAAAAATTACTTCTCTGCTATTACTTTAACTGTTACAATAAATCTATTTACCACAGTTATTTTATTTCTGGAGTGGTATAAATATTAGGGACCTATTTCTGTTAATATCTGCTTCTTAAATACTGTAGTTCATGAACACTTAATCTGTAACAATTACATCTTTACTCTGAAGGAAAGGAAAGACTTTTTATGTTACAGGTATTCTATTAGGGTATGGTTTTAACTGAAAATATCTTATCTCTAAATAAATTTTAATTTTATTGTTCCACAGTCATATTGCTATCCTCAATTTATTCTAGTCTTAAAATAACTTCTGTCAGAGAATATAAATAGATATATGTATCTATCTCTCCATATATATATGTATATGTATGCAAGTGTGGAAAAATAGAGAGAGCTTTTATGAATGAAGTAGTCTTGTTATTCCTTTATGTTGAATCTCTATGATTTTCAAGTAAATTAACCCTTAAACTGAATGGCGACTCTGTCAAGCACACCAAACATGTTTGATAATGTCATGGAGAGTCTCCATTCTCTACAGGGTCAGTGCAACGGCCCCAAAAGCTGTTCTTATCAATAGTCGAGCAATTTTTCTGGTATGTGATGTTTGCTATGATAGTCCCAGTCTGACCCTGTTTTTTTAATGTACTGGAGCCCACCACACCTCTGTGAGACTGGAAGGTCCTATCATCTCTATTTCCCAACTGCAGTTCTGGGGCATGGATAGGTAAAGAGCTAATTTGGAGAGAAATTTCCATTTCCAGATCACAGGGGAATCATGTTCATCCCATTCTGTGCACTAATATTTTTGGGCTGACACCCGCCTTACCCTGGGCAGCTTGCCTCCCACCAGGATTTAAGCTGAGAAGTGAGAGGCTCTCTCTGCTAATGTGTTCCATGATACAGAAGAGAAATCCAGATTCGTTAGGCCAGAAGGGGAGTGGGAGAGGGAATAGGACTGTACAGCCAAGGGATTTAGGCCCCTTGCTCTTTCTGAATTGCTTACAGAGTATAAAACCTTAGGATTTATTTGCTGGGAAGTAGTATTTGGAAAGGAGGGATTTCAAAAATCCGTATATGTTTTAAGTAATCAGAAAACAAAATATCTATTTCCAGATAAAATCTTTTAGACATAATAGAATACTTTCTCCAGGCCAGCTATTGACTATCAAATTGACTACCCCAAAGAGATGGAAGCTTTAGTCCTTTAACTCATGTTTCTTATCTGCTTTCATATCATTGCCACACAGCTGAATATACTGTAATTATTCTGGTATAATCCCTCTGCAAGAATGCTTTTATTCAGGGAGAAGTTATTGTTGTGTGAATTGTACTTCAAACCGGGGAAGAGTTATCCTGGGATGTCTATGTAAGTAAGTGTCTCCATACAGTCAGGACTCCGTGAAACTCATCAAAATTGGCACTCGTATTTCTACCAGTAGCGAGGTCCTTTGAGCAGGTCACTGCCACTCTGGCAGTTTTTGTTTTAGACAGACTGTGTCAAAGTAGCTTGAGGATGTTTACAGTTCACTTCAACCCCAGCCCCAACCCCTTTTGATACATGCTCAAAAATTTATTCACATGACGTGAATCCAGCTTTGAAAACAATAAGAATTTTTAAGACCAGAAAAGAAAGGAATCTCTGAAAAAACAGCTTTTCTTTTGCCATTTTTGACTTGTGTGTATGTGGGAAGGAGCAATAAACTGAAGCCAAGGATAGGCTGCACGTAGAAAAATTATTCTTTCAGAAGATAATAGTAAAGGCAACTGTGGCTGTGTAGTAATGATGACAACTTGAAAAGCCTATTCGTTTTGAGGGTAGAGGGTTGCCAATTTTCAAAATCTCAGATTGTTAACTATTCAAAAAAGTTAATTATTTTTTTTCTTCACTCAAAACCATGGTTACTTCTTTTGAAAACATGGAGTGAGTACTCATAGGGAAAATTAAAGCACATCTAAATTTCTGGCTGCATGGGGTAAAAGTGTGATCAAACTCTTTCCATGTGTGTATCTGTAAAAGTTTTTCAGTTCAGTCACACAAAGTCCAGAAACTTCAGCTAGCTTGAAGCTATTTCTTACTGTGGCTCAAACATTCCCTGGGAAACAGAGATGTTCTCATGGAATCATCAAGTAATTTATGTGTGAGGAGACCCTGGACGTCTCCTTGTGCCCCTGCCAACAGGAGCAGGTTGCTCCCATGCCCATCCTTGTCCCATTACATTTGGACTCTTGCCCAGGATGGAGGTCCCACGGTCCCATTGGGAAACCTGCTCCCAGGTCAGGTCACCATCCTGAGGACTACATGTGCCTTCATTGCAACATCCCCTTTTGCAAGCTATGTCCCCACGCTGCTAGTGTGTCCCCTGCTGGGACAGCCTGGTCCCCTTCATCCCTCCCCTCACCCCAGCAGCAGCCACTGGCAGTTGTTTATTGTTTATTCTCATTACGGTGCTTAATATCGCCACGAGGGATATGTCAAATAATTGGACACAGCCAATACTATCATCCTGCCATGAAGAAGTCAGAAATCTTAAATAGACTTTCTAAAAAGAGATTCTAAAAAGTAAACCCCAACTCTCCAGCCTAGGTATCAGCATCTTTATTTTCACCTGTTACTTCAACCAGTTCTTCCTGGTAGCCTGGAGGTGTAGAAAATATATAGAGAAAAGAGCTTGTGTTTGAGTTACCTTTTATCCTATTCTTATGTTTTGTCTCTATGCCATCTCAAGTCTTTAATGAATATTCAAAACACTTACCTTGTGTCAGGCCGTACCAGTGATCCCCTTGGTGAAAGAAGTCTGCATAGACCAGGGCTCTTTGGCTGATGAATGATCTAAGCAAGAGAGATACAAACTTTGTGTCTTCTCTCATAAAGTCTTGACAACGTCTTTTGCTGTAGTGGGCGTCCCTGCAGCTGAAAGAGCTTGGTGTTTATATCTTCTTCTTCATCTTTGTATGGAAACAACTGTCTACTTGGTTTATGAAGTTGAATAAAATATGGGACCTGAGCAATTTAAAAGCAACAGACACAAAATATTTACACTGGTGATCTTGCTAATGGATAGGAAGCTTACTCTGAGGACATAAAACAATTGGCACTATTTCCCCCCAAAGCATTCCTAATTGGCCTTCTATCTGTACAGCTGCAATTTCTGTTCCTGAGAGTTTTTAAACAAAGCGTGAGACCTTCATGAAGGAGCTATATCATCATACCTATCCCTCAGGTAGCTTGCCATGTTCCTTCCCCATGCATCTGCAGCACATGTCTTATGCTGCAGCAATGCTCTTGCAACCCCTTGCCTTACCATGGGGGCACCCAACTGAGACCTAGCCCTTCCCAAGTGAACACAAATCATGCCAGCTGTCTATCTCTGGCTTCCCTCAGCCCCCTCTGCAGCCACATTGCACTGTTTGATGCCTTCCTGCCTGCTCTGTTGGTGTGCCCAATGCGTGGTTTGAGAAGGAGCAGTGGCCGAGTAAATACTCAGGGGAGCTGAAGGGCTATCAAATGTACCAGAGACAGCAGACAGACAAACAAACAAACAAAGTGGAAGAGATTATCCTTGCAGTGTCTTTTGGCTGCCGTGATTCCTGGTGGTGCTTATCATAATACTGGCCATCATTTATTTTATTTACTGATTTACAATTCTTTTACTCGTCTTCTCCACGTGCACCCCCTTCCACCCCTGCCCAGTGACTCACTGGTGATACAGTAAACCTCTGTCACCCCAGGAGCTATGAGGAAAGAGGAGATAGGCACCTTGGGGACAGGCAGGACACCAGTCCCTTCAATGAGCAGACTGCATTGGAGGCACCAGGAAACTTCTGGGCATCTATGAAACAAGACCTGAGAACCAGTGATCCTCTGCTCAGAGGTCTGCTGCAGTAAGGGTTTTATGAAAAGGGAATAATCAGGCAAGTGACACAGTGGCTGGTGACCTGTGTGGTTGAGAAGAAACTGTGGAAGATGTTATGCTGTCAGAATCCAACGCCTGGTCACAAAAGGTTGTCAATTACAGTGAGCAGGTCTTAATATACTTGAAAAAAGTTAGTTAATGTGTTTTGATGTTCTGTGTGATGAATACACATTAACTGACTGCTCGATGACATTTGTGACTCTTGGTCTTTTTCATAAAAAAAAATTTTAAGACATCAGTTCCTTAAGATATTTCTAAGAAATGTTTTGTTCATTTCTTGAACAAAGAATAACAACAAGAAACTTGCAGTTCTACAGGATAATATTTAATCTGCTTTATAAACATGTTATTGGATCTTGGATTGACTAAGCTCTTTTTCTTTCTTTTGTCGAATTACACTTACGTTAGCTATAACATTGTGATTGAAGTTAAGACTACATTCAAACTGCAGGTTTTTCAGCATGACTTAATTCCCTAATCTGGGCAATGCTTAAGTCATATCCACGGATCATGCAGACATACTCCCTGGACTAGAACAAGTGCCGTAGATGCCTGGAAAGGCAAGGGAAAGTTTTGGTGCTATGCAAGACCAGATCATATCAGCAAACTGGAAAAGGCTGCTCGTTCTGTTCCAGGGCCAGTCATGCAGCACAAGGCTACATCCATCTTGCAGCAGAGCAAAGTAAAATCTCTTGTGTTTGCCGAGGACCACACCTCTCCTTCTTTTTGCAAGCAGGCTCTTTCTCACTGAAACCTCACATAGGAAGACGCTGCATCAGTCTGGGCAAAAAGTTGGACTGTTCTGTTCACCTACCGGAAAATTAAGTACTACAGCATCAATCAGGAATGCATTTCGAGGAGCTGCTTATTTCGAGATGGACCTGCCTGTCATACTGCTTATGTCTACAGCCTTTCTCTGCATTTGCATATTTATTCATGAGCGGTTAAGTGCATCTAACATTAAACATGCTCACACTACAGCCATGCAAACTGTTTGTGTGTTTGTTTTTTTTTTTTACTCTGTTATTCGGAAGGCAAGGGAAAGCCTGCTGGCAAAGGAACAAGTCCTTCTATCATCTCGGTACGTGTCCCAGTAACCTCTTTGCTAATGCTGGCAATTGCACTGCACACCAGCAGGTCAGACCCAGACCTGCTGCGTAACCTGCACTAGCTGGGTTGGGGCCAGCTGGATGGCAGGGGAAGTGGTCTAAAAATATGGCAAGCAAGAGATGCAGTATTCGGAGCAGCCAAGGGAACTGGGTAGACAGGAAAAGGGAGGAATGCCAGAGGAATTTCAGCAATGGTCATTCTTACACTTGTGCTCCTTGAAACTCAGTTTTATCGACCCAGGCGGAGCAGGCTCTGCTGCTCCAGGAAGCCCTCCTTCATTTTGCTGATCCACTGGCTGAGCAGCAAAGCTGGCCTCATTGCTGATTCCAGAGACTCCAGATCTGCCTGGAAAACTCAGCCTTTTTGTACCAAGGAAACTTTCAGAAATGCAAAGAGCAAATCTGAAATGCAGCCAGATAGGCTAGCATCCTAATGGGAGTGTTTGGGGCTGATATCTGACTCTTACACTGCCAGGTGAAGGAGGAGGTTTATTGCACTCTTTTAGTAGGATGTGGGCTGGTTATATGCAGATTTGAGAATATGAAGAACTGACCTCCTGCACTCACCCTTTTGCCAGGCCAGAAATACTGAATACATGTAGGGAGAAAATAATTTCATAATAATAAATAATTGCAGCTCTAAATAGTTAATGTCTTGTGATTTTCAAACCTCAAAACCCAGTGACTTTTGCCAAAACTTCAATTTGGCAAAGACTTCAGTAAAAGTGCCTTTGATGTAGCACTACTGATTTCAGTGGAATTACACCAGGGATCATTACTGCCCATTTTGCAGAGAAGAGCATCATTACCCTGAATGGTCCACGGCCAGTAGTGTTTCTCAAGAGCTGGCACATTTTACTGGAGGAGGCTGTCTTGGGTCAACTTTTGAGCTTTGTTTCTCCTCAGGATTATCAGCTTCCTTGAAAATTACTCAGCAGCCAGAGGAGTGCTCCACTTTAGCAAGCAATGCTCTCAAGGAGAGATAGCACTGATTGCCCTTCTAACCACTTGTAAATACCAAAAAAAAAAAAACCACAAAAAACTAACCCAAAACTGCTTGAAGAAACTACCTCAAAAGGCAAAAGGTAGCAGCAAGAACTGGCTTTTATATTGTTATATAAGAGACAAATAGCATATCTGGCAAATGCATCTGGGCGTCAGGTTAAGACACTGTTAAGACACTGGAAATGTGCTATTCCTTATGAGCAATTGTTTATGGAAGTAGGTCCGAGATCAGCAAGGCTGATGGGTAGAATTAATCACTTATCTGAAGCAGGGGGTCCGGAGGTGGTGTGTAATGGGCATAATAGTACATGAAAATGGTACTAAAAAGCAAAATGCAGCATTGAAAGTAAAGATTTTCTTTTTCAATACAGCATTAATTTTACTATGTGCATTTGAGGGACTATGAATTATTTCCTTGCTAGTACTAAATGTAAACAACTTAAAGCCCTTGGGCTTTACTGTCCTGAAGCATGCAACTGGAATAAATAGCGTGTAAGGGAGCTGTGCACCACGTTTATGGCCATCATTGTGTCTACTGCATTCAAACACTTGGCATGATTTCATTCTCTCCTGTCCAACATCTGTTCACTTATTTCTGTCCTCACCATGATCTCTTCACAGAATTATGACCTGCTTTTTTCTTTTTTTTTCTTTTTTTTTCTTTTTTTTTGCATGGTGCAGAAAAGTCACTTTGTTTTCCTACACTTGAACAAAATAAACGTGGAACTGCTGGTTATCTCTGCAATCTCACTTGTGTGCAAAGAAACCAAATCACCTGAGAGCAGTGGTGACCTAGAGCATCGCAAGCCCAGTGCCCTTTCCACTTCAATAACAGAAAGCCTTTTTAATGACATGATCTAATTTCTGCTGAAGGCTTTAGCCCTGAAGAAATTGTACTCTTGCAGTAAATGAAGGAATTCTTATACCAAACTGTACGTAGAGTAGCTGCTGCAGTACCAGTGAAATGGTGCCTTCTGAAAGTACAGCATATTCACATCCCAGTATTAGAACGAGCTGTACAAATGTCTGCATTTTTACAATAGTATATCTGGCCACTCTCGGAGCCCTTTATCATTTTGACAATGTCTAATCATACTGCACAACTTTGGTGCATAAAAGAAGCTCCAAGATGGAGTAGAGAGTTAAATCTCGTAATAGACAACGAGGGAGGAGCAATGCAGAAATACTAGCTTGTGGCCATTTTAATCACAGAGTTAAGTAAAGCAAATGCACAACATTGTTAAGCAGGAGGAACTTGTGCAGCTAGCTATTTTTAGGCTCCATCCTCATGCAGGCATTTTCCTTTTAGCAGATTCGAGAAACACCCCCTTATGCTTCCCGGGATAAGATTTTGCAAAAATTTTTCAAGAAGCATAACCTGGATTTTGGAGGTTATGGCAGCTATGGAGGACAGATGGCAGCGAGCCGTCTTTTGTTTCCAAGGCACATCTGGCTCTGGTTTGCATCTGGCTGGACTGCCTCGCTTTAGTGTCTCGTACCCAGGAGCTGTGCCCAAGCACCCAGTGCAGCTCCACCACCTCTCCCCCCATGGTGCCCCTACCCACCCTTGGTCTCACCCTGTTGTGCCAGAGCTTTGCCCCCCAGGTTTCTGATGAAAATGTCCTGGGAAAGGTTTGCTCAAAGCAGGTGAGAGATTATTCCATCCCTACCCACTGCCTCAGCACTATTGCAGTCATCTGGCAGGGGAGAAAATGTTTCCTGGACAGTGAGATGGCTTGTACAGTCCCCTGATGTGTGCCTGCCTGGTCGCCTGTTGTATCTGCAGCGGGTGTATAAATATACGTAGCCTCAACAGCCTGGCAAATAGAACCTCTGAATTTTTAAGAACTGATCTTTATAAATGTTTCCTTTTTCTCAGAGACTTCTCGTCTGGATTCCGCAGTGTAGTATTTAACGAATGCCTTCATTTTCATCTTAAAAAGGAGAGCCAGAAACATCAAAGCTACCAGCTTTCCTGTTTTAGATAAAATATGCTGACATTTCACCCAAGAGGGAGGATTTTTAGTAGATCATAGCATTCTTGTCTCTAAATATGTCTTTTTAAAAATCCCATTGATGCTTTCCAGTTTCAAATTCATGCTATTAATAGGTCAAAAGAAGAGGCTTCTGGGAGAAAGCAATCATGTGATTTTGTAGCTTAAAGATTTCACATAAACAAAGGCCAAAACGAAAGCTGCACAACACATCTTGGTTTTGGTGTACAGCAGTTGTACTGAAGGGACTGGCTTCTTATTCCCTGTCTGAGCATCAGTGTGGAGATTCTGTGAAAGCACATTGAAAAAAGCCTGGATTTTATCTGTCCTCCTGTAGCAAATGGGGAGTGACTGTTAACTGGGTGTCTTCAGTGATGTCCAAGGAACACTTTGCCAAAGGCTTTATTAGGACTCTTGGAACTATACCTAAAACAGGTTTAAAACAGAGAAGGTCGCCTTTATCTTTAGAGTTCAGTGTTTAGAAACTTTGGGTGGTTTGTTGTTGTTTTTTTCCAACTGAGTATCGCTCAGGATTTGAGATGGGAGACACAGCTGAGGGTGACACATGTAGCAACAGAGTTCCACATGCAACTGCCCACTTTTCTTTTTTAGGAACAGATGGCAATTTTCTAAAGACCAATCAGCCTTCACACCGGTTTGCACTGGATCTAGCCCAGCAGGTACACACCGAGTTGTGCTACCGAAACCTCCTAAATGTCAAAGCACGGGCTGTTAAATACTTAGCACCTCAGGACCTGTAAATCCATCTTTGACTGTCTCGCTTTCTTTCTTGGTACATGTGGTGACTTGTGGTGATATGTGGTGACAGTCCTCTGCTGGGAGGTGGGGGGGGACGGACATTTTAATAGCACATTGGGCCTGCATGAGCCGATGAAACTTCTGGGCAGTAATCAGCTGGGCTGAACAGGAAAGCAGAGGTCTCACAGAGAAATCTCCCTACAAGCCCATGAAATGCAGCAGGAGGTACTCGTAGATGGCAGTGGCAGCAAAAGGAGCAGCAAACTGCAGAAACCGTGACTGGAGATAGCCACCCCTAATGTTTTGTGAACTAACGCTTTGGAGGCCACAGGCAAAGCTGAGTTAAGTGTGTCTCCACCATCAGTGGGTTTGACTGCTGAACGTGACTGCATGGTACAAGGAGTCCTAATTCCTTTAGAAGTCACTTAAAGCCCACCTGGAAGTCCTCTGGTGCACAGCACAGCTGAAGTCAGTGAAAGCTGGAGTTATTTATACAGTCTAATTTGCTTGTGTGTTTTGTATTGCATTCAGTCTGCTGCCTTATTAAAATCTAATTGCCTGATGTCAAATAGGCCATGGAATTACAAGAATAGTTTGTGCATAGATACTATGGCTATATATACACTCAAAAACTAACAAGTAAGCCTTGTCTGTCATGTCAAAAATCTTTCTATTTTGGGCTGGGTTTGAAACCTACTTTTGATAGTGGATGTTTTCCCGTTATACATCATTTGCACAAGTCAGGTTCCATTCTAGCGACAAACATGGCATTGAAAAGACTGATCTGAAAACTCTGAACTCTGACTCTGAAACTCAATTTTTTTGAAGTGATGATTTCCTTAGCAGCTTCTCTTTGCTAGAGAGGATACACCCTCTCACAGCTGGCTCCTTGAACTAGCATTGCAGATGGCTTTGCAAATTCAAAATGAAGACTTCCCTTTTCTGGCCAATGCACAGGGCTAGCATGGTTGGTCCCTTGGTTGACTGGTTTTTCCACCAGCTGCATTTCCATCTTGCCAAGGGGCAAAGTCCTGCCTGGCTTTGGACTCCTGATCTTCCTTTCTACGGCTGCTTGCCCCATCTGCCAGCTGATCTGCCATGTCCCTCTGGCAGGGTTTGGGCAAAGTAAGACACAGAGGCTGATGTGCTGTTTAAAGGACTCGTTGCAACCAGCACATCTCCACTGGTGACCTCCCCTGGGTGAGCTGCAGCTGGATTAGACAGTGGCCTGCTGAGGTTGTAACCATATTTTTGGACTAGAGAAAGCAAAGCAAAACTCCCAGGAGTTGTTCTATTGGGTGGAGGCTATTGCTGCTCTCTGCAATAGTGTTGCTGTGCCCTGGGATGTCCCTGGTTTCTGGAAGACTTTCGTTCATTTGTTTTGGTTTGTGTCTGGCTAAGAGGTGATGTGTGTGCCTGTGTGAATGTGTCTGTCTGTCTGTCTATAAATGTATGGAGACACATCTATGGTATAAGTCAAAAATAACATCTTTTATTAATTTAACAGCAGGCTGATTTTATCCTCCATGAAACACATTACGTTTAGAGCATGCTGCTCTTTTGTTTTTGAAGCTTTCAGAAGTTTATGATTTAGTCCTCCAAGGATATGCCTTATCATTCACAAGAGATCCACACTTTTGTTCAAAGATTTCACTGCTTGCAGGACTAGTTAATTTCAATGGCTTAAACTCTTATTTTTATTAGGAACTAAAAATCACTTCACATTAAGTCATTGATGGTAAATAAAGCATACACTGTAAAACTGACACGCCTAAATCTGGAAGACCTGACACCTGGACAAAAAGCTGATGGATTGCCTGAAACCAAGTGTCTAAAGCAGTAATCAGAAATTCAGTGGGGACAAGCTAATACTCAGAAATGGAGCCAGCTCCTTCTCAACCTTCGGATGGCTTTTGTTCAGTCTGTTCCTAAGGTTTGGGGTTTTTTACCTTACAGTCAAAAGCTCTTCGGGAAAAATGGCTGCTACAGGGAATTCCTGCTGGCTCCGCAGAAGAGGAAGAAGCCAGAAGGAAGCAGTCAGAAGAGGATGAGCTGAAGGTGAAAAAGCTGGAAGAAAACATACACAGGTAGGGACAGTTTCCCTTTGCTTTGTCTAAGAACAGTCACTCCCATTAAGGCCAGAGACCTTCCTTGCCCAGGTCCCCATCTCTGGCAGCAGCTCATAGCAGCTGCACAGGGAACAATATAAGAGGCAGACACACGTACAGCCAAATGTGCCCAAAATTTGTCTCCCAGATGTCCATGTTTTTCAAGGTAGTGCCATCAGGGTGTCTTTGTGTTTAATGGACTTCTCTTGCAAGGGAGATGAACAGAGGACTGAGTTCCCCCTTCAGATGCATGTGTGTGACTTGTGCAACACTGAAGAGATTCTCCATTGCTTTACACCTCCTACAGCCAAAAAGAGTTCAAAGAGGGGCGGCACTCTTTTGCGCTCACTGTTCACTGGTGCAAATAACTTCAAAATGCAAGAGCAGATGCCATCAGCAGATCAAATATCTACTGCTGTCAGAAGCAAGGTTTGGCCATTAGAGTTATTTCCTTTTATCAGTTTCCCATTGCAGTCTGAGTTGACGTTTGTCCTCTTTTTTTTGTATTTTCCTTTGTTTTGCAGCAAAAAAAAAATGGGCTCTAAAGCTCATAAGAAAAATACTTTTATCCCTCACAGACCAAATTCCAGAGCTGTTTCTTCTTCTGCCATTTAGGCTATGTGGATTTAAAGGTTTTTCAGCTGGCAGAAAATTGGCAAAAGTTAGTCAAATTTGGCACCACGGCTTTTACAAATGTGTCAGCTGAGGCAGATAAGTGACAGAGCAAAGCAAATAGGACCAACAGTGCAAGGGTTGAAGTACTAGTCTAGCATCTGGTGAACTCAGTTTTGCCTTATGCCACGTTTCTTGTGAAATTTCTTGGAGAAATCATTGAGAATGTTTCTTTGGGGATATACACAAGCAAACCCACCCTGAGCTTGGACAACATTAAATGGCTTCTGTGTGGAAGTAACAGATCAGCATGAATGTAAGAGTTGTCTCATACTACTGATCTCTGTCTTGTCATTCCTATTAATTAAAACTGATCTGAGAATGTGTATTGTTCTTTTACATTTGTGGTAACAAAAGGCAAGATTTTTTTAAATTATTTTATTTCATATGTTACTTGATATTTTACTCCGTAAATTAATGCAGTAGATGGAAAGAATACATGGACTGAACTTCAGAAATACCTACTGTAATACATATTTCATCTAGTGCTGAACACTGCAAGGTGCTAAGTGCTCTGACCCCTTCGAGCAAAACACATCAGCATGTGCTTAATTTCAGCTATGTGAGTACCAGCACTGAAGGCAATGAAACCTGCATTGCTTAATTGGTTCAAAGTGTAGGATGAAAGTCTCTGTAAAATCTTTGCCCCCGTGGTTTGGTTTTTAGATCCTCAACCACAGCAATGAAATAAAATCTCTGACTATTTTGGAAGTAACAGAGCTTTCTTCTGCTGTGACCACCTATCTGTCAAATGACAGGTCAGCTCCTCACTCCTGAGTTGAGAGGACATTTGTTTGACAGCCTCGTTAGCATGCTTAACTTCCCTGTTACCTTCCTAAGGGAACTCCAAAGACAGTAAAAAAAGTATTTTCATTCAAATGAGAAAATATTACACCTGAACTGTAGAGATAAAACAGTAGAGGTTGAGATTATTAGTCTAATTACAATTTACATCCATGACAACAGAACACATCAAGAGCCTATCAAGATAGACTGAGAAGGCAAAGGGCTGTAAAAGAGGTAGGAAGAAGAGAGATGTCAAGCACATTATTTGGAGAAGTGAAGTAGAATGAACTCATCCTGAAAGGATTTTTTTTTGCTTCCTGTGCACCACAGTTCCCCTCTGCGTTCCCGGGGGGAATTTGTTCGTGTTTGCAGGATCCCAGTGGACAGAAAACTACACAAGACCAGCCATACAGTTGATGCCAGGGGACTGTATGACCACTCTGCCATAGATCTTGCATGTTCATTAGAGTCATACCACACTGTTTGTGCAAGCACAAAGCAGCTGTCATGTCAAGAGGTCTGTGAAAGAGTCTCGTGTCACACATGCTGGGTTCATCCCTTCTGGAAAATATGCAGTCTTTTTCATTTGCTCTAGGAGCAGGGTGAAGCTTACTGGTGAAGGCCAATGCCCAACCTCTGCTGGCAGCCAACTGCCCCTCCTTTA
Organism: Gallinago jamesoni; assembly: GCA_025769975.1. NCBI lineage: Eukaryota > Metazoa > Chordata > Aves > Charadriiformes > Scolopacidae > Gallinago > Gallinago jamesoni. The sequence goes on along the minus strand of JAOQGH010000019.1, from coordinate 71,263,724 downwards.
ACAAGGGGGAACATGCTGCCATCCCTTTCCCCTTGCAGCAGAGCATCCCACCATCATCTCAGAGAGCACTATTTCTTCTGCTCACATGGAAGGGCTCAGGAAGGTCGCTTTCTCATACCTTTGAGGTTATCAGATGAACAGCCACAGCACGAGAAATATCCATCTTTACTTGCAGGCCAGATGTAAAGAGTATGAGATGTGAGAGATGAAAGTAAGAGATGACAAGCTGAGTGAACTGCAACATGTAGAACAGAAAACTGAGGGAGGTCGTGTCTGAGACCAGACATAAATGGGGATGTGGGCTCATGTAGGATTGTGCTGTCCAGAAGAGGCAAATATCTCTACCTTAGGGAAACAGTAGGGCTCGCTAGGGGTTTGTAGATCATCTTGAAGGCCTTGCACTTGTGCTTCACTTGAGTATTGCTTTTTCCAGTTCAAGTTTTAAGTGACTTCCCTACTAAAATCAGACATTTTTCACGATGTACACATGCTTATAGTGTTTACTCTTAAGCTAGTGTAACCAGTTCTCCTTTGTGTGGGAGGTGTGTAATTCAAACGGGGACAGAAAAATGCATGAAGGCGCAGATTGCTGTTTATTTATTAGACTTGCCATGTTATCATGATATGAGAAATTGCAAGCTTGTAGCTTGCAAGGATATGTGCATATGAGTAAACTTAGACATGAGTAAATATAATGATTTAATGAACTCCCTCATCTGCAAAAGCGTGTGGAAGAAGGATGCTTAGGTGAGTCAGCATTTTTGCACAGTTCATGCCAAGAAACTGAAAAAATATCTGCATCACAAAACCTGAAATGAAGCAGAAAATAATTAAATAACATCATTATGCTGATAATTGCCAACAGGAGGGGACAGAAGTACAAGACACACATGTAAGTTAAAAACCTGGGCACTGCAAGATTAAGACAAGATGCAGACATATGAACAGTGTAACAGTCAATTACAGACAGAATGATTGTTTGATAGTTGGTATTAGCTTAATATATTTAGAGATTTTGAAATGTATGAACATTAGAAATAGTCTTCATACCCAAGATTGCAACGTGAAAATAGAAGAACGTGCCAAGTTGAAGCAAGTTTGGCCCTGAACTGTAGGCATTCCTCCTTGCCTAACTTGAGTCTTCAGAATAAGATACCCCATTTAAAAATCCTAGTATTGTCTTGCATTTCTTTTAAAGTGGCTGGTCTGATGGGGTTGTTCAGCCTGGAGAAGAGAAGACTCTGGGGAAACCTTATAGCAGCCTTCCAGTACCTGAAGGGGTCCTACAACAAAGCTAGGGAGGGAGTTCACCCTCAGCAAGTTTGCTGACAACTCCAAGCTGCGTGGCACGGCCAACATGCTGGAGGGAAGGGATGCCATCCAGAGGGACCTGGACAGGCTTGAGGTGGGCCTGTGCCAACCTCATGAAGTTCAACCAAGCCAAGTGCAGGGTCCTGCACCTGGGACGTGGCAATCCCAGGCACAAATACAGGCTGGGCAGAGAATGGCTAGAAAGCAGCCCTGAGGAGAAGGACTTGGGAGTGTTCATGGATGGGAAGCTCGACATGAGCCAGTAATGCGTGCTGGCAACCCAGAAAGCCAACCACATCCTGGACTGCATCAAAAGAAGCATGGCCAGGAGGCTGAGGGAGGTGATTCTGCCCCTCTACTCTGCTCTTGTAGAGATCCCACCTGGAGTACTGCATCCCTGTAGTACTGCTCTGGCGTCCCCAACATAAGAAGGACATGGGCCCATTAGAGTTCAGAGGAGGGCCACAAAGATTATCAGAGGGGTGGAGCACCTCCCCTATGAAGACAGCTGGAGAGACCTGCAGTTGTTCAGCCTGGAGGAGAGAAGGTTCCGAGGAGACCTTATAATGGCCTTCCAGTATCAGAAGGGGGCCTACAGGATTGCTGCTGAGGGACTCTGTCAGGAAGTGTAGCGACAGGAAGAGGGGTAATGGTTTTAAATTGAAAGAGGGTAGATTTAGATTAAATACTAGAAAGAAATTCTTTCCTGTGAGAGTGATGAGGCACAGGTTGCCCAGGGAAGTTGTGGATGTCCCATCCCTGGAAGTGTTCAAGACCAGGCTGGATGGGGCTTTGGGCAACTTGGTCTCCCTGCCTGTAACAGCAGGTTGGAACTCAATGATCTTTAAGGTCCCTTCCAACCCTAACCATTCCATGATTCTATGGCTGTTTGCAAGGGCATAAAGCAATAGCACAAGGGGCAATGGTTTTAAACTAGGTAGGTTTAGATTAGATTGGACATTAGGAAGAAGTTCTTTATGATGAGGATGGTGAGACACTGGAATAGGTTGCCTAGAGAGGTAGTGGAGGACCCATCCCTGGAGACATTCAAGGTCAGGCTTGATGAGGATCTGTGCAATCTGATTTAATTAAAGATGTCCCTGCTTACTGCAGTGGGCTTGGACTAGATGACCTTTAAAGGGCCCTTCCAACCAAACACATTTTATGATTCTATGGTGGACTTAACAAGGAGATTGGACCCCTTATTCAACATTCGTTGAGTCTTAAATGGGCTGGCACTCCGGCAGTATTGGGAAAGATGGAAAGGTATTGCTGCATTATTAAATGTTTGAGACCTGGCTGCAAGATTGGTGGTGCCATTGTATCAATGAAAGAGTGAAGCCAGATGTGGATTTAAGATACCTCTTGACACAAACTTTCCTTAGACATAGAGAAGCTTAAAAGCTAGTTTAGTTTTGTGTGTTCTAAAGATATTTGGTCAGTGCTAGAGGAAAGCAGTTGCTTTCCCATTGTCACACAGTGAGAAAGTGCTCTCTTACTTTCTTCCACTAGCTTAGATTTGGGGTAAATGATACAAAAGGAGTAAAAAAATGGAAGAAAAGCATTTCCCTTCCCTTAAACTTATTCTCCAGACTACAGACCTGAAACATATTGTTTGGGATAGCATTGATACAGATGCCCAGTAAACCTCCACAGACACATTTCTGATAGTGTGTTGTAGGTGAAACGAGCCCTGGAACGTGTTGCATGCCTCCCATGGTTATTTTTACCACATGACAGTCTGTTATTTTGCAGAAGTGAATGGAAAGTTGGCATTCGACATCTGGGTATTAACAGGCAGCATTCGTACAGCAGACCAGCCCACCCACAGCCTGCTGTTCCTTCACAGCATTTGAAAGGCTCCCGAAATTATTTTGTTTTACTAGATTACATTGTACTACGTGCTGGCGGCCTGTGTTTACTACAAAAGTTGAAGAGTTTTCATTGCTCTGAAGCTTTCAAGTAGCATGCCAATGTGAAATACTCTATGACAACATATCTCTCTACTTGATGACAGACACTGGCATGAGATACAAGGACTGGAGATGTTGTGCTCCTAGAGAAAAGAAACCCACTGAGCTAAATTCTCAGTAAAGTGGCATATCCCTTCAGAAATGAGCAGGGATTCTGTTCACGTAGGATGAGGAAGTACACATCAGTTCCATGGAGAGACAAATTATTGCTCTAGCAAAGCAGCCTTTTCAGACACATGGACCAGTAAATGGCTTAGAGCAGTGGGTGCTAAAAGGAACCCCAAAAAGCACACACGAGAGACACTTGTGGTGCTTCAATGCTATGGCACCTCTTGGTGGAAGCAAGGCAGGGCAACAGCCAAGGTGTACGTGTATCCCCTGTCCTTTACTCAGGGCTAATCAGCACTTTTGCATCTCCTAACATTTGCAGAAACTCTTTGGGATTGTGGAGTGTTTCATTCTCGTGCCTGCTGGTGGTGAACCGCAGCTGTGTCACCTGTAGGAGAAGGCTTTTCCATGGTAGTCCAGCATGGAGTGAGAGTCATAGTGCTAATGGTGGTATGGGCAGGTCATGAGCTCTTTCCTGGGACAAACACATGTGTTTGCTGGTTGCTATTGTCTTGCCAATGTGGGCAGGTGGTAAATACATGCAAAAACTCCCTCCCCCCCAGCAGCTCCCATCTCAGAGAGCTGCTTTTCTTCTATACTCACAAAAACTTGAAAAGGATTCTAAAGAAGTGTTGAACTGAAAGATGCCTGTGAGAGGGACCACAAGACAAGCACAGCTTCTGCCAAAGAAAAGCACTTAACCTGACAGTCCGAAAGAGGTGTTGAATGTGAGCTTACACAAGAGAGATGAACAATGATAGAGAAAGAGAGATGACACTGTGTCTCTCGGGCAAAAGTCGCCTTGGTTGTGCAATGTTCTCTGTTGTTACACTGTGCTCAACCTAAGTCTGCTTACTGAGTACTAAACAGAAGTCCTAATCCAGGTAGAAGCATATCCAAAATGGAGTAACATTTCTCCAAAGCTAGAAGACTTGTGTTTTATTTCCACTAGTGCAATTGAATCTTTCCAGGTAAATGCTCAGATTTGAGTATTGGCAGGGAGATTGGGCTGGGCCCTGAGAAGAAAACCAGAAAACCTTCATGATGATATGATATTAATATTTGATATTAATAGACTATGAGTGCTTCACAGATCTCTGATCTTAGGTGGGGTCTACACTGAAAGTCCCTTCTCATTGCAGAGTCCAGCAAATGCAGGCGTCTGTTTCAGCTGAGCTTGTGGCTGCTGCACCTTTAGAGCTTTCTCTCCACTCTCATTTCTTTCTAATGCCAAGGTGCTTCTTCCCAGGATAAATACTTAGCATGTCTCAGACAGGGAACTCTGGATATAATTCAGTCTCTCTTGGGACTGTGACTAACAGTCTGCACAACAGAGGGAGAGAGAGCACGTAAGACAGATGTGAGTGCACTCCTTCAAAAGAAGGATCATCTGATGTCTGATTCTCTGCTAAGATTGATCAATATCAGATCTCATCTGCAGAAGCTCCACAGATTTCAATTTCAGCAACCCCTAAGGACTGTGGTTTCCAAAACAGCACATCCTTTACCTCCCATAAAGCTTTTGCTGGGGTACATTTCATATGTGATACATTTCTTAGGAAAACAGACATCAAAACAAAACCAAGCAAAAAGCCTCAACAACAGGAAATCTCAGATTTCCAAAGGAGCCCTCTCTGCAACATGATTCGAGAATTCCTTAGGACTTGCAGGATGATCTCAGAAAAGCAATGAGTTAAGTGCTGCTGGGTGGAAATGGGTTTGAGGTTTTTGCATATGGTATAATATATTCAGATGTAGCACTTAAAAAAAAAACACACTTAAGAATAATAACACAGTATACTGTTTCACTTCTGAAACTCGAAGCATTTAACAGTTGCCTAAATGTTGGTGTTCTGGGTTTAGGAGTAGCAACCTCAGGATCTTCCACAACTCCTAGGCATTGCTAGCTTGTAACTATTTAATGATGCCTATGCATTTTATAAAGTAGGCAAAAGGACTGCTCAATTTGATCACAGATTTCCCTCCGCTCTAGTTATGTCTGCCCTCCTCAAACATGTGTACCGCATATGGACTTTAATAAAGACACCACGTGTGTGCCCAGTTTGGGAGCAAGATATGGAAGAAATTCCAAAGCCCCATCTCTACATATCAAGGAATTTTCAACTCAAGTGCTTCTGACACTTTATCCATGTCAGTGTGCTATAGGCTAACAGACATGTTCCTCAAGAAAGAAGAGACACACAGGCTTAAGTTCAACTCTGGACAGAAGCAGGTTTTCAAGGACACCTTTTTTAGACAAGCTAATACATTGTTAAGTAGCATCAGTTTCTAAAGGGATTAAAAGCTTTAATACAGTAGATCACATGCTACAGGCCCTTGTGAAAGGGGCAGTTATCACCTCTGGGCCAGGTTCAGCAAGAAAAGTTCCATTTCAGTCATTGCAGCCTTTCAGTAACGTGGACATTCTGCACAAGGCTGGATTTCTGTTTCTATACTACATGAGATCCAAAAGTGCAAAACTTCAGAGCCTCCTTGGCTTTAACATTTCAAAGCGAAAAATTTCACATGACTCTCTGTGTGATGGTGTTTGCAAGATGGGGAAATCTCTTCATTACTCATGTATTTATATGTGTTGAATTACCACAGTCCCTCTATGTGCAAAGCCAACTAAGATCTTCACACTTCTTTTAAGCCTGGTAGAACTGACAGGGGTTTCCTGAAGCAGTAAACTGTGGTATAGCATAAAGAGGAGGAATTGTTGACTTCATTACATCGGAATTAAATCTTAATCAAGGGCCATATGGGATTGTTGCCTGGAGCAAAACAAAAAGAACTAGTCTCTATTCCTTTCCTTGTTATGCTTATGTTTGCTGGAGTTGGCTGGTTGGTTGGCTTTCCTTTTATTCTGGCCCTACCACAGGGCAGTCCTGGAGAAACAGCTCCTTCTATAGAGTTAATTTACAAAGTGCTTGGTGGAAGGAAAAAACAAAATGGAGGAAATTCTGTAACAGGAAGACATGTTTGTGTGGAGGTGACGTACACATGCCCAATTTTGTAAACAATGGCAAACCTGGAGTGTACTGAGAAAGAGAAGGCACGGAGTTAGGCCACAGCCTGGGTTGACTTTATTGCGTTGGTGCTTTACAGTGATTATATACTCTGTCTTCACCTTAAATCAGAGGGCTTTCCTCTTCCCTGCCAAACCTCTCTTTACGTGCTGTGTCCGTGTCTGGCAAGGCCAGAACATGCAGTGTACACACACACTCACACACACGTGCTCGCAGAAGCAGGGAAAACACCTCTGCAGTTCTGGTCCTCCAGAAGTAGCTCCATTCTCCCAAAGGCTCAGCTTCGGCCCGTATAACTGCAGGAATTTTAATAAGTCAGCGGCATTTAGAGCATCATCTCCTTTAGCCCCTGCTGCAGTCACTGAGGGAAGAGCATCACCTGCATGGCTTGTGTAAGCCCATTTCTGTCACTCAAGTGCAGGTGCCTTGGTTAAGTGCCTCTAGCGCAATTAAACTTTAACATTGCTTCCTGCACAGGCACCCTCCACTGGGCCTCTGGGTGCTACCATCATGCAAATAGTCATTAATAACCATTAATTATATATCTGGTGCATCACGTGTTTGTTACCCCAGGCCCTGCCCTGTCCTTCTTGCTTATATTCAGCACTTGCATGTATTTCTGCAGATCTGGGCTAGCTCTGAGAAGGTAGATGTACAGTCAGAGAAGAAGCAAGGCATAGAGTCTGGAGACACCCAGTGGGCACTGCAAGTCTTAGCTGCTCTGTAAAAAACCTGCAGTCTGAAAAGCACGTCACCTTCCCTCTAGGGTTTTTTAACTGCTGCAGTATGTGAATTCAAAGGCAAAAAATAATGCAAATCCCAGCTGGTGGTCCACAGAAGACAAAGAAAGACTGGATGTACAATCAGGAATCCTGACTGCTTCTGAAGAAGTGGATCACTGATGAGAGAGAAATTTCGAAAAGCCGTGAAACATATATTGTTGTAGATTGTACCGGCTCTAGAAGACCTGGCAGAACAACGCCATGCTCACACTGTCCCATGCTCAGGAAAAGGCAATTAGTCCTTTGTGTGAAAGGCTGTTAAATTATGCCTACTCTGTGCTAGAACTTTTTTACTAATGCAGCTACACAAGCAAAGCTTCCCTTTGCAGATTCATTTTTTACCAGTGAAAGGTATGAACACTTAAGTGGAATGAGCTCTACAGGCAGAGATTATTGTAGCTCTATATAACCACCTGGTTATATAGAGCTTCCATCTGGAAAAGATAGTGAAATAAAAAGTGTTTAAAAATAATTTACCCCCTAGGCAACAAGAGCATGTCAGTGGGACAGTCTGAAGTTAGTAACAGGAGAGACAGACAGGGACTAGGTCTTCACATCCTCCATCCCTCCAGACAACGTAAGAGGTGCAGAGTGTCCCTGGGAATTGCCTCAAGGGGAGAAAACTGCCATTCCAGGCTGAAGCCCAGGATTACCCCTGGCGTAAACTCTCACCTCTACCACTGATTTCTTGCATGACTTGGAGCAAGGTGCTTCAACAGTTCTTCCACATCTCCTATTCCAGTGTTCATTTGTGTAATTAACTTTCCCATACTTTTAGCACAACATGAGCTCTTTGTACGGGAATTTCTTCTCATTGCACAGAGGGGACATCACTGGTGCCACTAAGATAGCCTGAGCTATCTTTCTTTCTTCAGAAAGAGCTATTTCTTTCTTCAGTATTCTTCATATTTTTCTCAGGAAAGAAGAGGCTTTCGCTGAACACCGTGATTCGCACTGCAACAGGACTTGTGCTTCTGTGAATCTGCCTCTTGGTTGTCACACCAATTCTTACATTCTTACATTTCAAAGCAGCGTGATTTGAAAGCAGAAGAATCAACCTGGTGTTTGGGTCGTGCGTGCAAGTTATGGTGTAAAACTTATGCTTTAACTCTCTAATATGCATAACACAGAGACAGGCAAGTTTAAGATATTCAGCAGCATTTTCCAGCAGTGTATGGGATACAGGCTCTGGTGATGAAAAAGTATGACATCCTTCAGCTAGCTCTGAAACTGTGGGCTGCTCGCCCTGCAGCCGTAGCAAGACAGAACAGCTCTGTAAATCCCCAGGCGGTTGGCTGATCACTCCCATGGGTGCTGGTGGTATCTAAGGCAACTCAGGTATCTGAATGCTGGGCTGGAAAGCGCTGAAACTGGGGTAGGCTTTTGCACTGCAGCATCAAAATCAGAGGGCTGGCTTCAGCCCCAGTGGTTGTTTGTGGTAGTTTCCACTTGTCCGTAGGTAGCTGATGCAGGACAAGCAGAAGCTGCATCATGGTCTACCAAGCCACCCAACAGGTTAGCTTGAGCTGGTGTCTGAGTTGCTGCAGCCTCACCATTACCAATGGTCAAACAGTGCAAGCTCTAGGTGGGTAAGGCATGGTCATCCCAGCTGAGATCATACTTCTGGTATTGATGAAGACATGGTTTGAGGTGCCTCAGGCCTATGAGGTGACACAGCTGCATAATTAAGTGGGTAGATTTTGTTGATAATCCCTGGGGGTGTTTTGTTTGTTAATTCAGCTATCAAAATCCAGCTCCCAAATGACTCATTCATCTCTTTAACGTGCTGGTGTTTTTCTTATCCTTGCCATTAACCACTGGGCTTGTTTCATTTACGTTTGAAAGAGCTTCTTTTAGTCATTTGTGTGAAGAAGAAAAATCTGCAGCCTACTAAATCCACAGTAGGACAGGGTTACTGAAAATGGCAGATGCATTTCATGGTTTTCCATGTAAACAGGTGAAACATTGATTTTTGTGGGTTCTTTTTCTCCTGCTGTCACTCTTCGTATGCAGTGGTCCAGGAATCCTGGATCCTCACTGGATCCCCAGGTTGGGGTCCATCACCTGACCAAGTGCTGTGCACAGTGATATATATTTCCTGAAAAGACTTCATAATGCAAACCAGTGAGGCAAGCAATCCCTAGAAAAAGAAGCAGGGACCAAAAGCACAGATTGAAGCCTAGATTTTCCAAGCTTGAATGACCTGCTGTATAGGTAAATCAAGTCTGTAAGTAACTGGTGGAATCAAACTGTAACATAGATATTTACCACCAGGAGAAATGCGTGTTCTCTACAAACAGATACCAGAGAGAGAAGGCAGTTCCAGCACAGACCCTGTTGTCTTTGATGTAGCCCAGGGAAAATGCCCCAAATGATGGAGTTATAGCTGTGTTATTTAAAGGACGTTCTATTTGTAGGAGGCCCATTTGGGAAACATGAGCTTGCCTATAGAATCTTAACTGCACAAAGTGTGAATAAAACAGATATTCCAAGTAAACGTGTTATTGGTGATAGGTAAGATTTAAGTGTGTATGTATGTGAGACTGTATAACACCTTAATCAAAGAATTGACCAGACAAAACAACTTTTAATTAAGTCTTAGAGCCCTTATTCTTATATGACAAGTTTTCCATTCAGTTTTATTTTTGTGTATTTAGAAAATTGCATGAGTCCCTCTTCAGCCTCCTTTCCAGCCTTTAAATTTAAGGGTGCTTATTAATCAGGACAGTGAACTTTATACAAGTGATTCTGACAAGAGCCCACATTGCAATCAGGAAATGGGATGACAGCCTGGTGTGGAGTGAGATATTTTTCTAAAGCTCCATCAGATAGAGGGACAGTCATAGAATCGTAGAATTGTCTAGGTTGGAAGGGACCTTTAAGATCATCTAGTCCAACCATCAACCTCACCCTGACAAAATCACTAAACCATATTCCTAAGGACTACGTCAACCCATCTTTTGAACACTTCCAGGGATGGTGCCTCAACCACTTTCCTGGGCAGCCTATTCCAATGTCTGATAACCCTCTCCGTGAAGAAATGTTTCCTAATATCCAATCTGAACCTCTCCTGGTGCAACTTGAGGCCATTGCCCCTTGTCCTATCTCCTTTGAATTTGGAAACGAGACCAACCCCCGCCTCTCTACACCTTCCTTTCAGGTAGTTATAGAGCATGATAAGGTCTCCCCTCAGCCTCCTCTTCCTCAGACTAAACAACCACAGCTCCTTCAGCCTTTCCTCATGAGACTTACTCTCCAGACCCTTCACCAGCTTCGTTGCCCTTCTCTGGACCTGCTCCAGCACCTCGATGTCTTTCTTGCGGTAGGGGGCCCAAAACTGGACACAGTACTCGAGGTGGGATCTCACCAGTGCCGAGTACAGGGGCACTCTTGGGTCCTACTCACCACACTGTTCTTGATACAGGCCAGGATGCTGTTGGCCTTCTTGGCCACCTGGGCACACT
>JAOQGH010000019.1:71217460-71243322 GCA_025769975.1 Gallinago jamesoni | reverse complement strand
CAGGGATGGGGCATCCACAGCTTCTCTGGGCAACCTGTTCCAGTGTCTCACCACCCTCACTGTAAAGAATTTCTTCCAAAGACCTAATCTAAATCTCCCCTCTTTCGGTTTAAAACCAGTGCCCCTCTTCCCATTGCTGCACTCCATGATAAAGAGTCTCTCCCCGTCATTCCTGTAGGCCTCCTTTAGGTAGTGGGAGGCTGCTAAAAGGTCTCCCCAGAGCTTTCTCTTCTCCAGGCTTTCTCTTTCTTCATCACGCTTTGCTGCTGTCCCACTGGGACTGAGTCTGGCATGCTCAGTGCCCTACATGTACCACTCCAGGCAGTCCCACACCAGTAGGTGGACAGGATGGGCAGCTCACAGAAGGGGACCAATGGGAGGTCGGTGTTCGACCGAGGAGGGGAGTCCAGTCCTCTGCCTAACACTGCAAGGCCCCTTGGCCAGGGACCACTGTACTCTGAGCTGATCTGTTCCCTCTCCTTTTAGCATTGTATGTGTAGCTTTGATTGATCCCACCTTGCAGTGAGCAGAATGTGGCAATGCTTTCTCACTAAGCTGCCTTCCAGGTCCCAAAACACATCCTTGGCATTCCTGACTTTGTACTGCCATAACACTGTGGTCTCCAGCAGCCACTCAAGCATCACAAAGCTTCCTGCCTCTAGAGGAGAAGTCTTCATTTGGCTTATATTCAGTAATGACTTCTGCTCCCTGCACTGTCCTCTTCCAGAAGTTGATTTAATACATACACCAGTTCTTCTGCCATGCTTAGTGTTAAGCCTGAGGCAAAATAGGGTGAGAATGTGTAGTGTCCTGAATAACGGGCAGCGGAGATGCTGCTTTTCAAGGCTGCCAGGTAGATGTGTCCCACAGTCTGCATGCCAACAGGCAAACCAGGAGTGAGGTTCCATGAGAGGCACTGGGTGCTTATTGTGGTGGGATGATGCCTGCCTTATCTAGAGGTTCCTGTGACCTAAATGCTACCAAGCAAACAGCTTCAAGTTGTGCCAGGGGAGGTTCAGGTTGGATACTAGGAAAAATTTTTACACCGAAAGGGTTATCAAGCATTGGAATGGGCTGCCCAGGGAAGTGGTTGAGGCACCATCCCTGGAGGTGTTCAAAAGACAGATTGACATGGTGCTGGGGGACATGGTTTAGCAATGGGTTTTTTTGTCAGAGTTAGGTTGATAGTTGGGCTAGATGATCTTGAAGGTCCCTTCCAACCTAGATGATTCTATGATTCTATGTCTTTATTTCTGCACAGTTGTCTTCTGTCTAAACACTTTACTCTCCATCAGCTGCCCCTTTTAAGTTGAGAAGAGCAAAGTCCTAGAGCATTTCTAGCTTTCTAGAAATTTCTAGAGCATTCTAGGCTTTTCTCACTACAGCCCCTTCTGAGGACAGCAGCAGCCTGACCCCCGTATCTGCTTCTCAATGGAAATGTAATCGTAGTGTCAAAAAGTATGTGCTTTTTGCATGCACTATTTTTTTATCATTTTTTTCCTACTGGAGACTGAGAGAAGTGTCCAAAATACAGATAGTTAGAATATTGGGGCTTATATAACCCAGTTTCCATGAACTAATGTCAGGATTCCACCCCAGAGAGTGGGCGGCTGTCTGCAATGGTCAGGAAGTGTTCCTGGGAAGGCTCTGGTTTACCACAGAAAGGTATTTTTAAGTCCCTCACATCCTCAGCTAAAACTGGAAGGAGGCTGTACATTTAGTCTATTTTTGGATGTGGGACACACAGGTCACCTGGCGGTCAGTGTGGCGTGGGAACAGGCTGCAGTGATGCACAGAGCATTCAGGCTCACCGAAAAGCACGGCTGCTCCAGCCCGAAGGGACAGCAGAGTGCCCTGCTGCCAGACCCCGCTGGCCTCTCTGCCAGCAGAGACGACACCAACATGGCTTTTCTGCACCTGGCCCCAGGTCAGGGGAGCATTTCAGCACAGGTGTGTGCAAGGCTTAAACATATTTCAAATGCGTTCCTTAATCAAACATGTTTTTGACAAACCAGGACCAGCATGAGGAATCTGCAAATGAAATCAGCCCAATCACGATGCCTCCCAAAAGCTACCCAGAATGACACTGGACTATTTCCTTTCTTAAAAATAGTGTGACCAAATTCAAGATAAAAGTCTGGTGGAAATCAAGGATCAGAACATCAACAAACATTACACCGAAGTGTGCTCAGCAGATACCAGAGCTCACTTTGGCAGACCTCCAGGAATTGATTGTATTTAACGTATCCCTTAAAATTCTCATTAGTAAATGTTTCCTTCCATCCTTTGGGGAATCCCTGCAACCCCCTATGCAGCAGCCCTGCAGAAGGCTATGGTTTCCTGTCACCACTATAGCTTTCCTCTTACCATCTGGGGTTTTAACATGAGCTTTCTGCCTGCCATGTGCCATTTCCAGTGCTCTGCTCCCACCACAGCCCAGGGGTTGACTCCGAGATGACTGTAACCACCAGAGGGTTAAAAGACAGATTGCCAGCTCCACATCTGGAACAGCTTCTTCCCTATTATAATATTTACAGCTGAAAAGTTCAATGTTGTATTTTGGACTGTGATTAGTTTTGATGACAGCTGTTAATAGCCTTCTCCTTGTCATAGGACACCAATGCATGATCTCTCTAGCTGTCCTTAAACAAAAGAGATGTAGGCAAGAACTGGAAAATTGCCATTTTCGTTGTGTTTTCCAAGGCAGCATGTGAGAAGTCATCCTAGGTGTGCTTGCCTTGATGCCTCGGTCAGTGGAAACACTGCTTTAGTGCTTGAAATGTGCAGAAATCACAAGGATGAACCACTGGCTGGAGAGTAATGGCCTGCTCACGTGTATTCACGTGCACAGCACACTGAGGTCAGAGGCTTGCAGTCTTATTTTTTCTTTTGGTGATACACAATGTCAGCTGGCATCTCACTAAGATTAGAGAAGATGCCATATGTTAATCAAGTAATTTCTCCCTTCTTATTCCCAGAGTACCCACAAAGGGATGCTTCAGGGCAAGAAGTTCAGTGAATGTAACCTATGGAAAATAAAACCATGGGCCTTCTCTCTTTGCCATGTTTTAAAGAATAAAGTCTTATTCTTTGCCAGGCAAAAGCTGATGTATGCACACACTGCGGGAGAATGCTTTAGGTGGATTGATGGCAAAAGTAATTCGTTCAATAGTGAAAGTATATGGTACCAAAGGCCATGTTTTATGCAAGGTTGCTTGCATTTATTTATCTTATAATGAATACTAGCTAGAAGGATATTAAGAAGGCAGCACTACCTAGAATAAAAATAAATTTGCATAAAATTACAGCCAGAAGTGCCAGAGCAGTGTCTGGGTCTCCTAAAATAAACCACGGAGTTTTGATGTCCATGTGTGTCCATCCACTGGGGGATGTATGCTACAGTGTCCCAGACAGTTATAGTCAGGAACGTGGGTGCTCAGACTCCTAAAGAAACAGAGCGCTTTTTTGTGCTTAAGGAACTGACAGATCACCTGAAGGATTTTAAGCAATAAAACCTTCCGGGGAAAAAAAAAAAACAAAAAACATGGAACAAGAAGAAAAGAACTTTGAGAACAAATCTGGGTTTTATTTCCATGCAAATAATACTACTGTTATATCATAGTTTCCAGTCTTTAATCTAGAAACAAAATGTATCCATCCTCCACTGAAATAATCCAAACATTGGGTTTTTTCATACTAGTGCTACAGAAGATGTTTTCTATTCATTAACACAGAATAATGGGAAGTTGCTTTCATGTAACAAATTCTACCATAATTATGAGGATTTAAGAGTATTTCCGCAAGTGAGGAAAAGCTCCATAAGAAATTTTTGGTCTCATGCCTTCACAGTTGCTTCAGGTTTTTGAAATATCAGCCTGATGTTCTTCAAAGAGTGACACAGCCTTTTTGTGTGAGTTGGCATATCTAAAAGTCTCACATCTGTAAAACATCCTTCCTAGACTGAGGACACTGTAGGGAGCAGGAAATGAGAATTTTGATTCAAGCCAAGCAATTGTTTTCCATAAATATGAAGAAAAGTGCCATGTGAGGTATACCAGAATCATCTGATGAATTCAACGGAAAGAAAAGTGTGGAGATTTTTCCTAATGCAGAAATGTTATGTTTTAACACTTTGATGTTTCAAAATACCTGGTTTTGCTGCAAAATTATAGTGATTTCAGAAATAAAAGTGCAGGGAAGCATTACCGAAACAGTACATAATCTATGAAAAGAACAAATAAGTGTTTTTAAATGAACTATAGTAAAAAGCTTTGTTTTGTCTCTTTCCTGAAAAGCTTTCTATTCTTATGCAACACCTACCAATTTCCATCTCCTCTATCCACTGGCACTGTCCTGCATCTATTTCCTAGTCTTCTCATTTAGCAATATAGACCCAGAAACCCAACCTTGGTCCAACACTGGCTCAGTGTGGCCATGTCTTTCTTACATAGGCTACACGATAATGTTTGCTGTCACATTCAGTAACATTAAAGTCACATGCATTGTATTATTACAGCATTTGGGAATTTTTTAAAACAAATTTAAATTTGAGGCCTGGAAAATTATTTCTGTCCTCAAATTAGCTGTGGAGAAATTACCCCTTAAAAAAGACTCTTATGAAGATTCTCCCCAAAGCCCATCTGATCACAAAAAAAAACAAGATAGTCCAGTGCTTCAGGCATTGAGCTCCATCTCCCATCTGCAACGTGATTAAGTTGCACTCAAAGACTTCTTATGATGAAAAATAAGCACACTCTTTATGCAAAGCTAAAAATCTGTTTTTAAGATAATTGAAATCCTACCAATCTAACAACAGAATTGGTTTTAGTCTTAGTCAAATTATTAAAGAAAGGAGAAAAGGAACAGTATGACATAAAAAGTTTCCAGAGTAATAGTTTCAGGTCAGTTAGTTAAAGGTTAAGTCTTCCTAGTACCTGCCCCTTTCTCTGTTCTTACAGACATGCCTCCACAACCCCTTTGGATCAGTCCTGGAAAGAGATAAAAGATATGGCAAGTCATCAGTGTTTCCAGATGCTCATCAGGGCAAATATTAGGTTGATGGTGAGGGTTTCTTCCCTTTGCTAGGAGGAGTGTGATGTAGACAGTGATGGCTTCCTTCTCTTTAGCTTTGAGATCACTTGAGGCAATTTGTATATATTTTCTAACACCGTTTATACCTTGGTCTTTCTTCGTGGGTGTGTAATTCCATCTTAGATACAAATTTATATGGAGTGTATTATAGATACTTGTTCTTTGTTCTTTTTGTTGCTCATAAGGTAGTTTTGTCCAGCTCTAGGTCTGCATATCTTTAGCTGACCATTGCAAATTTGCTCTTAGCCATGGGATCTTCAGAGCCAGCCCATGGCCCATCTCTTGTCATCCCACCCTGTCCTCCTGTGTCCCTCCTTCCAGGATTCAGCTGTGGCATCAAGCCTGCCTTCCTCTGCGCTGAATCACTACGGTGGAGTCATAAATATTTCTTCCTACAGAAAAAAACGGCTTGGTACTGCTGTCTGAAAATTGTAGCTACACCATATGATTAATCAAACGTGCAGAAGTAAGACAAATGGGGCGAGTATACACAGAGCCTGACAAGTCCTAAGGGCCTTGCAACAAAGCTTGGGACCAGTTACTAGCAATGGCAATACTGCATTTACTGTGCTGCAGGGCTACAATGCTAGTTATATTTTATTTGTCCTGTCTATAGCCTGTGTAAACACACACAGACAAATACTGAAATAGCAAGTGCTTCCAGATGTGCACACTCACATTCTCTGGGACTAATAATGACACACTGAAAGCTAATTTGGTTTCCTAACATTTGTCGGTCAAGACTTCAATGACAAGTCAGGAGAATGTGAAAAAGCTTGTCATTATTATAATTACCAAGCTCCAGTTTTACATCTGTTCTAGAGAAAGGCTGGTGGACATGAAGACTTCACCCTGGAGACAGGTCCAAGCGGTCAAATCAGTGTCCAAGAGATGAGGCTGTGAATGCATTCATTCTGCTGAAGGTAGATAAACTAGTGGACCGTGTTGTTACCTGGCTCCTAGTGTTCAATGTGATTTAACTGGCATTTGCTAGATGAGGATCTTCCAACATTTCCCTTCCAGTTTTCTGAGGTACCTCTAATGCAACAGGACAAACTTGTTTAAAATGCTTACGTCTATGCTGAAAGTGGTACATGTCACTGGGGAGTCAGGAGCGAAGAGCTGGCACCTGAAATGCCCAGATACCCTCCTGTGCTCACGTTCCCCAGCATTGTGCCCCTGGTTGAACAAGCAGAGTTTGTACCAGAGCAGCACGAGACTGGCTGCAGACTGTGGAGCCAGTCATGGGTTCAGGTACGTTTGAGGGCTCTTTGAGCAGCCCCAGAAAGCTACCAAAATCCCCAGATGTTTACCGTTGCTCTCATAATCTGGTGGCCTCACAGGAGACACGGGAGAGTGAATGGGCAACATGGCTGGACACATGTTCATCCCCAGCAGTCAGTCTGGTCTGCTCAGAGGAGAAATGTGCTGACAGGACTTTGTGGGTATAATGCTTTGCATGGCAGCAGTTTCCCTGACAGGACCATCAGTCCAGCATCACACCAAATACAGGCATCAGTTCTCTGAGACCTTGAAATCACTAATGCATCGCTTCCCCCTTCCCTTGCCCCTCACCAGGTGTTTTTCATGGAAACTACCACATAATGTCAAGGAGCCAGTGTCTCCTCTTGCTCCTCACAAGGTTTTATCACCACCCCAATTTACTGCGGTGTCCTCTGGCTGAGCAGTTCCCCGTGTCATCACCAGCTCTGCGGCTGAGGACACGATTCAGTGGAAACTTGCACACTGCCTTTCCACTGCCAGGGGACAAAACTCTGCTAAACAAGCATTGTGATACGTGTATTTCCGACTTCCCACAGAAACCCAGGGCGCCAGGCGCCCTGGCATCAGTCGTGCCCTTTCCGCCCTCCTCCTCCTTTCACCTTGCAGTGGGAATTATTGTGAAAGTGCGTGCGTGCACCTTGTTGGCAGCAGCTGCGTGAAGTCTTCTTGTCTTGGGGCTGAGCAGGACAAATTGGGCAATGGAGGAAGCGGAGCTGTCATCATTCCCGAGCTCGCTAGATGGCCCCGTCCGCTGCGGAGAAACTCTTCCTCCGCCGTGTAAAATCTGCGTATGCCTGCGGTGGTAGGGATTTTCTTACTACCGTTTTCCTGGTTTTGGAATAGCTGGAGCTGGAACCCCTCTCCTTGGTTCTTCCCCGCTGTGGTAGATCCGTTTCTGTCCCCTGGGCAGTGGCGGTATGTCTGGGGAGCAATCCTTTCCAATTACTAAAGCAAGCCATATAGCAAGCAGCAAGAATGGGAAGGAGAAAGGGAAGCTAGTATGTGACCTTCATGATAATACTCTCTTTGTACAAACTGGTGCAGGAGCACAAGTGAAGGTTAGCACTTGGGGCCATTCTGCAGTGCTCCCCAGGTCCACTGAGGTATATTTAGCATGTATATCTGAAGTTTTGTTGTTATTATTTTTATTAGGGGACAAAACTCTGCTAAACAAGCATTGTTGTATGTGACTCCACACAATCTGTTACGGGAAGAGCCAAGGCTCAGCAAAGGAGAAATGCATGCGGGAGTACTAAGGGGAAATGAGAAAAGAGAAAATAGCTATGGGCTGTGCGTGATGAACCGGACATTTAGCACTCTCTATTAAAAAGCTGCATCTCTCTGAGATGTTTCCTTGATCCCCCTGGCCACAGTCTTTGAGCGCACTCCTGCCAAGCAGGTGTCTACAGCAATACTGATTTCAGGGATAGGAGTTTGAATTACAAAGGGAGGAAGGATTCAAAGTCAGGGCCAAGTTACCAGAGTGCATCACCTTACCGTGTTCCACATGAGCCACAGCCCTCCACAAATATAGGTAAAGCACAATTTCAACCACCTCCCTGGAGGATTAAGAGATTACATATAGGGTACACCGAGTTGTCTGCTGGGTCATAGCTGACTGGTTAGCTATACTTGTGCTTCTGGGTGAAAACAATCCATCCACGATTACCTACAGCATGTTCATGGACATGAAAAACTGAACATGGCTTCCCCCAATTCTTGCAGGTGTTCTGTCAGACAAACACACTCTCCTCCTTTGTTCTGTGTCTTTTTTATGCTGAGTGTTGGACCTCTTCACATTTGAAATTGTACCAACCTGTTCCGAAGCAGCAGCATCCCTCTGCTTTCTTTCCCAACTGTCTCTAACACCAGAAAAGCAGTGGTGAGGCAGTTTCCCTGGTACCTTTGGAAATTGTTCCTACTCTCAGTCTCAGTGGCACACACCTCAGCCAGCCATAGGTAGAAATAATCTGAAAACGTGACAGTGAGAGCTGGGACAGAGGGCCAGGCAGGAGCCATCCTCTGTGACACCAGCGTGCCCACCAAGCTCTGTGTGGGACAGCAACAACCTCCTCAGCTGAGCCTTCACATCCACCGTTGTTGCATGACGAGCCTTTCCAAGGCAAGTAGATGTACCTGTAATCTTTAGGCTTACATTTCAAGCCATCCAAAAGTAGCATCGATCAGGCAACTCCCATTTCCCCATCTAAATTGTGGTTCATGTCCTTCTACAAATCAATCCAAGCAGAGTTTTTGGAGCTCAGGACGAGATCATTCCCAGGTTCCCGTATTTCACAGAAACAGAGTTTTTCAACTCTTGGCCTCAAGACGTTGGTACTTTCCAAAGAGGACTTGCCAGTGAAGAAGACAGGAACAAGGGAAATGCAGGAGAACTTTCTGACCTTGATGCTCCAAGTCCCAAACACATAGCAGAAGGCATGCAGTGGGTCAACGAGCAGAGACCAGAGCAGCCCTATAACTAGAAGGCCACCAGAGTGGCCTTCAGTTTCAGTTTGGATCACTGGGGAGGAGCCAGGGAGGCTTACAGGCATGGCTGGTTTGGGCACATTGCTCCTTCTTACCAGTGTTAACATAGCATGAGGTGGCAAATATCAGCAGACCTGTGCCAGCATTGCAAAGGGCCTCTTTGTGACCGATAACAACAGCTGACATGAATATGAGAAGACCAAAAAAAAAAAAAAGAGATTTAAAAAGTATAGGAAAGTGGAAAGAAATGGTGCCATGAATGTTTCACACTGCTAATGAGGCAAGTTTTGTTAGAGCAGGGCATGACCAGCAAACCCACAGCTCCTGCAGGGACTGCCGGGCTGGCGGGAGCTTGCACGCTGGCTGCAGGGTGCACACCAAGAGGCCAGCCAGCAGCGGAGCTGGGAACCGCAGGGAGACCCAGGGAGCTCAGCCACAAATGAGGCCAATTACAAATGAGGGAGAAAGCATTTAGGCAGTTGGTGGTGTCCATCTGGTGCTTAGTGAGTACCCTGCCAGCGCTTTGGCCAGTCGTCTCGACAGCCTGCACTCCCAACTGCCCTCATCTAGCGGCAGTCGTAATGCAGCCGAGGCTGTTCCAGCTCCCACAATATTGTTGCTGCTCTCGATTTCTATGCCTTATTTCATGTAAGGGCTCTTCAATTTCATTTCATTTTTAATCTGCCCATTCCAAAGCACTGGGAGAAAGTTTCCTACTTTTCCTACTTTAATCTGTCTTTGGCAGATTAATGTAGTTACCCTGTAAGCCTTGAGTCAGAAAGACACTTTGACATGGGCTTACATCCAGTTCACCTATTCAAACTACTGCAACTATATACACACCTACAGTTTAATGCCTGTTTATCTATTTTGTTTAAATTCAAGGCTTTGAGTACTGCTCTATCATCTACTGCCCTATCACTTCAACCATAAATATCCATAGATTAAGTCCCTTTAAACAATAAAGCTGGAAAAGTGTGCATAACTATACACCAATTGGCATGGAAATGACAGGAGACAAACTTTCAGAAGTACCTTCATCCCATTTTCAAGACGATCTCCGTTACTTTTAATCTTTTTTGTAAATCCCTGAAGGTGCTTACTTCCATCTTTTGTAACTTAAAAACTACACAGTAATTTCTTAGCTTCCCATGCCCAGAGGATATACACAGTTACGTGCATGAAGTCAACTGTCAAATGGGATATAACCTTCTCAATAATATGGGCATCTGTGAGAAACTGGGACAAGGACCTAACAGCATCTGTGAAGCCTTTGCCCTTGGTCTCATGTTGTTGTGAAATTTTAGACAAAGCAAATAAAAATGTTCCGTCACTGCTGTAAACCCGAGCAGATTTTCACAATGGACATGGATTTATTATTGCCCATTCTTACAAGACTTTATTTTACTTGAATGCCTTGTTCAAATACCAACAAAAAAAATAGCAGGCCCAGAAAGGAGATGAGGGGGTCAGTCGTATCCATAAAACCAAGAAAGTTCACAAGTTTGGCAAGACTCACCTGAGGTTTTCCCCAGGCCAGGATCCTTGAGCATTAAGATCACTGTGGGACTTAAAACCAGACAAAATAAACCATTTAGACTTTAGGAAAGTCCTGCAAACCCTCTTTTCCCCTGTTACATAGCAGGAATTTCCAGAGATGTGACATGGACCAGCCCTCCTTGCTACCTCATCCCTCAGAACCACCATTCCAGGTGTAGAGATTCTTGGCAAAGGTGAGGAGACCCCTGGGAGGATATTTTTATAGTCATGGGATCCACTGAAACCACAGAAAGTGAACCAGCTTCTTATGACCAGCCAGACCCTCCCCGGGATCACAGCCAGGAACCCGTCAGGCTACACTTGGCTTTCCTCAGCCTGCTGCAGGAAGAATAATGAACTGAGTGCAAAGTAATTTATTAGAAACTAGGGTCTTAGCACTCTGCTAGATGGCTTTGAGGTTCTCCTCTGTATTTACTCTCAGCAATTCCGTCCCTTGCCACGTCTCTGCTGTGTGCTATGGCCAGCTGCGGGCCAACCATCAAAACGTAGACCCTGGCATGCTTTTAAAGGTTCTCTTAAAAAGGAAAATAATCCCTTTTCTAACCCATCCTGGGCTGCAGGTGCTCTACTGGCCGGTTTTTGCTCCCCTGAACCGAATCAGCCCAGATGTCTGCTTTATCCTGACTTAGAAGCTCTGCAGCTCTTGGAAAGTCCAGGGGTCAAGAATTTCACCCGTCCGAGACCCACGCAGGCAGGAAGCCATCAGCTGACTCCTGCCACAAACACGCAGCACAAAGTAAGACAAACTTTGCAGCTTCCCACAAGTAAAATTGTGTCTCGTTCCAACTTTCCATGAGGCAGTAAGGGGGACTTGCAATCCATTGTGGCAAAAAAAAGGAGGGCATTATCATGTTATTGAATTCACTCTCCTTTTCTTTAATTCCCACTCCAGCACCGTAAGGGATCAGACAGGAATGACTCAGGTGTGGCTGATGTTAAGTAATGTGGAGAAAAGGGCTGGAAAAGTAAACCCCAAGCAATCTCAGAGCACTTTTTTCCCACTCGTTTCCTCATTCACACAGCTGTGTAGCTGGCTCTGTTCACCAGTACAGCTGAGAAACAGCCCCACACTTCCAGGGATCTCCCTTCAGACTCACAGATGCTGTCCAAGCACAAATTCAGTCTCACAATTTCTCCTCAGCATGGGAAGCTGTCTTACACCACAGATGAATAAGGTGCTCGTGATTCCCTGAGCAGGTGGAGAGGGGTCTAGGGACTGGTTTGGTGAGATTTCCAGTTGAAATTGCAGCATAGGGAGTGCAGCGCCCAGCTCTTCTCAGTCCTTCCCTCTGCAGGTAGAAACTCATGAGATGCATATGATGAAAGAAAAATGTAATTGTGAAACTCAGAATTTAAAAATAATATGGGCATTGTCCCTGAGAGGCCTGGATGGTTATATGTCCTCTGTTCTTCTAACTGTGGGATGAGATTAGGCCGTTGTAGATGACCTGTGTTCCTAGCAATAGAAAACCAGGCTCTGGGTGGCAGAGATAAAACTAGAGCAGTCAATTCTAGAGTACAGTCTGTAATTCCTCAGCTTTCTACAACTCTCAATGAGTTCCAGGATGCTGTGGACTTGCTGCTTCCACCCACCCACCTTCTGCTTCTCCTGGGGTGGTAAGCAATTTTCTTTAGCTAAAATTCATTCATCATTTTATGGCATAATTTCATTGTTGCCTGGCTGAACGTGGCTAGCGGGAAAAAGCACTTGGCTTTGCTCACCCAGATGCAATTGCCACCATAGCCCCACCTTGCACTTGTATGCCAAAAATTTGTGCTGGGATTCTGTGAAAGGAACGGCACAAAGCTCTCCATGTGCCCAAGAGGACCAGAGGCCTCCCCAAAAGCCCTTGCCAGCAGTAGCAGCACCACCCACCAGCCCGGTGGACACTCAGAGAAAATGACAAGAACAATAGCAGGAAATGTCTAAGGGTGGAAACAACAAACTGAGCACAGCCCTCGTTTCTGGGGGCTTCCTGATTGGCTTGATTTGCCTTGGCAGGAGCACTTTGGATAACCTTGGAGTTATCCCACCAGGGCAAAACCTCTCCCCAGCGAAGCTACGTCTGTTCCAGTGCTTTCTGAGGCGTGAGGACGCTTGCTGCCAAGCATAAATAAATAAATAAACAAGCAAAATACAAAAGCTCCAAGGTAGATCAGACAGATGAAGGGGGATCAGGACTCTGCCATCGCTGTGCTCAGGGCAGCAGCAGCAGCTTGGTGCATCCCTTGTCGCTCCCAGTGGAGAGTCTGTCCGTTCCCACAGGACACGTTCCTCACCTCGCATCAGCCTTCACCCTAGAAAAATGGACTGTGAGTTCCTGTAAGTGAATGACACCAGAGGACAGATTGGCAAAGCTCAAATCCAAGAAACTTGTTTGCATCAAGAAACAAACACAACAAGTTACAGATCCTATTGGGTGTTCCCCTTCCTGCCCCACTGCTTTTTTTCTGTCCCTGCTGTCCAAGTCGCTCTTGGCAAGCAGTGCAGGGGAGTGCATTTGTCTATTTGTGAGGGGCACAAGGTACGGGGAATCTTTAAAGGGACCTAATAAAGCTCAGTGCCTGAGGCACGCTGACTGCCAGCTGCACATACCCATCTAACTCCATTGGCAAGGGCTCCTGAGGGCCCTTGCAGGTTCAGGCAGTCATGACTAAAGCACAACACAAAAGGCAAGGAAATGTTTTTTTAAACTATGTCCAAGGGAGGCAGATAGAATCCCTTTCCATGCAGCTTTCCATGGTAGTAAGGTATCTGTGTTTTAACAACCACAGGACAGCCAGGATGCAGGGAAGGTGTCATCACACCAATTATAATACATTTATTTGGGTTTTCACATTTTCAAGGTAACAGCTTGAATTTTCTGGGCTTCATTTTCATTTTCAGTATTATTTTCAGACTACAGTCAATCAATCACGTGGGGTACCATAGGTTAGAGTGCTGGGTGCTGGGCAGAATTTACCTCTTACACCAACAAGTAGGCTCATAAGCACCACGTTCCTTGAAACAGCACATTTTAATCCACCACTGCAGAAGGTAAATAGATAGTGCCTTGTTTGCACCACAGGTCCATTACAAAGTCCATGCAGTCACTAGCAGCAAATCTGAGTCAAGTCAAACGAATATCATAGAAACCTCAGATGTACGGTGAGTATCTATAATTAATATTACTCGCTAACAGATCTACCAGGGATGGTGCTCTGCCTCAGCAGATGAAGAAGAGTCAGCTGGAATCTGGTGTGGAAATAATCTGTACAGGAGCTCAAGGAAGACAAGAAATGCCAATGGGGAGGGGGAAGGAAAGCAGCCTATATCAGGAAAAGGCTTGTCTTTCACTCAGCGTGCACACACCTACATATAGATGTAATAGGGCAAATCCACAAATCGTAGCATTTTCAGGTGTGCTCTCAGCTATTTCCACTTAAGCTTGGACTGTAATATATCTAACATACACATTAGCAACCAGTATATACTTTCCTTAAATCCTTTAATCTTCTCATTGACTTGAATGGGCATTACAGTGTGCTGATAATACTGTGCTTTCTGGTGCTGGTGTTTAGCTAGGCACCTGGTATGAACAGTAAGACCAGGGATACTGTAATGTAGCTCAGTGCATCATTTCAAATAATTTCTTCAAAGTAGAACCCTTGTTGCACCCAGAGTGAAACTTTGGTGCACATCTTCATGGCAATGAAGGACTTCTGCATCTTATAACCACAGCTTGAAAATTAGAATTGCTGTGACTTTTTTTTTTTCACAGCTCTACTGTTTATCTTAACAAAGATCTTGAGTTTGCTAAGAGCCATGTGGTGCTGCAGAGAAATAAACAAATACTGATGTAATCGCTTCTATGTTGTACTAGCATCCATTCCAGGCAATTTAAGTAATAGGTACATCAGAGGAAGAATAATATTTACACCAAAAATATTTAAATCCTTGAGACTGAAAAAAAAAAACCCAATCCAAAACAAGTGGAAAGAATTGTCACTTCAAGCTGAGCAAGAGAGGAAAAATACAGTTCAGAAAAAAATTCAGAAGGGAAAAACCGGCAGCACACACTTTAGTCTGCTGTGTGTAGACTGGCTACAGAGAAAGTCTTTTCATTAGGTCAGTTGTGAGCTCTGTAAAATGGCAGACTTTCTGCCAGACATTCCTTTTCCTCAGAAAGTTTGGACATATATATCTTTGCTGGTATTTGTATGGCACTGCCGACAAGGGCTTTTCTGAGCATCCCCGTGGAGGGGCTGAGTCGTGCACATCCCACGTCGCTGCTCCCTTCACCCTGGGTGATCAGAGCTGCAGATCAGCACAGCCCAAGGAGCCCTGTGCACTGCATGGGCTCACACTCTGCATCAACACCCCTCTGCTTCCACTCTTCTCTGAGCAAAAGAGACACCGACACAGCTCAGGGAAACATAGAGGG
Organism: Gallinago jamesoni; assembly: GCA_025769975.1. Taxonomy (NCBI): domain Eukaryota; kingdom Metazoa; phylum Chordata; class Aves; order Charadriiformes; family Scolopacidae; genus Gallinago; species Gallinago jamesoni. The sequence goes on along the minus strand of JAOQGH010000019.1, from coordinate 71,228,476 downwards.
GAAAAAAAATATTGCCACGTGTCTCCAAAACTCATTAACTCTTTTCACTCAGGAACTTTTTCCCAGGTCCTTCCAGGTGAAAGTTCTATACGCAAACTGAAAATGGCATCATACTAACAAGACAGTCCCTCATTGGTAGTATAGTCAGGCATCTTTCAGCATCAACGGCAGCGTTAGTGCAGCCTGTATCATCATTTCCTGGTGGTTACTGCAAGCAGAAATGCACCTGAAAATGAGTGATAATTTTTAGGGAATTATGTTTTTATATATGTGTGTGTGTGTGTGTATAAAAATATATACACCTAACATATATCATGTTATATGTCATTTTATATATATGTGATAATATATAATAGAATATATATAATACTCTGCAGTGTGAGCACGAATGGACCCCTTCCTTTGAAATGTGGATGTTCCCATCAGCTGCAGCTGATGCTTAGATATTCCCCTTTCTACAATGTTTATAGAAGTTCTAATGCTGCTGCACACTTAACCCCAGAAGCGGGGAAGGATCTTGGTCCCGTGTGAAGTATGGTCCCCTATGATTTGTTGACCTCTCTGTACTGAGAAGGACAACCTTTACTGAAGGTGACAAGAGAGCCAGCCCACAGATATGAAAGTCTGTTGAATGGTCCAAAGTGAATGTCCTTGGTTTTCGTGAGGGAGAGAGGAGGAAAAGAGAAAGGACAATGAGGAGACCGTACACATGGGAATGATGTTCTAATAGGAAAGGAACTGACATGATTGGAGAAGTAGTAAATGGAGACTGGTTGTGACAGAAGCATCTGCAAACCAGCATCACCAAGTCCCCAGACACTACTGTGTGTCCCCACCAGAGCTGATGTCCTGATGTCTGCCAGGCACTCCTCTTGTGCTGTCCCACATGCCCTTGCCTTTCACTGCAGTGGCCCATGGGTGACTGAGAGGGAGCAGAGGGTTGGTCTCTGCAAGACTTGCTGTGCAAGACCCTCCTCGTCTCCCTGGGAAGTGCTGATGGGAGCACAGAGAATACCTCCCCGGGTCTCGTGGTCCAAGGGCAGGAGGCCAGAGCAGGTGGTTGAGGAAAAAGCTGCAGTGACCTGAGGTCCAGGCAGAAGAGAAGGTGCTTGCTCCAGCCCTAGCTAACAGCACTGCCTTTAAGCCTGGCCTCCGATGTGTTTTGCTTTTCAGTGCAGCCCTGCTTGCTGTGTGGGCTTGCAGAAGTTTATTGCATTTCTGCCATGGTCCCTCCAGAAGCTGCTGTAATTTTCTATGAGGATAGAAAATGAACAGCCGGTGTCTGTCTGCAGTTTCTGCTGTGGACAGCCACTTAACCTGGAGGTTACAGGGCCCACCTTGCAGCAGCTGGCTGCTAGGGTGTCCTCGTGGCCATTCTGCTTCAACCCAAGGGGCATAAATCTGGTGTCGTGCTCTCCCCTGAGCTCCCCATGACCCCAAGCAGCTCAGCTCTCACCTGACATCATTGTAAATCAGAGACAAAAAGTGTATTCCCAGTCTGTCCATGGGAGGCTGAAATCTTCTTAAAGGGCAAAGGGCAAATACTTTTAGTGATTTTTTAATTTTTTTTTATTTATTTATATTTTTTTTTAACTTCCCTTCATTTAACAAGAAGGCGGAGATAAAACTCACACCCTTTTCCAGGCTTCCTGCCTTCTCTGGAAATGCTGCTAGGTAACTGAATGTGTGGCTGCAGTAAACCAGTACGTATACAGGAATTGCACAAAAACATCCTCCTTCCGTGGCAGCTTTGCGATACGGGTGCTGCATAAGGTCACACGTTGGTTTTGGTCATACATCCTCCCTAACCTTGGGTAACACTGCAGCGGCCAGCGCTGCTGTATTTTGGAAGAATACAGCAAAATACTCAACCATCAGCGCCCCCACCCCCTCCATACACACACACTTTGCCTTCCCTCTATTTCTTGGACCTCTCCCAAGATATAAATAACGCAGTCCACTGTACAGCTGAGCTGCTGGCATCTGTTGCTAAACCTAAATGAATTTTCATGTGCATAGCTGCCATGTGCCAGAAAACTGTTTTTCACGGGGCTGGCCGCACCTGTGATGCTTTTCTAGTCTCTGGGTGCGTGCTGCCGTGTATGGGAACTTTGTGCCCGGGAGAACTGCACGTGCGACCCTCATTCACCCAGGCCATGTCTTCTGATACGTACCCTTCAACCCCAGGTCCCATCACGATCACCGTGGCCTTTCCGGAGCCTGTTCCCCGTGATCAAGGTGTACCCTGAAGTACACCTCAGTGGTAGGAGCAAAGCACAGCGTGGGAAGTGGAGAAGATTTCATGACAGAAAGCCACGTCTGTCCCTTCTACTCTTGTGTGTCCACAGGCATCCCAGGGACAACTTCCCTGGTGCTTGTCCTGCTAAGTTTATTTACAGCTGTGGGAAAGCAAGGGAGTCACTGCAGGGTTGGATGCCTTCCCCAAGTCTTTGCACCTCCACCATTCCAATTACAAAGTACAGCACAGGTGTCCTCTCTCAGATGGCTGTTTTATCTTCCCTGCCTTTCTCCTAGCATTCCCAATGGGTACTGAACAGTGAACCACAGACGATGCATCCCTACACTAGTAGAGTAATTCCCATTTGTTGTCTGGTGTGACTCCCCGTCTATCCGGACACGGAGAGCTGTTTGTCTGGTTTTGTGAAGCCCAAGCATTTTATATCAATTGTGGCTCTCACTTCATTTACTTTAAAGTTTTGGACACTGCACCAAGAGGCTCCAGAAATAGGCTTGCCCTCTCTCTGGGCTGGGAGGGAAGAAGAAAATGATAGCAATAGTGAAGAGGAGAGATAAAATCAGTTTTCAGCAGGAGGAGCCTAAATACCCATTTTCATCTCACAGGGCTGGGCCATGAAGCTAGGACATTTGTGCCATTTGTTTTAAACACAAGTGCTCCAAGAGCTGGATGACGCAAAGGCCAGACTCCGCCAGAGCAGGTTAATCCATCAGGCTCTTAACTTGGCTGGTCAGGGAATTAGAGGGACCGGGTGAGATCTGCCAGGGCCTACCTGAGGCCTGGTCAGGAGCACAAATGGGAGCTTTCAGATCAAAACACCAGTGTAAGCAGACAGAAAGAAAATAAGTAGACTTTTCACTCTTTCACCTCTTTGGCCACTGACCAGGGAACTGGGTTCAGACCAGAGCTTTTTTTTTTTTTTCTTTTTTCCCCTCCATTTCCCAAAGGAGGGTCAAGTCATGTGCTCCTCCGCTGTAAGGGCAAGCATCCAAGATATGGTGATTCACTGATTTCCAGTCAGTGATCTGCCCTCTCCTGAGGCAGTGGGAAGATTTTAAGGCTGGAGACGTCTCCTGTTTGAAGAAGACTGGAAGAAATTGGTGGTGGAAGGCTCACACTTGTAAAGTCCACAAACAAGTATAGGGTCTAAATGCCATGGTGGCAAGAAGTTGTGTGTTCAGATGACATGGTGAGATGATACTGGAATGAGATAATAAGCTTCTAAAATAGAGAGAAAGCAGGTCATGAAAAAGTGATTCCAGCTGGAGGAAGAGTCACCCCAGAGAGCACCGGATGTGCCTGTGCTTGGGAGATTTAATGCTGCATCAGGCAATCCAACCACAAAAATTAATATAGAAACACAGTGTTTCTTTGGCAAGGAAAGGGACTCAATCATACAACTTTGCAATTTCAGGTGAAAGCATTGGCATTATCTTGACACTAAACCTTCTGCTTCTGGAGCAGGCAACATTTCACTAACTAACTCAGGGCAATAATTGTTGGGGTTTACACTTCATCATGTTTAGCTCAAGAAGTCCTGTGGCCAGTGCTTTCCTTGCTGGCCCTGATGTGTCTAACCTACCAGGGATTAGCCTGGTCCTAAATGAGGCAGACATAAAATATCAATATACGGCTTTCTTTCTATGCATGTGTGTGTATGCATTTATTTCAGACAGCAAAGAAAATTATAGAGAGTTTTTCTTCTCTTCCCAAGTTCATCATGGATTCACCATTGGAAAATCATGTTTGACTAATCTGATAAGCCTTGTATCAGATAGAAGATGGGTAGATGAGGAGAGAGCAGTGGATGTTGTCTGCCTCAACTTTAGCAAGGTTTTTGACAGTCTCCGATAACATCCTCATGCGTAAGCTTAGGAAGTGTGGGTTAGATGAGTGGACATGAGGTGGAACAAGAACTGGCTGAATGGCAGAACTCAGAGGGTTGTGATCAGTGGTGCAGAGTCCAGTTGGAGGCCTGTAACTAGTGGTGTTCCTCACGGGTCAGTACTGGGTCCAGACTTGTTCAACGTATTCATCAATGACCTGGATGAGGGGACAGAGCAAGTTTGCTCTCAGCAAGTTTGATGACGATACAAAACTGGGAGGAGGGCTGACACACCAGAAGGCTGTGCTGGCTTTCAGCAAGACCTGGACAGGCTGGAGAGTTGGGCAGAGAGAAACTAGATGAAATTCAACAAGGGCAAGTGTAAGATGCTGCACCTGGAGAGAAATAACCCCATGCACCAGTCCAGGTTGGGGGCTGACCTGCTGGAGAGCAGCTCTGTGGAGAGAGAACTGGGAGTTCTAGTGGACAAGTTGACCATGAGCGAGCAATGTGCCCTTGTGGCCAAGAAGGCCAACGGTCTCCTACGGTGCATTAAAAAGAGCATGGGCAGCAGGTTGAAGGAGATCATCCTCCCCCTCCACTCTGCCCTGCTGAGGCCACATCTGGAGTACTGTGCCCGGTTCTGGGCTCCCCAATTCAGGAAAGACAAGGAACTGTTGGAGAGAGTTCAGCAGAGGGCTACAAAGATGATCAGGGGAATGGAGGATCTCTCTTATGAAGAAAGGCTGAGAGATCTGGGTCTGTTTAGCCTGGAGAAGTGAAGACTGAGAGGGCATCTCATTGATGCGTATAAATATCTAAAGGGCAGGTGTCAAGAGGATGGGGCCAGAGTCTTTCCAGTGGTGCCTGGTGACAGGACAAGGGGCAACAGGCACAAACTGGAATCCAGGAAATTCCAGGTGAGCATGCGGAAAAAAATCTGTACTTTGTGGGTGGCAGAGCCCTGGAACAGGCTGCCTAGAGACGGTGTGGAGTCTCCTTCTCTGGAGATATTCAAAACCTGTCTGGGTGCGCTCCTGTCCAGCCTGCTCTGGGTGACCCTGCTTTGGCAGGGAGGTTGGACGAGATGACCTCTGAAGGTCCCTTCCAACCCCTGCCATTCTGTGATTCTGTGATCCCATGATTCTGTGATCAGCTGGTACTGGGATCCAACTTTTGCTTGGTGAAGGGAATGCTTTCCCTTCCTGTGTATTCAGGAAGATTCGTACAGATTACCAGAGCAACTCATTCAGCATTGTCCCTGAATCTCCTTTCCAAGCATTGATTGGTGATAATGTATTCTCAGTCTTTCAAGTCACGGAGGTTTGCCTTTTCAAAGATACTAATTAAGTTTGCTGCTCTTGATTATCATCTTCACTCTGTTAACAACAGCCTTTTGGAAATCGTAAGATGTGCACTGCCGGCTTTCCTCTTTGAGAGTGATCCGTTCAAAAAGAATGAGCTCTGCAGAAGGACTGAAATAAGAGGCATTGAATTACTCAGCTCTGGAATCCCATTTCAGAGCCTGCAACAGATCCAAAATCAAGCAGGTTTTTGCCACCAGCACTGGCTGTGTGTCGATATACAGTGACATCCACAAACGGTCCAACTGGCTTTGGCAGAACTCACAGTGTTTGCTAAGAAGACTAAGCCAACGTGGAAACTAAAACAAGTCCTATTGGGTGATTTCCCCTTCCCCTGGAGCAGATGACAGGCGCTGCTCATGGCTGTGGCATGTAGATTTCAGCTCATTTCTTAGGCACGTGGGTTTACAGACAGGTTGCTGGTGCCTGGCAGTTGATACAGGTACAGGAAACATCTCAAAGGCTGGGGTGCTGGACTGGGATTTAGGGGACAGTTCCTTGTATCGCCCCAGTTGTGCTGGTTTAAGGAGGGGGTACCCTTTCTCCACCCCAATTCAGAGTCACTCAGTCCTTCCCTTGCAAGTTCATTTTCCAAGGTTATTCTGAACCTGGGTGAGCTAACAAGCTCCCTGATGTCCGAAAGACCTTTACAGTGACCAGGAAGTGGGAACGAAAGGCCCATAGGGTGGAGCATTTTTGCCTGTGGTCTTTTGCACTGCAGGAAAAGGCACATGGCTCTGTGCTCGCAGAAGTATCAGTTTCAGTTTCTGGTTTTGTTGTGTGGTCAAAAGCTTCATGATGCCAACACCCTTGAGATGGGCAACAGAGATTAATTTCACCCCCACAGGCAAGCCCAGTTACCCCCAAACTTGGTGTTTAACTTTCTGTTTAGTTTGCATCGGAGGGATTTGTGGCAATTCTTTTCGTGTGAATCTGCCATTTAAATACTGGCTGTAACACCTCAGGACGTTCAGCTCTGAGAGGCCTGGCACTAATTGCTAATATACAGGTTCATGTCGTCTTTGTGCCTTTTACGTGAAGTTGATCTAGGGTGTCAGGCAAGCGATAGCAAAATAATCAGTTTACAGCTGAACTCCACCCTATGTATGCCTCCGTCACCTTTTCCCTTTGAGTGTTTACTCTGATTAGGTCTTTCCTGTTTTCCCCTTAAGTTCTGAATACTTGTATATTTTCCTTATTAGTGCTCATGAATGTTCTTTTTTCCACTGACATGTCAGTGGGCAGGCTGCAGACATCATAACTTCTATTACATTTTTGTTTTCACTGCAGAAATGGCATGTATTTCTCAGGTGCAACCCAGCATGCAGAGCTAGTACAGGCTAATGAAAGCGGTCCATAAACCTGCGGCTGCTCTCCTTGTTTATAATGCTGTTACCATCCCACCCGGAAAAACAAAACACTGTTGAGCCAAACGTAGGTATCTCTAGAAATTGTGCGTCTGCCAGAGTTAATTAGCTGGATAGAGGAGGCTGTTTTCTTCAGGCATAATTCCACTTACTTGGGATTTGTGTGCTGCTGTTGTAAAGCAGCGTGGCTCTGCACCAGCTGTGTGAGTGCCCTGCAGGATCCTGCTCGGGGTCCCTCCTGGGCTCGGGGTAAAGGCACTTTGGGCCAAAACAGCGTCTGCCTTTCAGCAGAGAGGAGAATGACATCCCAAATCTGTGGGTTTCCACCCCTCAGCATGGCAAACAGAGGAAACCCCTCAACTAAAGAAAGTGCATTCATCACCTTCAGGCTGGAGCACAAACCAGAGCCTGAAACATGACGTCTGCTTGGCACTGAGTGCTACACGTAATTGAACATACCACGGTATCAAAGCTCTCCTTCTGCCTCTTCACCTTTTAGATCTCCCTCCTTAACCCCTTTTCATCACTTAAATTAAAGTCTTCTGTGCTGCCTGGCAGCTCCTTTGATCCTCCTTGATCCCAGCACCTCTGCGGGAGGACTCATTTGTTCCTTCTGTCTTCTCAGAAACCACATGGCCCACCCTGCCTGCACTCATGTGCCCACCTGGTTGAGTAGAAATCCCACCAAACACATGGACCAGACTTCCTTTAGCAGTGTGGTGCATCCCCTTCCCCTGCAGTACTGAACAGCTTTGGTCTGAATTTTGCAGCTACAGACTAGAAAAGAGAAAGCATGTGAGTAGCCTTAAAATAATTTTTTCCCCCGATCATTGGGGAGTTTCAAGCCCCATCTGGAAGAAGCAGGTAGCATCCTGGTCTGATCTCACAGCTGACCCTGCTTTGAGCAGGAGGTTGGGCTAGAGACCTCCAGAGGTCACTTCCAGCCTGAATTATCCCACAACCTCGTAATCTTACTAACCAAAGAATCAGGATCCCCCCAAATGACAGTAAAATGCTGTCCAAGAAAGATGACATGCCTTCTGCTGTTTGGGGTTTCTTCCCCTTCATAGGGGGACAGCAGTGTTAACATGAGTAGGAGGGTCACCTGGCTCACATGGGCAGCTATTCTCAGCCCCCTCCCCAAAAATGCTGTTACACGCTGGGGTACTTGTGGCAGCCGGCCATTAAAAAAAGCTGTGGGACAGACAGACTAGCAGCAAGGCAGGCTTGGCTTTCTGAGTGGAGAAATATCCGCAGTTTATTTCTTTGATATTTGGGGAAACAGGGCTTCGTGTACCTCCACTGAAAAAACATGCCTGTGCCAAAGCAAATCCAGACTCCCCAAGCCGTTTTTTTGTCCTTATATAAACAGTTTAGCAAATCCCTGTGATCAGATAACTGCTTGGGCCAGTAAGCAGAATTATTAACGGTCTCATCTGGTTCTCCGTTTTCTTTCTTATTTTTTCCCTGCAGCACTCCAGGTATTGTAGTTGTTTATTTAACTGGCTCTATTGCTGCGGCCGTCTTTCAAACTCCAGCCTGAAATCCGCTAAGAAGCCAGGAACAGGGGAATTATAAGGTTTCCTTGCCAGGTGTCAAATGACAATTAAGGCACATCCTTTTCTAAACAGGGCAAGAAGAAAAGGACATTATTGAATATTTAACAAGTTTACACAGGAAGAATGTAAGCAGTTTGTATATGTCCGTACGTGCACATGTGCACTTTGAGTGGATTTATTACTGTTTAAACCATTATATAGGTGTTGGTCAAAACAGATGTGATACAAGTCCATTTTGTTTTTCAGGCCAAATTTGCATGTCTCTGTTGTATCTTGTTACTAAAAAAAAACAGGCAGTTTTCCTTATCGCTGAGCAATTCTGATGATACAAAGCTCACTAAAAAAAAAAAAAAAAATAAAGCATGCAAAAACCCCTTTGGCTTTCATTGTGATTTTAATTTTTGTATTCCTGACCCCTATGTAAAAAGGCAGCCCAAAGGAAATGATGAAGACTCTAGGTCCAAATTTTCCATTGAGGTCAGTGGTGCCTAGGTGGTTTACTGATGAATGTATACAACAGCTCACATGGAAACTGTGCCCTTGAGTATTTCTGTTGCCTCTGTACCTCAGCGGCATTACCTCAGCCTTTAAGCCTAGAGAGTACAGAGAAGAGTGGTATAAAATTGCACAAAAAAGGTATAAAGCAACCTCCTGTGGATATTAATGTTTGGTATATGACCCCTGTGCTATGTAACTGGTACATTCTGGCTGAAGGATCCGCATTTTTCCTGACACAATTAGGAATTCAGATCCATTCTACACAGGGCCTGGGAAACTCTCATTCTACCTGAGGTGATTTCAGTGGAAAAAGGGTGATTTGCCTTATGAGATGAGTATGTATGTATTCTCACTCAGTGTCACATAGGAAATCTGTGTCCCTACCAACTTCACCCATGTTTCTAAATCCTGGCAGCTGCGTTTCCATCTCTTTCTTCTTTAGTGAGTTGTTAGTACCACTTCTGAAAGGAACTAAAGAAAGGATTCAGGAGGAAAAAAAAAAAAAAAAGAAAAAAGAAAGAAACCCACAAAAATGTTGTCAAAATAGGGTAACCAAATGTTGCATCAGCCCAAGTCATTTTAATGGTGAGTGTAGGTTGTCACAAATGTAGCAGAAACTTAGGAAGTGAACCAGGAAGGAAGAATAAAAGAGACATAAACAGGTAAAAACAAAAGAGCAAGTAACTAGAAAGTAAGAAAATATAAATCAAATCAATTTCTGGGTGTGCACGTGCAAGTACACGTGTGCATGCGTTAGAAGTAAACTTACTCTGGAAGACCAATTAATGACAAATCTGCTACAGTTTTAAGCTGGTGCACAAGAAATGGTGCGCTTATAATCACCCCAAATTAAAGAACTCTACTTGTTTACAACCTTACTGACATCAAATGAGTTGCTTTACACCACATATGCTCACAGTTTTCATCATCATAAATTGTTAACTAATGTCCAGAATATTTGAAAGAAAAATTCTGGACTTTTGTCTTCCCCTGCATTTTTTTTGTTGCTGAATTCTGTGCACTCCCGTTCTCCAGTCTCACATGGACAGCGAAATGTACCAGGCTACAGAATATGTATCCTGAAAATTCTGCTTAGTGATTCACTTGGGAAGAAAACAAACACACCAGTAAACCCCAACTCACCCAGTTCCATAATGTAGTTTCACCAGACAGCATAATAGAATATTTCAAATGTCTTTATCAGAAAGGTATGAATGTATGTCAATCATTTCCAGAGATAGGGAAGGAAAAGAAGCCACTTTTTTCTTTTGACTTCTAAATTCATTAAGTACGAGCATGGTAATGGCTGACCCCAGTGAAAAAATGTTTTTTTTACTTCACTAGGTACTTTAAAACAATTCCTGGGAATAAAAGTCAAGATAAAACAGTATTTTTGAAAGCTGTCTCCCTGAATCATAACGTAAGGGGGAAAATGCATTCTGTATCAAATTGTTCATTTCAGCAAAACAAAATATTTTGTTTGAACATATTTTGCATTTTTAAAATTTTATATTAATTTGGATAAAACATTAAGTGGATTGGCACAGTCCTTTCCAACAGTTCATTTTAAAATCACTGAAATTAAGCCATTTCAACTTGGAGATGAGGGGGTTGCCTTTAAGAGATAAAAACGGCGATTCGACAAACCACTATGAATTTGAGGCTATTAAGTATTCAGACACTTGAAGAGAACAAAAATCTGCCTTTTTTTCCATATGCAACAGCTTGAGGCTGTGACACTTCTGCCTCACTCTGATGAAAAGCTTTATCAGCAAGTGCCACACATCTTTCATCCTTGCACAATTAGAAAGTGGGGAAATTTTTCCCAGGTGTGTGCCTTAAGTTAGATCCTTGCATCTATATTTAGACACATGAATTTCATAAGCAAATCGAGCTGTCAATCCCCTGAAAGGAGCAATCCATTCCTCCCTCCTCCCTACCTGCTCTCTCGTTGTCACCTTCTCCTTGCCCTCTGCCTTGGGATCGAACAAGCATTAATGGAGTCCTGTGCTGAGCAGGGCTGGGAAAGAGCAAAAATGTGTCTGTTCCCTTAGCTTGAATCAGTGCCCTCACAGAATCACAGAATCTTAGTGGTTGGAAGGGACCTTTGAGATCATCAAGTCCAACCACATTAAAAAAAAAAAAA
>JAOQGH010000019.1:71137734-71217360 GCA_025769975.1 Gallinago jamesoni | reverse complement strand
CCCTCTGTAAAGCCTTCCAACCCTCAAGCAGATCAACGCTCCCACCTAGTTTGGTGTCATCCGCAAACTTACTGAGGTGGTGGCAGAGGCAGGAGCAAGCAGGGTCACGAAACTACTGGGCAATGCTGATCTGTTGCATTAAAAGAATTACGGTCCAACAAGCTGTCAGCAGGTACAGTCCTTCCTGTAGACAACGGAAGATTTAGGCAACTCTCCCTGTTCAAAAGTGTTCATTGTAGCTCATATTACAGAATTTTTGGTTGTTTTTTTTTTTGGTCAAAAGTGGGAAAATCAAGATGGTGGTATACATAAAAATAGAAAGAAACAAGGAATATTCCTGCGCCTGCATAAATCATGTCAATGAAAGGAGGTCTGAGTTAAAGTACTGGAGAATCTAACTCTGATTAAAGTGTATCCCAAATCACAATCAATGCATCTTAAGGAGTGAATGCTGTTGGGTCTCAACAAGAGAAAAAAGAGTGCTGAATGCTTATTGCCTAGCAAAGTAAGTTTATTTTCTGAGCAGCCTTGTATTTTATTACCTGAAACCTCTGGGATCCCCAGTATCATGCAGTAACAGTAGAAAGCACAGATGGATATCCCAAAGTGTTACTATCAGGAGTGGGCAAAGACCTAGTTCAAGAGAAACTCCTAACACAACTGGTTGGTTGCCAGGTTCCAGCAACTATTTCCAGTTTTATTGTCTGGAGCACGGAAGCATTAGAAGACAGCTACTCCTCTAATTACTACTGCATATTTATGGTTATATCCTGTACTGTGATTTCTAAAATGAAAGTTCATGTCTGAGAGATGTTACAGGAATTGAGGTGAAGGGATAACAAGGTATATTTTTAGTTAATCTGTACATGCTTTTCCAGAAGTGGATAGTAAGTGAATTACTGTTTTTCTTTTAAATAGATATATCTGTTTTAAAAATAGTTCGTATGCCCTTCATGCACTACTTGAGACCAACAAGAGTGAAAGTTGCTCCTGATGACATTTGAAATGCTAATTACTTGCTAGGAAACTATGGCTCGTGGAAAAAAAATTCTACATGTTTTATTTTTGTGTGTATGTGCATGTTTGTATGTCTTCTGCAGGCTGGAACAAGAGATACAGAAACTAGAAAGTGAGGAATCCCAAATATCTGCCAAAGAACAAATCATTTTGGAGAAACTAAAGGAGACTGAGAAATCCTTCGACAACTTGCAAAAGGTATTTAAGAAAAAAAAAAAAAAGAAAAAAAAAAAGAAAAAAAAAAGACATTGGGTATGGATTGAAACCAAGGCAGACCCTTAACACTGTTTGAAAGCAGCAATTATAATTAATGCATTTATGGGAAGACTGATGGCAGTTGCAGAGCATGTTGCTCAAACCCAGATGGACAAGACTAGAAAAGATACAGAGGTGTCAGGTCTATTTTGTCTGTGTTAGTTGGATTTCCCCTTCCCACTCCAGCTTTTTTAGAAGAGGAATTTCAGACACTATCTCCCTAGCTTATCTGCAGGGAAACAATATGAGCTTTTGGCCCCACTGAAAGATGTTCTCAGGATCCTGAAAGGCATCTCAAACTTCCCTGCGCCAGTGGCACCCAGACATAGTTGCATTCGCCACAAACACCACTTCTGAACACTACGGCCCCCAACAAACAGCAGTGCTCTCCTTTTAGTTACACCGTGGCCCTCTCCCTCAGCCTCTAATGGCACCTAAACCTGAGGAGCCACATCCCCAGTTACCCATTTAAAAATTACAAAGAACCATAAAAGCAAGCCTAGAATAAAAATCAAGATGTCATGTAAATTATACCTGAAATATAAAAGGCTTAACCCAACATCTTATTTTTTCCCTTCACAGAGTTTCTCACACCAGGACGGTGGTAAGTGCCTTTTTATTATTGTTCAGCTTTGGGTTTAACAAGGTTTGTTACTGCGGCTTTGTTGCAGAGGTTTACAGAGTGGGGGTTCTTCTCTTCATTGTATGTTTCTGATTTATTGCTAGAGCCATTACCTTTTTCTTTGGTATTGTTATAGTGGTGAAATAGTATTCCTTTGGCAGAGCTCCACCTCTTCTTATGTGCACACAAGGGGAAAGAACAGCATGACTTAAAACAGACATCATACAACTTCTGTGTTGCTGACCTCTCTCACCACGTGGCAGCCCTGCACTGCAGGCTCCTTTTCACCTCTCTGTGGTCAATCATCTCCATTGTATGCAGTCGTGCTCTGTCCATACACAGTTAAATGCAATGAGGACTATTTCTAATATACAGGAACAACTATTAAAATTAGATTATTTCACTGAGGAATGATATTCTCTGTGTGGTGATTCTTCAGAAGGAAAGCCTCACATGGGTGGATGAGGATGCAATAATTCCTAGTTTATGAACTGTGTCACACTATGTGTGATCAGTCTAAATATTGAGCTATAAATTTAGGTGTCTGAGCGAGCACATAATACGGGCTGTTCCCAGGAAGCTGGAGAAATCTTTGTAGTGCTTCTCCAGGACCCTTAGGACCCAGGGAGGATAGATATCATGCTGATACATCTGCAGATAAATCTGTGTTCCAGACATTCATCCTCAATACATGTCTTTGAACTGACAAGAATGAAAATACTGAGGTCTAGACTAGCTCCTGTAGCTGCTGATGAAGCCATGCCCAGCTGTGCTGTGAGTATAGATGAAGAATATGTAGAATGATCCTAACGTTAAAGCACTGGGACACAATGGAAGGTGATCTGATTTGGAGCTGTCTTTTTGAGGGTACTTTGACCTAGTAAGAGAGTTTTCTTTTTAACTTGAAGATCTAGTTCAGAAAATTTCTCAACTGTTAGCAATATCATTCAAGTTTTACATTAAATCCCATTGTCAAGAAACAAAAGAAAAAGAAGTCCCAGATAGGATGCTCCATGGTAAATACTCACATACCACCACCACCACCACCCCCCAGAGCATATGAAATTGGCTACCACAAAGTAAAAAAAATATCCAGAACGGCAAATATTTTTTACCTATGCAGAGTTTTACCATGGTTGTTGGTAAGTTTCCAAAAGAGGAATGGTGCCTACAGGATTTATCACCCGAAGTGCACAGGAGCTTTTATGACTTGTATAAGACGCAGTCTGCCTCTTCATGTGTGTAGTGATAAAATGGGAACCAAAGGAAGTCCCAGCTAGCGGATACGGAGTGGTAGTTTCCCCAAAGGTTTTCTCTTACGGTGATGTAGTATTTCAGTGGGTTCAAGAAGAGCCTGGCTGTTGTCCAGATTTTGCCTGCTTTCAGTGGATCCCTCCCCTCACAGACTGAACCAGAAGCAAGGACAGCTCATGATTTCTGAAGGGCAACAGAAAACTGCAAAGTTATGCCAAAGAGAAGAGAGTGCCTCCGGAATAAATGTGCAAGTAGAGGGAGCAGTGGGTATAGCCAAGTGAACTCATACCACTTCTTTTCCAGACCACTTGCTTTACAGATTTTGTCTCTTCCTCTCGGCAGCTAGTCCTTGTAGGCTGAGGTGGTTCAGGGTTGTCGTCTAAGCAGTACCACACTCTGCTTCTCTAGGGATGTCTGAGGCTGCAAGCTGTCCTGTTAGCCCTCCCACAGCAGGCTCGATGTGACCGTACATCTTCACATGGTGGGAAGCTGAGTAGGTCCTCTGTTTTCTGCTCTCTGACAACAGTCTGTGAGGGTAGCTGGTCAGAGCAGGAAGAAAACACATAAGTTTTTCCGTTCTTCAAAAACATGTAGAACTTGCTTTGTTGCAGCAGATCAGCCATCTGTCTGGCAACCATCTGTAACACATGCTGCAGAGGAAAATGGTAAGAGCCACTGGATAATACAGGAAGGCTGTGCAAAACACAGGCACAAACCAACACCAACCTGTTGGGGCAGTTTCTTCAATTGCTGCCGCATCCTGAAAGACTTCCAGTCCATAAATCTCACATTAGTTGGCCCTGTGTCCATCCCTCCCTTTATTCTAAATGTGATGACTGTACAGAAAGTGCTTTATCTCATCATTGTGTCCCTGTGCATGCTTTTGTGCCATAGATATGGTGACAGAGTGGTGGTGACAGAGCTTTTGAGTGTGCAGAAAACACAGTTACAGAGAGCTCAGATCCCAGAGGGGTCCAGGAAAAGGCTGTGAGGGGAGGAGAGAAGTGTTGGCGAGCACCACTGGCCGATCAAGTGATTCTGTATCCTTCCTACCCTTCTCAGAAAACAGTCATGTTTGGCAATGACCATTTCTGAGCTTTAAGTCATTCGAGCATAATAAACACAAATCCCATGTTTTCCAGAGTAAGAACAAACTTTGCCTTCGTAGATCACCACATGAGAGAAAGGAGGGCAGAAATGCTGAGGCTGGGGACTATGGCCCTGCCACCTGCAGTCATGCTTCTGCCAGCTCCTTTGTGGCTTGTCACTGACAAACTCTCCATTAAACAAGGCCTGAGATGATGCTAGGAATGACATCATTTGTTGCTGCTCAGGTCTGCGATCAAAACCAGGCATGCTGTAGTGCTCTTCTGCATGCACATCATGAACAATGGAAAGGAGAGAGCTCTTACTCCATGTGTTATATATTTATGGTTCAATGTATACATGAAATAAAAGCCACATTAACTCCCTTGACTGCTGAATATGCCTCAGGGCTAAATTTGTCCTTTGCGGTCTTTGGCCATCTGTATGCAAACTGTATGCTGCTACTTAAGAGCAATGTGTGCTGGCAGACCAGAAAGACAGCCGCATCCTGGGTTGCATCAAATGAAGCATGGCCAGCAGGTCAAGGGAGGTGATTCTGCCCCTCTACTCCGCTCTGGTGACACCCCACCTGGAGTACTCTGTCCAGCTTCGGAGTCCTCAGCACAGGAAGGACATGGGTCTGTTGGAACGGGTCCAGCAGAGGGCCACAAAGACGATCAGAGGCTGGAGCACCTCTGCTATGAGGACAGGCTGAGAGAGCTGGGGTTGTTCAGCCTGGAGAAGAGAAGGCTCCAGGGAGACCTTATTGCAGCCCTTCAGTACTTAAAGGAGGCTTATAAGAAATATGGTGAGAGACTTTTTAGTAGGGCCTGTTGCGACAGGATGAGGGTTAATGATTTTAAACTAAAAGAGAGTAGGTGTAGACTAGATATGAGAAAGACATTTTTTGCAATGAAGATAGTGAAACACTGGTGAACAAGTTGCCCAGAGAGGTGGTAGATTCCCCAGCACTGGAACCATTCAAGTTCAGGTTGGACAGGGCTCTGAGCAACCTGATCTAATTGAAGATGTCCTGCTTATTGCGAAGGGATTGGACTAGATAACTTTTATTATGACTCTATACTTCAGACAACATACAGAAGTCACATTTACAGTAACTCTACAGTTTGTACAAAACTCTGTTTAAATTTGGTTTGCACTGGCACACATCTGGCAAAGCTGTGGCTCTGGAAACTGGTCTGCATTGTTCAGTTCCCAGCACACCACTTAGAGACCCTTCTGATTCTTCTCTTCTCTGATCTTTATCAGCTGTGCAGCCCAACGGCAAAACAGATGAGCATGTCCTCAGAGGAGGCGAGTACAGATTTTCCTAGAGTGCTTTCTGTATGTCCTGTAAAAACTTGTCAGAGATTGTTTTTCAGTTATAGGGTTTTAAGTAACTTTTTTTTTTTATTTGATCTGCATTTATGACTGCCACAATTACATCACCTCTGTCCACATGAGTAAAAACCATTGATCACCAACCTTTGACTGCAGCTTGTTAGCCAATTTTCTAACTGTCTCACAGATCACCCATCCAATCTGTATCTTGCCTGGGCTGCATCCAAAGAATCGTAATCATCAGGGTGAGGGAGGTGATTCTACCCCTCTACTCCACTCTGGTGAGGCCCCACCTGAAGTACTGCATCCAGCTCTGGAGCCCTGAGCACAGGAAGGACGTGGACCGGTTGGTATGGACCCAGAGAAGGGCCACAAAGATGATGAGAGGGCTGGAGCACCTCTCCTATGAAGACAGGCTGAGAGAGTTGGGGTTGTTCAGCCTGGAGAAGAGAGGCTTCAATGAGACCTTATAACAGCCTTCCAATAACTGAAGGGGGTTTACAGGAGACATGGGGAGAGACTCTTTATCAGGGAGTGAAGCATTAGGATGAGGGGTAATAGTTTTAAACTGAAAGAGGGGAGATTTAGGTGAGATATAAGGAAGAAATTCTTTACTGTTAGGGCAGTGAGACATTGGAACAGGTTGCCCAGAGAAGCTGTGGATGCCCCTTACCTGGTTGTGTTCAAGACCAGGCTGGATGGGGTTTTGAGTAAAGTGGTCTAGTGGGAGGTGTCTTTGTCTATGGCAGGGGGGTTGGAACTCAATGATCTTTAAGGTCTCTTCCAACCCAAATCATTCCATGATTCTATGATTCTTTACGTAACATAAAATCCCCCTTGGTGATGATCCCTCTAATCTTGACCCAAAGGCATTCATTCAATAGAACTGGCATGGTCTCCAGAGTTTTCCTCTAAACGTTCAAATTTTTCTTTTATGTAAAGTGTATCTCCACCTCCTCTTCTTCCTTTTCTATCTCTCTGAAAGAGTTAATAGCCATCCATTTTGGTTTCCCCGTCATGTGAGTTTTCCCACCAAGTTTCTGTAATTCCTATGACATCTCTCAGACTGCACAGAGCTCTAGTTCCTCCTGCTTGTTGCCCAGATTACATACATTGGTACACATACACTTGAGGTGGCTGCATTTAGTGTTCTTGCCTTTGGAAATGGTTGGGAAGCATTCCTTATGGCTCTGGTAGGTATGCTTATCCAACCTGTTACTTGTGGATATACAGGTGTCAGCTGTGGACCCCACCCCCAAGTTCAAGTAATAATTCACTAAGTCAAAGCCAAGCTATTAAGCTTTTAGCAAAGCTTCCTGCTTAAACCACCATTTGTGGTCTTACAAACTTGGTGGGAGGTTAATAATCTGTTTTTCCCTCTGACATAGCCCTGTGGAACCCCAGAGCCCAGAGGGCTTTGCAGGTAGAACAGCCCTGCCCTGGGAGCCAGTATTTGCAGAAGACCATAGGCACTAATTTTAGTGGTAGTCAGACTTTTTAAAGATAATCCAGCTCTTGGAAAATGATCTAGTCTGACATTTGGCCACAAGCCCTTACACGGGATCTATTCTGAGCAGTTCTGAAGGTTCAGCTGCAGGTTTAGTTTTGTGCAAGCACCCTTGAAAGATTATCTGGCTCCATATGTTTTCTGAAGCACTTTTCTGTCTGGTAATAGGGAAGAGTGCCAAAGTCCTAAAATACAGTTTGTTGTAAGTAGTACAAAAAGCCACAGGGCATGTTTTATGGCATCTTTAGATATTAATAAGTCATCAAAGGTTGAAATTAAGATATTGAATACCGTCAGTTCAAATGCTTTAATTTATGTTCTGTCTTACTTCTCATGCAAATAAAATGCTAATTTGCATCTCATACACTCCTTATAAAATTGATCTCTTACATCCTTTTTAAAGGCGCTAAATGAAACAGACCTTGTTGCCACTGAGATAAAGGAAAATGAACATGTTTGTTCTGTTTGGGGGGGGTAGCGAGACAGGAACTGGCACAATCATCCAAGCCCCAACTACTTCTAGTCAAATATCCCATTTCTGACACAAAGCACCACCACTTGCTTCAGAAGAAAATGCACAAGAAACCTACCCCCACCACAAAATTCCCATCTCAGTTCAATAATGAGAGATTATCTGGAGCCCTGAAGCTAATGTTTTAATATTTTATTCTGGAGTAATATCCAGAGAAGTTTCTAAACTGAGTCAGTATTAACATTATTAACACTTACCTAGGTATTTTCTGCTAATGCAGGATGCAAAAAAACCACAACTTACTATGGCCCACGGTCATGTACAGCATCAAAGTACAGAGTTTCACCATCAAGCTGTGCAGGTGATCTTGCTTACTGGTAGATGTCAGAGATGCTGCCAGGATGGTCAGCTCAGTTCCCAGTACAGGCAGTGGGGAAAAACAAACACTTGCAAAAGATTTTGCTTCCTGCAGTGCCCTGGGATGAGAACTCTGCCCTCACCATGTCTGTTTATTCTCATGGACTGCAAAAGAAGCAAGGATGATTTGTTAAGCAGCGCAAGTCTGCATTGGTAACACCCACACGTGGACAGATAGGTCTGTCACTCAAGTTGCTGGATGAGTGTGTACTGAAACTACTGTTCCAGCAGTACACTGTACAGGGTGAATAATTACTAAATTTCTGCCATTTCCAGAACACAAAGTGCCTTCTTATTCTGGCCCAGAAACACAGTCCCCACTTCTTTCTTCTGAGAAATTACTTTGGTTTTCAATAATAGCCTGCTCATTTGCTGGTGATATTTCCCAGAATAACAACGCCAAGCATTGTACCAATTTCTCATCAGAAGCAAGAAACCCTGCAAAAGAAAGCAGCTGTTACTGGCCGTTGCTCAGTCAGCTGTGTCCTAAACAATTATTTTTCCTGGGCTCTATTGCTAAAAATAAAAAACTTTGAGGAAACAGTATGCATTGAAAATATAAAAGCCCATTTTCCAAGACTGCCATTTGTCCACTGAAGTATGAAATAAAATAATATTTCCCTGGATTAGTTTTTTTTTTTCAAATTCATCTGTTACAAACTGAACATATATACTAATTTCCTGGCTTTCTGGAATGAATTTGCACTATGCCTCTGTGCTATTCTCCTCTGATAAAGAAAGAGGGAAAGGGGACCACCTTACCTGAGTCACCTACAGTGAGGGATGGAGTGTAGGAGGGATAGAGAGTCATCCTGGGGACTGTGGTTACTGATTTCCTACACGCAGCAGCACTGGTGGCCACTGCAGGCTGTGAAGGTGGTAAAACTATTCCACTAATATCAGGCCCAGTTTTCCTGTCAGAGGAGCAGGCTTTGGGATTAGAGGTGGCTCATCATGTTTTCACTGAGGATGCCACCAAGTGCGGGCATTTTTTTCTGGGATTGGTAATAGCCCATAGGGAACGTGATCAACGTGTCTCCCTTTACCAGAGGCAGTCAAGCATCCTACAACAGGACCCTTCGTTTTTCTCTCCTTTCACCAGTTCACTTTTATGGTCTTCCTATCTCACCTGCTTATAACAACAGGAGGCATCAAGGAAGGCAGATTCTGCCTCCTACCCTGACACATGGACCAGGCCATACCAAGGTCTCAACAACCTAAATTATAACCAGCAAAGTACCTTTGGAGGGAAAACGACACTCTGTTTCACACCAGATAGGATCTTATGTTTGAACAGAAATGTAACTGTTTCCATTCAAAACAGAAAACGTTTCCAGTTGATAAGAAAGAATGTGATTTTTTAATTTTTTATTCATTTTGGTTTGGCGCCTGAACTGTAAATCCATTATTTTCACATCTCTCCTCTGAGCTCTTCAGTTTAGCTCAGCCACTGAATGCTAACAGAACAACATACAATATCTAGTTCCACTTAACCCAGCCACAAAATATCTCCCAGTAAATAATTGTCCATTTCTTTAATGTCTCATCTAAAGAACATATTTATCTTATGCTAAACAACCATAAGCTCAAATGTAAAACAAGTGGTTCCACTGGTTCAGGGCTTGTTAATGAACAATGCCACTGCAGAACTGGCAGCCACTTAACACCTTCTGAAGGTCACATCAGACACTCTATCAGTATGTATTTGTGATTTCATTATTAGCTTTAAGAACAAAATTTAAGAACAAATTTCAGCTTTAAGAACAAAAAGCCAAATGTCGGTTCAGTAATATCGGAAACCACCAGTGCAAAAGAGTTGGCCTTTCATCCCATTTAGTCAACACCTGCGTTTTTAGGCTTTTGTATCTCTGTTTGAAATACCATGTATTCTGGGTATCACATTAGGTTTGTTCCTTACCCTCCCCCTCTCTCCCCCACGTTTTAAAGGTCACGGACTTGATAAATCCAGAACCTCCTGACAAATACTTTTATGTGTTCAACTGACACAAGGTTTGAGTCATCTGGACCCATTCCCTCCTGCCTCAGCTAGTCTATTGAACACCAATCACACGACAGTGACTTTGCACTTTGTTTGCTTTGATCCAATTATCTGGTACAAAGCTCCGGTGACTATTGTTGGGGCTGACACCGCTCTGCTGTCTAAGCAATGAAGCCACTGGGGCTCGTAGCACGAATCTAACTGTTTCCTGTTCTCTGACACCAGATGCAGTAAATTACATTTACTCCCAGATCCCTGAACTCCCAACCCTCTATTCACGAACAGCAGAGCCAGTTCCTGGGCGGGACGGAGCAAGCAGAGTAGCTGGTAAGTCTCAAGGAGCAAAGTATTATAATACCAGTCCAGTAGCCATGAACTTTTTTTGTTATATTACCTTAATGGGTCTGGTGTCCCGATATCATTTAAATGCCAGGAAATGCCGCTTGGTTTGTATTTTGTAAATAAGTCAAGGCTTTTTGAGGAGCAATGAGCACCCTCAAAACAATGTGGTTTTAACTACATGAAAGTAGTATAGGAAACGCGTCCAATTTTTTTTTTTTTACATGGAAACATTCAGTTCTTTCCATCTCTGCTGATACAAATACATGGTATTTAGGCCAAGGTTTTGCCTCCTCCGTTGTACCCATGCAACTTGCATTAAGATGAATGAGTCAGACAGGCACTCACAAGACCCCGTACATGCTTCAAACTTTTATTGTAATTTTATAGTTATTTATATATCATTCTTTCTTCTTGGGGAAAATTTGGGGAGAATTATGGTATGTTTTGTGCTTGCAGTCACACAGAGAATTTTCTAACACTTAATTTTCAGATTGAGTATGTGTCTTAAAGGTAACAACATAATTGTTAAAAGCTGTATGTTTTTCTGATTTTCAAGATCCTTCTTTTCTAAACAATGTATTCCCTATCTTAAGACCAAATTGCCGGTGGCTACTTAAAAGGTGTCCCAAGGAGTGGGAATGAAAGGTGGCTTATTTGAAGAATGGGTTAACAGGCATAGCAAAGAAATGTCTGCAGCTAAAACACTGTACACAGCTACAGGATATGTCATTTTATTCAGAGGTCCTGCTGCAAGCCATTCCAAAAGCTTCACTTCCACCAGTGCTTACCCTGATCTACCTTAAAAGCAAAATTTTCCCTCTGTGTGTTTAGTGGCATTTTGTCAACACCAAGAAAGCAACAATTTATTTTGTTCTTCAGATGACCCAGAAGCCTTGTTCATGTAGTCCTTATAAGAGTGTCGTGTGTGTGCAATAGCTTAAAGAAAGGCACCAGCGTACATCCTCAAAGGTAGACTGTAAGTGTCCATCATAAAACAAGCTCGAAGTCTATTAAGACTTTTAATAAGCGGCCTCTCAATCCATATAAAAGGCAGAAGCCAGATCCTTTCGTTGGGATCTTCCTGCCGTGAAGCACTGCATCATGTTATGCTGTAATTAAAGCTCGTGCAGAAAACTTGTGCTTGTGGACACAGGCTGTCATCTTCACGTACCGCTTTCAGTTTCAGCTCTACTGTCAGTTAGTTTTGTGTTGTATTAATTTTGCAGTAAATAAGCTCTGGTTAAATAAAGACATTTTAGAAGTCAACATTAGTTCAATTTTCAGCTACTTTGACAAGCCGGGCTGCTAGGTTTTCCTGCGGAGAATGAACATTGTGAATACAGGCAGACAAGGCAGATTCTGCTGTTCGCTTCTCCTGTGGCAATGCATTTCACTAGTGAACAGTTTCTTAAGAAACTAACATATGTTTATGCATTTACTTGCACAGATATCTTTAATGTCATCCCTGGGGCAGGTCATAAACTGCATGTTATGTCAGTATCTTAAAAAAACTGCTGCTTAAAAAAACTGACATCACAATAGAAGAAAGGAAAAGAACATGTTGACAGTGGCAAACGTTTAAGCAAATTAACCAAATATAAAATACACAAAGACCACACCTGTCAACTTTCTAGGTCAGATCAGCCAGTAGGACAGGGTCTTCCAAGCAGTGGTAGAACTTGTTGCCTGAAGTATTCCTAATAAGTGGGATGTTTTTACTTGGCAATACTCCATACCATAGATAAAAATATGTATATTGCAACTCTCTTAAATATGGCTGGGCCCACGTGATTTAACTTTCAGGTTTTCCCCATCTGCTTCTGAATTCGGGCCCATAATACAAGCATTCTTTTAATGCATACTACTGAATGAATGAAATTCGTTCATCAAAACGGGGAAGGTCTGGCAGATTGCACCCTCTTCTGCACTAAAAATATACGCAATAGCACGGTACTCAACTATTTCACAGGACAAATCAGCAGCCTTTATTGAAAAGTCATGCCCCAGATGATATTTTTGTTTTTCAAAGAGGAAAAGCATGGGAGCTCCGGGGGAGCTCAGGATGCTGCTTCTCACCAAGAAGGTAGCAGGCAGCCCATCGGTTGGCTGGCAGTGCCCTCTCTACAGGGCTGTTGGTGCTTAGGACAAATCAGGACCTTCTGCTCATCAGAGGTGATTTTTCTGGATGTGCTGTTGCTCCCCCACAGTTCAGCTTTGCTTCAGTTCTGCTGTCTGCAACTCAAAAACCTGCCAGTGTGTCGGTTTTAGCATCTGCACCATGGGCTAGCCAACCCCTACTTTTACCTCTCTAATATCTGCCTGAACACCCCTGGAGAGGTCAAGTCATGTTTGGAGACCACTCACCCAAGGCCCAGGGAACAAGCTAATAAACAAAATGCCTCTTCCTTTCCCACTCCCCTCATCCCTGCCCAAGAAACTGCACCTAGAGGGGAGCCAAATTCCAGGGTGTTAATGGTCTTACCTGTGTCTTTTTGCTTCATTACCCCATAAGTTATATTAAAGGCTTCAAGGTAGAGTTACTTGCATGAGACTTGAGGGACAGTTGCCCACCAGCTCCTGGGCTGGGACAGTCCCCAGCAAGTCCCTGCTCTGAGCCACACCATGATGCAGTCTTCCACAGCTCCTCAGAGCAACCTGCTCCAGGGCTTTACTGCTACTGGCCTTGGGGCAACAGTGTCTTTCCTTATTTCCAGCCTAAATCTCCCCTGTTTCAGCGTATGTCAGCTGCCCCTCAGCCTCCTGCAGCACACCAGGAGCAGAGACAGCTCTCACCCTTGCAACATCCTCCTGGCTGCTGGGGCTGCCGTGGGATGGCCAGGCATGGTAACTCCAGCACAGGGAGAGAGATCAGAAAGCTGATACTCCGTCTTCCTGGTGAAAGTGGGCATCCTGTGCTCAGGGTGGTGACAGCTGTGGACACAGCTAGCCTATAAACCTAGCTGTAGTAAAACACTGTAGTAAAACACACAGTCCTTAAGGATATTCCCCTATCTTGCAGTGGGCAAGGTGAGACCCCTGCTCTTGCAGGCTGCTCCAGCCTCCAGCAACCCTTCACTCTCAGAGGCAGCAATACTCCTTCACCCAGCAGCAGTACCTCCATCCTCCAGTGTTTGTCTGGTATTGCACTTGACCTAAACAGCCCTTCCAGGGATGGCCAAGGTCTGAGCAGACACACAAAGCACGTAGACAGCCAGACCCCTATTTGGCTGGGCTGCCTAGCAGACTGTGCTCCCAGGGCCAGAGGAGGTGGCCTTGCAGGGGCCAGCATGCACCCACACTCAGCAATACATGGATTTTCTGTCTAGAGCTACAGTGGGGGTCATGATGCACATCATGATAAGTTTCCTGTTGCTAATGAAATATTTTGCTTTAAAAAGTAGGAAAAAAAATCCTACTGTGTGTTAATAATAAGACAGAGAATATATCAAAGCAAGAATAACTTTTTTATATTCATGATTTTTTTAAATTTAAGCATACAAAACTACATTGGGGTTTGGGGCAAGGGTATTCTTTATTGACTTGAAAATAAGTCAGGGAAAAAAAGCCAACACATCAGTTTGTGGTATGCTCAGGTAAGACCAATTACAATTACACCATTGAGGTTCATCTGTGGAAATGGTCACCATAAGTTTCACAAACACTTGTCACTGCCTGTGGTCATTCATAAATAAGTGTCTGTTGATGTCTGTCCAGGAGCCAAAATGTCTTCATCTGCATACGAGGAATGCTTAAATAGATGATGACTTTGCTTTTTTCTTTGAAAAGCTGTCTAGTGAGATGCCATCGTATCTCAAACTGGGTGTTAGAGGGGTGTTGACTGCCTGTCTATTCCTACTGTGTGGTCTCTACAATTTTCATCTTGTTACCGCGTCCTTCTTAACTGCTACAAAAGCTTCTTTACTATTCTAAAGCAGCATCCCTTACACATGTGTTTTTTGCCTATTGTTTCATGACACTTTGAAAATCAGTTCATTATTACTATTTTCTTCAACTTTGGCAACGGTGCTTAAAATAAATGAGGGAGCACTTCTTGGCCATTTTGTACATTCTCTTAACCTGCAAGCAGAGGTCACTGTCAATGCCTTTGTGTGGAAGCTGAGAGATCTGCCCTGCCACACATCTGTGGGAGAAATTATCCCATTCCTGTGTGATTTTGTTTTCCCATCTGTAGAACAGGGGTAAACAATGTTTCTTCACCTCTCTAAAATGTTTTGAATGCTACGGATGGAAGAGTTAAGCAAGAAGAAGCATTGATAATAAAACAGTCTGGGTGTTACATGCAGCAAACAGAACTTGTTGCCAGATAACTGACAGTTTGGTGGCAGAGAAGGAAAAGAGAGTAAGGAGATTCCTGGAGATGAGTTTCTCTCTGGATTTCTGAGGCAAGTTCAGAATGGAAAGGTTGAGGGCAACCTGCATGCTGTCACCTCCCTTTGTCTAAATTACACCTAACCTCTTGGCACTCCTAATTGATCAGAGACAAGTCCACGCAGCGTGAGCTGGAAGGCTAGGTCCTGGTTCCGCAGGTATGCCTGGCCTTCAGCTGCATAAAAAGCTGTAGTGTAATAACTATCTCTGTCACAGCGTTGCGTCCCACCTCTTAACGTAGAACGCTTGGCCCTGTAGAAGCAGGAGGTAGGAAAAGGGGCACGGTAGTTTTCTTTGTCTGTTTGGCAATTAACCATTCACTGGCTTTTTTTGTTGTAACATGCACTTCCTCTCTTGTTTTCATTCAAGCTTTGTGCACCATGGAAATAAATGTGGAGAAAGACAAACAGACAGGAGAGACCAAGATTGTCTCTGCTTCACCTATTGGCCCAGATGAGGCCCATCAAAGAGGATTCAAAGTCTATGATGATGGTACCAAGGTAGTCTATGAGGTTCACTCTGGTGGCACAGTAGTAGAAAATGGAGTACATAAATTAAGCTCAAAGGACGTAGATGAACTTATGCAAAAAGCTGGACAATCAAGTGTAAAAGGAGGGTATGAAACAATGACTGTGTCAGAGAGAAATGCAGTAGCCGATGGAAACCTTAGCCATATGAAGGAGCAAATGCTCTTCAAGGAGGCAAAGCTGGAAATGGTACACAAACCCAGTAAAGGGCATGCTGTGATCCCTCAGCCCCAAGACAAACCCTGCGGTGGCGAAGCCCTGGAGGCCAGCGCAGATCAGCCAGTGACAATGATATTTATGGGCTACCAGAACATCGATGATGAAGAGGAGACGAAGAAAGTGCTGGGCTATGATGAGACCATCAAGGCAGAGCTGGTCCTCATCGACGAAGACGACGAGAAGTCGTTGCGGGAAAAGACGGTGACAGACGTCTCCACCATGGATGGGAATGCTGCTGAGCTGGTCTCTGGCAGGCCCCTGTCGGACACGACAGAGCCCTCCTCTCCCGAGGGGAAGGAAGAGAGCCTGCCCTTGGAAGCTGCCCCAGGTACACAAAAGAAAAAGCGCTGTCAATGCTGTATTGTCATGTGAACACCTTCTCCTTCCCCGCTCCGGGCAGCTCCTGCTCCACCACTTACCTAGACCTCACTGTACTTCTAACTGCAATACTGTGAACTGGAAGTGAATGCCTCCATTGCCTTGCAGTTGGGTTGCTTTGCTTTCTAGTTCTTCAGGAAGAGGAACGCATGGTTATTTTCCCATCAGACATACTATTTGGGGTTTGGGGAGGGGTTGGGGGGAGTTTTGCTTCTTTTCTTCTGTTGAGTTTTTTTTTTCCTTAATATTGCAGAGTGAGAGATAAATGGGAAATGGAACAAATGCTTTCATATTTATTTGATTTTTATATATATATTATATATATAATGAAAACACTTTTTACATTTTTTCTTTGGATATCTGGCAGGCTTGATCAGATTCCTAGGATTTTGTGGGAGTCTGAGTTTCACAGCAGACAGATATGAGAGCCTTAAAAAAATGTTGCTTCTCTTTTTTAAGAAAAAAAAAACACATTTAAACATTATTTTATAGATCCTATTTTTTATTTCTTGAGAGAAGGCTTAGATCATTTTACTGTTTTAATTTCCTAAAACTCAGACAAGTCTTTCCCAAAAAGTTCACATAGTTTTGTTTTATAGCAACTTTCCAGTTTAGTTTGCAGTGTCAGAAAAACCCATTAGCCATTTCTGCTTATTGGTGGTACCAAAAGTGGACCTTAATTATTCTTTCTAGAAAATGTATGAATGATGATTTTGCCTTATATAAATCTTCCAGATTACAGTATTGTATGTATACTTCACCTCCCCAGATTACAATTGAAATTAACTTGACATGAAAAAGATGCAGCTGTCACACCAACTGAAATGGAGTCACTGATCTAATTACTTGCCTTTCAGTAAATATGCCAATGTTTATACATGAAGTTTTCCTGCCGAACTCCAGTAGATGAGAGATATTGCTCTCTATTTCCTAGGAATATAAATGAACTTCTTTCACAGTCTGACCCTGTTCCTGGTCAATTCAGTGACGAAATTCTCAGTGCTGGGAATGGGGGCAGAATTCTCTAAGAATTCTGTAATTCTTAGAGAAGTGTAATTTCTCATAGCATGTACCTCCAGTGCACCTACAAAATGACAGGTGATGGGTCTGATCCTGCCCTGCTTTCCCAGGTAAAACTCCCATAGGGGCCCACCAGAGTTTCATTGGAGGAGCTGTTTCGGGAGAGGATCCTACAGCCGCAAGGCTAATATTTTCAAAAACTGCTGGTGGTTTTGGATGCTTCATTTTTGGGTGTGGGACACTTCAAAGAGGCCTGATTTCCAGGAAATTTTTCTTCATCTGTCTTCTGAAAACCAGACCTGTTAAAAACAACTCAAGCTGAAAATGTAAAAAGGTAAAGGCATCCAAAGTTAGTAGATGTCTCTTTGTTTCTTGGTCCTTTGATTCTTCTAACTACAATGAAAAAGCAGCCAGCTTTTTCATGGTGAGGTATTATGAGCCTGATTCTTGTCTCACACCGGTTTTGCTTAAGCATAGCTTCACTCACTCCAGTGGAGTTAGTCTGGATTTATAACTACAGAAGTGAGATTAAAAATTTTCTGATAGTGTTAAAAAGTACTGAAGATTATTTTGAAGTGTCTTTAAAACTATCAGACTTTAAAAATCAATAACAGCAACTGAAAAACAAAATTAAAAAAAAAAAAGTAAAAAAAAAAAAAGAAAGAAAACAACAAAAAGCCTCTTTTCAGTCTGAGGTGGTTCCTATGATATTTCTGTTTTTTCTTGGGTGGTGCTTTTACTGCATTAATTGTTATTCCAGAGCATCTGATTAAACAGAGTTCTTGCTCTGTACTCTTTTCTTTCTGTGCCAGTAAAAAAAAGACACTTGTTCCTGGTGGTGGTGATACGAGGCACACTGGAAACACACACACACACACACACACACACACACACAAGAATGCAAAAGAGGGTTCCTGCATTAGGTCACTCAGCCAGGTCAGTATGGAGCTGGCCAATGTAACTCCTCACCACTGCCCAGGTGACAGTCAGGAAAAAAAGCAAGCAGAGAGGGGGAAAAGACAGCCACACCTGAATGACACCTGCAGAAATTCTGCTGGCCTCCGTATCTGCTGGAGTGGCTGGATTCGGTAGAGTTCCACACACTCCCTTTGCCTCCCCTGGGGGCTTTTGGATGGGAGGAGGACCAAACTCACCCACAGAAGCTGTGCACATCATCCCTTGACTCAGGCTTAGGTGGTTAAGTTCTATCAAAGAGGGCAACGGCCGCAGAGCCCTGCCTTGCGACAATAGGTCTGGTGGCTGTTTGTTGGAAACTAGCAACCTGTGTTTTGGGGGTTTTTTTGGTTGGGTTATGTGTTGGGTTGTTTTTTTTTCTTTTTTCCCAGAAATGCTAAGCACTTACAAATCTCAACATCTCTTAAAGTGAGACCCTGAATTTTCCACACCAGGGTGGCCTGGCGAGGCTGTCCCCAGGCACGTTTAGGACCCCAAAGCACTGCAATGCAAGGGGTGAAGTCCTTTCCATCTCACCCCTACCCTGTGAGTGCTGTGGGAGCCGGGCGCGCTTTGCAATAGTTCTCTCACTCTGGGGCCTGTTCACCTCACTACTAACGCTCCAAAACAAATCTTCCAGCCATCTCCTCCTGGCCTTGCCGGTTGTCTCGTGGCTCACCACCCCTTTCCTGTCCAGGTGTGATGCCGCCTTCATGGCCACCCTGGCCTCCCAGTGTCTTCCCAGCCCCATCTTTGTTCCCTTGCCGCTCCTCTCCCCTATGGACATTTTTTTTCCCAAAGCCCTCTTCTCGGGAAATTTGGGGTGTTGTCTTTACCCTAACCCATTCTGTCCATGCATCTCTTCAGCCACGTGCTCCCCTGTCAGATGTCCTTCTGGTTCAGTACAGACTCGGCATTTTGGGGATGACTCCCTCAGCGGCCGGCTTTGGGAGATGCTTGCTGAGGCTGGGACCAGAACGTGTCTGAGACCACTGCACCGTCTGAGGCACAGTGTGGCGGGGAGATGGTGGCACGCAAGAGTCCAGAAGTGGCCCTTTAGTGGTTAGAAGTAGAGCACAAGCCTTAAACCTTAAACCTGCCAAATACCTACTGCTCAGTACTTGTAGCTAACATTGAGTGCCTAGGAAGGCCAGTGTTTTTTATGTGTTCATATGAACTCCATGGTTAGTGGGCCCCAGAAGATACAGAAAAGCTGAAGGTTTGTTTGCATAGGGTTTGTCTTTACAGGTCAAAGGCAGTTCCATGTCTGAGGTCAGGAAAAACATGAAATGGGAGCAAGTCGGTCTGAACTCAGAAGGCTTTAGTTATGTTGGCTGAAACACGCTTACCCCAATCATCCTCCTCCACAAGGGCAGCAGCCATGCCTGGGCATTGGCGTGTCCCTTCTAGCCTTTAGCCTGCAGCCAAGGAACACGAGAAGTCAAACGCGTTGGCCTAGGCTGATGAATGTAAACTGCTTTTCCTGGGCTGCTTTGGGCTTCACAGGGGTGGGGTTTTTCCCTTCGCCCCCGGATAGGAAGCTGCCAGTGGAAATCCATGCACAATCAGATGCAAAGGAAGAGGTCTGCTCTACGGTCAAGCAGAAAGACATTTTTGTAAGGATCATCATGGGAGGGTTGTTGGTTTTTTTCATTGTTTTAAGCAAACTCCCTATCTGTTTAACTTATGCCATCACATGTACATTTTCAATTTCAGCATGAGGGGATACAAAGATGTAGAGTCAGAAACTGGTTTAGTGAAAGCATTTTGCCACAACAAACTGCTCGCCTTAACTTTTGTAAGAAAAACAAAACAAAAAAAAGACCTCTTTTCAGTGTATCTTTTCCTAGACTGGGAAAAAGTAACCTATGAAACTTTTTTATATTTTGTATTTTCTAAGTTTCTATGAACCCACTTTCCATGTTGTCCCTCATTTGCATTCAGGGACTGTTTCTTTTGCAAACCACTGCATTTTACTTCCATTCTTTCTTTTTTTTTAACAGAAGAAAAATACAAATCAAAAAAACACAGCATTATGATTAGTGGCTAGGCAATCTCTTTCAATTACAAGTATATCAATACAGAAAGAAAAGAATTACAGGGTTGTTTTCTTTTTTTAATTTCCCGTGGCTGATGTACTGTATGGTATATGTTTACAAAACTCCTCTGGTCTGCCTTTGTGATGTTATCTAAATGAATGACAAAGTAGGTATGATGTGCCATTTGACAGTTTGCCTTAGCACTCTTGGGTTTCCTTCTCCTTTTTGTATCTTTCTTTTCCTTATGTGTTTTTTTTTTTTTCCAAAAAGTGCAGGCTGTATTCCAAAGCTGTATAAACACAACATTATCTTTCAATCCCCAGCAAGAGAAGTGTGCACAAGCCCTTCTCCATGAAGCGTACCTCTACTGGTGCAATAGAAGACCTCAGCCCTGCGAACAAAAACACATATGCCTAATTCTGCTGTGAGTAGACCTATTTCAGTCAACAGGACTACTCACAGGAGGAATGCGTGTAGGTGTCTGCAAGATCAGGGCATGAATGATTAATGCAGGATGTAGTTTGGGTGTTGTTTGTGAACCTGTACCTATTTTATGCACTGCTGAGTTTGGCCGGGGTGGTGTAATCCTAGAGGCTAACTCTGAGCATTTCTACTTCTGCTGAGAAAAATACAAATGAAATGGTGCTTAGCATCTCGTGGTATCAGGTCCCAAGTCAGCACTGCTACCAAAGCAGTGGTATTCATGAGCAAATATAAAGTGGGACTTCCCTGACAGCTAATATATTAGTCCCCTACTGTTCTACCGAAGGTCACTACTGATTAAAATTATAGAGATACAACAAATTTATCAGAGCAGAAAGATAGCATAGTGTTGCTAGAGAATTAAAAGGTGTTCTACCTTTTGATTTAGTCTGACATCCAAATGGCATACTTGGAAAGCAAGTGGGGATAAAGTAGAAAACACAGTATTTTACATTTGTGTATTTTTTTAAGGAATAAATATTTTTGTAATGAGATACAAACCCTAAATGGGAATTGAGTTTCTCAATATCATCCTACCCATGACATTGAGCCTTTAAACTTTTTCGTATGTTTATGACAATGTCCAGCTTCTTGGGATCTTTTGTAGACCTAACCACAATTTTCCCCAGGAAGCAGGATCACAAGTTTTTAAAGAGTACAGTTAGAAGAGTAGAATCCAATATACCTGCTATGAACACAGCTAAATAAATATTTCACAGAAAAATGGTGGACCTATGCTTTCTACAGCTAGACAAACTTCTTTATCTAGAAAGCCAACATGGTAGGCAATACCTACCTACGTTCAGTAGAGAGGTATGGCTAAATAGGAGAACTATATGTTTTTTTTACTTTGTCATACTTTATCCAACATGAGATTTTAAAATACAAGAGATGGTGCCACTGGAAAGAGTAGAACAAAATCATTTAGACAAAGTAGAGGATTTTCCCATAGGCTGAGACGTGGAGTCTTTATTTTTTCTAAACTCATTCAGTTTCAACCAGTTCTTTCTGCCTATTAGAAATTTTAGGATTTGCTCAGATTATGTTTCATGAGCCTTCTGGGCAACAAGAGTAAACTTTAGTTCTGAGCTTAATCAGAGGTCGCAGGCTATGACAATATCCAACTGTAATTTTTACATATAAAAGAGTAAGTTGTATAAAATGGCTGAATTTATTAAGTTTAGAATATAAATGGATCGTGATCTAGTCCAAAGACAATATAAATCCAACTTGTAATATAAACTTATAATAATAATTTAGCTTGTAAATAGTGACAAGGGTGCATGAAGTTCTAAAAAATGTCCCACTTGTATTAAAAATCAAAGCATTATAAAACTGAGCCTTTTTCCTCATGGGTTCAAAAAGTCTTGCAAAATCTATAGCTTTTTTCCTGTGGTGGTTCCATGTAGCAGATTAAGAATAGGCCACTTTTCTTAAGGGCAAAGCTGTGGAGAATTCTGAGCCCTTTCCTCCAGTTTGCAAAAGCTTCTCTTATTTTTTGAGGGGTTTTGCTGTTATTGTATTGCAAAGCTTTCCTGCAATTGTTTCCCAAGTTCTTCTCAAAGAAGGGCTTAAGGTTTTCTTTTAATAATTAACCTATTTTAGAAATTGGGAAAAAACCACACCCAAAAAACCAGCCCAACTCCAACCTTAATTATTTTTTTACAATTAGCTAAGTAGTTCAAGACCACCAGTTTGGGCATATTTGTACATTTTTAACTAGCATTGGTATGTTCATGATTCATATCTGAGTTTAGACCCTGCATATCTATTCAGTAGGTCTGTAAGACCTAAAGACTTGCCCATGAGCATAAAATTAAGCACCCACGCAGCCCTTTTAAGTTTAATGGGATGACCCAGATAAGTGAAATTTAAGCACATGCACAAATGCTTATAGGGTCTGGTCTTTAAACAATATGCTACAAGCAAGGCTTATGCTGCTTTAACTGTGTCTTCTCATTCCTTTAATTAGATAGATTTTTAAATGGTGTTGTGAAACTGGTGCACTTTTTCTGCAGAGAGGGGTTTGGAGCATGGTCTCCTTGCTGACTGTGTTTGAAAGCAGACAAACACCCCCTGAGAGCCCTCAAAACTCTCAGTGCCTGGAAAGGTTGGGGGTGAATTTCATGCCTGCACAAAACCACAACACAAAAGAGGCAGTGTGAGTTTTTTTCTTCCAGATTTTTCCCTCTGTACGCCTCTGCTCCAGACTCTGCCTGTCTCTGAACTTGCTCTCATTCTGGACACCATTGATCAGTTGCTCCTTTTTTCCCCCTTCTCTCTGCTTCCCATTTTTTTGTGGTCTCTGATGAGCAAAGGTAGGGGGAAGAAAAGAGAGTCTGGAGTTGCAAACCCTACCTCAGGCCTTGTTGGCATGAGTCCCAAGTCAAAAGAAGTGACAGTATCCTGTCCTCAGCACTTGGACATCTTCCTGCATTTTCCTAGATTCCTGGGGCAAATCTGATACTAGAGGGGCACTCTCCCTATCCATTCATCTGGCATCCCATGGGCTGCCCAAGCAGTGGGTTCCACTAAAATCTTACTGTCTAGACCTATTCCCGTTCCTGTGGGAGCACACTAAGCCTCCCAAGCCAGTGTGAGCTAGATATGCCCCAGCGCATAAAATATCAGCATCCAGATGCCACTTACAGGAGCCGAAGGCAAGCCATCCCCTAATTGTCAGGTTGCTACTGGCAGGGTGAAGGAGCCAGGAGAAAATGTGAACTTCCCCCCAGGCTGATCCAGCATGCAGAGGCATTCTCAGTAAAATTAGCTGCCAAGAAGCTACTCGTGTCCCTCCAAGTGAATGTGTTGGTCAGAAAGTTGCAATCATTTCAAAAATAAAGAAGGTTTTGTTGCAACCATATAAAGTTCCAACTGAAGGCTGCACTTAAGCTCCTCTAATCTTAAGCACTTGCTTGGAGTGTAACACACACTTAAGCACTGTGCTGGTTAGGGATGGCCTTGAGGATATGTTAAAATTGGCCAGTATCTATGATTAAGGTGCTTTACTGATGATGGGCTCAAATTTTGTCCCTTGTTATTTTGCAAGTATGGATGAAGGTGCTGCGTAGCGGCAGATACGGGAGGTAAATCCATTTGAAAGCTTTTTGCTTTTCCAGTGGCCACTGAATCTGAGCGCAGCAAAGGTAGTCAAGCAAGAGCAGGTCAGGACAAAGGCAAAGAACACATTTCTGAAGGCTTACTGCCTCTCCCGACTACATTCGCTCCATAGATGAATGACTCTTTATCGGGGTTCAAGAAAATGTTGTGTAAAATGCAGCTTTTATGGTGAATGTAGGTTGTGGTCGAGATTTTTTTTAAGCTTTAGTCTCCCACTTTCTTTGTGAGCTAATGTAAATAAAATCCCATTTTGTTGGGGAAAAACTGCTGTGCTAACACTGGATTAGAATTGCTGGGGATAGCTGCTGTACTTTGTAACCTGAAGTGTACTTTTTTGACTGTTATGTTTTTTTCTTCAGATTAAAAAAATGAGTACAAAAAAAAAAAACAAAAATAAAAAACCAAGAACACTGCCAGCAACAGCCATGCTGTAACTGTGGCTTCTCTCTTTTTTTTTCCCTCTGTACAGTATTACTAGTAAATAAATCTGCCTTTTCACTGCGCCTACTTCTGTGTCTTTTTACTGTGTTTCTCTCTAACTACCACTCTTCAAGATGCTCTGTGATCTCAAGGATGTACCACACTGGAGCTGCCTTTCTCACTAAAAGAATTAAAGTACTAACTCCACAGTTGGTTTTTTTTTGTCCTTTCCTCCACTGCTGTGCCCTGCTGCTCTGACTGTTATTTTTATTAGATGCTTCAACACATATTAACTTATTGTTAATTGTCTTGTTTCTCTTTTCCCTTTTCTTCTTATGTGCTACTTTGCCAAGTGTATTGCAGACCCTGTTACTCTAGGATCCCATGGCATCCTTTAGTATTTGAAGAAGAGAAAGGCTTGGGTTTGGTCAGCAAGGCAGTATGTCCTAGGTCAGGCTATTTCCAACTTGAGGGAAGTACTCCATATGTCATCTAGAATTCCCCAGAAATAATCACTAAAGAATTTAAGGACTGCCAAAATAAACAGTATGCAATTTTCTTCCAGGGCTTATCACGGAGTGTCCTCTGTATTTCAGGACTGGAAGAAGCTTGACATAGTCTGACTTGTAGAGAAAAAAAAAAAGAAAAAAGAAAAAAACGCTTGTGTAGTTTTTTGCCAAGATGTTATATGTACCTGAGCTTAGAACAGTGACAGGATGGGTAAGGTAGCCCGGCATCCTAAGCATCCTTCACAGAAATTTAAAAATTCAGCTTAAACTCATCCATATAAGAAACTCACCACAAATTCCCCATTGCTACATAAGTACCCTGCCTCTGCTCCTTTCAGCCAGTAGCCATACAGATGAATGTATATGCACACACACACACACGTGTGTGTCTGAGTCTTTGTCACATGGTATGTTTTAGTGTTACAGAAGGGACATGGCCACGTGCCCTGCTTTAGTGCTTCATAATTTAGTCCTGAGACTTTTCCTATAGGTGGGGCTTCAAGTTGTTTTTTTTCCTACTTGTGTTTGAGTGACAGAAAGTCAATGTTGTCTGTCCTAGAAGACTCTGTGAAAGACTGGAGAACTGATATGTTCCTGTCACCAAAGGACAATAATTGATTCAGCTGAGAGAAGTGATCATAAGTATTTAAAAGTCTTTGATTTGCAAAGACCTTCCTAATTCAGAAGGTGTGTTAACATGGCAAAAGGAAGGACCATAACCCTGAGTTAGCAGAAGTGTCTGTGTGAAGACCATGAAATAACAAGCATGTTATCATGTGCAACTAATTTAGTGCTTGGACACTTGAACACATCAGGTACATATTCCATTTGTTGGTTTATACCATGGCCTGTGATATCCTCTTATTTTCATTCCACCTCATTTAATTTTATATCCATGAAAAGTTTTTCAGATGAAAACTCCTCCACTGCACAAAACTCAAAAAAACCACCAAAAGCAAACTAGACAATTTTGATATCACTGTTGGTCTGAAAACTAAAGTTTCAGAAACAAAATATTTCCATGCACTTTCTTTTTTCAAATCTCTAGATAAAATGTTTTGCTTGTTGTTTTTTTTCCACCCTAATAGCGTGTAGGAAGAAAGAAAATGCTTAGCAGCCGTTGGGGTAGCATGGCACTCCCCTGAAACTCTTCAGGGGTGGTTCCCTAGAGGTAAAGGCATATTCAATACGTGGAAGGCAAGCTCTCTCAGGTTTTTGTTCTTTTTCTTTTATTTTAATAATTCTGCATCTAGTAGCAGAAGGAAGATAGGCACTTACTCTGGAAGTTCAACACTTGAGGTGTTTCACTAGTTTGTCTGGGGGTGGAAGTGGAATAGTTCATTTTCAAACAGGCTCCTACTTTCCCACAGGACCCTCACAACCTGCCCTTGAAACTAATATGAACCCAGCAACATTTCTTGCTTCACACTACAATATTTTTGAGGTTACAGGAAGAACCCTCTAAGGCTAATAACTGTAGGAATAATGAAAAAGGCACAATAAATTAATACCAATTTTTGCTGTTCCAAGACCTCCATTTGCATTCCCCACCTGCTACAAAAGGACTGCTTAGATGTCCATTGCACTGTGCACAGTTACATGTGAATTCTCTGTAACTGCTCATGGGGGGAACACATGCTGGACCCTAAACAAGTTTACAGACCCACAGAATATGGCACAGCTGTGCAAAATTTCATTCACATTTACCCGTGATAGATAAACTACCTGCTTCTTGGTCACAATTGTCTAGTTGACAGTGACCACCTTTTCAGATGAGACGAGGAAGGAGATACTTGCATAGGAGTAGAGCTTGCTGTCAGGCTTGGAGGAGGGAACTTCCTAGCATATAACTCAAAAATCAGCTGGCAGAGGGAGAGATTGGGTCCCTCCAAATCAGAGGTAGGAAGGAGCTGTGTTGCTGCACAGACACTGGCCTGCAAACCTGCAACCTCAGTTGCCTCAGAAAGGGAATTGGCTCTTGTCTTTTACATGCAGCAGTTCCTCCCAGTGTAAGGAAAAAGTTCACTGGACACACTGAGCACTAACAAAGATGCTAGTCCAGTTCCTGGGAAATATAATTTCCACTTGCTGCTGCTCCATACAGTTCAACGTGTCTTCACAAAGTTCCCTCATTTCCAGATTTACACAGGTATGTAGAGACATGATCCCTTTGATTTAGATGCAAAGCATAGGTACCTGAATACTTCCGTGGGTACAAGTTTTTTCATCTCAGTTTTACATCTGTAATTTAGGATAATTATCATTACCCTGCCTCATGGGGCTGTGGTGATGCCTGTTAGTGTCTGTCACAAGACTGCAAGAATGTGGGGCATACTCTAGGTACATAGTACTATAAATGTCTTCAGGCTCTTACAGTTTTTGGAGAAGTACTGCTTGTAATGGCACTGTCAAACCATAAAAAAAAAAAAGACTATATTGCAATCAAAACTGGCCATTCCCAATAGTTAGGCATTTGCTGGGAATGATGGGTTTGCCATGATTTAGGAAAAAAGGATGTAGCAGTAGCATGTTTGGTTGCTTGTAGGTGGGAGAACAAAGGGAGAAGAACAAGTGGAGGGGGGAAAGGAGACAAATGCAAAAATGGGTCACTTTCTCAGGCGTGACACACCAGTTCATCTTCCTTTTTGAGTATTTCCATAGCGTGTGATGCATCACTGGCTACAGATTCCCTTGGGCTATAGATGAGTCTGCTCCAGCACTGGCAGCAATATGGTAGCTTTTGAGAGCAGGGGGCAGTTGGTTAAGCCAATTAACCCTGTAGAGAAAGAGGCTGTCTATTCACTTGAGCATAGCCCCATTCTAAAATGACTGTACTGATTTTAGCCAGTGTGGTTACCTCTAGACATCATTGTGTTGTAGTTTGTAAGCATCTTACAGTTTAAAAGGAAGGATGCTGTTTAATACCAGCAGAAGGTCTTGACCATGATATTTCACTGGAGTGTGGTACATATACCATTCAATTTAAATGAAATGAGATTACTTAACCCTAACAAACAGATTGTTGTGATGGTCAGTTTTCATTATGCAATAAGCGGTTTCTTCTTAACATGCTGCACTAAGTGATAGAAGCATCTTTAACGTTGTAGAAATAGGGGTTCATAGACAAATTGGTGTTGAGGTAGAAAAAATGCTTCCTTCTGCCAACCATCTTAGGGAAATTATATTATTAGATATGGTTAAGTTACTAGGGAGGTGGGGTGAAGTGATCAAACTGTTAAATACCATGTAGAGTGCACGCTGAGGACAGGGCTGACATCTGGAAATTCTCCACTGCTGCTATTTCAGTCTAGATTTTTTGTTGCAGAAGCTGAAGGTCACCAGGGGGTTAGTAAATTAGGAGAGTTAACCAAGATAGATAGTTTCCACTTACACTAGCCTGGGAAGAAAAAGCCCTTAACACTAGAGAAGTCATTCCCATTTTTGCTGCTACAACTTGCATTGCAAATCTAGTGCTATTTAGGGTCCTTTTTGAATCTCTAGCTCATGGAGTCAAGCAATTTGGAGACGCCCTTCGCTATCACTTAGAAGAGACAAGGTGAGAAATAGCAGTTTCTGGGCTTCATGGCTGAAGAATAAACCTGGAAAATACTTGCTCTAGCTGCATGTACAAGCCCTGCAGAGCTGTGGTGCTCTGGGTTCCCTTTGCTGTGCTATATAAGAGGCTAAAGACACTATTCTTAAGCAATAATACAATGAGGAAATGATAATAATATGGAGAGCTACTGAAAGATCACACACTGTTTATTTTCTTCACTTATTTTATATATCAGGATTTAGAATTCACAGAACTGGAAACACTGTGATTACTTTACTGATTTATCTTCGCAATGTGCCAAACATTTGCCAAATATAAACAAATCCAGGACCTACCACAGAGGCTGTAGCCTGCCTGTCTCCATTTTTTCTACTCATTACAACTCCTGCAGAGAAAACATCAGGGCTGAAAGGTGTAGACAATCTTCAGAGTGTTTAAAAGCTATGACTGAAAGTGGAAATTAAGGGAAAGCGACCCTTTTCTCTCATCCAACATCAAGAAGGGCCCTCATCTAATTCCTTGGACTAAGGGGGATTAAAAGTGGTCTGATGTCAAAGGCCTATTTTCACAGCCTAAGAGCTGCAAATACTGCAAACAGGGTCACCAAGCCCCTAAGAAAAAGAATCCACGTGTGCTTTCAGGATCAGGACCTTACACCCTCCGCCAGCCCAATGAACTGAAAGGTGCTTGCATGGGAAGTCAGTCAGGGCAGACATTTGCCACAAAGCACTAGAAATAAAGAAAAGTATCGACATGAGTTTGAAAAAAACCTCTCTGATGTAATAATATTTTTAAAGAGTGTCAGAGAGATTGCAGGCTGTAAATAACCGGTCCCAGAAAGAGAAGATTAGGGAGGGGAGCACAGGCTCTGGTCCAGATACCAAAGAAAGTATGCCAGCTTAGTCTGAAGAAGTGCACTACCTATCACCAGCAGCAGTGGAGAAGCAATTGCTTTGTCTTTTATAAGGAAAATAAGTGGCACACAAGCAAGATCTTCTCTTCAGCAAGGCCTCTGCTGTGGAAAAAATCTTCAAACAGCAAATCTGCTTGCTGCAGCAAGAGCCAAACAGCAATGGAGGTTCCAGTTACACTGCCTGGGGCATCTGCTATGTACAGTATTGCCCACTATGAAAGCACTTGACTCCCTCACAGGTTCTAGCCTCAATTTTCCTCTTACCTGTTCATTCATATTCAACTATGTACAATTATGTTAAGAAAAGTTTGGCCAGAATAGTTTATATAAAAGCTAATATTTTTATTTTTTTTTATAGTAAGCACTTGGGATAGTGAATTGTGGTGATTCGCATTGCTGAAAGCCTTGTTGTTCAGCTAGGTGAGAAAAAAATATGCCCAGTGAAAAATAAAGGATACTCCCAGAGAAGACTGTCAAATCAAGAAAAATGTAACCATCCTACTAGTCTCTGAATGCCCAGAAATGGCATTTGCCCTAGCAGAAAAGAAACAGCCATGTGCTTGAAATTTAATAATATGGATAGCAACATTCACTTCCATGGATCTGCTGCAATCACCCCATTTTATTAAACACTTCTTCACAAAGCCCCAGACAACAGGGAACTGCAGAAGAGTCCTCCAGATGAGACATCCTATAAAGAAAACACCATCTTTGGAGAGCAGGATTATTAAACAATATGAGGCAGAGAGCAAGGTGGTAATGATGAAATGCAGTTAAGCGCTTCAGATGAACTAATCTGGCCCAAACTGCAGTGGTGAAGGTTCTGCTTTCAGGGTAACCAACAGCTTTTTTTTCAAGATACCAATTTTGCAGAGATACTTTCCTTGGCCTTCCCCTGCCAGTGGACTTGGAAGCCAATCATGTATGGTCCCTAGAGAGCATGGGAAGGAAGGGAAGGAGGTAAAAATTGTTGTTGAATGCTCTTCCGCCTGAAGTAAGCTGAGAACATTGTCAGCAGTGGAGCAGAGTAAATAACATTGTTTTGATTCACTGG
The DNA here is from genome assembly GCA_025769975.1 of Gallinago jamesoni. Lineage (NCBI taxonomy): Eukaryota > Metazoa > Chordata > Aves > Charadriiformes > Scolopacidae > Gallinago > Gallinago jamesoni. Next base: position 71,187,464 of record JAOQGH010000019.1, on the reverse strand, counting down.
TAAAAATGAACCGTAGCAGGGGATTCTAACATGCTTCTGAATTGACCTTCTGAAACCTTCTGAATTGACTAGTTGTTTAAAAACTTGTTTTTTCAAAACTTCAAAACTGGAAGTGTCAATGCCAACTGGAGGCATTAAAAAACAAACAAACAAATAAATAAAAAAACACAAGCAAACAGAAAAACCCCAACCAAATAAAAACAACCAAACAAAAAAAACCCATTATCTCATTTGAAATACATTAAAGATATTGCTTTGACATTACCAAAACACTCCCTTCAATTTTTTCTATCCAAAATTATTAGTGGAATTCAATATGATTTCATTTTCTTAGAGCTCACTTTTTTCCAGAAACTTCGCTCTTCAGATTCAAGGGGAAATTTCACTTGACTTTAGCCAGCAAAGCCAGCCTGGAGGGCTGACACTATGATTTCAAGTCAAGTGTGTGTGATAATGAAGAGCTAGACATGGGCATCAGACCCACAGCTGTATGTTGTCAGTACTAGACAATGCTCTTTTTTTCTGCTGTGGCCAGCTCTCTGATTTTCCTTTCCCTCCTGCCTGCTACCTCTTTCCCTTATTTGGGGATATTTCCACAGCACTCCTTTGAGCCCTGCTGCAGTGCATGGGTGTCTCTGGAGCAGCGAGCACTCTGATCCAGCTTGATGCCACCACCAGAAAGAAAGACTTTGGTCTAGCATCCATATTTGCTATGCATATGAAGAATAGCGTGCTCTTTAATAGATGCTAAATCTTCTCAAGAACAAACTACTGATGGGGAGGGATAGGGAGGGATGACTCATCCTCCCCTGCACACAAATCACCCTCCCAGTGCCATGTGTGCATCATAAAACACTTAGGCAATACCAACGTCTGTAGAAAATAGAGCTTCAAGCCAGATGCAGTGTTTGATTCCAAAATAAACCTTTTCTTTCTCACTTCCACTGCATAAAGTAAGGAAAACTCAAACCAGGTAGTAGAGGTTGAGCCAAGAACGTGATGTTTGTGCCAAAAAGATCTTATGAAAAAAATGTCTGGCAGATCCCCTAGCTCTCCAAAGAGCTCTCAGAGGTGAAAAGCAATTATGGAGATATTCTCCAGAGAAAACACAGCCTAAGGTCAGAAAGTCTTTGGACCTGATCACTGCTCAGAGGCACTGGTCTCTGCATCACTTAAGTCACCTGAGCAACATATCTGATGTCTATTTTTTTCACATGGAGACACTGCGCATCTTATGATAATAACGTGAGCATTAATTAGTGTTTATAGGGACTACTCCAGAAGGTTTTAGGGCAGGTCTGGTGGCTTCTGCCTTTCTTAATATGAATAATTAACACTGAACATAGTGGAGTTACGAAGACAGAGTTGCTAGCTCTGTTCAATTAATTTTTGTCCTTAAGGAGAAATCCTCTCTTGAATAAAAACTATGTGTTTTGGTAGAGATAATCTGGTACTCTCTCTCCATGTAAACACATGGTTATGTGTAAGTGTCAATACTACTGCAAGATAATTCAAAATCCATGTGTTGATTAGTCATATGAAGAGGATAGATTAAAAAATTGCTCCTGGGACTGGCAGGGAACAGGATTCCCTCTCTGTTGGCGCCAAGTGTCATCAGCACTCCCCAGCAGGCTGTAATATGGGTGATTTTTTTATAGTTCAACACTCTTAGGTTCCCACTCCAGCTCTTGCAGTGGGATTCAGCAAAGACAGACAAGTGCCTTGTCAGGCAAGACATGGCAGACATCCCCAACCTCATCTGAGGCGGAGGCAAGTCAGTTGAGGAGAAACCAGACCTACCAGTGGAGAGGAGCCCCAAGAGAAGAGAAAAGGGGCACTTCAATCATATTTGTAGCTTTCCTCCACTCTGCAAGAGACGGGGAAGCATCAGACAACATAATAAACTGCAAGAGGACAAAAAGCCAATTCTTCGCAGCGCTAACGCTGAACATGGAGTCTGGGCTCCAGCCTGCCTGGCAGGTCCACCAGGGAGACCTCATGCCATTTATAAATCATGGTCATGGTCTTTTTTTTTTTTTTTTCCTGGGAGAAACCATTACATTATCTAGTCTGCAGTAAATGAAAAGTCAATAGGCAAAAGTAAACTTGGGAAACATAGGAAAGCTTGCTTTTAATCATTTTTTTATTTTGTACTGCAGCCTAATGCAGACCTTCCCTAGGTCAGAATTACCACAGCCCAAACACAGGTTTGCTGATGCCTGTAATTCAGAGCAGAAAGGAGCATAGGCCACAAAGACCAGGAGCCAAGCCAAGCCCAAACTTCAGGGCTAGGCAAAACATGGGTTTTGCACAAGGGTGAGTGACAGCAGTATGATTTAGAGCTGGACCCGGGTCCAGGTTTCCCCAGAAAATGGGTGAGCCAGCAATTGTGGTTTGGTGTCGACCCATCCATGTCGTTTGTGCAGGGCTGTGCTGTACAGAGCATTAAGTCCACATCATACCTACTATTAACCAGACCTGTAGACAAAGATGAAGTGCCTCCATAACATTAACTTCAAACCTTCAAACATCCAAACCTGATCTAGAAAAATTCCCAGACCTAAAGCTAAAAGGTCAGTGTCAGCCAGAATAAAAATGATAGCACTCAGGTCTCCAGATGTGAACTTCCCTCACATTTTATGTTTAGGTTTAAAAATAAGTTTTCTGTGGAAAATCATTGTTGTGGCTTGATCAGCCCTTGTCAGTTCTGTCTTGAAGGCTTCAATCAGTCTCAAAGATTGCATTTATGCTGGACTCAGCACTGTGCTGAGTTTGACCACAGACCTCATAGTCATAAGTAGTTTTATACTTACAGAAATTCTGACTTGTATGTGTGTGTGTGTTCGTGTATGTGCAGACAACTTCCCCCTCTCCTGACTCAACAAATACAGGCTTGAGTTTATGAAAAAATATTTGGCATTAATGCTAAACAGTCTATCCTTTCCTCAGTATTTGGCTTTGGATTTTTCAAACTTATCAAATCTTGAGTTCACGGAGACAGGAGTAATATATTTTGTTGGCAATATATCACAAATATCCTAGAATGTGGCAAGAATAGGGCAAAGGTGGAAAAGTTCTTATGTATCTTGTCAAAAAGCTGGCCTCAGACCCTACATCTTACAAAATTTGGTAAACTTTCAGCTGTGCAGTACTACTCTCTCTGGAAGCAGCAGCTGGAGTCCTGGCTCCACTGAAATCAATGGGGGTCTTGTTTTTGACTTCTTGGGACCAGGATACACAATGAATCTGTGTGTGTAAATCTTTGCAGGCCTGGATCCTACAAAATTTACATGGAAGGATGTACTACTTTACATAAGCCATAAATTTAAATCAATATGGTAGTATTACAAATATCTGCTTTCCACGGCGGGGAGTTAAGTTTAAAAGAAAAGTCTATTCTGCTGCCATAAAATCCTGAATATCCTGTAAAGCTTCCCCATGTAAAAAAGCATTTATAATTCTATGAATACAGCCAGTGTAGTGTATCCCTTTCCCCTAGTAAAGATATATAAGAGTTCAGTCTGAACATCAAATATTTGTGAAAAATATATTAAAAAAAAAAACTTCCAGCACAGCCATGAGGGACAGCCTACTGAAAGTATGCAGAAAACTTTACCTGGCATTTGTTTACTTCTTAAAACTCTGCCTATACAGACTTTTGGTGATGTGACTCATTGACTCACCCTCAAGATTTTGCAGTTATATCTATGCATGCTTTGAGAAGAGCAAACTCTGAAAGTACAAATTGTCCAAAGAAAAATTAGGATGACATTTGGATTGGTTCTTATTACCAGCAAAGCTGTCTGGTTTAGTACAAGTTCTTCTTCTTTTACAGTTCCTCTTTTACATTTGTATTTGAAGCAAAATTGTTGTTTATCAGTAAGATAGAGGGCTGCGTATTTTATGAGAAATAATAAGTAGCTCCAGGAGACTGTAATTTTTGCTTTTAGGTAAAGCAATAAACCCACGTTGGTTACACATATGAGCCTTGGCTTGGAAGCTGAGATAGTGTACAGTTAGACCTCCTTCAAGAGTCATAACTAGTTTAATGACAACTTAATATGGCTAATAGCAAAGTGATAGCATCTTGTATTGTATGTGTGCCTTGTGCCACTTGGTACACTTGATTTTACTAAAGTACCAAACAGCCTATGTATTTGTGGAATACTATTCATTATTTCCAGGCAGTAAGTGAAGAATGAAAGTGGCCTTTAAATATGCTCTGTGCTGTATTTTAGCATTTAATGTGTATTTTCTATATTTTAACATTTCCTGTGTGTTTTAAGACAAGACAAAGTTATTATTTAATTGTAAGGTAGGTGGCTTCTCGCCATAAGAGTTAGTGCCTTCTGATTGTTCTGCAGAGCAGGGGTTGGGGTACCTTAAAATGCATTTCAAACCACTCCTGAATATCTGCTCTCAAATAATTCATGTTCCACAGTTTTTCTTAGGATCAGAAGGAAGATGAACTGGATTAAATTCTCGGCATCCTACAATATAGTTTGCTGGCAAAAAACTCCTAAGAAAGCAATGAAATAGTCACATTTCTGCTCCCATGAAAGACCAAATAAAATGGCTGCACAGTATATAAAGACAGCAGATACAAGAGACAAGCATACTGGGACATCCTGTCTGGGCTCTGCTAGGATTAGCATTCGAAATTCTGCTGTGTCTGACTGAGGATGGTTTTGGTGTGTTTCTGGGAAAAACTAACAGCTCATGCAGCTACACCACATAAAAGCCATTCTTTGGATGTTGCCAGTTTAAGTTCCTTGACCCAGTGCATGGGTTTAGCATGGCTAGTAACATTTACACCCAGCCCCAGACACTGCTGTACCTGAGCACACCACAGTCTTCAGTATAGTGAAATTTCACAGCATCCCATTAAGGCAGAGAGGTGTTTGTTAGTGTTTATTGAAAAGGCATTTTTACGTGAAAAAAAAAAATGAGGAACTGAGGCAGAAGGAAATTAAGGGCTGCCTATGATGTGGGAGCCCAACCAGTTCCTCAGAAATAAACATTTTCTGATGTTGATGTGACTCTTCACACGTTTCATCTGCACAGAGGACAAGTCACGAACAGAAAAGCTACTGGGTGGGTAACTGCTTCTCAGCTGCAGGGAGCCCTGTTAAAAACCCCTATACCCATAGGATGCTTTAGGATGCTTCTGTACTCAGGGTGGGCACGGTTACAGACCCAAACCCTCCCACGTGTTCAGTTGTGTCCCATCAGCTAATACCCTGCCTAGCAATGACCTAGCGGCCACCACGAAGAAAGCATCTGCTGCCCCATCAGTGTGCATTGTTGGCACTGGGAGCTGTTAGCTACTGAGGCATGTTCTTTTGATTTTATAGACCAGGCTGTTTTGCAGGGTGTGCTTACACAGGGCCAAAGAAAGATTACCCACCATTGCCTTATGGCCGTCCCCGTGCTACTGCACTGATACAGGATGGGAGGGAAACGACATGGCATCACATAGCAGAAGCGTGACTGTTCCCATCAGAGACATCATCTTTTACTGCTGGCTTGTACAAGCAGCATTCTGACAATGTTTTTAGAGGGCAGAAAAAAAAAAAAAAAAAAGACAACCAAAAACCAGAACACAAATGCTATGTCCTTCCTCTTTTTATTTTCTTTTTTTTAAAATTTTCTGCAACATTCTGGTAACCTAGTCTCAACTAATGCATAGTTTTCCAGTGAGAATTACCCAAGTCACTGATTTTCAGCAGGAGCAGTCTGACAGAGGCAGGCAGGGCAATCGATGTGCCTTAAACCACAGTAGTTGTAAATGTCATTACACGGTAGTAAATGCAAATTAATATCCTATTTTACCATGATAAGATCTACATTTTCATTTTATAGCCAAAATAAAATAACAAATTACAAACCAGGAGTGGTTTGGCAAACACTGATACATTAAAAGAGAAAAGGTGAGCAGCGTCCCGGGTGAAGAGGAAGGGAGACCATTTAGTACCCCTTTAGTCTCCTTGCATAATTTATCAGATCCCCCATAGCTGAAGGAACTGAGACAGAAGGGAAAAGCAGAAGTGGTGAAATGCTATCTTCCAATTCTCATTCCCCAAATATTTATTTAGAGAATGAATATACTTCTCATTGTAATTCTAAGCAGAGCATCCATCAGTGATTCCTGTAGAAATCCAGAAATTAGAGACATAGCTCAGATTCAGGGAACAGAATTCATAGTCCCATCACACTTAGGTTGCACTGAACAAGGCTCTGCTTGTGTCTGCATCTGTTAATTTCCATTATTTATATATAAAGCCTTAGGCCAGGCACTGTCTCTCAACTATATTTGCATTATGCAGGAAACATCTCTGCTCTAAAGTCTATTAGTTTTTAAAGAGCGGGCTCTAGGGCAGTACTGCAAATTTCATATGACCATCCCCGTTTTCCAAACAACAAAAAAAATTATATTGTAATTCAACTTTTCACCTCTTCCTGCTAAACACGGGGAAGCAAATTCAGCCCTGATGCAAATATGTGAATATCTCATTGACTTCAACTACCATTCAGCTCAGCTATGTCAAAGCTGAATTAGGCCTTGGATCTCAAACTGTCTTGTCTGCTCTTACCATCTGTCTTTCTTTGCTAACCTAATTCCTTATTAAATAGGGTGTCCAAAGCAAACGTGAACCCATTCTGCTGCTCCTTTCCCTGCAAAAACATTGCTAGAGGCTAAAATTCCTAAAAGTTATGACTACTTTGACTGCCTCGGTTTCTGGATACTATGTGAGGTTTTTTTAAGGTGGTCTGAAATTCAGACTGTTGATGCTTAAATTCCTGAGCATTCAATCCTTTTGCAGTCATATATCAGACATTCAAAATTACTGTTTAGCAAGTCATCATTTATAACAGTCCATCCTCCTCAGAGGTTTCTGAACTGGTAGTGCTAAACATGTACATGATGATAGTGTTATACAGAAAAAAAAAAAAAGAAAAAAGAAAAAAAAAGAAAGAAAAAAACAGACAGACAGGTAAATCTCTCCATTTTAACAAACCAGTGGACAACAGATCTAGAAAACATATTAAAGGGACAAGGCAGAGATGTGTCTAATGACATCCCTAATCTAGTGATCGTGGGTGGTGGAGGAAGCACTGAGTAAGGTCTGAAAGCACAGGCTGGGTGCAGAAACTCTCCCTATATGAAGTCTCTTACTGCTGCTGTCAAAGACCATTGTTCTGGGCCAGTGGAACCTTTCTTGTGTTCTTAGAAACTGTCTTTTACTGCGCTAGGAGAGGGCTCACTGCTGTTCTCAGAAACAGAATATGGAAAGTCCAAACAACCTACCTGGACAGTTAAAATAAACCAAGCACAACAGTTATTTTTATCTGTTGCTCAGTGCAGGTTGTGAAGAGAGTATTTGAATAGTCTGAATGAAGGAAAAAGCAGCTATGAACTTAATTTAAACTCAGACTGAACTATTCAGAAATTGAGAGGTGCTGAGGATCAAATCATTTGGTTGTCATTTAAAGAAAAGAAAAAAAAAACTGCTGAAACCCAAGTTTCATCTATTCATTATGTCTCCACAATTTCATGTTCCAGGCAAGACTTGACATGAAAGCACAGTGGTTCTTTCAAAAAGAGGCTTTCTAATACATTTCAAATTTCTAGAAATTTCACAAGAGAGTTTACCTGCTAGATTTCAACAGGAAAGGTTTGAATGTGCAGCCTGACATATGGGGGCTTAATCTTAAACCTTTCAAAATTTCCTGATCTTTGTTTATTTTCAGAACTGGAATCTCTCTACAGGGCAGGCTGCCTCTTTAAAATGTTACAGTTTAAAATCTTATAAAAGTAAGAAATAACTGTAGCACAGAAGCAATAAGTATTTAAGCTACAGGTAATATGAAAGTTAATTGAAGCCTTGATGTAATTTTATGCTTTCTTTATGCTCTATTCCACTGGTATTATGGGTTTATTGTCAAGATGAGAGCTGTGAAAAATGTTTACTGGTATCCTTGTACAGGCTCTACACTCCTTTTTCTCAACAGGGTAGCTAATTCTCTTAGGAAGACACTTTACTGAATCGACAATTCTCACTGTTCGTCCTAAGGAGGAGTGGAGGGAACCAAGGAAATAGGGCAGATAAAGGGAGATAGATGCACGGAGGCTACAGAAGCTACATCTGCAAAGGAGGTCAGTTGTGTTTGCCAGAGCTTTAGCACTCCCCCAGATAGGCTCAGGGCTCAAGCTCTGCAAAAACTCCCTGCTCACACATACTGTCTGGGCATCAGCTTCCACTTTGGCATAGCCTGCACAGAGGGACCACCTCATCAGGCAGGGAAAGCTATCACATCATGAGACTGCCTGGCAACTGAGCTCTGCCCCAGCAGGTAAAGAGGATGCCCTGAGCTAAAATCATGTGTCCCTGAAAACCTGAATGCAAGCATCGCTACCAAAGGTAAAGAACCAGCCTTAGCTGTTCTTTGATGCACTGGGGAATGCAAGTGCTTACATTCGTTCATTGCCTTGGGAATGCTTTTAATTTCAAATTTAGACAATGCATGTCACAGGACAGATAAACAGCTGAGAGAGAACAAGTAGAACTGAGCTAATAGTTTCCACAAGTCCGCAGAAGACAACCAGCATTTTCTTCTTGACTTAGGTTTGTGCCATAGCTGTTTGTTCTACCCTTGAAGAGCCATGTTTAGCTAACACAGACACACAAGTCAGAGTTTTAGCATTGCATCAGCAGGACATGTTTTAAGGAGCACATGTTGTGACTTTGAACTGACAGAGGACAGAGCCAGGCTCCTGTCCTCTTGGGAACACATGGCTGGCTTGTGCTCATTTAAGAAGCCCAGAGGGAAAGCACTTCTATGACCTCCCATCATGTTTATTAATGTGGAGGATTGGTGGGGCTCCCAGGCAAAATCCAGGTTTTATGTTTCACCATGCCACCTTCACATGAGTCCCCAGAGTGTGGGACAGGCCGGTAGGTTATATCCAGTTAGCCCATCTCTGTGCAGCAGGACACAAAAAGTACTCATGAAATGTAGCTTTATTATCCTTCTCATAATGACCTAAGTGTTGTCTGGAAAGTGACAGATGTGGCATCACTTGACATTGCACATCAACTTGTGATCTTCCCTTAAAACTTTTAGGTGCAATATATAGCCTAATATCATGACACCAAAATCATTATTTTCTTTTCAGTTTGACTTCTGGTTTCAAAGCACTTGATCTCTTCCTCCATGAGACAGTCAAGCAATCCTTTATTGAACACTTTCAAGCATATAGCTTGGATAAGAAACATCCCTGGAGTTTTGACCAGCAAGTCATGCCTCTTTTGAATCTTGTGGCTGGGAAATGAAACATCTCACTACCTATTTTAATTCTGGGGAGGCGATATATGAATAACTGAGAAGGATATACCATATCTGGATAGTATGTTTGCTTGACAGTTTGCTTTTCTGGGAAAACAAATAGTACTTTGAAAGCAAACACTATAATTTTTCCCAATTATATGTCATTTTCTAAGATTGCCAACCTTACCCACAGAGGCCAGAGGCTGATGCATCTTCTCTAATTGAGCAGTAACTTACTCTGTAAGTACTCCCTCTGAAATTACTGAAACCGATTACCATGCAGCACAGCTAAGTTTAGGTGAAGACAGGTGTCTTCTCCCTTAAACGTCTGTATCTTATCTCTGATGTTCCTTTTGTTAAAAGACAGATTATATTAGCCTTACATCAAGTAGCGATTTTAATTTGACTATACAGTTACTAACCCTGTTGGGTGCTCTGCATCTCTTCTTGCGGTTAATAGATCTGCTCTCAACTTCAGGTGAACCAAATACCTTGCCTGAAAGGCTCCTCTTGCCCAGCACTGTCCATGGCTCATACCATGATAACACCAGTTCACCTGCACCTTTCAGCTCTCATGCCCTTGTCTGGGCACATTTGACTCCACCATTGCAGAATTTACGGGTTTTGCACCAACTTGTGTGTCTGGTACAAATGCAGGGTTGAGGCGGGTTCTTTCGCACCTTGGCACATTACTCTCTAGCGCAACAGAAGATAGTGACAAGGCATTAATTAACTCCACCTTCTGTCAAGCAAAACTGGCAGTTTCAGCTTTGCAATGAAGTGTTGATGCAAATTTGTCTGATAGAAAAATTGCCCATTTCTTCAAGGGAACTGACAGTACAAACTTAACTCAAAAATATGAGAAACTGGAGTTCAAATGCTAGGCCAGTCCAGACAGTTTGGGCAGAGTCTGCCTCATTGCAGTTTGACCATTAATAACTGCAGTCTAATCAGGCAGATGAGCCCACTCTCAGTCTACTCAGGGATCTTGCTGCTGCTTTGTCAAGGACTGAAATACCTCTTTGGGCTTTTATGATGTAAAATCCCCTTGTTTTATTTGTTTAACTCCTGGGTTAACTGTGAAAATCTTGAAATATGGCTTTTTTCTTTTTTTAAGCAGAGTGAAAGGGGGCTACTCAGAATAAACTATACCTATTTATTCCTAAATCCACTAGGTGGATGTGTGCCATTAAATCGTTTCCACTGTGTCTTCAGTGAGCCTGCCATTTTTGTCAGACCTCCAAATGCAAACCAGATCCAAAATGTCACCCCTGAAGGAGGCCGTGAGGTGTGAGACGAAAATTGGCAGTGATAGCTCCTCTTATATGCACTCTATTAGGTGCAGATAAATGTCAGCAGAGTATGATTGTCCCTCCTCCTCTGCAGTAATGCAATCTGACACATACAAGGATTTATCCTGTTGAGCCAGACTGGTTGCTCACCACAGGAAAGAGAGGAAAAGCGTAATTGGAAGAGTCATTTAAAGACATAGTTTGCTGAAAAATGGAGATTGTTTTCCTCCCAGCCCCACCAGGTACACGGCAGAGGCATGGCCATTTGCTTCAGCAGTAGTATCCACAAAGGGGGAGTGTTCTGCCTGCTGCTAAAAGTCACCAAAGAGGAAATAAGGTTTAACTGGATACATACCACTTTTGACTGTTGGAGATGCATCCATAGCATCTTCTGCATATGTGTGTAGCACTCTCAATTGCTGGTACGTGCAGCTGCAGGTCTAACTCCAGACAGCACAAGGTGTCTTAAAAACATGCTTCATCTGCTTGAGTGTGGACAAGATTAATGTGATGATGACAGGAAATAAACTGTCTCATTTTGCAGTTAAAGAAATTGGGCACAACTCTTGCAGTCCTCTCTGTTGGCTCTGCTGAGGGGGTTAGAAGCTCATCTTCATAGTATTTACACAGATGCATTTCTTGGGGGCAAGAAATCCTCCGTGCAGATGCAGTGAGATGAGCACCACAAGCTCTTTGTCTCCCCCACTGCATTAGAGCCATGCACCTGCAGCTCTCTTTGTGTAGCTGATGGTTTTTCTTTTTCCTAGTAGAGAAAACAGTCTTTGCACTTCTGCTTTCTTTCTGTGGTTGAGCCTAAGATGTCATGATTAAAAAGAATTTGCATGAGTCACTTGTGCTTCCTTTCTTTGTATCACTTAAGGAGTTCTCTACTATTTTTAAAACCTCGTGTGTTGTTTGGCTCCATTGCTGCCACATACAGGAACTAACTCTAGGCAAAGCAAGGAGGCTATCTGCTCTTTTAATGACAGAACATCACACTTCTTACTTGGCATTTCCAAATATGAAAATGTACTCCAAAGCAAATTATGACAATTTAGAGAAACAAAATTCACAATTTTTCCCTTCCACATGCCTTTCAGTTCATGTCAGAGTTTCAGCTTCTTTCCTGCAGATGTTTTTTTTCCTCCAAAAACTTCAGAGTTTCTCTTTCAATTCCATCATAAACTGTTCACTGTGAACAAGATTGCTGAGATTGGGAGCAATTTTCTAAGCAACGTTGCAATCTCATTCTCTTAGAATAGTTTAACCTTAGGGCTAGTGTATACTTAAGGTTTCACTGCAACATATATGTAGATTATGGTTCTGAGGGCTGTTTGCTTGCTTCAGGGCAGAAATGGTGGATTTCATAGCACACTTGCAGTTATTTTATGCTATTACAAGTATTAAAAGGGTTTGTCCACAGAGTTAAAACTGTGAGAAAATGCATGCACCATCTGAAACAGCATTAGTTCATCACTGCTGGTCACCAGAAATTATGTTAGTAGGTAGAAAGTCTTACCAGGGACAAAGTTTGAGACTGGTGTTGTATGACCTTGTAGCAAACGGCTGAAGATACAGCTGTTCTCCCAAGCTGCCATCTCTTCCCACACAACTGAAGCATGCAAAAGCCATGTCAGAGTATTGCTAGCCTGGGGCTAGTTCCAATCACTCCTGAAGGGCTGAGTGAGCTGAAGAGAGCTAATCCACCTCAGTGATGGAGATCTGCAATGCCTTTAACTGCTCCACATGCATCCCCCAATGCAAAGTCTGTTTAGCTCTTACCCAAAATGGTGCCAGACTACAGCTGCAACTAAAATGTGCATCTGAATTTTGGAGACTGAGCCTTCAACACCTATTTCAGTACAGACACAGCACCAGTACCTCTGGCAAGGTCACAATCCAGCCAACACCCGATGAGGATTGACACCAGTCAAGGCTCCTTTTTAATGAAGCATAAGTAGCCCTAGTAGGGGCTTATTCTGCCTTATTTGTATTTGAGTCTAAAACAAATCACAGTGTGAAAGCTGAAAAAAATAATATATAATTTGGAAAAGAAACACAAATCAACAAAAGAGAATTGTGCCATTAGCTCTATAACCTGTACATCCACCCCAGTGAATAACACCACTATCAGATGCAGAAAAACAGACTGAATGAGCCAGTGCTCTTAAGACAATTGATTCAGAGAGACACTTGCATCACAAGAGAAGTGGCACCTACAGCACTCTCTCTAATAGTTATTTCAAAGAATGAAGATTCTATGGAAACTGAGACTAAAATATTTTTAACTCTTAGAGATGAGCCCTCAAAGCATTGTTAAAATGCTAACAAAGATTCCTTACTATTGTTTCAAAATATATCAAAGATGCAATGCCTAAACGTAACATACATTAAAGAAAAACAATGCAAAATACAGATAAACAAGTGGTTTTCTTCACCCCTTAAGTTATGCCTTTTTCTTTATGCTGATATGTGAGCTATCCCAATCTGAACTCCATGAAGCCACCAAGCCATTTAGTGGTTCAACAAACAAACATGTCAGCACTCTTGCTGAAAGGTCTTTTTTTTTCCTAGACTGTCCCTTTTTTTCTCTCCCTCTTCTTCTTCAAGGATTTTATTTTTCTGAGTGACCTTTTATTATTCACAGGAATAACTGGTGACAAACGGTACTTTGTAGTTTAACATGGCATCTGTCTGCTGGCTCAGCTGGGCACTGCCAAGACCACAACACAGGGACAAAGTTTGGCTTTCATTTTTAATGACAAGTCATATGTAGCTGAAAGAAAGCAGACTCTCTGAGAAACAGCGGGAATCCCTGTGGTTCAAGTGAAAACAGTTGCTCTAATAAATTGCCTCCTTGGCCTCTTCAAGACCAAATGGGCTGATTTAGTGATGGTCCAGGATTTATGTGGTTGGAGCTGGCCTGCTTCCTTCCAATCCAAACAGGGCAGGACACACTCCGGTGAGCAGCAGAGCGACCAGTAGATCTGAGATGGCAGCACCCTCCGGCAGGCAGACAGGGACAAATGGAGAGCAGTAACATGTCCTTTTGGCACACGCATGCAACCTGCCTTGGCTCTAAAAAGGACTAAAAATGCTCTCAAAAACAATCTGCCCCAGTGGAAGAGGGTAATAAATCTTAAGCTGCTCCAGCTGCCATGCAAGCGAACATTTGACTATGCCCTAACCTTTCATGGTAGGTACAAATGACTGTCATGTGAGAAATGAAGAAGGCTTGATTTAGCATGATTCCATCACTGCAGGAGTTTTTCCTGGTGAATACCCATTAGTGCTTTATCTACCTTTTCCTCCAAGGAGAGACAAATCTTTGCTCTAAAGGTGTTCCCTGATTTAGCTCATCTTATGCTACAACCTGCCCCGTTACTGCACCAGTTTCTTTTGCAGGAGGATGAAGGCTGACCGGTTTCAGATGGATACAGACTACCCCAGTGTTAATGGTTGTGTGGCGCGGGGCTCAGAGTTGTTTCCCACCAGCTTAACAGCACAGCAACAGACTCTATATGCTGAAAACACAGAGCACTCTGTTACTAAACAAACAGCAAAATTGAGACCCTGAGTCTGTGGTTTCTGGGTAATTTTTGCATTTGTGAATGACTTGCAGGCTCCTGCAGAAAGTTCACATACTTTTTGGTAGCTGAATTGCACTTTAAAGTTTCCTTTCTTTCTCCAGGTCCTATAGAAGTAGAGCAGAAACCTAAAGGGGTTGGCAGACAGGGAAAGATGGAGCAAGTCCCCTAGAGATGAGTGTACTGCTCCAGGCCACTGCTACCTAATGCAGAGACGCTTCCCCTTAGTGACAGTGCTGATCTCAAAGAACTGTGATTCAGGAACAAACGTGTGTTAAGAGGCAACGAATGTGTGTGCACAGCAGTTTTCCAGATCCCTCACTAGTACCTCTATTTTTCACCCATATTCTGCACTTTCACTGCCACCTACATCACCCAGAACTGGGCATCTGCCTCTTAGACTTAAATTTCATCCTTCCTGTCTTGACAACATCCATTCCTTTCTCTCCCGGCTGATGCTGGTGAGCTGAGAACCTAAATTCCTTCCTGTTATCTGCACCTTGATTTCTCCCCCAAGTCTGCATAGATATGTCTCTTAAGGAAAGAGACTGTTAGGTCAGCTTCATTCCTGTTGTATTGTCCGGTCCTTTTTATTGTTAAACTCCTGTCATCCATCAAACCCTATTCACAGTTGAAATCAACAGCAAATAAAAGGAAACAAATAAGTCAGCACAGTGCTGCACAGAAGTAGAGCTAGAATGCACAGAGATGGATGAAAAGCCACTGAGCCCCTATAGTGCTGATGGAGCTGCCCCGCAGCTGTTCTGGTTGAGTTACTTCATCACAGCGTACAGATGATGACAGATGTAAAACTTCAGCTGAGCTAATGGCAGCATGAACTGGTACTGTGTGCAGCCATTACAAAGTGTCCATGCATGTGAACATGCCTGGGATTTTATTTTATTTTTTAATCCCAGCGTGATTATAAAGTCGCCATGTCCTTCATGCAAATCACGTCATAGGTCCAGGCTGTGGCAGATACAGGCTGTCACCAAATATGGAGTTGGGAAATAGAAGTCTACTCAGGTTTACGGTATTTATAAGTTTGTGAGGTTTTGGGAAAATCTATCCTTTTCTTAGGTGTGTTCATTTCTAGGCCTTGGACTTTCATGACTTTTTTTTTCCTAGTGAAGTACATATATTACTGCTGTAATGCTCTCTTGTTAATCTTTCCTATCTTGACACATCAGTGAGGAATGTCACTCACAGGTGGTCAACTTAAGTCAATACCCGTGTTTAGCTATGCAGAACGCTAGCTGTGGCACAGGTATGAAATTAGGCATCCCATATCTCCATTTAGCATCCTAGTTACCAGACTGTCCTTTCTTGGTGGGCGTAGGCTGCGTGTACATCAGCACTTGGGCAGATGACAGTAGTATGGCTTTTAGTGAGCTTTTTCCTCAACCACACATGCAAGTGATTCAGGCATGGAGGGACTCACACTACATGATGAGATTGTTGAGTCACAGTCAAGAGTCCTTTTGGAGGAAACCAATCCAGAAACACTTCTGCGGGGTCACTTGAAATACGTTTCAAACCCCCGCGGAAACACAAATATTCAAATCGGGTGTTACTCTTTCTGACACTGTGGTAACATTCAGTAAGGGAATCAGACTAAACCTAGCCTGACATTAAGTCCTGGAAGTACAATATAGATCTAGAGATGTCAGCTCCCATCCTCTGACCCACTCCTACTGCACAGCTACTTGCTAATGCATCCACATAAGGACAACATGCTGAAGGCTTCGCTGGTCCAAACATACTGCAGAAAAAGATGCCCAGGGGCAGGGGGGTATGAAGGGATGCTTTAGTGAAATGGCAAAAAAAAAAAAAAAAAAAAAAGGCACGTAGCTCTATTTTACATCTGTATTTGAATATCAGGAGAGCACACAGGTATCAGTAGAAAATCAGAGGCCCGCTATACTAAAATGCTCTACAGCCATATAATGAGGAAGGTCTTTTTGGCCTGAGATTAGCATGAACAAAGCTATCCATGTCAGCTGGAAAGAAAGAAAAAAAAACCCAACAGAATAAAGAAATCAGGACAGAATAAACTAGATGCCTTTTCTGCAGCACGACTTCCAAAGCAGCAACTCTCTAGGGGAAGCCCAGCAGAGATGAATGCAAAGGAGGGATCAATCCTGTGGTAAAGTCACAGGATGAGACTTCTGCCTTTGTGGACTTTCACGGAGTGCTGAGAGCACAACAAGAAAAAAAAAATCCCAGTTTCATTATTACGCACTTGCACTGGTTTTAATGCAGTCTTTAAGCTTTGCTGGGGGCTGCCTATTAGCTCTGTCGACACCACAGCGTGTGGGAAGAGGAAGGGTCAGCTCCAAAGAACCCATGCTGGAAAAAGTTAATAGCGACTACAGGATTTTTGGCACAGAAGTTGCCCTGACAATTCTTAATATTCTTCCCCCAGAGCAAAATATGTCTTCATGAATCTGCAGGCAGACTAAAGCTCAGGCTGGCACTGCCAGCTTGTGCCACTGAGCCGGAGCAAACATCCAAGCAAAGGGCATCTCTGATGCACAGACCCTTGTGCATAAGGGATCGTAACACAGCTGTGGAGAACACACAACCAGTAGCCGGTTTGAAGAGACACAGTCAAGGTTACAGGGTGAAGTAGCAGCAGAGGGCATGAGTAACTGTCCTTGTATTGACCAAAGGCTGCAGAGCCATTTCAAGCTGTATTATTACACGAGCTGTATTTCAAATTTAGGAGGTGCCCACAGTGCCATGGCAGCACGAGGAACATTATTCAACGTATTCTCAGTGTGAATGTGTACATTCAACAGTGCTACTGGAGATGATACGTAAATCCCTACCCATCCTTATCCTGTACAGAAGAGATCATGTAAACCCTGAAATTCAATTTCACAGTTTAGAAAATATTCAGCAATTTAATCTGATTCTAATCCGCCATTATTTATTGTAATTATTGTCATTGCTATGGAAATTCCAAAAGCAATCAAACAGCTCTCTGCGGCTAGCTATGCTTAAGCAAGATTGTTCCTGGAGGTGAAAATCAACAGACGTGTTCTTACCTTCTTCCTGGTTTAAGCTTGATGTAGAAATAAAACTGCAGAGGTTTTTCTCCCAGAGAGGACAGACAGGCACTATGCCCTGTGAGCTGCCCCTGTACCTGACCTCACCCCATAAGCAGTGGTGACCACTGCCCGGCTGAGGACCAGTGTTCACTAATGAGATGCTTTTAGTTAGGGTCTTAGATGCTCTTAGTTACCCTCCCCTTGGGCTGTACAGAAGTTCTGAAAAGTCCTCAGGCTTCTCCCCAAAGATGGGACAAACTCATCCCAGGGATGGTGTGAGCATGGGCACGCCTTCAGCACACCAACACAGCAAGCACAGAGCACACTCCCTGGGGGTGGCAAGGCTGGACCTGGCAGCCAGGGCCATTCCACCACCCAATCAGGGACCAGGGCAGCTCCAACCCCAGCAATGGGTACCACTCTGGGGACAAGGATGGCTGCTGTGAGGGCTAAAATTGATTATGTCCTTCCCGAGCCATGGTGTGCTCTGTCAACTTGCTAAGCATTTTCTCCCAGTGGTGGCTGCCTCTCCACAGCATGAAGAGCTGTCTCCTGCTGGCAAAGATATTTTTCAGTCCTTGTTTTTGTACCCTTTCTGCTTTCTTTAACAATGCTGACAGGATACCAGGCTGGTGACAGAGCTGGGCTGGTAGAAATGGATCCAAGCAAAGCAAAGCAACCTGTTGGCCATGTGTATTCTCCCATGGGCAATAAAATGTCTCTGGTTTTGTAGGCGCAGGAGGATTGGATATGCTGCCGAGGGACCCGCTGGGACCGTGCTCCTGTGAAAGTCCCGAAGCTGAGGAGGGTGCAGGGGTAAGTCTGCTCCCACAACATCCTTGTGGGAAGCAAAGGGATCTGTGCTGTGCTCAAACGTAATGCTTGATGGCACCCCACACTTGGTGGGCTGGGCCACATCTTCAGCTGTGAGGAGGTTACTGTGGTGGGAGTAGCTGGCGTCAACTGCATTCCCTTGACTACTGCGGGGTCTCCTCCTAAATATTTGAAAGCCGGGTGGGATTAGGAGGACCTTCAATAAAAGTGCATTTCTTGGGAAGTCTTGGGAGGTCTGGCTGCTCACTGGAAGGTGGTGTCAGACTGATGCTCGATCCCTCCTTACCATCAGTCAGTCCCCCACACGTCCTCCATTGCCCCTTCTCTTCTTCTCAGGCCCCTCTGTGGTTACTGCTATCCTACCTCCTTTCATCTGCCGGAAAGCCGCGTGCGAGCATCCCATCAGGGGGAGGAGGGCAAGCATCTGAGAAGCATTGCCCTCATCTGATGGCTTGGTGTGGTTGGGTGGCACATGGAAACATGCCATTTTTCTGGAAAAGATGCCATAGGGATATTCCCTTTTTCTTTGTCGTTCTCAGTGTGATCGCATGCAGCCACGTGTTTGCAGCAGCAGCGAATGAATTTGTCAGTAAGACGTTGGGAGTGGAAAGGGAGTGAATGGGCAAGTGAATTCCTGCAGGGCCAAGATGTTCATCTTCAGGGCTGCTGGCACATATATCTAAAGACAAAAGCAACTATGTTAAAAACCAATGGCCTGTCCAACAATTTTTTATCATAAATTGGTCTTCTTTTAAATAAATAAACTTGGACATACATAGGCCACATTAATTTCTAAATTTACTTTAATCTTTTACATTTCTTTAAATTAAATTAAAATTGTAATCAAGGCTGTTAAACTGGTTCAGATTAAACTGATGAAACAGATTTCAGACTTCTGCTATAAAAAAGAGGAATATTTTCTTAAATTAGTTAGTTAAATTTAGCCCAATAACCTACTCTTTCAGTTCAGTTAGAGAAGCATTCAAAGATAAAAATGCAGCAATTTCATATCTTCTTCTAGTCTATGAGTAAAAACTGGCGTGAGAAGCTCAGATTGGCTAGCTTTAAATTCTTAAAGGCCATGGTGAATAAACACCTGAAGTCAGCACCTACATAAACTTTTTTTTTTAATAAGGAAAATGTAAAACATGTTTTGAAAACCTTTTCTTAGATTTTTTTCTTATCATATTTACTTGTTTCATTTAACATTTAAGAAAACATTAATATTTTTCTCAAAATCCAGGTTTCCCACAGTTTTCATCTAAATGCAAATATAATACAAAAGGGGATACACCGAGCTGATGTTTTTTTTAAAAAAAAAAAAAAAAGGTCTGCTGACAACAAATACAAATCTGACTGAATGTGGTTAACAATTTAGAATGGGAAATACTGCACAGACTTTCATCCTCTTGGCTATCAAAAACAATGACCAAATTTGAGGTTAGAGCTACATAAAGCAGCAAATCAACACGTCCTCAAGAGTTTTGGCCAGTGAGAATCTGCCTTTCTTTAGGCAAATAGCTTACAGCCCAAACAATAAAAGGTTCAAATCGATAATGCAAAGCAGTCAAACTGAAACTTTTGTGTTATGGTTAAATTAGGTATTTAAACCGTCCCGACTGCAGCTGGGGCACAGACTGGCACAGGCATTCCCAGACATTTTGCGCCGGTTGCTATCAGTGCTCTGCTCAGTGTAGTAACACTTTGTGTCAGCTCCTGTATCGCAAGCCAGACCGCTGGGAAGGCTCTGAGCTAGGGTTTAATCAGTCCCTAACTTTCTCTGGCTTCAGTTAAGGTCATACTTGAGGAAGAAGGGAATGAAATGTTCCATGACTGAGGAACGCAATTCATTTTAACAACGCGGTACTTGGGAGCGTAACACCAGGCAGAACAAAACCTGACTTCGCGTTGTTTTCTCCTTGGTTTTTAAAAAAAAAGAGGTCTCTGGGTTGTTTTTTTAATAATGACCCCCCCGCTGGAGGAGGAGGTTTAATGGCAGAACTTTGTAAGAGGGAGGCTGACCCCGTGCTACCAGTGACGCAGCCTGAGCGCAATCAGCAAAACGCTAGCACAGGAAAGTAAACAAAGTCCATGGAAGTATCCTTAGCAGCGTGGAATAAAATTAATTTAGTCATAGCAAATTATGAAATGCTGAAATTTTCTTTAGTAACTTGCTAACAATTTATGGAAGGTAGAAGCCTGATGTTTGAGACAAAGACTACTCGGAGCAGCTAGATATCGGCTCCTCTGAACTCGCATTTTCTGAGAGAGACAAACCCAAAATAATTGTCCTTTGTAACGCCAAACAGTCAAATGGGCAACGCCAAACAGTCAAATGGGCAACACCATTTTCATATGAAAAAAACATCATTTTTAGATTAATTCTGAAAAGAATCCATGCAGAATTAGTTGCCATATTTTTTTAACGATACCAAAAGAAAGTAGATTCTCCATTAACAGAAATCAGGCAATTGAACTCCACATGTCTCTGTTATTTTAAACAGCCTGCTTGCTCCAAGTGGGAAACCTGAGGCATCATAATGTTCTTCAACTTAAACTACTACGAAGAAACAACAAGCTACCCCCAGGTCCAGACTGTGCTCTTGACTGTATGTTTCAAGTCAATGGTAATTGCATAGGTTTAAATAAAGCATAGAAAACTCTGATATCTAATAGGTAATGACATTCATGACCAGTGAAGACGGGACAGGTCAGTACACAAATGTCACACTTGATCCTACCCATGAAGCAAAGCAATATTCTCCCTTACAAGAAAGGAAAAATACAGTCCTCCCAAAGAGCCAGTCCATGTAAAGTGCTCAGATCTTGCCAAGCTAGACTTATTGTTGAACAGGCCAAAGTTTCTGAATGATTTTGGAGTTTTTTATGTCTCTTCCTTCTTTTCTAAATAGCAAAATGCTGCCTCTTCATTGTTGCTTTTAAAACACATCCTGTTATGCCTGCAGCTGTTTTTGGACTGCAGGTTCAGCATACCATGTACTCTGCTACCGAGCCTTTCTTGCAGCTTTTGCTCAAAAGGAAGAATGTATATGTGTGTAGGAGTAGCATAAACTGCAGCTGTTTTTCTTTATTTTTCCACCATCATTACTGCTGACTTGTAGCAAGGAAGATGTATGTATACACCATTTGGCTTCTCTGTAACATTGCTGTACAGGAGGTTGGGAGATTATCTTAGTGAGCAACTCCTAATTTCCACATAAAAGGATCAGCAGTAGGCTGAAAGAATTCATCTTGCGGTGAAAAGGTTGCTGCATTTTTGCGTGAATGTTTTATCAGAGATACAGAACTTCAGTTTGCTCTTTCATGGGTTTTATGAAAGCTTGTATCACCAAAGAACCTAAGTGAGTCCAGGAAACTCTGGAAACCTTAATTAATTTCACCGGATAGCTGCTTAAAAACACCCAAAAAAAAAAAGCCCAAACAGATCCAGGATGCAACCCCTTCCCCTTTTCCCCCCCCTCACCCTGCTGCCGTAAATACACTGTGACCAAAAACTTCCCAGACAACTGAAAACAACAGAGGCTTTGGTATTTTCAGCTCTCTGGGTCAATAAAAAGGGAGATGCTCCTTCTGCACAATGCATGTATCTGAAGTGTGTGAGGCCAGATAGCAAAAATTCCTGATCATCTTTCAAAGTGTAAAGTCTGCATGGCCTCATCTCCCCTCCTCCCTGACCCTTCAGGCCATCGAGGATGTGTCTTGGCTGCCATGGAGGGGTGCTGCTGAAATTCAGAGACGTTTATGCAGGAAAAATCCAAGGCAAGGTACAAACCAGCTTCATTGCTTAATTTCCTGCAGTTGATGTTTCCCCCACTTGGCTCACTGGTTTTCCCAGGCCGTGCTCTCCATCCCATCCCTGGTCCCAACCACAGCTCCCCTCGTGCAGAAGTCAGCTCTCCTTCCCATCCCTGGTCCCAGCCACAGCTCCCCTCGTGCAGAAGTAAGGGGAGCTGGACTGGGTAACAGAGAGGAGGATCCACTGGAACTATTCAACTGCATGTCACAACACACAGCTCAGAGTTCCTACCCAATTATGGCCTCTGCTAATTGCTCTCGAGCACGTCTTCACATCATGAGCGAGGCAGGCAGCGTTGGTCAAGGGAGCCAGAGGACCGCCAGTCCTTCAAAGCGATCGGAGCCATTATGTTTGACCTCTGGCGTTGCACTGTTATTTCTGTGGCTCTGCATGGGAACTGTCAAAGTAAAGCAGCAAGATTGTCAAGCATAAAACATGCCCACCTGCCTTCATATCCGAAGACAAGTAAGATCGCCTGCGCCGGCAGTACGTCAGTTAGTTAGACATTAAAATGCACAGCAGTCTCTTAGCATGGAGCTCTACGTATCTCCATACAGAATACTGTGTATTTTTAATTAGCAGGCCTACAATCAGTTTGTCTTATCATCTCATCACATTTTCTTTTTGCACTATTTCACTTCTGACGGCTGGAAAACGCAGTGAAGCTAAAACCTCGGCTTGCTGACAGGACGGGCAGTCCTTCAGGTTGGCCATGGGGTTAGTCATTAGGCCTGCTCCCTTTCTCATTAAAGAAAGGGATGCATCTTTAGGAAGCTGTGATATTGTTGTTTGATGGGGGAAAAAAAAGTAATTGTCATGAGACAAAGAATTTCTTCTTTGAATATTATCCAGTTGCCTCTGACTCTCTGAGGACCTTCAGGCAGGCTTGGTTTTCTCAATCATTTCTAGTGTTGCCATCCACCCTGCAGCAAATGAGACATCCCAGTTGGAGGCATTAAACACCACTGCAGTACTGCAATGAACAAACATCCAGCCTTGAATATAGGGAGGGCTCAGGAAGATGTCTGGAGAAGGCAGCTCAGCTGCTGAAGATTTGTACTACAACGTGCAAAACTCAGATTAAAAGGTATTAAGAATTTGCAGGAGCGCTCATTAAGGCTGTACAATGGTAGAAACATTAGGAGCATGGCAAGAGGGTCTTTCTGTTCTTCTTCTATGAAGTAGGGATTTCAGTCCCTGCAGACTGATAGGGTTGCCCAAAGACAGGATTTCTCTTCTCCACAATTGTGAGAGCACACCTGTGGCAATGCTCCAGGAAAGATGGCATGACAAAATGTGCCATTCTGCATCTAATGTTTGGAACTGGAGTAAGCACTGTGTTTGCTTTGCCTGGTAATTAAATACATGGGATTTTAGAATACTGACTTGTTCCTGAAGCTGCTGCTTGTGAGCTGAAAAAGTAAGGAATATCTAAATACAACCAGGCAAAAATTAAGCTACTATTTTTAATAGTTACAGAGATAGTCTTGTGTAATATTATTTGTCAGCTTTTGATTCCCTTTTTCTTTCATGTTTAAAAAGTTTTGTGTAGTGTCCTTTTCTGCTTAACATACTTTCTTGCACCAGACCACACCAGTTCCTCAGCTCTTTGAAAATCCACTTGTCTCTCCACAAGTTCATCACGAGGGTCTCTTTTGCCATGACTGCAATGTCTTCTAATCCAGGCTTCTTTCCCAATTTCTACTTTCTACATAAATCCATGCAGATGTTTAAAAAACCACCCTGTTTTGTCTGCTGCTTCCACTGTCTCTCATGAGATCTCTTTACAAGATCTACCCAAGAACTCTCGAAAGCCTCTGATCAGGTTTGCTTCATATTTTGTCTCTGCTGCAAGTCCCAGGCTTCCACCCGGCTTAGTTTCTGCTAATTGTTCTTCTCATTTGCTGCCACTTTTACTTCAGTCTAGTCTCTTTTACCTCCCACAGCTGCTTATCTCCCTTGTTGGACTCTTTTTTGTGGGGTGACTCTGGCCCCACTTTTTCCTGCAGGGGCAAATGTCTCTGCTCCTCAATGCTCATTATTGCTTACATTGTGATAACATCTACTGGCCAGATAAGAAATCATTATGTTGAATGAGATAAACTCGTCAAAAGAGAGCCTATCTCTAGTCAGTCGAGGTCTCAGTAAACACTTCAGATCCATCTAAAAGCCATAGCACAAAATGATTTCCAGCTCTCTCTCTTCCATTGCAGTTTTTATGATTAATGGCAAGAAACTATTCTGTGTTATCTTTGTTTGCACAACTGGAATTTGTTTTTACATTTATAACTCAGCCTTTTCAAATACTGAGAAGTTGGATGCTCAGGGAAATACATTGTGTTTGGGTGTTTATGTGTAGATTATTAAACATTTCTGCACTGTATATTTTGTGAATGGGCTACACAAACAATTTTACTAATTCTGCAGGACTTTCTTTTAACTATAGAGCATAATGTATTTAAGCTGCTGTGGGACAACACTGCTTTATTCTCTGTAGACAACTTTATTCTTTGTCTTGTCATTTTTATTGTTATAGTGGTAGAGAATAAAACCCTGCATCTGTTCTTCAGGAAGGACTTAATCCGAAGCCCATTGAATGCATTGGAAGAGCCTCCGTTGGGCTTTGGATCAAGCTCTTTAGCTCACAAACAAATGCTCTTTGTGCGAATATGCTACTCAAGTATTGTACAGAAGAGTTACAGAGGTTCCCTATTTCTAAGATAATGATTGTTTTTTAAATAATTTTTGTTATGCCAGTTTAGTTGGAGGAACAATATGCAACTGTACTAATAGTGGAAGCACTGTAGTCTGTGATTATCTTGCCCTAGCAGTTGATATAAATGTTGAATTAATAATGCTGTGGTAACAAGTAGTGCTATATTTATATGGCTCTTTCTATGCATGCAGCAATTCAGAAAATATATAGAGATATGGCCCCTGCCCGTGAGGATGTTCAGGCTCAATCAGGCAAGCTGGACACGGGCAAACCATCTTTCAGGACTGCCTTCTGTTGATGTTATTGATGAAGCAGACTTGAAAGAGGGATTTGTAGAATAAAAGAAGGATACTACTGAATGGGATTTTTTTTCTGCGCTTAGGAAAAGACTGAAAGGAGGCACAAAGGCCGCAGTAGGGGAAAGAAACTGGGGCTATTGTGGAAGAGGGTACAAAGAGACTGAGATAAGGCAGGAGTAATCAAAGCAGAAACATTAGCTGGGGTAAGACTGCAAAGAGCTTTAAATGAAACCTTACAGCTCCAGATTTGCAATGACTGAATTTTCCACAAGGAGAGAGAGCCATGAGTCAGTTATACAGCGGTATCCCCACAATCTGCAATAAAAAAAAAACCAAACAAACAAATTTCTTCCTTAAATTGTCACAGGTACTGAATATTTCTAACCCACGAACAGAAGAGAGCACTATGCCAGTGAAATTTGGCTGGTTTTGCAACTGCAGAACAGAGTAACTTCTTCACGTGGGTGTAGATTACACAGTTACTACTGGGTATTACTCCTGTGACAGAGCTCCTTGCAGTAAAATACACTACACTGTGTGGTAAGTGCTGGCAGGGCTACGCACGCGGTTTGTAAGCCGATGATGACTAAAACAGTTCATGGAGCCAGGACTAAAACATTACTCACTCAAGGAGTCACATTTAAGTCAATGAGATTACTCATATAGCTAGCTGCCGATAGAGATCTCACCAAGCTACTCCACCACATAATAGATGTGTGTAAATGAGCCTGTTAGTCAGCTGAAAAACTTCAGAAAATAATTTTAAAGTTCATACTATATTGGTATTTGAACTCCCTAACCACAGCTGAGGTCCCATTATGTTCTGCAAACACCCATTAATAGGCAATCCCTGTCCTAAAATTCATCAACTCATACAGACGAATAAGGGAAAGTGACTTGCCTTCAGACACATCACAGGTCATCAGTAACGCCAGGAATAGAACAGGGATCTCCAGTCAGTTCCCTATCAGCAGCTCCCTGCCTCTGTAATACTCAACATTTCATCCCTGTACTGAATATAAAGCATTATGAATGTGACCTCCAAACTTCCCACAGCTCTTCTGCTAACTGACTGATGGATCTCTGCATTCATTAGTTTTATAAATGCACAGAGAATATACAGAAGTACCATTTTCATCTCACATGCATTACCACAAGCCAGTACATTCCCTCATCCAGCTCATCTGCATGTTATTCTGCAGTCAGAGCAATAGCCAGAACCACAACGAAAGGACGATGAATCTAATCACAAAATTTCTGACAGCTAATCCAAAACATTTAAAAATCTGCATCCCAAGCAAAACTCATTTTTCATACAGAGTGAATTTCAGCGTGGAGGCTACCAGATCAGGCATCACCTTTCAGGACTGCATTTCATTTTATAAATGAAGTGCCTGGCATATCCAGCATCATTATCCCAGTATTTTCCCTCCTTTCTTTACTCTGCACTGTCCTCAGCATCTTCGGTAGTGCATAGAGAGCAAGAATATTCTGCTGGGCTGTAAAACAGAAAAATTCTGAAAAAATTTCTTCCGAATAGGAAGGAGTATCCCCATTGAATTATTCTCCATTTGAAGGTTTGCTGCATAACAATAAAAAAATCTGCCTCACTGACACTGCACTCCAATATACTGACAAAGTCACAAAGCAAAGAGGCTGAGGAACTCCTCTCTCTCCTGGATAAAGCAGAAGCAGCAGATACAAACATGGCTTTGCTCCCTCCTCTCCCCCTTTTTCTCTCTCCTCTCCTCCAAACATCTTTGCCTTTCATTTCCTTCTCTTTATCTCCCCATGCTGAGCTGCCCAGTGTCTCTTCCCCTTCCTAACTCCAGGCACTCTTTATTGGCAATGGCTTTGTCCTCTTTCTACCCATGGAAGAGGCCGCATCTGTACAGAGGCAGATTGCAAACTAGGTCAGCTTATGTGGCAGAGAAAAAAAAAAAAGTAGAAATAAGAGCCTTTTTCTGTAATAACAAGGTCTCATATAAGCATGTGGCCCAGTTGTCGGTGGTGTTGAGTGTCTGTGGTTCCCACTGACTCCAGCAGCAGTAGTCCTTTTGTCCATGGGCTGTGTACAGAGAAAAACATCCTCAGTTCTTCAGTCCCCTGCAAGCAGAAGTTCAGGCAATGCTGTGGCACTTCCTTGAGATCTCCCAAGGAGACCACAGGATCTGCTTTTGTCGGGTTTTCCTGCATGTTCAGCCTTGGGATGTACGTTGGTCGGGCACTGGAGGAGGAATGAGGTAATAACACCGGGGTGACGTATCCCTTTTCAGTTCACAGGGCACATAAAGCAGGTCTGAAAGGGAATGAATGACAGGCAAGGAACTGTCATCTGAGTGTTAAAAATAATTAATTTTCTTGACAAATATTGAGTTAATGCAGCTGACCTTTATACTCTTCCCACTTTCAGAGTTTTTAGGACAACACCAACTAATCTTGCAATTCATTACTTAGGTAAGGGAATTTTAACCTCACAATAAAAATTATGGAGGGCTGCACCCTAGCAAAGACTAACCTCCTTCTTCTCCTTACCTGAAGCCCTCTGTAATGCTGTGAAAGAATCACAGAGCATTAACAAAATACATCTTTGAAACAAAACTTTAAGACATAGTTTTCTTCTGCTGTTGTAACAGTTAAAAATGCAAATTGGAAGTAATAGTCAAAACTCATTGAAATATACACAGTGAAATCACACTTGATTTCCTCTGTGGTATATTAGTCATGTGCTATGCAATTAATGCTAAGTTAATGCATCCCTGTCATAAAAAAAAAAAAAAAATCAAACAGTATCAGTGTCATTTGTGATACTGCTTTATCTAATAGATCAAGATCTGTACTGCAGTCCTACGTGAGGCCAGTTAGCATGAATGGAAGGTAATTGTTGGACCAAAAGTGCAGAGGGGTAGGAACCAAGGAAGAGGAGCTCTGAAGTTCGCTCTTTTGCAGTGTAACACCTTTGGTTGCTATGAATACCACAGATTTTTGTCTATTATGCAGTATTGCCAGTCTCCAAAACATGAAATCTTCAAAAAGCATGAGTGGACTATGCTTATTTTAATTATGTTTCTGAGGCCTAGAGAGGCCTTAGTTCTGCACAGTTCTGCACAGTTCTGAAGTTTTCCGCAACTAAAAAAGACTAATGTATTTCCCTCCCTCCCTTGTGATAACCTGCTAATTCAGTCTCTAGCAACTGAAGTTTCTAAAAACCCAACATGGTCAGACCTATGAAATATCTAAAAGGGATGCAACTGCCAGGTTCCTCTTCTTCTCTCTCTGCTCCGCAGCCCCACATTGCCGCCTGGATGGCAGACCTGTCTGTGGACTACAGACCCCACACCTGTGGGGCAAGCGTGAGCAGTGATGCACCTCCATGCAGAGTCACTTCAGTGAGGTGGAGCTTTCCTGTGCTCCCTGCAAAGAGGCTGGATGGAGTTGTACTAGAAGCTCCTAGGAGGACAAAGGGTGGGAGTCCCGTCTTTGGGCAGGTAGCTGAATTGCAGACATTCCTGGGAACATTCCTAGATGGTGTAGCTGAAATACCCCTGCTCAGAATTGGTCTCCTGTCCTCCTTCCCGTGCCATATGCTAGTGGCAAGTAAAAAAATGTGCATTAAAAAATGCCATCCTTGATCCAGCGAAGTATGAAAGAAAGAAAACAGGTGGCTGCAAATACAGAGAATGGCACAGTTCCCTTGGTCAAAGACCTTTTGTCTCTACCATCCTCTGTGTGCTTTCAGAGATGTACATTTGCAAAGACAGTCATGGACATGTATAGTTAATTAATAAGACAGCTTCTGCTTTTTACTGAGAATCACAGAATGGTTAGAGTTGGAAGGGACCTTAGAGATTATCAAGTTCCTGGGCAGGGACACCTCCCACTAGAGCAGGTTGCTCCAAGCCCCATCCAGCCTGGTCTCATTAATACTACCAGTTTAGAGGCCTGCAGTTACACATGTATTTAGCTTTTATTATAAGCCTTTTCCACTGTGTTGGCATTCAGGTAGCAACGTGCCTGCGTGTGAGCATCTGTGTCCTTCAGTTCCCAGCAGAGGATGCGGCAGCTGAATTGCCAGCAGCAGCATGTAACCTCCCATTCAAAACATTGACACCTGAAGAGGGGAGGGTGGCAAATGTGACACTAATCTTCAGTGCAGACTCTGGAGAACTAGAGGTTTGCACATCTCGTGCCTGTGCTGTGCAAATATAGAGATGCTAATTGGGTTAGAACTAAAGGACACCTGGATTAATGCAATCTATCTGAGAAGAGTCAACATTGCTTCTCTAAAGTCCTGCCTTAAACAAACCTCTGGGAGGTCTCTGAAAGGGTCAACAAAAGCGTGGATAAGGGTGATCTAATTTCCATATCAGACTGGGTTTCTGAAAGGCTCTTGACAAAGGCTTTTAAGGAGACTAGCAGCGCTAGCAACAAGAGGGAAAGCCCTGGTACAGCTCAGTAACCGCTTAGAAGATAAAATGCAAAGTACAGGAATTAATGACCAGTTCTCACAATGGAGGGTGGTGCTGGGCAGTGTGGGGTTCTGCAAGGGTCAGCGCTGGGACATGTGCTGTTCAGTGTGCTCACATCTTACCTGGGAATGGAGTGAAATAGCAAAGTTCATCAGAGGAATTAATTTAGTCAATGTAATATGAAAAACTGTGAGGAAATACCCACGGACATTATGAGGCTGACTGGGCAATGTAAGAAAATTCAGTATAGGGAAATGTGAAATGATGAACAGGGAGAAACAATTGTGTGAAACAGTGGGCTCTGAGCTGGGCATTCTGTGAGTAAAACCTCAGGATTATGACAGTCCCATAGAAACGTCAGCTTTGTGCTCAAAAATGCCTCATAAAATATTAAAAGAAAAACAGCGTTGTGCCACTTTATGAATCCATGGTTTGCCCACTTCTTAAATATTGTGTATTTCTTCATCTCAAGTAAGATCTATTAGATGTTCAGGAGGGCATCAAAGATGGTAAGAGGTACAGAACAATCTATGGATAAAGGCCCCCATGAGCAACCTGCAACACTTCAGCCAGTAGGAGGAATGATGTAAATGGATTACAGTGGAGATCTGCAAACCCATGAGCAGCTCAGGTAGAGGGCTAGGAGCTTTTCCTCATCTCCAGCACGGGAAATGAAGGGATAATTAAGTTCGTGTTGAAAACAAAAGTAAAACGCATAGGTTCTTCACAGGCGGGGTGGCAGATCAATGGAAATCCCTGCCAGAGCCTGCTGGGAACGCTGCAAATCCATTTGGGTTGATGGAAACACTGAAGAATCCCAATAGAAGTCAGCTCCGATGCATATATTTTTAAAAGAAAAAAAAAAACAAAATCAAACACACAACAACAACAAAACCAAACACCCAACAACAACAAAACCTAAAACAAACAAAAAACCAACCAACCAACCAATAACAACAAAAAAAAAACAACCCCAAACCACACCAATAAACCGAAAAAGAAAAGAAGAAAACCCGAAAGCAACCAGCAGCAGAACCACCCCTAAAACCACGGCTCAGGAAACCCCCGGAGTTCCCAGCGGCGGCTTTGCGCATCCCCCCGGGGGCCGGGGCTCGGTACCCTCCCCGAGACTCGCCCGCCCCCCCGGGGGCTCACCAACCCCCTCCGCGCCTCGCCACCCCCAACCCCCCCCGCTCCTCGGCGCTCGCCTCCCTTCCCTCCCTCCCGGCGCGGGCATCCGTAACAGGAGAGGGCTCGGTAACCCGACCGCGGCAGGACGCGGGGAGATGCGCGGAACCTCCGCGCGGGGCGCATCGCCCCGCGGGACGGGGCGGGACGGGGCGGGACGGGGCGGGCGACGGCTTTGCCCCCCTCTTCCTGGCGTCGGCGAAGGGGGCGGGCGGGGAGGAAAGGGGAGGAGGAGAAGAAGGAGGAGGAGGAGGAGGAGGAGGAGGAGGAAGGGGGACCCGACGTGCCGGGGCTGCGCGGAGCTGGCGGCGCACGCTGCGCGCTGGAGGAGCGGGCGCGTTTTGGAGAGGTACCTCCGTGCGCGGGGGAGCGCGTGTGTCCGCGCGTCCTTCTGTCCGTCCGTCCGTCCGTCCTTCTGTCCGTCCGTCCGTCCGTCTGTCTGTGAGCGCGGCTCCGGGTACGGAGGGAAAGGGAGGCGGCGGTGGATGCGGCTCCGGCAAGTTGTCTGGCCCTCGGCGGGTTGCGGGCGGGGGTGGGAAAGGGGGGAGTGGGGGAATGCCTCGGGGAGGGGGGGGACAAAGCAGGAGTGAGGGGGGGTCGGTAGGGATGCGAGGAGAGGCAGGGGGAAGGCGGGGAGGGAAGATGGAAACGCAGGGAGGGAGAGGCGAGGAGGGGAAGGGAGAATGAAAATGCGGGGAAGGGAAGAGGCAAGGAGGGAGAAGGAGGGATGCCGGGGGCGGGGGACGACGGGGGGAGGACGACACGACCTGCCCTTGCCCTTCGCCTCCCTCGCGAGGTGGGCTCGCCAGCGGGACCCCCCACGCGGGTACATCCCCCTGTGTCAGTAAGGGCTCACGGCGGGGGGTGCTGGACGGGGCGAGGGGGGTGGGGGGGAGGGCAGGTTCAGAAAGCCGGGTCTGTGCCCGCATCCCCCCGATGTCCGCAGGTGGGGGGCGGCTCTTCTCCCGCCTTCCCCCGCTGCCGTTTGGGGGCCCGGGGGGGAGGGAGGTGGGGGGGATCTCTGCAGACCTCCCTGGGGCGGGGGGGGCGCCGTGCGCGGGAGCCGTGCGGGCTGGGGGGAGCCGGGGGGTGGGGAGGGGAGAGAGCCGGGGTGGCGGCGTGGAGGGGGTTTGGTGAGATCCTGAGAAACCCGTGACGTAATTATTTTTTAATCAGCATGTTTTTTTCATGGCCATCTCAATTTTTCCTGGACTCCCCTTTTTGAACTGAAAATCTCCCATATCTTTGTTCTAAGTCTTTCTATTTTTAGATCCCTCAGTAATAGCGAAGCATGAGTTTTAAATATTTTATTTCTTTTTTTTTTTTATTTGGCTTCTGCTTGGGACCACTGCAGTGTAAAGTTCTCAAACACTGGTGTCTCTTCCTAAAAAGTTACTGAAATTATAACTGAGGTGGGCGGGCAGGCAGCTACTGTGGATATTAATGTTTGAGTTCTTGCCATTAATCATTAGCCATAAAGAGGAGTCATCATATTGAAATGTGGGGGTTTTATCTTGAAGTGAATCGCCTATCAGCTCCCAGAAGATGTCCATTAGGGCAATAAGTACTGGCCTGATGTTAGGAGAAATAGAGTAGGGTCCCCCCAGTTGTGATTCTACCAGTGAAATAAACATGTTGTTTTATTTTGAGCTGTGATTAACAGTTTAACATTGTAATGATATCCTCTGATTCTAGCATTGTCTCATAGCTCTGGTATGTCAATTTGTATTCATGCTGTGTAAGTGTTTTGCAGAGGTTTTGCGTATCTGACAGGGATTTATTTCACTTTCACAATTACGTTTTCTGGTCTCACCAACCTCGGGAACCTAAGGAAGGCATATATACATCAGTATCTGTGGTAGTACATGGCTTTTTTCTCCCAAGAAGTGCAAGTTATTTCTCAGATTTTTAGATCATAGCTTTTATGTCCCTGCACACAGCAGAGGATGAAGTTATAGCTGAAATTGTGTTCATTGGAGCGTATTTGTTGTCAGTATTTCTGACTGGTCAGTATTGAGTGGTTTTTATTATGTTTATCTTCATTATATATCTGAATGCCAGTCCATTTGCTGCCCTTTGATGGCCTCTGCCAAAGTAAGTTCACACAATTCTATAATGTGACATACAGATACTGGCTGTAGATAACTGAGACGTTGTTTTTTGCATTAGTTTTCAAGCAACGTCCAAAGACTACAGGTCCCAGGTGAGCTCTTAAGTAAATTAAGTCATATTTGTAAATGTCTTATAATAGAGCCAATAAGAAGTAGCTTTTGTGGCAGCTGATGGTTATTTACCTTCCCCGTGAATGTACAGCTCCTGTACTAAGGGATGTGTGCATTATCTTCCCAGTCCCTTTAAATTACTCAAAACTGCTGTTGACTTCAGCCAGAGTTTTGGCTAAGCAAAGAACACAGGATCATACGGCTTACAACGTGAAAAGTATACCCAGCAGAATCCTGAGCAGTTTGATGTATACTTTGATCACGGGATAAGTTAATTCATGCCCGATTTTTCTTGTCTAAACTGCGAAACTCACTTTTGCTACTGGAAACACCTGCTGATTTAGCAAGCGCTATTGATACCGCATTTATAGCGAGACATGAAGGGCCACATAATGCAACACTCTAGAACTGTCCCTATTATTACCCATCACAGCATGATTTTCCTCTCATTGACATGCTGCAGTACTGATTCTCAGGCAGTTCTGACTCCAGCTGACTGGCAGTTTGTTCATTTGTGGCCGTGGGGAAGCAGGTTTGTTCAAGCTGCCAAAATTCCCACTCTCTCTTCTCCCCTGCCCACCTTTACAAAACAAAACAAAAAAAAAAAAGCTTTGGTGGCTGTCTCTCCTAGCAGTCTGTCCTGACCGGGCACATCATGGTTCTCGCCCACCCTGTTGTTTGGCTGCCTAAAGTCTATTTTAAATTCTGTGCGACTTTGATACAACTTTTCATTGCTTGCTTCCATTTCTGGGCTGATTCTTTGTATTTGTTTCGATCCCAAAGGTTAATGAAGGTAGCCTAGCAAAATTCTGGACTCACAATTTGTTGAGGACAAGTCCTTTCCAGTACCCCCACCCTCAAGGAGCAAGTCCATTGAAGTTATTGTGAATAGTCTCAGCATTCAAATTACGTGAGAAAAAAAAAAAAAAGTTGGCCTGCTTATTTATGATGATGCTCACTTACCTGAGCATTGCATTTGTCCTGTAGAGGGATGTTCTTTAACTGACTGCTGACCTAGACCATTAGAGTACATCTCTATAAAAGTAAGTTTAATTATGGAATATAACAGCAGCACTGAATGAATGCCAGCAAATGCAGTTATACCTATAATTTATGTAATTCTTTTCGAGCCATCTGCCAAAATTGTAGTCTTTTTCTTCTCCATCTCCAAAATTTTAAGTTAATTCTGCTAAAATAATTGTAAGACTTTGGGTTGCATTGCTTTGGTAAATTGGTATTCCACATCAGTGTGTTTCGCCCTTATGAAAGATAAATACTGATTACTTGTGGCAAGACGAATGCAGTTGAGTATGAACACTCCTATCTGTGATTTTTTCTGCTGCTACAAATATACTTCACAATACACCTTGAAGGAGGGAGACCTGGAGAATGGTTCTGTGGTTTAGTCTTCAATGAGGAAGCAAACCTTGCAGCCTTCCTTTATCCTGGCGTAGGTCGATTAGAGTTGGTTTTCCTCTCAGCCATCTGAAAATTATATGTCCGGTTTGAGCTGGTAATGTAAACTACCTCTGTGGTCCAAGAAACTTGGGAGTCGCTTCTACAAAGTCAGTCATCTAATGTCTCAGTGTGGGAAGATTTTTTAAAATAGCATAATGGTAAGCTGTCATAGTAGCCATCGTAGTTGACTGCAGGAATCTAGGTATTTGTTGATTAGGATGGCATCCCAGTGCCCCTCCAGTACTGTTCCTGTGATCAAGTGTGAATCATGGTAAATCAGGACTGAAACGTGTACAAAGCTTTAAAAAAGATTCATTGCATCACAGTAACTTTAATAGACCACAAACATATCTTACTCCTTCCTGAAAAATAAGCCTCAATCCTCAGTGTAGAAGTTTCCCAGCTGTAAAACAGAACTCTTGTTTCATATTCAGAATAGTTGGTTGTTCTGGTATTATGACAAAATGAACAAAAAAGAGGATGCATTTTTAATATTAAAATTCTGGGTTAGCAATACAAACTGTGGGTTTATTTTTGGTGGTGAACAATCTTTAGTAATCCATTACAACTGTAAGTCATGCCATCCTTAATTTTCAAAAGAGATCCTTTGACTTAAGTTTATAATTAATGAGAGTTCAGAGTTTCACTTTTTGTTTATTTGATGACAGTAAGGTACTGGGTTTACAGGAGAAAGCAGAACTGTGCTTTTAGAGTAATTCTTCAGAAATGGGTTAAAAATGCTTACAGGTAACAAGACTTAAGTGTTATATCACTTGATATGATACTTACTGCAAAAGTGAAAATTTTCCCTACGTATTGTTTAGCAGAGAGAATTATTTCTTTGATCCCATATTAATAACAGAGAAAAACAATAATGCATTTAAAACAGAAAAATACCCTGCAAAACCTATCTACATCTTCAGAAGGTTTAGCAATGTTACTTTAAAAGACCTGCATAAGCACTTGGGAATACTTCGGTATGTGCTACTGAATCACAAAAGTGTGTCCTATTAATTTTAGGATTTTCTTCCCAGCTTTATCTAATTGACCAAAGAGATGAATTCAAAGATCTGGATTTTTTTCCACAATCTGTTGATTCCACTGATGTCTTTTGTGACTCTGGTCATCATGATGTCGCTCTTCTCAATTTTCTTCGTGGAAAAAGAGCAGAAAAGTTTCTGTGTTTAAATTGCTGAGTACACATATGCACTTCAGAAAGGAAGGATTCTCAATGTTTAGCAGTTTTTTTTTCTACACGTTTTTGTATATTTAACATCTGTTTCTGTAATGTATGAATGAATCAGGAGAACCTTTTAAGGGTGTAGTATTACTAGTAAAAGGTGGGTCATAATTGTGTCATTTATTCCCTTTCTAGCTGCTAACGTTTACCACTTTACTGAAGTAATGAGAAAAACTTTCTCCTGCCTTGGTAATCGCAAAATACCTTTAAACTGGCAACACATTAGGATTGTACAGACTTAAAAAGAACAAAAAACCCCCAGACACCAAAACCACAAACACTGCTGCCTCAACCACTGAATAACTTAGTAAGTATTACAGTTCTCTTGACTGGGCTTGGATGAAATGCAAATGCATATATGTAGCTTCCTTTGTAGCAGTTCTTCTCGGGGCCAGATATTTGACATCACAGCTGTTATGTTTTATCTAGTAAATCCAAGAATTCAAGTGGACATATTGTGCCTCATTATTTGGGGCAGTGGCACCAGCATTGTTTGAGAGGAGCTTAATAACAGCCATTTTTTCCCCAGTACTCCAGGGAAAAATACAGCTCCATCTGTATACACTTGGACTGCCCTATTTCTGTGTCTCGTAAATGTGGGGCAAGTTTAGTAGTGCCAGTTGAGAATAACTCCCTAACAGGATTGCTAATACACAACATAGATCCACCCATCTTTGAAAAAAATAATTCACTTTTAAGAAGTTCCCTTTTATTTTTTTTAATACCTCTTCTTGGGCAGGCTTCAGGAGGACATTAGACCAGTAATAGGAACCAGCTGAAATGTACACCTGTATTAGCATTCTGCACCAAACCCCACTGTCAAACTAATTAAATCAGTATACATCTATTAATAAAGGTTGCAGTTTTGCCACAAGTAAAGAAGAAAAGATTATTTTTATTAAAGTGGTTACGGTTTAACCAGCCGTTTTTGTACAAACCTTTTGCCTCTCTGGTTTTATTCTATTAGGAATTTATGAGGGCTTCTGTAGCTTTGTAAGAAAGACAATGTGAAGCCAATATCAAATCTCTAAATGTTATTCTATCAACTTGCCTTGTAAATAGGTCATTTTATTTTCAATTTTAGCGTTCCCCATTAGCTGCTACCCTGCCCCAAGAGTGAACGCAAGACAAGGTTTCTGCTGGTGATACTCTTGAGAACCCATGTATTGGTATGGGAACTATAGTCAATAAACGCACAGAGTCACCTAACCTGATTTTAAAACCGTTAAAGTACATGCAACATGGACAGGCTGTTTTGGTTTGTGCCATGGTTTGATGTTCCAGCTGTCCCTATGTTTTCAAGACATGTTTTGCTGGTACAGCTGCTTCTCACCAAGGGGAGGAGGACTATGGCCAGCCAAAGTCTCAAGGAAGGGCTGGAGGACAAGGTGTGTGAGGAGGAAATGCAACCACAAGTGTTCAAACATGTTCAGGTCTTGACACTGTATTGTTTTGACTGTTTACAGCCTGTGGCTGGGACAGGGCACTCTGGGCAAGTTCCCAGCAGCATCGATGCAGTCCTTCATTGCTCTTTGCTCCTGCTGCTGGGTGTGATCATCAAAAAGAAAAATTCAGCCAAAATATATTGTGGTCTGATTCTTTTAAGTCTTTTCCCTTTCTCTGCATATTTTCAGTATTTTTGTAGAAATCATAGAATCATGTAGGTTGGAAAAGACCCTTTAAGATCATCAAGTCTCACTGTAAAACTATTTACAGCAATTCTGTTTTTCTGTGGTGAAAGCAGTGGATATTCTGATTATGCTGAAATTGGCTTAATCAAACCAAGTGTTTTGATCTTTTAGTCAGATCTAAATAGTAGCATAAGAGAACCTGTGCTGGCTTTAGATGCTGTTGTTTCACCTCATAGGAGCATGAGTCTGTCCTGCATCCATTTGATGCTTCAAGTCTCCACGGTGCTTCCCATCACTCTTTGGGCTGCCTGTAGTTTGTACTTTCACTTATACTCTTCTGGTTCAATTCCTGGCTTTGTTTAATTTAGAAGTGTCAAACAAAGGCATATTAGCTTCCTTCACATATCTTCTTGCCAGGGGAGCCTTGTTCTTCATTTCCGATTCTGTAGTCCGTGCGTGTCCCCCCCCTCAATCCCTGGTGAACAGCAACTCTGAGGAATCAGAGCAGCAGCCAGACTGGGGAGTTTTTTGGAATTTGGTTTGTTCCACATGAAATGCTTTAAAAGAGGAGCCAGCATAGACTGAAGAAGTGCCCGTTCGCTTTCTGAAAATGAGGCCTTTTGACAGTGTTTTTGATGGGTGCTCTCACCACCCTTGTCCTGTTGTCTGTTTGGCTTTCTGGGGTGCTACATCTGTAAGGCCCAGATTTATGCTCATTGTGGTGAGTTTATCAACTTGGTGAATGAGAACAGAATTGGCATGGTACAGCAGATCAGAATGTATATTGACAAAGATTTTTAGGGAATAGTTCTCTCTTTAAATTAAAAATACCTTTTAATTAGTGGGCATTTTTGACCAGGATATATTTTAAGCCCTTAAACTTCCTGAAAATCTTTTTCCATCTAATTAATTTTGAGATAGCAACAGGGAGCTCAGGTAATTTTGAAATTTCTACGAGGCTCAGCCCTGGAGGGAAAAAATTCACATTTGGAGTTGTTGCTAGAAAGCTGACAACAGTTACTGGCATATGTAGAGAGCTCTGGAGCCAGTTTGTGATGCTATTAGCACATAAGCAGGACTTCATAGAATTTAGCTTTGAGTGGCAGCTTATTCCACAGAGGTTTTGCCGCTTTCTTGGAGCTGTGTGAAGGTACGGCTGTGGCCAATGTCATGGTTGGGTCCCAAGTAATGTTTGGTGATTGAGCCAAACTGGGATTGACTGGTACATAAGCCAATCTTTCAGAATTAGCTGTGCTGAAAAGAAGAGCCTGCACTAGAATTACTGTTTCTTGTAAAGTTGTTTTTTTTTTGCTCCTGTCATTTTGTCAGATGTCATCAGTTGCCTTCTGCTCTGAACAAAATCTTTTTAGGCTATTCTGCCTCTCACTCCTTCCCCAGGCCTCTCCATAATTCAGGGCTTTCATCTGTATAGCAGCAACTGTTTGACAGCAAAATTTCTTTGCTCTTCTCTGCTTCTTGTGGGCTATGTGGGAAACCCAGAAGTTCAGCTCTCGGGCATGTCTTGCCTACTGTTCCTGTTGACTCTGGCAAGTCAATGTATCCTGCTGGCCTGGGCAAAGGACGTGACTTCTCCGTGACGAGCAGGATAGGGTTTGTGTTAAACCATCTGCTGTTGGAAACCTGTTTTGTTTCTGGAAGAAAAGGATGATAGGACCATTCTCTTGCGTGCTCCAAGGCTCTGGATTATCGCAAGTTTCTTGATGGGAAATCAAGCCAACGCCCTATGTTCTCTGCAGTGTGAACTGTTGCAAAAAGGGACTTTGCAAGACAGCCCGAGAGGATGTTGCCAACTGATCACCAGCTTCCTGGGATGCAGGGCCAGAGGAGCATGTGCATGATATTTTTTAAGCATTCCTCTTCCCATGCCTGTGGGACATGTTTCTGCAGAACGAAAAATAAAAACCTGGGATCCTAAAGGTGCAGGTGTGACGGTGGGTGTGTCTGTCATCATGTTTGGCACCAGTAATAAACCCAGAGGCAAAACCCCCCAAAAATATGTTAAAGAGACTTGTCACATCAACAGCTCGGTTTCTTTTAAAGATAGTGGTGAGCGTGGAAGAAGGATAGTGAGGGGAGGTTACTTACGCCAGCATTCATTAAGTCAAGAACCAGATGGCATTTGAAGCAGTGGCCAAGTTGCATCGGCCAGAAGCATTCATCTGCAGATGTGGAAAATCTGAGATAATTAAAGGACCGAAGCACTTCTGCCAACCTAATATGTGCTGCCTTTGCCTTCATGTTAGCCTTCTGACACGTGGGCAGCACTCACGCTATGGTGCCTGGTCTCTGGAGGATGGCAGGGTCAGGCTCAGGTCGTGGGAGGGATCAATTCTTCAGTGCTCGACTCCTTGCAGACGCTTACACTTCTGTAGAGAAAGCATGAAAGGCCAGACCAGAGGTCTCCGCTCTCTCCTTTTCTTAGAGGGCAGCTGCTGGTCCAGGCTTGGGGAGTGAGCAGTGAGCATCCAAACACCGAAATGCCAAGGGAACCTCTGTGGGTTCTGTGCCAGCTCTTGTGGCTGCGGGTTCCTCGGTGGTGAGGAGGACCTGTTGAGTTCAGTAGGAGCAGTGCGCAGTGGGACAGCTCTGTTTTATGGATGGGAATGGGCTCCGTAGTTAAAAGGCCTCCACATCAGCTGCCTGCCAGAGTGCAGTCGCATTGGGAAATGCATCATGCCATTTAAATCTTCTTTCTAGCTGGTGGATCTAATGAATAATTTCCTTGAGACAGAAGGGAGGGGGAGAAATAAAAAAGGAGGCACTGTGGGGCTTGCAGTTCTTATTGCGGCAAATGTGAGTTTGAAATAGGATACATTAATTTTTTAAAGAAGAAAAGGCGACCCACTTTCTCAGCAAGAGGGCTTCACTTTGCTGGGCATGATGCCAGGATTTTGTAGTGACTCGATGGTTCCATTCACCTCAAGAACATGGTGGTGAACTCCAGCACCAGAGGAAACCCATTGTGGAGAGTCATGCTGACAAAACTTCTCAGGCTTCTCCTAGTCAGGACTTTATGCATTTTAAGTAGCTGGCCAGCATGGAAACAGGCCTCTATTGCTTTGTTGCTTCTCAGATTTGGGACTAGATCCTGGGTGATATGGTTACCTTTGGGTTGGTGAAACACATTTTGTGTGTATTATTCTGTTGCTGGAAATCAGTGAGCTGCAAGCCAGCAAACTAATAATTCGTGCTGTAGAACAGTGCTCAAAATTTACTTTCTCTAGTAAGTTCAGATCTACTTGGATTATGTGGGCTTGTTATGGAGCTTGCTATAGATGGTGTAAATTTCTCCACAGAAAAAAAAGTCTCATAAGCAGACTGAAAACAATTTCTTCACTTCTTCATCTTACAAGAAACCCTAAGGAATGAGTGAAGTCCTGTCTTATTTAACTAAAGAGCAGCTTCACTAAGAACAAATTTTGGCTTGTTAACTGTAATATTGTCTTTTTTAAAAATCTTTAAAGTTGCAGAACATTTTCTTGGCTGAAGAGTTAAAAAAACTAAAAAAAAAAAAAGAAAAAACATGTAGATTTACAGTGTATTGTAAAGATCAGAAGAATCTGAAAGAATGACTTC
The DNA here is from genome assembly GCA_025769975.1 of Gallinago jamesoni. Classification (NCBI taxonomy): domain Eukaryota; kingdom Metazoa; phylum Chordata; class Aves; order Charadriiformes; family Scolopacidae; genus Gallinago; species Gallinago jamesoni. Next base: position 71,146,731 of record JAOQGH010000019.1, on the reverse strand, counting down.
TCTGGAGCCTTTGTTGTTCTTGTTCAAATGCTGAGGTTTATACTCTTTTCTGAAAAGCTTTGATAAAAGCCACCCCTCCTCCAAAACACCAAATTGTCCAAGGTCCAAGCTTTCAGTAATGCCAATGGGTATGGCTTGGCAAGAGAAGACTCTATGATTTTCCTCTCTGCTGACAAACACAGATGAACAGAGAAGTATGCTGTTAGTCTCTCTCTCGGTGTTTCCTGCAGCCTGTGACAGTGTTGCCAGAGTTTCTTTGGTTTGGCTGTTACAAAGGTAACCGCACAAAAAATATTTGTTCTTGGAATTGCTGGGCAGGGCTCTGCTTCTCCTGAAGTCTGTGAAGGGAAGGAGGTGCAGAGATGGTGGGTAACATTATCACCTGGGAGCAGACGACTGACTAGGGGAGTCGGCTTGGCCAAGGCAATGCTGTTGGCTCCACTGGTGGGAGCAAGCAGGGTATTTTACAGTCTGGGTCACCTTTGCACTGTCTCCCCTTTCCTTCCCAAACAGCAACATAGAGTGTGTCTTCTTCTGCAGGGCAAGCTGTCCCCTCCTTCCAACTTTAACCTATTTCTTGTCTTGCAGCCGCCTCAAAACTTCCCTTCTTTCAGTGTTTTATGAGTTTCATTGATCAGGGAATCACGGGATTTTTGGAGTTGGAAGGGACCTCTAGAGATCATCTAGTCCAACTCCACTGCCAAAGCAGGGTTGCCCAGAGCACATCACTCAGGACTGCATCAAGGTGGGTCTTGAAGATCTCCAGAGCAGGGCACTCCACAACCTCCCCGGGCAACCTGTTCCAGGGCTCTAGCACTCTTTCCAGAAAGAAGTTTTTCCTCGTATTTGAGTGGAACTTCCCATGTTCCAGCTTGAGCCCGGTGCCCCTTGTGCTTTTGCTGGAAACCACTGAAAAGAGTCCGGCTCCATCCTCCTTCAACCCACCCTTTAGATACTTGTAAACATAGGTAAGGTCTCCCCCCAGCCTTCTCCAGGCTAAAGAGTCCCAGCTCTTTGAGCCTTTCCTCGTGAGGCAAGTGCTCCAACCCCTTAATCATCTTTGTTGCCCTCTCTCCAGTAGTTCCCTGTCTCTTGAACTGGGGAGCCCAGAACTGGATGCAGTATTCCAGCTGTGGCCTCACCAGTGCAGAGTAGAAGGGGAGAATGACCTCCCTCAACCTACTGGCCACTCTCTTCTCTATGCGGCCCAGGATCCTACTGGCCCTTCTGGCAACACAGGCACATTGCTGGCACGTGGAAACAAGTTTTTCTTTGATGTGTTTGCTGGGTATCAAGGTGACTGAACAAGAGCAAAGTGTAGATACCCTAAAGCCTCCCCAGCCCTGGTCACTCTCTGATTTATGTGAGGCTGAGAGGGAGGTTGGTTCAGTTTGTTCAGGGAAGGTCTCTTGAGAGTTCAGTTGATACTGGCCATTTCTTACATAAGCTGCATGTTTAAAAAGTTACATGGTGTGTGACAGGAGCAGGAGGAGAACCCAGGGGAAGGTTATCTATCAGCTGAACCAAATTCTGCTGCCAGCCATGCACCAGCCAATGTCAGTAGCTGCCCCAGCTGCAGGAGAGTAAATATGGATCTGGTGGGGCGGCAGAGGAAAACATTTTCACCCTTGTCACCGTGACAGTCCTTCAGCCTGATTCACCACAGAATTATTCGCGCTGTACCTTGGACGAGCTTGACCAAATTACATTTTTGCTCCTGAGATATTGCCTACATTTACAAAAGCCTCCCTGGAATGCAATTACCAGGCAAATCTTTTCACTTTGCTGATACATCCTGTATCTGCATTTTCAGTGTCAGATATGTATACATGGAATGCATAAACACTCATCCAGAACATGAAGCCAGGAGGAGACCTTGAAGTCCTGACCTTACTCTTGGTCTCTTCCCATAGCGCTGCTTCCCCTTGCAAAGGGTAGACCAGGAGCAGTGCCCTGGTTTTGGGGAGGAAAGCTTGAGGATCTTGCCTGACACAAGCTTCTGCAGGGGTTAATGCGAAGAGCCAAAAAGTGCAATTCATCCCTGCCTTTCTGTGTCTTTCTAGAGTGTTACTTTCTCTGAAACAGCTGTGAGTTACTGCATTAATGTTGATTATTTCAAAGAAAGAGCAGAGCTTTCCAAGCTAGAGCAGCAGTTGGTTTTTTTGCCATCAGTGGAAGTTACCAAGAGAAGCAGCATAAGAAAGCTGCATCAGAAATAGCTTTTCGGTAGAGAAAACCTCTTAAAGGAAATTAGTATGAGCAAAGATTTAATTTTTGTTCTAAAATTCTTGCTCTTACATGTTGCAGAGAGGTTGCTGCAAGCCAACCAATTTATTCACAGCACCTTTTAACAATCAAAATTAAAAAGATATTTGTGAATCCCTGTTAGTCCAGGCTTATAGTAGGAATGCTGACCACATGCTGTTATTTTCTTCTACCTTCTGGTGATAAATTTTTCACTCTGTCAGAATGGGGTATGGTCTTGCTATCGCTACTTTGATTAATGTTATTTTGTGACATCACATATGCCTTTTCTCACTTTTAAGTCCAAATTGCTCTGGTCTTGTGTTTATACATTGCTTGGATCTTCTGCAAGCATTGTGTGGGTACTTTTACTGAGATGGGTGGGATTTTTGATTTCTTGTGTGACCATGGCTTTTGCCTCTCCTTTGCCTTTCATATGTATGTGGCTTTTTTTTTTTTCTTTGTAAAATTAAGTCAACCTGCTGGGATCAAACTCATTGCATAGAAGGAAAAAATGCGAGATGTTTCCTGCAAACAATTGATGACAAACTCATTGTACTACAGCTTGTTGAAAAGGAACTTTTTTTTTTTTGAAGGTGAGAAGAAAGGAATTTCCTCCTCCACCCTTGTGTTGTTGAGCTGCAAACTGATATTATTGAGAGGGAAAAAAGTAGCAAGGCGTTAGTTTTCCTCAGGATATTATTGTGTGATTTTAGTGAAAACTTTTAAAGATACAACTGTGGCTCTAAAGGTTTCAGCAATTCCATTCAGAATTGGAAAATTAGTTCTTTGCTTATTTTTAATTTAAAGCATAGTTAGTTCAGTTAATTTCCACAAAAGACATGCCCTTCTGAAGATTCAGAGATTCCTTTGGCTAATTTTATAGTTCAGCGGGAATGTTTTATGCTGCTCTTTATGAAGCCGTTTGATAATTATTCCAGCAGATAACTGAGTTTGCTTCGGCAAAACACCGAAGCCAGGCAGAGTACAGTCTTATGTTTTTTTCCGAGGAACATGACTACAACTTGGTTTTGTCACTCAGTAGCAATTACGTGTTTAGCATTTTGGCTTCTTATTAGAGGCTTCTCAACCAAGTAAAGCATCACTGGCACCCATGCCCAGAAGTTCATTCCTGGTGCAGCCTGGCTCCCATCAAGGGAATGGGAAAATGCTCTCTAAGGGAAGGGGCGGGGGGGAGTGGGTATTGGGGTATATTCCATTTCTGTATTTATCAAGCAAGATGTCTAAACTCAGGTTTGACACTGGACTATTTCAGCTTGTGTTAAAAGTTACTGCTATTGAAGGACATGCTCGGCAGCAGGGTCTGAATCCTGTGATGTCCCATGTGCCTATTTTACTTTATCAGACTGTGAGTAGGCCAACCATCCTACCTTTTCCTGTTTTCCTTGGTACCCACGGGATTTCCCACAGACACAAGCTGTTGCAGGAGTGCAGATCCCAAGCTCTCGTTCTGACGTTTCTCTCAAAAATGAAATTGCCTTTAATTTATTTCCCTGATGGTCTAGTTCCTGTTACCACTCAAGTGAAATAGCAGGGGTAGATTAATGCTGCTCTGAATATTATTAATAGTTCGTTGTTGCATCCCTAATTAAGATTGGAAATTGGATTTAAGTAATTATATAAACCCGTTACAAGATACAGTTTCTGTCCCAAAATCTTAAGTAGACAAAATAGACATTAAAGAAAGCGGATACAGCTCGTTGCTCAGTAGACAGCATTGCTACCGATAGAGTCCACAAGGCTGCCAAGTCCCAGCAAAAAACAAAATCATCTTGTCTCTCTACATACTAGTTCCAGTAAAATTCAGACCTAAAACATTTTTAATGGCTGTGATTGTCAGGCTGATGTTTCTACTAGTCAGTTTATGTAACACGTAGAGTTGGATGGAGAGGAGAAGGATGTAAACTGCAGGGTAGTTTCTTAATTTCAGCCTCCTAGGTTGACTCTCACTGTTTCTGGACATAGTTTTAGAAGTCATAACTGTATCCCCCCTGCAGGACCAGCCAGTCAGAGAAGTCAGAAGGAATCTAGGAACCTTTAAAGGTTACCAGCTTCTTTTTCCATTGTAGGAGGGCAGGATCAGGCTCATCGCTTATTGCTTATTCAGATTTTTGCATTGCTAGAATGGGTATGCCTCGGTCATAGGTGGAACAAATATTAATAGTTCAAAACGTGTGGCATTTTTGGTGGTTCTGGACTTGTGTTACTCCACCCTGAAACTGTCATAAGATGAAGCCTGGGAAGTGGTTGGAGGAAACGGCGGGGCAGAGGCACGGCAAGAGGAAGCTCTCACGGTCTGAGGCTGCAATGATGTCAGGAAAAATAATTGTTTTGTGCTCTTAATTACTGGCTTGAATCATGCAACCCCAGTTGACATGGGTGGGGAGGCAATGAGAATGCGGTGTGCCACAGCTGCATGCGGTGTGACTCACCTGCCTGCTCTATGATTTTGGGCATACCATGAAGGGTGCAAGGATGATATAAGCGGGTAGCATGGGCTGATCCAAAGCCCCTTTGATTTGTTAGTTTGGACCGTGGCTCAGTCGCCGTCTGTGCTGATAATTGAAGAAGAATGGCAGTTCATGGCTCTGTCCCGTTTCAGCAGAGCTGCAGTAGGGCAAGCTCTCAAATCTGCAGTAGCCTCTCTAGGGGCACATCGGATAACAGGGACTTAACAAGACCTTGTACTTAGTTCTTACAGCTTTCCTGAAGCGTGTCTGTTGTCTACCAGATGATTTGGTGTGTTGAAGAGAAGTTTAAAGGAATATGGCGCACTAAGTTCAAGGCATTGGTTTTAGTGCAGACGTTGTAGAACATCACCTATATCCTGCAAAAAATAGGGATGTATGCAAGTAAAAATAAAAGTTACCTTTTTAGATATATTCTCAAATTATTTTAGTTACCTTATTTACGTGTACCAATGGGTCAACTAAAATAGACTAGGTACCAAAGCATGGGGATTTTGAGGTTGAATCAGACTCAGAGAAGATTTAGCCATGGCAATTTGCAAGGGGTTCTGCAGGAAGACGGTACAGTGGTGCTTAATTTCAAAGGAAGTTCCCCATAATTTCCTAGGTAGAGGCTAACTGTCCCAAAACATGAGTGGCTACTGGCACCTTCCCAAACATTTGACTTCTGCATCAACTCATGATCTTCATAAAGCTGACCACATCAAGCAGATTTGTAAAGGGGTCCCCAGTGTCGATGCCTCTCTTTTTTATATAGCTGTTTTACTTGTGTGCCTGCTGTTGACAGTATTGACTGGCTTTTTTAATTGGAGAGGTGCAGATGAGTATTCGGATTTGAAAACATATGTGCCTGGTGCACCATTTTGCCAGATCTTCAGAACAGTCACGTAATTGGAAAGGGATCTGTACGCCAGCATTTGCCTAGCAGCATTTATAGCTTCCTTGATTTAATACCCATTTCAATGTATTCTTCAAAGCCTCCTTCATGCTAAAGAAGGGGTTGCCTAATAACCTGTGCCCATGGTATAACCTGCTCTGGAAGGGTTTCCTGCAGTCTTGCCAGGCACTGAAGGCTGTGCAGGGACAATGAAGCCAGCAAAAGTTTTCTGTCAATTTCAGGTAGATTTGGATCTAATTGCCATTCCTCTACAGAAGGCATGACTGATATAAGATAAGAAGCTGAAATTAGAGGCAGGGGGAGAGAGATAGAGAGAGGCAGCCTGGTCTAAAATCTGATTAGGGCGACCCTGCGGCTGCTTTTGATCAATCTGGTGGTGCCCTAGATCGGAAAATAAGGCTGATCAGGTTTATAGGAAGCCAGGAGAAAATGTTGTGTCATATGACCCTTACTATTTTGTAGTCAATTAAGATAACTCACTGGAAAAATTTTGAGATTTCCCTAGTGATGCTTAACTGGGACAGTATTGAACGTGCAGGGGAAAAAAAATCTTAAAGGTTGACATCTGTCAACAGAAGCTAAATGGAAAATATGTGGGACAGCACTGCACAAAAGTGATTGAAAATCCCACGGGTACAGCAGTGAATGACATAAGTTTGAATCAGGAAGGACTCATAAACATGTTATAGCTTCAGTGGTTATCTCAGTTAGGGAAATAATGCAGTGATGGTTTCTCAAATATGGTTTCATTTGCCTTGAAACTTAAGGCTTTTTATCAGCAACTTCAAATCCAATTAGATTTAATCCCCTTCGGTTTGGAAAATTCCCCATTGTCATGCATACATTTTCCAGCTCGGAATCTTACTAGCCCTCAATACATCCATTACTTGCCAGCACTTCTTCACATTTTTTCCATATGGAAATTCTCCTTGAAATCAGATCTGAGTTTGCATTCACTTGAATTTCAAATTATTCTCCCTAGTTCAGATGTATCTTGGTCGGAATCCATCTGTAATAAAACCTTGATTTGGTCTGGTCACCGTTAACCTGGAGTCTTTCTGTTCAGTGAATTATCTTCTGTTGCTCCCCTTTACACACTGATTTCTTACTGTGTACAACCTCGAGCTTCACGTGGCAGCATTTTTGTTGTTGATAACGACTTAAGTCTGTAAGTGCTGCTATAAAGCTAACATACTCCTTGCTCAGCCAACTAATTAGCATGTGTTTGGCAAGCTGCCTGAGGTCTTCGGGTCTGAATTAACTCACCTGTACACACTGCTTAAAACTAGAACATCACTGAAATATCAGTGTAGGGGTAGACTTGAACAACTGGGTTACAGGAAGGAAGGAGGACATCTAGGAGAAAAGCATTAGCGGGACAGAAATGCTTTTGTGCTCAAGTCAGTGTTTTTAAGAGACAACAACAAGCTGGTAACAGCCAGCTCTTCTCAAAACGTGCTTTGCAGTTGTTGGTTCTTCATCTGCAGAAGACAGAAAATAAAATCTTGACCGAGGTTGTGATTTCTTATGCTTCTGTGCACACTTAAAACTTATCCTTCAGGTCCAACATTGCCAAGTTTAAATCCTTGGGATTGAAGCTCACACCTTCTTCCCCAGGCAGTCACGGGATAGCTGATGGCAATGAAAAATGGCTTTGCACAGGATGGGAGGGAATGTCACACACCCCAGATGAGCTGCGTCTCCATGGGGAGCAAGGCAGTCAAGGAATGCAGCCTGAGCATGCTGTTTAGCCTTACACCTATCAGAAATCCTTACATGTGCTACCCGGTGTGAAACAGATCAACGGATGGTCCATAATCCACACTCTCTACACAAACCATCATGTATGTCTCCTAATCCATTAATGAGTGATAATAACATGTTTCTTTTGCTGTTCATAGGACTCTGATCGTGCCTTAGGGCAAGCATGAGCAGATTCCCCTCTGCTTTCCTCTCTCCTTCTCTAATGCTGCCTTTATCCAAGGTCAGAAAGGAACGAACCATAAATGGAGATAGTGGTCTGAAGACCACCAGGAATCCTTTCTGTTGCTCTGTGAAACTTTTCTGAGTTTACAAGCATGCCCCTTCTTCCTTCAAGCACTCTCTGGGTCTTGCAGAGTGGACAGGATCATCAGGTCAAATTCATCAGGTCAAATTTTGCTGTCAGTTGTGCTGCTGTCACCCTGGCCAGCATCCAGACTCACCACCCAAACTCGAGCAGCCCTCTCTAGGAGGCACTGGTGAGAGCAGATCTAACATAACTGTCCTATTTTCTCATTAATGCTGCTACAACTATCACTACGGTGATAGTTCATGTGGAAAACCACTGTCCTGTCAGAATTCTGTTTTTTCATACTGTTTACCCCATAAAGGAGGCAAGCGCAAGTCTGTTTCACCCTGAGAGCAGAGCTCTAGAGGGCTTCTAACAAGCGCTGCACGTGCCAGTGTCATGGTCAGGGGTTGATCATGAATATGTTCAGAAGTAAAAATGCAAAACCAGACATGCCACGGAAGGTGAGCCCAGGCAGTCCATGATTTTCTTTTTCCAGGTGGGTGGGAGCTTTCCTAAAATGTGTGAGGTTTCAGAGTGCATGGACAGGAGTCGGGGAGGCAGAGTGAGGGGTCTGCAGCCAGTGGGTTGGTACTGAGGCTTAGTGCCAGCTTTTGCTTATTTTCAGTGGTATGCTAAGGAACATCAGTTTGCATAGGTTTTGAAACAGAGGTGAAAAAGATTTCCATCTAAAGAGGGGGACAGCTGGGCAAACTTTCAGATGACACTGTCATAGAGTTCAGAGTCCTGAAGAGCTCTGGCTAAACTGAAGAGCATTTTAACTTCAGCCAAGACAAAAACTGGAGGTAGCACCTTCTCCTACTTCACTTTTTTTCTTCCACTGTTACCGAATCATTCCCCACGGATATATGGCAATGGCATGGGTTTTTTTAATCCCCTTGTGTGGATTTATCTTTTTTATGGATGGCATCTATGACTCTCAGGTTCACTTTGGAAGCCATGTCCTCTGCCTGCAGGGAGGTCTAGCACAAAGACCATGCATGGGAAACACAACTGAGCGTGGAAATGGCCACGACAGATAACTGAACGTAGACCACCACCCAGGGAGGAGTGTCTGGGAGGAAGCTTAAAAGCTGGGGAAGGGATGGTTGGGTTATGGCAACGCGATTGCTCCCATGGTGGCTTTTTCCTCACTGGAAGAGGCCAACAAAGTTTGGGAATAGGGCTGGTTGGCAATACTTTGGCTCCCTGAGCAGAGCAGGGAAAAATGAAGCCATGGTCATGGTGTACAAGAGTTTCAAGATGGGTGTGGAAACATGAATGATGGTTGACATTTGAGCTGGCAAGATCTGAAA
>JAOQGH010000019.1:71026188-71136365 GCA_025769975.1 Gallinago jamesoni | reverse complement strand
TGGGCAGACCATTCCAATGTCTGACAACCCTTTCAGTAAAGAAATATTTCCTAATATCTAACCTGAACCTCCCCTGGTACAACTTAAAGCCATTGCCCTTTTTCCTGTCATCTGTGACCTGGGAGAAGAGACCAACCCCTACCTCTCTACAGCCTCTTTTCAGGGAGTTGTAGAACAACTATCTTGTTGTTCTCCTTCTCTCTGCAATCCCTTCGGCTCTTCATACGCAGGTGAAGGACCAAGCAATCAGCTAAGCTGGCAGGAACTTAATTTGTATCTAATCTTCTGCCATCATTCGCCTCGTTCAGTTCCACACCCTTCCAAAGATCTGCCACAGCAGGTCAAACCCATATTCCTTAATAGTAGGAAATTGAGAGCAAACACATCCTACCTCCGTTATCGAAAGCTTTAAAACAAAGATGTCCCAAATGTGATTTCATTTGTAAGTAGAGCAATTTTATTCTGCTTTTGGGTTTGTTCTTTTGTATTTATTTTTTTTTAAGGAAGTAAATATTTAAACAGTTTCTGCATCTGAAGTAAAATTTTTATGACCATCATTAGCATGCGTGCAGTTTCGAGTGAATTGGACCTAAAAATAAGGAGCATTCCTTTCCCTAGGGTAGATTTAGTGGGCACGGTGGATTTCCTCACACCTGAGGAAGACAAATCCAAGTTGTAAGCTTTAATTTATACTATTAAAAGTGTACAGATTTAAGCCGCAATTGTTGCCTCCTGAAAACGGTTTTGTTCCCATCTTCTAATTTATATTTCTTTTTAATTAATTTGATTCACTTGTGGCAGTGGCAAGTTTTAATGGGATTTCTTTTTAATTAAAGCGAGAGCATATGAATCCCAGAGGGTAGATCCTGCTTTTGTTGAAAACTGGCCTTATACAAATAGGATGCTGTTCCATTAACGGTGCTGCAAGGAATGGATTTGAGGATTACCAGCAAGGCACGATGATAGCGCAGTCCTGCTCTAAAAATGTCTGAGATTGAGAGAGGCCCTTCTCCATCTTCACGTGCCTTTTATGAGATAAAGGCAACTAAATAGAGTGAAGATGGTAGCTGTAGCCATTGAGGAGGGAAGAAAATAAAATTAATGATCTTTGCTATTTGGGAGAACTTAAGTGCTAAGGGTGTCTTTTCAGTCCCAAACTAAATGCAAATCTGTCGAAGCCCAGTCCTCTCAATGTCATCCCCTGCACTCACGTGTCTGTTACGTGGAGATGAGAGTGGGAAATTCAGGACTGAGTGCCTAGAAAGCAGGTTTTAAAAGCAAAATACTGAATCAGCTTGGGGCTTTTTTTTTCTCCTCCCCCTATAAATACCTTCACATCATTTTGAAGAGGAAGAGAGGTGAGAAACAGGTGAGCCCAGAGCCAGAGGAGCCTGCCCAGCTTCCCTGTGTATCAGGTCCTGTGTCTGGGACCTGCTGCACAGCCCTGGAGACCAGCAGAAACCCTGGATAAAGCCTTCACCCAAGTTCAATTAACAGCAGATACCTCGCCAGCCCCCCTGTGGCTGGAATCTCACCTGTTGCATCTCCCTGGGTATTTTGTTATTATTACCATGTGCCTTTGTGGTGCTGTGTACCACTTACATTGTTCAGCTCCAATTCCCAGCAGAAGACCTATTCTAAGCTTAAAAAATAATACTAATTTTGTTTGATTAGATAAAAGGGAAAAAAATCAGCTCAAGTATATGGGAAAATGCAAGATAAAACCTGTCAGAGGAAATTATATTATGTTTTTGTTAGGCTCAAAGAAATGTGTTTTGTGTTGTCCAAATACAAAACAGTTCGCTCTCTTCCTGCACAGCTTGCCATCTTTTTTCATTCTTATTTTTTTTAATAAAGGTTAGGACGTAAAAAAAGCATGTTTTCTGGAACATTTTTATTTTACTGGTTACAGATTAAATAAATCTAGGACTACTTATCTCAGATGCACTTTTTTCTCAGGAACTCTGGCAAAATTAAGAAACACAGCGGTTCACAATGTGACTTAATTGTATAGCAACATCCCAATCTCTTAGTCCTTGCAAGTCTCAAATAATTTGTAAATTACTTTGATAGTGAAGCAAGTAAAAATAATTGACGTTTGTCTGAACCTTACCAACTTCAGGAACTTGGTTAGGGAGGAAGCAAGTTGATAGATACTTGTTTTCTTTTTTTAAAACGATATTCCGATCCATGAAGTTCTGCAACAGCAAAAACAAATCGGTTTTTGGTTTTTTTTTTTTTGAGTATCCCGCTTTAAATTCAGTAGGAAGAACTAAATGAGAAACTCAGTTAACTGGGTGCCTTTTGTGGCTTGGAGATTAGTAAGATTATGTTTTCTTTTTAGTTATCACTGCTGTGACTATTCCAGATGCCATTTGCAGTCTTAGTAATCTAAATTCCCTCTACCTCCTTCTTCACCCACATGCGAGGCAGTTCTTGAAAGAGCTTAAATCAACACAGTGTTGATGGGGGGAGAAAATAAGTAATTGCTGAGTCATGACTTGTTTTCCTGCAGTCCCAGCTGTGAACCTGTTCTTACTAATACGGCGATAGAGGCTCTCATCTCGGTGTGTTTAGATGTTTGCACGGCACTGCATATTTCATGGTGGAAATCCCACGTGAGTTACTGAGTACACCGATAGGTTTTTTATCAGCCTGTCTCTTCTGTGGTTAACGGCTTGGTTGGAGTTTACGAAACACACAGATACAGAAGACACACTGCAGCAGCAAGAGTTTACATTCAGCCAACTTGGTGTGCAGCTGTAATTATATATTGCTGTAATTAACCTAACATCATCTACTGCAGAATCTGACCTGAGCAAGAAAAGTCACTGACTGTGATGGCTAATCTTTTAGTTGCAGGCAGATCATACCTGAACTTGGTGACGTTTTCTCAGTGCTTGCAGAGAGTGGGACATCGCACAGTCCTTCCCACCCCACCCCCAGATAGCCCCCTCTGCAATGGGAGACCCCAAGAAACGTGGCGTCTCCCATTTTGCTTTGTGCAGCTTTGTTGAGAAGAGACAAGTCTGGCATCTAACATACCTGAGTTCCCCAATATAGCTAAGGTATATATGTCCATCAGCAGCTGAAGAGCCTCCAGCAACGTGGGAGCCTCTGGGCAGAGTCATGACTGTAAATCTGGAGCAGGGAAAAATGCTGCAAAGCCAGTGACCACAGTCTGAAATGAAGGAAAACTTAAAACTTTTCATGAAGAATTCAAAGTTAACCAGGTGTGCACGAAGTACTTTTAACCTTTGCATTCTTTTAGTGAAGTACTAGTTTGCCTTGTGTTACAAGTGTCCCTCAAACAGATGAAATCTCACCATGCTCCTGATTCAAGGATACATGAACTGAGGGCAACTTGTCACATAAGGCAAATGATGAGCATGCACTGGAGATTTTCGGTGTTCTTATGGAGCAGAATTTAGCAGTAAAATATTATCATTATGTTAGGCAATGAGACAGAGCTTCCAAATAATTCCTGCTGATTACCTCTGTCATATTCAATCCAGGGGGAAAGCTTTGTTAAACCACAGTATTATGCACCATTTAGAGGTGGGAATTGCTGTTGGGGTACTTTCAGCACAAGTCCTGTCATGCACACTTTTAATTGTCCTTTGAAATAGGAGACCAGAGCTATGGCATATGGCTAAGATGTCTAAATTTACTTAAAAGATGCAGCCAGAAGGAGTTCTTGAAATACATTTGAGAACAAAAATAGGTCAAGACAAAATGTTTTGCCTTTGGGTTTTTCACTAATCATTTGGTTGCATATATTTAATATTATAAACCAAATTTTATTCCTTAGTATTACCTTTACAGCTTCTGAATCATGTTCTGCTTTTGCATACAGCATTCTCAGTTTTTATTAGCATACTTCAGAGCTGCACAGTTTGGTTTTGGAGGGCTAAGCCTGGCCATACTGAGACCATTGACACTGTTGATTTCCAGGTGTTCATGAAGTAGTTCTGATGTACATGAAGATCTTCCTCTAATTTAACGCATGCTAAAAGCATATGTCTTGCAGAAGATTTTATTTCTTTCTTTGTTAGGAACAAACAGGGTATCTTCAAATAGAAAATAATGACTTGTCATTGAGTTGGCCTTCAAGATAAAACCTCACACGTTGTCGTAGCAGGTAAATTCAAATTCTTCATGTGGAACATGTTTTCTTAGTTGCTGTCCGGGCACCCCCAGGATTTGTCACCTGATTATTACACTAAGTTTACACGTACAAATTGTAAAGTCCATTAAATTGTTCAATGTTCTTATTCTTATATCACTCAAAAAAGGCAGCAAGGGAAATGTCTCCTTAGTCAGGATGTACTTGCATGTGGGATTGGGTTGCTTTATTTATATTTTTTTTTCAGAAGGGTTTTGTAAGTCTGCTGGAGCAAATTACTGGATTTGTTCAAGAATGTTAATGGATCTTTTGCCTTTGAGTTGTTTTCAACAAATACAACACCTGTTCTTGGTAGACCACAAGCAATTCCTTCTGGTGCCTTCTTCCACGGGAGGGGAGCAGTCCTGAAAGGGCCCTTAAATCTCTTACAAATTCAGTGTTGACTAAATGCCATCAACAGAGCCGTGGCTAGTATAGTGTACTTAGCCTTCAGCTGACACTTTCCCCTTTCTGCAAAAGATGGGATTCACGGCAGGTCAAGTGGGTTTCTGATTCACCAGGGGGAGTGGTGAAGATTGGCCCCCAAGTCCATGTGGTTCAAGCAAGAGTGGGGTGTGATGCCTCCTTTGGAGCCACTCATGGCACTGTATAGCCAACATCTCCCCTTCAGATGGGTTTTTGGCTCTGGCAATCTGCACCCTGCCCCCCAGGGGGACCATGGTCTTTCCCTGTCAAACATCTCAAAGCACACTGGCCATACAACAAAATGCAGGGATCCCATCCCTCCGTCCTGTGTGCATGTCTGCCCCTTCGGTCTTGTGAGTTATGTGACAGGAGGTGCTTATGTGGCCTTTCACATCCCCAGATATGCATCCAAAATGTAACAGGGGTAAGAATACAACGAGAGGAGGTAAGACAGGTTAATTGAGATGAGCAGCTTAGTGTTACTCACAAGAGGGTTGTATCCTGCCCCATAACTGGAAGTCTGTCCATCACGTCACCAAAATGTAGATGTCCTTTGTTGTGTGAGTGAATACAGATCCCCTTTGCATGGCAGAGTTCACACTATGTGATGCATACTATTCTGGGCTTGTAAGTGCGGAGGGTTCAGGGCCAACTGAGGCTAAAGGTTGTATTTTGCATGTTTCCATGGTGCATAGGTACAATACAGCTGCTTCCCAGACAGAACATCGGAAAATGTGTGTGATCACCATGGTGTGGTGCTTACTAGCACTAAAGATTTACAGAACATGCAGAAACATCAGTGAAACACCTCTCGATTTCAAAGTGGCCATCGCAGAAATGGGTTTTTATTGCTCATTGCTTCGGTGGAATGGGGTTCTGTTGTGGCAGGCCAAACTGGAAATTTTGAGGAGTTTTTGAAGCGGAGAGTGTTGTGGTTATTTTATGTCGCTGCAGGATTGTTCAATGTGTGAGAGGCAGCGTAAAATAAGTTACAGTGATAACAGGGTCTAGAAGAGATTAAAGGAACTGCCGGGTCTAAGAGTCATAGTAAGACAATAGCTTAAGCAATGCAAGAGACATCAAGGTATATATACTTGGGATAGTCTGTCAAGCAAATTTGGTCTAAGACCTGATGGTCTGGTGGGAACAGTGCTTTTTGCACACTGGGGAATGGGTGTCTTTTGGCTTCCTTTCCCTGAAAGACATAGGGAATGGTGGTGTTCTAGAGAGCTCTGGGAGGAGGCCAACTTGCTACCAATGCTTCATCCAACAAGAAGTTTTCTGAATTTGGGTAACACTGGAGTTAGGTATCGTGTTGCCATATTCAGAGTATCCCTTTTAGTGAGGATCACATTCCCATGTCTTGTGAAGATCAAACAGGCAACAACGATGCTGCCAGTCAGACACTGAAATACTGGAAACTTTAAAAATACTTTCAATTGCTGTCAGAGGGTTCGAGCAAAGGAGAGGTGGAAAGGTTGTCTGGATGGCATGATGTAGCCTTTTAACCCTCTGGAAGCTCTTCCATTAACATCTTTAGCTTCCTAGTAATTGTCCTTATTTTTTCTTTTTTCTTTCTTTTTTTTTTTAACTGTAGTATATCTGACTCTGGAATAAGCTAAGTTAGAGCACAAAACTACCATGCTAACTACCCAACCAAATGACCAGACTTTTAATTCATACGGGATGGTCCTCTCCAGGGATCTTTCAGGCAATGCAGCCAGATCACAGCCAGCCTTTCATTTCAGCCTTTGTCCTCAGCACAGAGCACACACCTTTTTGTATTTCAACATTGTGGCTCATTTACAGATTTGCAAAAGCACCCTTCCATTGAAAACCACTGCATAGAAAATCAGGGAGCAAATCCTTCCTTTATCTCGTTATCCTGGAGAGAGGAGACATTCACAAGCACCTGCCTGCGTATCAGCTAGTGCAAGTCAGAGCTGAGCTCCTTGCTTCATTCTGGTTAGGAGAGGTGTATGTGTCCCTTGTTATGCAAGATTTAAAAGTGTATTAAAAGATAACTCACCTCCTTCCAGGTAAGGGATTTTAGTGTAGGCGTGCCAGAAGAAATAATAAAATCATTTGCAAAAGCTCTTTACATACCAGCACCGAAGCATGGAAGGTTCAGAGACTCCTTGATTACCTGTGCCTTGTTGAAAGGACCTTCAAAGCAAGGGAGACATTTTGAGGAATATAGATCAGATTCTGTCCTTGCGGATGTTCTTCTTGGACACAAAGATTTAGACTGTTCCGTCTCCCACCCCATTCACTGGGAAGTGGGGCTGTGCTTCGCTCACTGGCTTTTGCTTCCCTTGCCCTTCCAAGTGGTGTTTGCTTTGAAGCAGGCACAGCACCATCAAAATGTATAGTCTAAGGCAGACAGAAATTGTAAAACAAGCAAGAGGAAAATAAGGAGAAAGTCAGTCAGTCGTTTCATAGCACTGTCAGCTTCAGCTTCAGAAAGAGCGGATGAAAATGCTTGGGCTCGTGGCAGGATCAGCATTGCACTTCAAGGACAGGCAGAAGATTTCTCTGATCCTTGTTGGACTTACACTTCACTTGCTTCTCCATTGGCATTGTTGCTATAGGGATTGGAAGTGGGGAAGAGAAAATAAGATTAAATTTTCTTAGATCTAAGTAATATATATTTCTCTCCAAGAAAAGAAGAGAGGAAAAAAAATAACGAATTAGAAAGTATTTTTCTAGCACAACTGTCAAGTGTGTAAGAAACAGTGAACCTTGTCATTTAGGCTTCTTTATTTAACTGTTTCAAGATCCTAGCCATGTGTGGAAATATGCATAAATGGTTTTCTGCAGAATCACTTCATTTTAGTCATACTGTTCTCTGTCTTCAAAGAAGTAATGGCCACAAGAAGACCCATCCTTTTTCTAGATTATCTTTTGCACTGTGTCCATGACTGAGCTTAATACAAGCAAAGTCACAATTCAGTTTTTCACACAATTCAGACTTTATGCACACAGTTACTCTTTTAAGTAACAACTTTTGCCTCATACATTACTTGACATAATCTTTCAAGAACATCCCCTTCTCCTTTCATACCAGTTACCCTCTTGAATATATACTTTTTTAGAACAGCATATGCTTTTCCCTTAAAGGCACATGAAAAATGTCCTTTTTGACTAATATAACTGTAATATATGCATATTAAACTCCTTTAATGGAGCTTAAGGAATCATAGAGGATGCTGAAGGTGAAATGCAGCACAAGAGCAGTGAAGAGTAGAACAGTTGTCACTAAGAACAGCCTTTTTGTGCAGACATACACTTACTTTGTAATTAACCTATTAAAATGCCTTAATAACACTTTAAAAAGGCTTCCCCAGTTTCTTTTGACCTTGGAGGCAGCCACACGGGTCAGTCACACGCCTGTGGGTCCAGGAGGGAAGGGCTAGGAGTTTTACACTGCACACCCTGTGGGGAGAATTGAGATGAGGAGGTGGTGTGGGGAGGAAGGACAAACCTGGACAGCGAAATGTGTGTGCACGCTGTTATTTAGCACAGGCAACCCCTCCTCCTGTCCTTCTGCGGGGTTAACAAACCTGCGGCCCCCAGGGCTTCAGGCAGGCAAAGGGAGGGAGGGTTGCTACTTGCGTCCTCTCTTGCTTTATCTGGTAGACCTTCAGGCACGGCTTTTAGGATCTGGCTTTTAGGATCTCGCTTCAGGGTGTTTTATTTCATATGGAAAAAGTACGGGGTGGATCTGCCCCAGGAATGCCACCAGCACGATGGAATTCACGCTGCCTTTGCCTGTTTCTCCTGCATTAAAATGGGGCGTGGGTTTAGCAAAGGCACTTGAATGCCCCAGCAGTGCCTTTGCTGTGCTCCCCCTGGAGCCAGGTGAAGCTTTGCACCCAGTTTTGATGGGATAAACTGTGATGAACGGCTTAGGCAGAATTACTTGATGTTGGTGCTTCTGAATAGGATTCCTCCCATGGTGCTTCTAAGGTACACCGGGCAGCACCTTCTACCTCTGGCAGAGAGACCTCTGCCTGAGCAGAAAAGGC
This sequence comes from Gallinago jamesoni, assembly GCA_025769975.1. Taxonomy (NCBI): domain Eukaryota; kingdom Metazoa; phylum Chordata; class Aves; order Charadriiformes; family Scolopacidae; genus Gallinago; species Gallinago jamesoni. The sequence goes on along the minus strand of JAOQGH010000019.1, from coordinate 71,127,746 downwards.
CAGTGAAATCGGAGGGGTTAATGGGCCTTGGAGGGGTTAATGGGCCTCGTAAAGGAAAGCAGCAAAGAATGAGAAAAATGGGGATGGGCCGACAGGTTGTCAGCAGGCTTGGCTGGGAGTCCTCGGCAACAGCATTTTGTGTTTCTCCCTAGAACGGGTCTCCAGCACACCAGATGCACCCAGCGATTCCTGCTTAAATTGGGACAAATCCCTGTGCTTCCTCACAATTTAGCTTGGCTGCCAAGAGGAATAACAACACCTCCAGCTGCTGCCTGTGAACACAGGGCAGAGTCCTGCACCTTCGTGCAGTGCAAACCACCTGTCTTCCTTTTGTCTGGATATTTCTTTGGTAGTTGTCCTCTAGCGTGAAAGAGAATAGATTTCTTTTGTTCTGACTTAGCAAACAGACCTGGTTATGCTCGAGGTGGGGTGATAATAGTCATTATCAAGTGTCATGAAGTGCTGTCCATGCCCTTCATCCTGATAAGCCAGTTGTGAAGAGGTAACAACGGTATGATAACTAAGGTGTCCGGAAGAACTGGAGGGCTTGTGTACTGCTATGTGGCTGGTAGGTTAGAATTTCAAGTATCTACTGCCTCTTCTGAACAGGTGGCTGAGCTGCTTGTAAAGCATTTTTACAAGTCCCTGCCCTTTGTAGCATGATGCCCCCAGGCCATCCTTAACCACAGAGCAGCTGCACAAGAGCCTGCCATGATTTGTGTACTGAATAGCACCATGCAGCAGAGGATATGAGAAACACCCAGCCACAGCATCCCACCCCAATGCTCCCCAAAATGCATGCACTTCCCAAAAGTCTTAGCCCCTGTCTGCTGAATGCCTGCCCTGCCTGTGAACAGCACATCTCCCCCCTCGTTCAGTGACTTGGGCAGCGCCCAGCCTGCCCATGGCATGAATGTACTCTGCATTTGCACCAGCTCAGTTAAATCTTCCCTGAGCTCCTTCCAGCCCTCAAGCATCCCCAAAAAGAACAGGGATAGTCCAAAACGGTGGCCTTGCTGAAAGTGGTGCCCTGCTGAGTTGTGAACAATGCTCTTCAATGAGAGGAAAGGGTGCCAAGCTGTTCTAACTGCACAGCAATACGATGTATAACCTAATTATGCTAATAATCCAATCTGGTACTTCAGAGGGAAATTCAAGAGTCTATTAAAAGCAAGAAGGTATTTTCTGGCAATTTTTCCCCACTAACATGTATGAAGGCCAGGAACAATAGCTTATCCTTCATGAATATCCTTCAGAGTAAGCATTTGTGCTGATGTGTCCTCTATTTCTCTTCCTTCTGGCCATAATTGTCTCCTCAGCCCCAGGAGCTATCAGGAAAAACCACAGCAGGACCGTCAGAAAAATTTGAAAAACCCATAAAAGACAACACTCAGCCAAGAAACATAAAGAGGGATACGTTCCCCACTTTCTGGGTTTTTTTTCACTTGAATTGTGCAATGGCAAATTGCTTCTCTTCAACTCTCTAAAGTTCTTTAATATCTTAGTAGACTACACACAGTGACAAAACTGAATGTTATGAATGCCATCTTTTAATTAGTCACCTTGCTTCCTTTTTCCCTGCTTGTGCCACCTCCACAATCTTAACATCAGCCTTCATCTCTGTGTCTGTTCTCTTTTTGCTCTTCCACACCTGTGATGCTCCTCTTGCTTCCACCAGTTAATGGGGAGCTCCAGAGGGAAGCAGGGAAGGGTGCTAACAGAACGCCCACAGCGTCCTAGACCCTTGAAATTGTTCTCCCCTGGTGTAAGGAAGGGGAGAAATTGTGTTCCCCTGGCTTCAGAGGAAGCTCTCAATGAGCCATTCAAGAATCTTTCCTTTCCAGGAAGAATTCCTTTCCAGGAAGATTTCCATGCTTAACCTACTAGAAATAAGGAAGTAATGAGGTTCAATGACAGCCATGGAGGAGTACTCCAGGAGAACTACAAACAATGAATTTGTTTCATGTGTCTCTGTTTCTTGCTTTTTCTAACCAGCACCATTTGAAGGCAGCCACCATATTGCTTGAGTGTAATAGAAAAGTGTTTCAATTAACAGTACAAAGAAGCCTTGCACTGTCCTTGGCTTTCCTTTGCCACACTTGATACAAAAGGCATAGGAGTAAAAGCACCATTAAAACCAAGCCACAAGCATGTAAAGAATAAATACAAATTGAAAAGGGATCCGCAAAAACTGTTCGGGCATGGTCTCTGTCTGAAGCTTTTAGGGTACATAATATGGGGTTGGATGTCCTTTCAGGAATAGGCTTGTTTCCCAAATTAAGGGAGAAACCATTGGAGAAACAGAAAAAGCTGGGAAATGCCATGTTCAGAGAGGGAAGATTGTGGCAGGAAGGTAATTTTACTGTTTCTAAAGATGCAGGTGATTCCCTGCTGCTTGCTGTTTGCCGTCTTGTTCACAGGCTGGTGTTGGTAACCTGTGCTGTGCATCACAACTCATTTCTGTGGATCTGCTTCCATCAGGGTCAGCTAACCAACAAAAAAAATGTGTCTCTCCTGGGCTTCATGTAGCATCACTAATGATATGTGCTTCATGGAGAATACCTTGCGGGAAGCAGTCTAGAGGGAGCATGGAGGGAAGCCTGTGACCTCCAGGCAGGGAACAGTGGTGGGTGGGCAGGAGAGGGTGTGAAAGTGTTGCTGTGTCTTGGGGATAGCTTTTGGGTGGGCTTGGCACACCTCAGCCCCAGGCTGTCCCTGCCTTCTTCCCACCCAGCCCTCTGGAACGGTGCCCATGGAGCACTGGAGGGTGAGGAGGGCTCTTCAGATAAACCTCACTGAGGGACAGGCTTCTGCCTCCAAGGTCACTCTGCCTTGTCCCAGCTTCCAAGGGCTGGCTCTGGCTCCATCTGGGCATCGGAGCCTGGTGTGCAGGCTTTACAATAAATATCAAGCCGCATATACCTCCACAAAGACCGTTAACACTTCCAGCAGTGGAGGCGTGCTCCTCAAGCTGGGTCTCTCCCAGTGGGTGGACCTGGAAGCACAGGAGAGCCCAATTTCGTAAGAGAAATTCCTAGGTGGAGTTGTGTGCTGAGAAACTTGTTCAGGCTGCAACGTTTATCTTGTTTTGGTGGTATTTTCTTGGTGGTGCTCCTTAGAAACCAAATGACTGCTTCCTTTCTGGCTCAACGAGGCACTCTCAAACAATACTAATCAAACGGCGTCAGGGTTTCCTTTCAGATGTTGCTTCTGACTCGAAGAGGTGGGCTGCTGCTCGCCGCCAGCAGTTGCATCTGAAGGTGCTCCAGTGAGCCAAAGCATCCGTTTCCCTGCAACTTCGACTCTCACCTGCCCTCCGCTTTTGTTTGCAAATTACACAAGTTAGAAAGACGAGTGTTTGTGTTTTGATTTCCTTGCTGACAGCAGCAATAGTAGGAGCACACAAACACTGCACCAGGGCAGGAGTGTCTCTGGCACAGGCCAGAGGGATGTCCGGGCAACTGACAAAACTGCAGTGCTGCATTTAAGATTAAGGAAGAGAAACCGGTGAATTGACTTTTTTTTTTTCTTGTTTGTAACCTTTCAGTTGAAACCCAGATCACATACCTCGTACTTCATCTATGCTTTATGATTATTGTATCAGCTGCCAGATTTTAAAATGCATGTGCTTGGTTTTGAATGAGCGTGTACTACTACTGAATCTGAACTGGAAGCTGCAGGAATCTTGATTTTTAATGGATTGGTTCTGTAGCAGTTGTTTAGTCTTGAAAATGCCTTGAAGTGAAGGACAAGGGTATCTCTCCATATAGAGCACCACCCTGTTCTGGGAAGTTTGGATCCTAGCTGAATGTTGCTGTCTGTCTGTGAGAGATAGGTAAGATCAGTCTCTCTCTCTCTGAATTGCTCCAATCGAGCAGACCTTCCTTCTTTCTGTGTTGTGCCCATCACTGCGAATGGCAGCTGCAAGCAGTGATTAAAAAAGGCCTGCAAACACCACCATACCTCAGCCCAAAACTGTTGCACGCACAGAACCAACCTCTTGAACTGAATCTGGGATTTTAGTTTATCAGCGTCTCTCTTCACATGTACTCAAATGACAGTGTTCCAGCCATAACAGTCATCTATGGGAAGGCACAGCTGGTCTCAGTATCGGGAGCCAAAGGAGCCTTTGTGGCTGTGTAATGAATAGCTGCTGCTATGATCCATACTGCACACCCAGCCAGGCGGGTGCAGGGGCTGGTGCAATAACCATATGGCTACCAGTTAAATACCAGTAGCAGTTATTTTGTCTTAACACATTGTGGCTACTCAGCGCGGGCAAAAAAAAAGCAGCACGTAGCAAATGATGCTGCAAAGGCATCATGGTGTGGGTATTTAGTCAGGGAAACACTCCCACTGCTGGGTCTCCTGGCGGTGGGTAGTACCTGGAGTGCTTTCATCTGTGAAAATGCTCCGTATCTTAAGTGAGACTCTTGTGCAATAGCAATCCTTATCTCTCCTGGCTGGGACAAAGAGAAATCTTGTGCAAGCAACATGAAGTTATTGTCAACAACAAGAGCGTAGCGCCACACCAGAAACCCAGTTGTGGGCACGCGCAGCGGGAGTACATCTCCTTGTGCACCGATACAGACGTACACACTGTATGTGTGTGTGTGTGTGTGTGTGTGTGAGCGTGCACAGACATCCCTATGTTTCATAGAATCATATGGGGTTGGAAGGGACCTCTGGAGATCATCTAGTCCAACCCCCCCCTGCTGGAGCGGGTCTACCTAGAGCACATTGCTCAGGAGCTTGTCTAGGCAGGTTTGGAATGTCTCCAGAGAAGGAGACTCCATCACCTCCCTGGCCAGTCTGTTCCAGTGCTCTACCACTCTCACAGTAAAGAAGTTCCTCCTCATGTTTAGGTGGAACTTCTTGTACTCAAGTTTGTGCCCATTTCCTCTTGTCCTGTCTCTGGGCATCCCTGGGAAAAGACCAGCCCCGTCCTCCTGACTCCCTCCCTTTAAGTATTTGTAAGCATTGATTAGATCCCCCCTAAGTCTTCTCTTCTCAAGACTAAAGAGTCCCAGGTCCCTCAGCCTCTCCTTGTAAGAGAGATCCTTCGGGCCCTTAATCGTCTTTGTGGCCCTTTATTGTACCCTCTCCATCAGTTCCCTGTCCTTCTTGAACTGGGGAGCCCAGAACTGGACACAGTACTCCAGATGGGGTCTCAACAGGGCAGTATAGAGGGGCAGGATGACCTCCCTTCACCTGCTGGTCACACTCTTCCAGATGGCCCCCCAGGATGCCATTGGCCTTCTTGGCCACAAGGGTACATTGCTGGCTTATGGTCATCCTGTTGTCCACCAGGACTACCAGATCTTTCTCCTCAGAGCTGCTCTCCAGCAGGTCAGCCCCCAACCTGTACTGGTGCTTGGGATTACTTCTCCCCAGGTGCAGCACCCTACACTTGCCCTTGTTAAATTTCATTAGGTTTCTGGGTATGTGCACCAAAGCAGTCTCCGGCCTCTTCCTCTCCCCCTGCAAAGGTTATTTCCCATAATTGTGCCCTACAGCTGCTACATCTGGGGTAAGAGAGAGCTCTGACTAGCTCGGCCTCTCTCTGCCCTGGGCAGGCACTCGTTAAGCACAACTGATGCCACAAGGAGGAAGCTTCAGTTGCCATAAAGAACACCCAGATTGTGCTTCATGTTGGAAACACTGTAAGTGGGTGAAGCTACTCATCAGTGCTAAATAGAGGCTGCGGTCTCACAGCCTCTGCCAGTGTATGGGAGCAGGTGTATGCACAGGCGTCTGTAGTTATTGTCAGAGAAGGTCTTTTAGTAGGAAGTCGTCAGTGTAAGAATTTCTCTAGGGGGTCAAGAGGCAGTGCAGTGACTTCTCATAGCTTATATAAAAGCAGTGCTTCATTATAACTAATTAATGAACGGAAAACAAGGAGATTTGTACAAATCTTGTTACAAAATTTCTCTGCTTTTAAAGGGATTGGACTAAAAGGCAAAAGAAAAGAATCATTGTACTGGAGAATTAGAGGAGAAGAGCATGGCCTGAGGCAGTTGAGTGTTTTGCACGTGATGGGAGGCTGCTGTTACTGTTGACATTTAAAATACGATGTGACTTTGTGTATTGATAGAAAATTAAGACATTACCTGTGGGCAGGCTAGAGCAGTGCTGAGCATTCATCAAAACTACCTAGAATACCTGACACACCTTGAGCAACGAGTTGAGTAGAAGGAATACTTATTAATTGAAATGACAGGGTAGAATTTTTCATGGCTGGATTTCTATTGATGTTTGTCCAAACACACTGACACTGTAAGTTTGTAAGATTTTAGATTGAGTCAAGCTGGCCCCAGCCCTCCAGACTTACCCAAGTTACGGTTAGAGACTATTTACTTTACACTTTTTGTATAAGGATGCAAAACCTACCTCCTGCGAGGGAAAGCAGATGAGTTTCAAGCTAATGTTTCACACTGCCAGCTTCTCCTCCAATGAATTGTGTGATCCAGTGCATTATTTGGCATAAATATGTAGGGTTACTCCTCTCTCATAGGAAAAAAGCAAAAATGTAACACAGAAGCCATAATAACCTACCTGATTAAATCCCTGAAAGGAGGGTGCAGAGAGGAGGGGGTCAATCTCTTCTCCCAAGTCATTGGCAACATGATTAGAGGAAATGGCCTCAAGTTGCGCCAGGGGACATTCAGGTTGGATATTAGGAAAAATGTGTACACTGAAAGGGTTATCAAACATTGGAATGGGCTGCACAGGGAAGTGGTTGAGGCACCATCCCTGGAGATGTTCAAAAGACGAGTTCACATGCTGGGGGACATGGTTTAGTGATGTTTTTTTGTCAGGGTTAGGTTGATGGCTGGACTAGATGATCTTTAAGGTCCCTTCCAACCTAGATGATTCTATGATTCTATAATAAAACCATTACTATATGGCTGGTGAACTTTTTCATGTAGCCGGTCAACAGGAACATCTTCACACAACCAGGGCTGCCTGGCACTTTCCAGTTGCGACTTGGTCTTTGCCTTTTCCCTCTCTCCATTCCTGGAGGTCTTGCAGTGAGAAAGTCAGCACACAAGGAGACCCAGATGTAGGTTTTATGAGAAGTTTTAAGAGGGAGGGGGAGACCCGAGTGAGCAGAGGAGAGCAGAAATCTTCCTACATACCCACCCCTAGCAGAAAGCATGGGACCCTCCTGGCCATGCATGAATAGCCTCTCCTACAGCTTCGCAAGGCCAGTGTGGATTTCTCTGCCTCAGAGCCCTGAAATCAAGCCAGCAGAGAGACTTTGCATGCCTGCAGATAGCGTCAGTGCCGCTCGCCCACGCCTGACGCCGTGCCAGTGGTGCCAGGGCCATGGCGGTGAGGAGGGATGGGGCTGGTGGGGGCGGTCAGGAGGGCAGCAGGGGCTGGTGATGGATCCAGGGAGGCTTGGATCCATATTTATGACAATTATTTATTATTTATTGCTTTCTGGAATAAAGCTTGGCGGGGCAGTGCCTGGGAACGGGTGGTCTGACAGATGATAGATTTTGTGGCCGTGGTGGTATGGACTGCTCTGACACGAAGCATCAGAAAGAGCATGATGTGAAGAGAGAAGGGATTTTTCCCCTCTTCCGAGTTCCCCAGTGGGTTGTTGAAACTTTCTCCCCTGTAAACAGAGAGGTTGCGTGAGCATCCTCTGTTTCATTTTCCCCTTCTGATGCCATTTCATGCAAAGGAAATGAGCTGCAAGTGTTTAGCTTGGCACTGTAACTTTGGTAATCGTATCCAGGGCATAGAGTAGCACGGGCTGGTGCTTAATCATTCACTCATTAGTTCAGTGTCGTTTGAGCCTGGAAGACAAATAGAGGGTAAGAAATTGTGTCAGCCCGTCTGAGAGGAGCAGGTATTAGTCGGTTCGGGAAGGATGACATACATACTTTCTGTGCTTCTTGGTGCAGTAGCTCATCGCCGTTCCAGCACAGCTGTTCCTGCTGCTCCCGCTACCAGTTTGGGAGAAAATGTCTGTATTTGAAGCACCCATCTGCTTGCAGCTGTTGTCATCTTTTAATTGGCATAATCCTGTTGGATCGGAGTAGCACAACTGTGAGCGTCTCCTGCACTGTCTCCCGACTGCCACCACCTCCCGTGTCACGCACTCCCTTCGTCTGCACGCTCTCTGCCTTAATACCTTCCTTATGCACTCCGGGAGTCCCCTAAGGGCTGTCTTTACTTATGTCGCCATACAAAGAGGATTTCTCCCCTCTGCGGCCATGATTACTTAGCAGACAGGGCATTTCCGAAAAGGATAGGGACTCATGAACAGCGTTGTGGGCACCGCTGGTAAGGCCATACCTGGAACACCATGTGCATTTCTGGCCACCCCATGCTCCAAAAATATGACTCGACGCTGCAGTGGAATGAGGGGAGGTCTGCATGGACAGCAGGGAGATGAAAGCCTGATGCGCATTTTGAGATTAAAGGAGCTTTATTTGTTTAGTCTAGAAAAATGCAGACTGGGAGATATCAGAAGTTTATATATGCATCAGAGAAGGAAACACCAAGAAGGGCAATAGGTCACTAAACCAAAATGGTCAGTACAGGAAAAACAAGGGGGATGAACCAGCCATTAGTAGATGTTGGCTAGAAACTAGAAGCCAGCCCTTAAGCATCAGACAAACAGTTCCATGGCAACAGTGGGGGGAGGATTTTTCGGAGCTGTTTTTAAGACAGAGCTTGAATAAGTCCATGAAGACGATGAGCTGACTTGCTTTCCTACCATAACAGGTGATGGTACAGGATGACATAGGAGATCTTTTTTCTTTCTTGTATCAGTCTATTCATGACATGCATTTATTCAAAGTTCCTGCAGCAACTCTGCGTTGGAGCCTAAGATACTGCACATCTGTGTATTTGAATTGTACACAAACACACCTTCAAACTATGAGCTGAACAAGCTTCACGGGATTAGGAGGGGGATGGCCTGGCTGTTGGCGTGGTAGCTGACCACCCAAGGTAAACACGGTGCTCTAGGAAACTGCAGTGCCAATTTGTGCTGAGTGATGTTTGGATCTTTTCAGTTGGAAGCTAAATCCAGCCAGACGTGAGCCACTTTTTTTAATTTTTTTTTCTCCTTTCTACTGAGATTATTTTTCAGCCCTATCACCAGACAGACAGCCAAGACCAGTGTGACCTGGCAGGAGGTGAGCAGGATTAAAGCAGCTCCTTTAGGACTGCCTTGCACTGCCGTGTGAACGTGGCTGCCTGTTCTCCTTGCATCAGTGTCAAACCACAGTGCCAGCACCACTGTGAAGTGCTGTGGGCCTAATGAAAAGGCTGTTTTTCCATGGTGATGCTACCCGTGATACCATAACCATGGGGTTATGTAAGTGTTTGTGATACTTTCTGCCAAACCACAAGAGGTTGCACTTTAGTGATTAGTACGTAATCTCTTGTGTAGGCAGCCCAGGGACAAGTGTGGCACACTACCTAGGGAAGGACATCCTAGAAAAGCTGAGAAGGAGACTCATTAGCATCATGGAATCATGGAATTGTCCAAGTTGGAAGGGACGTCTAGAGATCATCTAGTCCAAGTCCCCTGCTAAAGCAGGATTGCCCAGAGCACATCACTCAGGACTGCATCAAGGTGGGTCTTGAAGATCTCCAGAGAAGGGGACTCCACGACCTCCCCGGGCAGCCTGTTCCAGGGCTCTGGCACCCTCACCGGGAAGAAGTTTTTCCTCATATTTGAGTGGAACTTCCCATGTTCCAGCTTGAGCCCGGTGCCCCTTGTGCTTTTGCTGGAAACCACTGAAAAGAGTCCGGCTCCATCCTCCTTCAACCCACCCTTTAGATACTTGTAAACATAGGTAAGGTCTCCCCCCACCCTTTTTCTTCTCCAGGCTAAAGAGTCCCAGCTCTTTGAGCCTTTCCTCGTGAGGCAAGTGCCCCAACCCCTTAATCATCTTTGTTGCCCTATGCTGGACTCTCTCCAGTAATTCCCTGTCCCTCTTGAACTGGGGAGCCCAGAACTGGATGCAGTATTCCGGTTGTGGCCTCACCAGTGTAGAGTAGAGAGGGAGAATGACCTCCCTGGACTGACTGGCCACTCTCTTCCCTGAACAGCCCAAGATCCCATTGGCTCTCTTGGCAACAAGGGCACATTGCTGGCACATGGAAAGTGTGCTATCTACCAGGACTCCCAGATGCTTCTCCTCAATAGTGCTTCCCAGAAGATCCATCCCTAACCTGTATTGGTGGCTGGGGTTCTTCTTCTCCAGGTGCAGGACCCTCGATTTGTCCTTGTTGAACCTCATTATGTTCTTCTCTGCCCAGCTCTCCAGCCTGTTCAGGTCACGCTGGATGGTGGCGCAGCCCTCTGGAGTGTCAGCCAGCCCTCCTAATTTGGTATCATCAGCAAACTTGCTGAGGATACACTCTGTCCTCTCGCCCAGGTCATTTATGAATATGTTGGACAGGATTGGGCCTAGTATTGACCCCTGAGAGACACCACTGGTCACAGGCCTCCAACTTGATCCCATTCCATTAATTAGAACCCTCTGAGTCCTGTCACACAACCAGGACTCAATCCGTCTCACTGCCCCCTCATCTATCCCACACTTCCTTAATTTTCTAATGAGGATGTTATGGGAGACAGTGTCAAAAACCTATCTGAAGTCAAGGCAGATGACATCTGCTGTTCTCCCTTCATCTAACCAACCAGTTACAACATCAAAGAAGGCTATCAGACTGGTCAAGCATGATTTACCCTTGGTAAATCCATGTTGGCCAGTACTGATAACTTCTTGATCTTCAATGTGCTTGGAGATGATGTCCAGCACAAGCCACTCCATTATTTTCCCCGGGATAGAGGTAAGACTAATTGGCCGGTAGTTCCCTGGGTCCTCCTTCTTGCCCTTTTTGTGGACTGGTGTGATATTTACCTTCCTCTAGTTCTCAGGCACTTCTCCTGTTCTCCAAGATGTCTCAAAAATGATGGAGAGTGGCTTAGCAATAACATCTGCCAGTTCTCTCAGAACGATTAGGCATCTGCCAGGACAGCCACTTGACATCCATCCCACACTACCTTCTGATGTGGATGTGTTCCTCGTGTTCTTTTCATACTGGGGGTCTCAGAGGTACTGAGTTAGGAAGCTATATATAGAGAGGAAAAAACCTCCTGGTTACAGTGAAGAATTTAAGGGAGTTTCCTCTTCTACTAATTGTTTCAGGATTTTTGTCATCTTTCCCACTTATAAGTGTTTGACTTTTGGTGTTTCAGAGGTTAAAAGGTGGGTAAGCAGCAGTTGGAGCTGATTTAAAAAGACTGTGAGTGAGAATCCAGGATTTCCTGCTTAGGGAGAGCCATGTGAATACCAGTGAATGAGCCCAGTCCAGAGCTCATTGCACTGCATACTTTGTTACCCGTTTAATTCCACCTGGTTTGAGCCATGCCTTAAAAACACAGATTGCTGAGGTCCCAGAGCTAGACTGTGGCTTGCAAAATGTCTTCTTTCTCCATTTTTGGTGGCAGGATTTGTTTGACAACATTTGTTAAGCTCTTACAGATCTTCACCAAGCCAAGTCATTTTCTGTATGATGTGAAAAGACTTTGTTCGTCTGTATCATCATTAGTTCTATGCAGGGCACAGAATGATGTATTCAAGGGAGGTTTTGCATCCAGTGACTGATAAGATCTGGGCCTTCATTATATCATGCATTCCTTCTGAGAAATATAATTAAAAGAGTCACACTCATGTATGGCTGCATTGCAGAGCATTTGGACAGACTACCTCTCTCTTACACTCCTTCTTATTACTTTTCCTTTCAAACAGAAGGTAGAAAATTGTGGTCCTCAAATTTCTGCTGTTCATGTGAATTAATCTTTCCAGACAATGTTAGTCCAGCCCATAGTCTCCTAGTTAGCCCTTAAAATTTTTTTTTACTCTTTTTTCAGAATAAAGGCTTCTTCCCCTGATGGGATAAGCTTTTCTAAGTATGGAGAAAATTATTTGGTAGTGACCAACTTCTGTCCTTGAAATACTCCTTACGGTATTACTCCTTGGAACATCACATATCAGCTGATGTTGGAATCACTACACACCATGCTTCCCAGAGACAGCACTTCTTTGTTAGGAGGATAGACATTTAATAGTAGTAGCAGAGATTTAGCAGGCAATAAGGTTTTGTAGAAAGAAGCAATATCTTTTATTAGACTGACCAAAAGAAACAAGAAAAAAACACGTTTGGGGCTCAGTACCCAATCATCAGCTCACATGCATGATAACTTGACTTCCTTCCATGAAGCCACAGGATGCTTTCTAGGTTTGCATGCTCCAGGCTTGCAATCCAGCCCCAGATAAAACTGTGCTATTTTTTTCCAAGCCTTTTTCATTTGTGTATGGAAATACGCTTAGCCTTTGGGATATGTGATTAGAAAAGACAGACTTTCTATTGCTGGTAGTGCATATTTTTGATGTATTGTCTAAGATCTTGCACAGGTTGGCTGGTGGCGGAGACAACTTTGAATCTGATTTTTTGTGTCACATATAAAATAGAGGTATAATAAAATGATGTGCAACAGAAGAGAAGAGGCAAGATTTACAAAGTGATAAATTTACAGCTGCTTTAAAATTTCTAGCCTACTCCTTTCCAGCCAGGAGGTAGGAATGGAAAAACAGGTTTTTATTCCAGTAGGTGAACTCTTGCCATAGGGAGGGAGGAGCAGAAGAGTAGAACCATAATAATAGTAGTAGTAATAATGATAATAATAAAGCAATAAATACTAGAAACCCCTGTCACTTTTTCCCGAAGAGCTCACCCGGCAGATTTCTTGGGCTTTTTTATTCAGTCCTGCAGTTCTTGTTATTGCAATATTGTGCTCATGAGGTTCAGTAGTTACAGATTGAGTCTAGGCAGCATTAGGCTCCTAAGTACTTCAGATCAAACTTCAGACCAAATTTCAGATCATCAAACAATGTATTTTCCTGTTGCCAAACTGTGCAATTGCTTAAAGTCTATGAGTGCTCACATCCAGGACTGAGAGAGCCCCTGGCTCCTATGTAGCAGTGTCCTCTGCCAGCCAGGCTACAGCCGAGCTACAGTCTCTACAACAGGTATGAATGCAGTTTTCTGCCACTGCAGTTTTTCTACTGCTTCTGTTGTAAGGGAAAACCAGAGCACAGCCATGCATGATTTCTCACACCAGTTTTGTGTTTGTGCATTGCATACAGCGTGGACAAAAGCAAAGGCATTTCAGGAAATTTCAAACGTCTTGGTGTCAAATGTCAGAAGTGATAAGCAGAGGAAGGGGAGCCAAGGTCTTCCTCACACCCCTCTCCCATACATTGTGCTGCATGGGGCATGCCATTCCCGTGGAGCACTGAGAGACTGGGAAAACTGCAGTGAAACGTTTTAACAGGGAGTAAAATGAAAATTTAAAATCTTGTGTGTCTCCTCCTCTTATGCTCTTTGAATACCAGGATTTTAAAAGATCCAATATGTGTACTTCTCTCACTCGCCGATTTTATGTGGAAGATTGTTTTTTTCCCGCATTCTTCAAAGCAGGAAATAGATTAGCAAGTGTCCTCTTAAGCATACTTTTTGCACACAACTTGCAAAATATGGTGTAAACACCTTTCTGATAAAAGGCATGGCGAGTTTAAGTGATTTTTCCCGAGACGTCAGAGCCTGGGATTGGATTTGATCTCATAAATTCCAGTCTAGTATTTTAGACATGCGTTTTTCACAGCAGGACATTTAATCTCTTTGATGATCATCTCCTTTACTCATGGACAACTGGAAGACAAACAACTTTTATGGCTTCATCAGCTTGAGTAAGTTCTTAACCTTATCCAAAGGCTTTGTATTTATTGGGAAATAAAAGGAGGCGTAGAAAGGCAGCACTGGTAAATCCTGTGCTGTCAGAGTCTCAGAGGAAGCTGAATGACCCTTGCTTGAGAAACACAAACCACAAAATGTGGGTGTGATATTTATTGGTATGTGCCTTGCATTCTTCTGCGAGGACCGATTGCATTTTGCATCGCTACTGTAAATCCTGCCTACCTTTTCCAAGAAGATTTCAATAGTAACTCTTCTGAAAACGACCCACTGGAGAGAAACGCTGTGAAGGTTAAGATTCTGACTTCTGAGTGAGTCCTGGAAAGCTCTCCCCTGATGTTAATGATTTCTGGTAAGCGGGAAGCAGGATGGTCTTTCAATGCAATGGGCATCCATTGCACATACCGTCGGTGTCAATAGACCCCTGCTTGGGTGGCACAGTCCTATCTCTTTGTGGCTTCCCTTTAGTATATCTGTTTGCTTGCTGTTTCTCCCTGAAGACAAGTCAACAATTGCATTAACTTTCTGATCTTGGCACGGGAATGATTATATTAATTTCCTGACATCAGCAGCTCTGTGAAGTCTCATTTAAAATCGGCTATGGGGAAGGCTGTTTCAGTAGTCCTGGTTTTTTAATTCAAAAGAGACGGGGGAAAGCCTGAAATGAAAGGGGGAAAGGCAGCTAACTTTTGCCAAAAAAAAGTAGCTTATTTTTGTATGGGTGCAAGGTCACAGAAGTTCACATTATGTCTTTTTAGCTGTTTACCTGTATGAATATTTCTTAATGCAAAAGATATAAAAGCGTTCAAATGCAAAAGCGTTTAATGTGTTGTTCACAGGGAATTATCTATCCTAAATGCGGCTGATACGCCACAGTATTTTTGGCTAGCAGTTTCTGAGCTATTCAAGAGCACTCAGTTCATCCGCAGTGGGACTCGCAGAACTGCATGATGACTATTTTCAGCACCCTGAGCTGACGGGGGAGCAGGGCTGAGCGCAGGCGCCTCAGTTCTCTGCTAGAAGTAGCTGTAGAGATGAGTCTTGCATGGTTTTTCCTGCATCCCTGTAAATTAATTTGGATGGGATTGCAGCAGTAGAAGTACTGGAGATAAAGTATTGAGGGTCACTCAGTCAATATCAACCTAAAATTACTGCTTCTTCCTCTACCGAAGTTAAAATAAGAGCCAGGATAAATCAGTTACTTGATCTGTGAGGCTGGATTTGCATGGGGGATGGTTTGAGAAGCAAACATGGCCATGGGGTGCGTACAGCATCCCACCGTTTCCTGAGCAGCAGTAGGGTACAGAAGGACCACTTCAGTTCATCACCAAAATTACGAAAATGTAGAAAATAACAGAGCTTTACTCTTTTACCAGTTTCATCACCTGGAGACTTGGCTTTGTTCTCACTGAAAAACTGACAATCCATTAAGGAAAAGTTCATCACAAGCAAAGCTGCAGCGTGTTATTATTTCCAAGGTTGCAAAGAGCTCGCTCCAGTGTATTTTGGAGCAAAGAGCTCACTTTCTGTCTCGTTTAGGGCAGTAACTTTATTTACTACAAGTGGTTTTACCATGAGAGTGTTTATAGCAGCTTCTGTGTGAATTTATTCAGCAAAACCATGCCGACTGCCAAGCAGAGGTCAGGATGGCGGAGACAGGGAAGGGGAAGCCCTCCTGACAGGAGGAAAAAAGGGATTTCCTTTGAGCCAGGCTAAAAGATAATAGCAGAAGTAAAAAATACAGAGCTACAGACGGTCTCCGATAGCTGCTTCGGGACTTGTGAAGCGGAGTCGAAGGCCAGCTGTGGAAATACAAACAAACTCCAGATTTGCAGGGGAGGGAGCACCCCTGCCGCGACATGCTGTCTGTCCACCATCGGCTCCTCCGAGAGGAGGAGTGGGAGGTTCAGAGGTTATCGTCCTATTTATGCTAATTGAGTTTGAGCTAAGCTCTTCCCAAGAAAAAAAGCCTCTTATTGAATTAGTTATTCAGTTCCTCAGGGTGCAAGTGGAATGGCTGTAATGCTGTCTTAGAGTCTGCTCGGGGGGCCCTTGAAGAGTACGACTGAAGGATTTCTCTCAATTTAAGCATCCCTCAGATGAAAAGCAACCAGGAGACCTGAGAGACTTGTGTGCCTTTTGCTATTTAGTCTGTCTACAGAAGGGGCCAAACATGTTCAGGTACACAGCACCCTGGCAGGTCCTCTGCTTGTCCATGGAGCAGGGGCTGAGGGTAAGAACAATTTATTTTCATAATATTGTTAAAAAAGCATAGTTTGTAATCTTAGGAATGTGCTGTGAAGGGGAGGCAGCTTCAGAGCTACCTACACAGAAAATGAAACGACTGTGGGGCTGTGTAGCGTTTATTCTTTAATTGTATATTTCCATATTGCTGTTACTTGAGGGAACAAGTCCGAAGAACTTCTGTGAAAACAGGTTTTGAGTCTCTGCATGTATATTCATACAGCAAACATATGTCACTCTGGACCTCTTTATGTAGGAAAATATTGTTGATGATTTTTATTTCTATAGCCCCTTCCATCCGTAGGCTTTTGAAAGCTTTATGGGCATGAAATAATGAATTAAACCTCATAGCAGCCTTAGAAGATGCATGTAAAGGTGTTTTATTGAAGGTCAGCAGCAAGTCTGAAGAATGAAAGGCAAGAATGAAATCCAGATCTTCCAATTCTGAGTCCCTTTAGTTGCTTAATACCTGTTAGTTGTCTTCTAAGTTGGATTTTCTTCAAGATCGTTAGCCTTGAGGGCTCATGAAGGTACAACAATTAATTGTAGGAGTAGAACAACTATGGGCAAGATTGACATCTGAAAATGCAAATTTAAATCAACTTGGCCTGTCATTATTTGTACATTTATACTTACAGTATGTTGCAGCGTTATTTTCCATTAAAGCAGTCTGCTGGTCTCTGATGGCATTTAATATGAAAGAGTTACTTTGCAATTCAAAAATACCTATTATGTTTCCCTAACTCTCCTGATTTTATCACAAGTCTTGAAATACTTGGTTCAGGGGCTTTTGGTTTGGTTTTTTTTTTCCAAAAAATACCAAATGCCAGAAATACCTTTAATTTTTGAAAACAGGTTTCTAGTCTCAAAGTTTGCAAAGAAATACTGAAAAAATACAGCTTCTAACCCCCGATTTGCGTCTTTCTGATTTCCCCCTGCACCCAAAAAGAGGCGAAACAAAATTATAACACTATTTGTATCATCTTGTTTTTACAATTTGCAAGACTTACATCTCACTGGCTTTCATGATTTTTGAAGATTGATGGTTTTTTATCAGTCTCTCTACAAAGCACATATTTGGAAACAGAATGATCAAGGTCTGCATACACAGCTTTTTTTCTGTACAAGGGTAGCCTGCATCTGTTGTTGCTAAGTCCATTTTGACTATTCCCTTTCTAATCCTTTTATCTTAAGGGATCCAAACTGTACAAATTGTATAGATCACTTATCAGTCATTATGTAATATTCTTTGGGATGGAGGTGGGATTTCGTGCTGTCACAAGGGTGCCACCAGGACTTCCAAAGTGCTGCTATTTGTGCAAAGTCCTCACCCTGGAATGGGCTTTCTTGTGTGGTTGTGGGATCTTGTTCAGCAGAGGTTTTAGGTTTCTTAATTGTGCCTTACTACATTATAAGAGCTTCATTCTGGATAAATATAAATCTGTAATATATGTGGCACTATTTTTGCAGAAGCTTCTTCATTACTGAAAAAAAAAAATATCAGAAAGTCCATCAAGTGCTTTTTGTCCAGGTTCTATTTTAACATAGACAGCTCTGCAGTTATAAATTACAGCATATCTGAGACACCCCATATATTACCAGAAAGTGTAGATGAAAAGAAAATTTGGCTGTGTGTCCAGTGGATCCCTGAAGGCATCGCATTCTTCATTGACTTGTATGCAGTGCAGAGCTGTTGAAGTACTAGGGCACTGATAATAAATTTTGGATGTTTGGATCCAAACCCATTAAGGTGTCAGAAAGCAGAATGCCAGCCTTGGCTGCAGCTCAGTCTCTGGGCTTCAATTCAGGATATTGCTTAAGCCAAAAATTAAATAGGGTGCCTGGGGAACGCTCACATCAAATGAAATCAAGTGCCCGCTTTCTGTCAGAAAGGTTAAAAGATTAAATACTGTCACTGTCCTTGCAGTATAATCTTGAGGTTGCGATACTGGCTCCAACAGACACGGGTGTGTTTCTCCTGTAATTGAAATCCATCAGGCAGATGGCCCCTTCATGGAATTAAGTGGTGTCTTCAGCTTTCTTTCCTTCATTGCCTACTCAAAAACAGGCAGCGGGGGCTTCCCCCTCATAAGTGATACTGCACCCCTGTAAGAAGGAGGTCGTGCCTGCCGTGGCTACGCCAGGGCATGAAGTCATGGCGTGCTGCCCACATGCCATGGATTCATTACGCCTGTGCATGGACAGCTGTCTGGGATCGAGCTGGGCAGGGTTATTTGTATCTGTCCTCGGAAGGTGCGAATTCCATGGGACTTTGCCCGGGTGGTGCTGGGATGCTTTGAAACCTCAAGCATGCGAGGATGTGGAAGCTGTCCATAGCCCCTGGTTTACAGTTCTGCCTTGCACGTGTTGAAAGCAAAACAATACAGGTTTAATATAAATATTTGTTTCTGTAAGTTATTTGCATTTCCATACTTCATTGAGCTAATTTACTCAAGCCAGTGATAAATTTCACGTTACCTTTTGCCTATGCAGGCACCGCTGCACATTAATATTTATTGAATCATATTAATTAGGCAGCCGATGAGAGTACACCGTTGACCTTTCTGGAGGAAGGCTGCCGTGTTTAATCCCTACCTTTTAGCTGAGCCCGTGGTCCAGCCGAAAAAAAAATCCCCATTTAAGCGTTTCATGCTCGGAATACTGCCCACCTCACCCCAGGCTCAGGTGGGAGCCCTGGTCGGCGTTCAGGTGTACAGCCTGCTCCTCCTGAAGCCAACAGCAAAACCCTCTGTGGTCTGAGCTGCTGGTGGTATCTCCGGGGTGCACGGAGGTAACGTGACAGTAGTTTAAAGGTACTATTTATAGTGATACCAAAAGTGGAGAAGCTTTGCCAAAACCTTATTGCTAAGGGCTTTGGAGTTTAGCACAGGCGCGATTAGCGAAAAGGCAGGGCCACCTCTTGTCTCTTGATAGATAGGAAAACTGTTCTAAGACTAATTAGGGACACATTCAGGTAGTGCAGCATTACTAGCAATTTGATTTAATGAATGCTGCTCATTTAAAAAGCTGTAATTTGTGCTCAGCCCTTAGGAAGTAAGGAGGAACTGCAGGAACATAAATTCCCTAAAGCAGAGGCACAGCCTTTCCAGGTGTGTGACTGAAGGACATCCTAAGCCTTACCAGAAACAAGGCAAGGCTATAAATCATTACAGTTCTGCAGTTGCTCTGTCAGGTTTGGCATTCTGAATTTCACTGAACTGTTCAGTGCTGTATGTTTTGCACTAAATCATTTTGAATTTAAGATCAAATAAAACTGAAAAGGTCTTATTGGTAAAGGTAGATGTGATCCTTCAGTTTTCTCAGGGTGCATTTGCTTGGCTTTTCCTTTATACATACAGCTGTTTGTTCCAGCATTTCTAGATTTTAGTACATTATTAGGTGATAGGTGAGGGCAAGATTTGGAAGAAATACTCACTGCACACAAGTAACCTGTATCTAGCCAATGGTTCCCAGGCTCTAACTACCACATATTGGTTCCTGCACTGAAAGGAAGCAAATTTTCATACCTAACCAAAACTGTTCTCATTATGTCTTCGGTGATTCATGAATTAAGTCATGGCTTGTTCTCTTCAGCATACAGAGCTGATACAATTTCCTGACATTTTTCAGGAAGGAGGCCCTTGAGAGTGATATCTAACATAACTTTCCAGCCCTTGTAGGAACCTGTGTTCCCAGGCAAATAAATATCCCCACACAGTGAAAAATAATCATCTGGTCTCACATCTGAAGTGGTGTTTTCAGGTTAGTAATTTCTCTTGGTAGCAAGTAAGCACAAAAACATCCTAGGAGGAGCCGACTTAGGCTTGACATTATGCGGTTGCAGAAGATGACTCTCTGATTGCACAGATTTGGATCAGGTACTGCCAGTCCTCTTCTCAGCACACAAGGTCCTAGCAAGGCACCTCAGTGTCCAACAGCGTAAACAGAAGAAAGGATAATGAATGCCCAGAGTGGCTGGATGGTATTTGCTTGCACATAAGTGGTTCTCTCCATTCTGCACTGCCAGAATTTTTGGTTCTGTTCCGAGTATTGGAATAGCTAGCATTTCTCTGAAACTTTCGGTTCATACAATTGCTGGAGCAAAGAAGAATTTCAGCTTGCTTTGAAAAATAATTATAAAGTTTCTAGATTTTTCTGGTTGCAGAGACAAGCTTGGGAAGACAAAGTCAAACTGACCTCTGAGGGCTTAAAAAGCATGAGGAAAATGAAAAGGACTATATTTCTACATTTTTTTTGTACTTTTAAATCGCATTTCTTGGTTTTCTGAGGCTTTAGTAATAACTCCTGAGCAAATGGAATTAGTTTCATTGCTGTATGATTAGGCAGGTTTAGTACCATCAAGTGCCAGCAATACCTGTTTGTGCACATTATTATAGTACGATGGGTCATTTCATCTCTGCTATTAATAATCACTGTGCTACAAACTGCACTTAAACCACTTCTAGCTTGTTGTTCCTTTTGCTACCTGATGCCCATAATTCTGCCTTTCAAAAGCACTCCCAGTTCTTTTCAGCTTCCATTTTCCCTCTTAGTCTTCAGCTTTTAACGTTGAGCCCACGCGAGATAGGTCTGCCCAAGGTAGAGAAGCACTCATTTCCCTTTGGTTTTTCGTATGACCAATAAGTAAAAACAAAAACACATTTTTAATACATTGAAGAGGAGGCTTGTAGGAATGGGATTTGAATAGCTGTTCTTCAGGGTTTTGGGGGTGATGTTTCAAAGCTGCATGTTCAGCAGAAGACATTTTCAATTTTCTCTTGAAAACTACTAATGTTATTTGTTAAGAATTTCCGGTTTTGAAGGAAAAAAATACTTTTGCAACAATTGCTGTCTTTTTGTATGTTTTATATCTTGAAACTTAAGCTTCATGAGAATTAGAATTTTAAAATAAGACTTTTAATCGGGTTGGAAAACAAAAATATAAGCAAGCATACTTTAAAGGAAAGATAATTAACTGAATGGACGAAGTAAGGTCCCATACCGAAGTCTGACATTTATCTGGTTGCCCTTGAGTAGCCCAGCAATTTCAAACCAAGAAATCTTGTTCCAAAATTAAAGAAATGTAAATGAGCAAAACACATTCATTTGAACTAATAGATCTGGGACCCCAGTATCTAAGTTACAAAAGCGTCTTCTAGGAAGAATGTCTGACTCTTTGTATAGTTCCTTACTTTTCTAGGTTGTAATAATACTCCCGGCTAATTTTTAGCAACATAATTTTAACTGTGTGCTTCAGAATCTAAATCTGTATTTCTCCCAAGGCCTTAATGCCCTTTAACTTTTCTAATTATTTCCTTCACTGTAAAATATATCTGCTTTGATACTGAGCATCATTGTTGGCCAAATGAGAAGTATTGTCCTCAGTACACTGGCATTGGTCAGCTTGGAGATTGCTATGTGACTTTTGGATGCATCATCAGAGCAGATCCAAGGAGTAGTCTAGGCACTAAAGCGTTACTTTTGCTGATACTAACAAAAATCAGGAAAACAGAAGCCAAGAAATGGGAGCTTCAGACATCAGCAGAACTTATTCAAACATCAAAAAATTGTTTAACAGGTTGCAGAATGTCATGCATTCACCTCAGCTGAGCTCAGCCTGGATTTACAATTTAAATCTTAACTCCCTACATGAAGGAATCCCAATCACTTGCCCAGCAGTGGGGCAGAAAGGAAATAAAGGTGCCAGCAGACCCTAGAAGTGATGGAAGAATGGAAGAACCTGGGACAAAGGGATGAGAAAATGAGGGATAAACAAACCCGTCCATCCAGGATCAGAAGGTATAGGAAGGCCTTATGAATTTGAGTTCCCAGTGCCCTCAGTGTTAAGCAACTGGAGAAGACAGATGAATGGTAGTTATGATCAACTGGGGAAAAGGAGTGATGGTACAAGCAGGTTCCCTGATGGGTAACTGGAACCTGGCTAGCAGAAGCGTCTCCATCTGTTTTGAGCCGGCCACCGTGTTCACTGTCCTCATTCAGTCAGAATGACTTTCAAGGCTCCTCCTCAAGATGATTATGACTCGATGCTTAAGCATGCTGCTCTGTACTGTCTCTACCATTTTCTGGCAGTAATAAGAATGAGATTCTGATGATGTGTTCATAATTTATTCTCGGCCCATGTTGGTATAAATTCTAAACAATTAAAACTTTGCTCCAATTCCCATTAGAAGATCCCATTAGAAGAAGAAGTCCTGGGAAAACAAAATAATACATGGACTTAAGGACATAAAATGGAGGTTTTGCATATGAAATCAATCTTTTATCATAATTCCTGGAAGAACTTGTCCAAGCCGCGGCAATCATCAGGGAAAAAAGTTCTCGAGCAAAGTCACAGTAAAATACATCATTAATCAAAACCCACCCACATCCAGGCACCATATCACCAGACACTTCATTGGAGGAAGGAACAGTACTGTTGGTATTCATGACTCATTATACTCATGGGTTATAATGTTAAAAGAGTCAGCTGTGATCACATTATGACTGGCATTGTGACATAGACCACTGGATTTCCCAAAATTGACTTCTGTTTGGATTAGAGCTTATCTTTTGGAAAAACTTCCAGTTTTGATTCCACATGTCCTGCAAGGGAGCATTCATCACAGCCTGTATAAAATTGTTCCTTTCATTAATTATACACACAGTTAATAGCTTCCTTTTAGAAGATAGGCGTTATTTTACCCTTGGTCCCTCTGAACACTCTACAGTGCAGACAGAAATGGCTTCTGCTCCTTTCTCCTCTGCCAAGTTGGCTTTGTCTGCAGATTGTTGACAGATAGCTTGGAAGAAGTTCTGATTTACGACTTTAATTACAGTCAGTCTAACCATTTAAAAAACCTTCTCAGTGTCTTCCTCCAGGTCTCACCATTGTAATGCCAACACACACCTGTGGCTGGGAATGGTAATGTTGATGGCACATACATGGCCTCCACTTTTCATCCTTCCTAGTCTCAACTTGTTGTCACCTGATACTGCTACCTACCTTCATGTGTCCACCTCTTTGCCTAGCACTGGCTGGAGGCTGTTACCGAGATATTATTGCTGTGTTAAAGCTAGCATAGTGTCTACTACATTGAGGTCTGCGTCTGGGGGCTGTGCCTGGAGTTTATGAGTATTACTCAGATTTCCTGGTGAAGTGCCTTGGTTAGAGTTCTTTTTGCAGTTTTGGCATAATTTGGGACTGTAGTTACATTACCACTTCCCCTACAAAATTGAAATTTGTGTTGACATCAGAGGCTTGCGTCCTTATCCTTTGGGTCGGATGAGGACCATCAGCAATCACGTTCAACCCTTTCTGCAGAACAGGCAGGTTTAGAGGTGAAACCAGCAGCCCAGCCACCTGGACTCCAGCCTGTGTTACTAGCCCAGAATGGTGCTTCTGCCAAACCCAAGAATCCAGTTTCTGTGTTCACGAACCAGAGTGGTGACGAGATGCAACATGCAGGTGTCAGTCTGGGTGTGCTCGACTTCGAAGACGTACCCTTAATTACGTTGCAGGTTTCGGCAGTGCTTCTGTAATAGCTGGCTATTGCATCACCTCACAAAGCTATGATCTTTTCTTTATCCTTTTTGAGACCATGCTAATTGGTAAGAAGAGATGTCTGCGCTAACCCACTGATAAACACATTAGCCAGGTTGTTACTTAGTCAGTTCCTGAGTTGTTCATAGTTCCCTAATTGAAGGCTTTTTGAGTAAATTCTGCTGAGATGACTTACTCGGCAATGCTCTGTCCAGATGTGGTTTTGGAAGTTAGCAGCTGACATAATATTAAATACCTCTTTATGTATATCTATAGAGAGTGTAAAATTGGAAGGTGTAGCCAACCAAGATGGTGCCCACTGAGCAAAATACCAGGGTGCTATGAAAACCATTTCTGGGTGGAAGAACAACATACTTTTTCCATGTCCTGACAAAACAACCCAGATGTCCCACCCAGGTCCCACCTAAGTCAAGTTGAATTATCCTTTGCAAACTGGGTACTTCCCCTCTTAGTCAACAGTGTGAATAATGATCACCCTGGTTTGTAGAAATGTCAGCCCTTGGACTGTGGTGTGGGTATTTTAAATTCATTAGCAAACTTTTGAAGTACTTTGGGTAACTTTCCTATTGAGGTTGTGGTGAAAATTAAGTAGCACTCTACACCTTTCCTTTCAGAATGTGGGATTCTCAGACATTAGAAGTTATGTTAGTGATCAGACTGGCC
Source organism: Gallinago jamesoni (assembly GCA_025769975.1). Classification (NCBI taxonomy): domain Eukaryota; kingdom Metazoa; phylum Chordata; class Aves; order Charadriiformes; family Scolopacidae; genus Gallinago; species Gallinago jamesoni. The sequence goes on along the minus strand of JAOQGH010000019.1, from coordinate 71,103,484 downwards.
TTCTGGCATATATTTTATCTTTCATCTTGATGACACCTTGACAAATCCCAAACTTGCAAAGAGGAACACCTGAAATTCAGCATTAAAATGTGAATGTATACAGATCAGTCACATCTAGATGTTTCAGCCTCAGATACCACTTTTTAAGGTGTCAGGAACTGAATGTGGGAGTTTAACTTTAAGCACCAGGGTTCCAGCATTTTTGTTTTAAAAGCCTGATCTGCAGTGTTTGTGGTTCCAAAAAACAATGATATCTGCTTTCAATACATCTGGAGCTGGTCCAGCTCTCTGCTGTTGTCCATGTGCAAACTGCCACTCACCATTCCAGAAGAGAGGCTGTTTCCCATGTTCATCCCACTTGCAAACAGCAAAACAGCTTGGTTTTCTTCAAGTGGCTTTTTTACATTGAGTGGCTTTTTAATGGTACATTTGTATCCTTGTATGCACAGAATTGTTGAAAGTCCATGGTGATTTGGAAGTGATGCTACGATTATGGGTTTAATTTTATTTGCCTTTTAATACCAGAGCTACTAAGAGGATTTTTTTTTTCACCTGTGATGTAAGAAATGTTAAACACTACCTGCTGAAAATGCATTTGTTATTTATAGGTAAATCCAATTATTCAGTTAGTTAATAGATCTTAAAAATAGCTGTAAGAAATGGTCATTCATATATTTGCCAACAACCATCTGCTACTTTCCCCCATTAAAAGCACCCATTCTGATTAATTGATCAGTGGGCATTCAGCTTTGTGAAAGGAAAACCAGACCTGTTAGCATAGCTTTATCTTACATGTCATAGATTACAGACAAATCAGTGCTTCTTGAGCCACCCTGTAATTGCATTAGCCTGTAAATTTCTGGTGGCCTGATTTCCTCTCTTATTAAACTGAATGAGAAGAATTGGAGACATGCTTGGATACTTGCATTTGTAGATTAGAGATTTCCTTTTTTGGAGGTCTGCTTTACTGGCTCGTTTTTTCATTAAAAATGAGACATGATTTTGGTCTGTTATTTTTTGTTCTGCCAGAAAACTGTAATGCATTAAGTTCTGCATGTAAAAAATATTCGTTTGTTCTAAGCTAAGTTTATTTGTAGCTCACAGATCTCACATGATGAGAACTGCCAGTATTAAGTCATCGTAAAGAATACAAATTGAGTTCTGAGATTAGCTCTTGCTTTTATTTTTTAGTTACGATAGCTAATTTAGGTCCTTGCCTTATTTTGAATGTGTCAATTTTGATAAATAATATTCATCTCATAGAGTACACACAACTGCTCTCTGTCATTTAGTAAGCTGCAAAGCACATAAAAAGAAACCAAGAAAGTGTTTTTATCCCTGTCGTGAAAGTTCCTTTTTGATTGAGCAGATTCTTGTTAACCTGTCAGTCAGAAAGGGAGACAACCCAAACTAATGTGTCAGCTGGGGGGGGAGTGCTGAATTGTTTTTGTTGTGTGAAAATCAGCTTGTGATTTTTCCCACCATCCTGAGTTCCTAAGCTCCCGCATCAAAACCAGAGAAGCCACTCAGGGGCAATAAAGTTAGACAGGTGCTTCAGCACATTTTGGGAGCCTATGGAAAGGGGAAGGAGTTTTGGGCAAAGGGAAAGAGTTTTGGACAAGGAGAAGGAGTTTTGGGGAAGGAGTTTTGAACGGGATGCCACAGGCACACGTGGTTGCTTCAGCTGTCAGCTGCCACTGCCCTGACCCCCCAAGTCTGCTATATGGCCAGAGAATTGTGTTCAGACAAGAGCTAAGCAAGCACCAAAGAAATAAACAGTTTGTGCTCCAGACCTCAGGCTTTCAGCCTAAAAGTGATTACAGTTCCAGTACTTTTACAGTAACTGATATTCATGCAAAAGAAATCTTGGCATTAACCCCTTCCGGCAAGCTAAACCCCTCTTTACCATCCAGTCAGTCAAAAAAAGTGGCAATGAGAAATAGAAGTGAAGGAAATATTTGGTCTCAAGTTGTGACCCTGGAAAGGTAGATGATGCCAGAGAGTCTATGGAGTCCTCCAGGCTTATGCCATTGCCCTTTTCCATGGGTATCTGTTCAGCTACAGAAAGAAGGATCAATATAAAACCCTAAAAAGGATTGATGCCACCATGGGCACTTAGTTTTCCACTTGTGGGCAGAGGTTGGCTGTTATGAGAAATTTCTAGTAATCCTCCACACTGCATTTTATTGCCAACGGTCCTTGCCCTTCTTGTGGTTGTCTGCATATAGGAAAGTGGGAGGGGGCTTCAAGATGGGCAGATTTTGTCTTTGTTTCATGCTAGAATAATAACCTATGAACAGAGGAATGAGTCATGTGTTTTCCCCCTTTTATGGCTTTCTTTAACTTCGTGGTGCTCCACAAGTAATTCACAGGATAGTAATCCAGCCTGTAGTACCCGAGTTTGAAGCTGCTCTGCCTCTACTCCTGGGCGATGTTACAATTTTGTGGTGAAATTGTGCCCCAGTTTACCCCATTGTAGGAAAGGACTTCCATGCACTGGAAGAAGAGGTGTTGGCATGGAGCCGTTCACCAGCAGCTCCCAGGCAAAATGGAATGGGGACATCTCAGACCTTTTACAGCATCTTGAGTGCAGCCTCATACCTAAGGCATTAGTGTCTGGGCATCTAATTCACGAGTTTGATTACTTGCCATGAGTCAGACAGTTGACATATTGCTTAAGCTTCTTATTTTTTCAAGCGTTCCCTAGTTTTACATTGTCCCAGTTGTGGTAGCTGCCTTTTCGGAGAGAATTGGGGGTTGAACCTGCACACTCATGCTAAAATGTACTAGGATGGTGATCTCCTAAGGAAGGGAGTAATTTTAAAAGAGACTTGTTTATTTATTTTGTAGATAATATCCAGGCATGTTGTGCCTATGGTGTGGTTTGAGGTCTTTGTATGGTGGGACTAGAGATATGCAAGGTGTTCTCTCCATCATCCCTGTTACAGGAAAAGAAATACAGATGGGTTTTATGGGTTTCTTCTTGTGCCTACACTTTCCAGATTGTATCCTTTAATAAATGAAAATTCAGTGCCATCCCGTGTTTCTCCAGCTGCCTCTGTGCAGACTGTTACATTAATTGTATAGGAATACAGGTTGGGAAGACATTCCAAGATGGGCAGCTTTTCCCAGACCTGGAATTTGCCATGAATTTGCATATATGCATATGCATATTTTGGCATATGCATGAGATAAAGCTCAGCATAAAGTCATCGTCTGGCCCCACAGCAAGTTACCACGCAGGGGCTGCTCCCTCTGGTTCCCCCTATATAAAAATGCCAGGAAGAGGAAGAGGTGGGTTCCTTCCTCATGCAGGTATGATCGCTGTGGCTCCTGGGTGTATTGCTACCGGGGGGTGCTTTTCTCTGCCACTAAAGACAGCCGCAGACAGTGGACATGGTCTAGTAAAATATTTGCAATTGCTTTCCAAAACCCTGCATCCTTGCCGTTGTTAGAGCCTTAATTGGCTCAGCAGCTGGTGCGAGCCCAAGAAATCATTATGTGTTGATTTTATTGTTGCTATTGTTGTAATAGGAAGAGGGAATTGAAAACAAATGTCTCGGCGCTGATGTTTGCCTAGAGTGTGAGACAGCACATTGGTCTAGAGACTGATACCTTACCCCGGATCATATCTGAACACTTGAAAACACCAAGGAGGAGGTTGATGAGGTGTGTTACCAGCACTGCGCTCAGAGTGGGATCCATGCACTGAACCTCAGCAGAGGTCAGCTCGGGCCGAGGCAGGATGAGCAGGCTCAAACCACAGGGATCTCGCTATTTACAAGATGCTGCCGGGCAGGAACATGGCTTGATATGCTTAGCGTGACTTCTTCCACTGAGATGTGAGCAGGTGGTGGATGGAGGGAGCCAGAGGAGGAAAGGAGGGACAGTTGCCACTGAAGAGGAAGCTTGAGGACAAAGAAAGACCAATGCGAGGAAGAGAAAACATTCTGGAAAAAAAAAAAAAAACTCAGAAAACAGAAATTGCGGACACATGTGTTTATGTGGGCAATCATTGTTGCCAGTTCTGCAGTCTCCAAGAGGCAGCAGCTCCCATTTGTCTCTCAGCAGTGATAGAGCAGAAGAGGTCTCTGCCAGACCTCCCCCACAGAGCCACTCTGATGCTCATGGCTGCCGGAGGTGAAGTTCCTTTGAATTGACAGAAATGGCGGGAGGTCTCACGTCATGGGCTGTTGTCTTGCCTGGCACACAGCTGGCAAGTCTTCTGTCAGTGGTAAACATCTCCATTAACAAATGCAGCTTGAAGATGCCACTGCTTATGGCAGTGCACCCGGTGCTCGTGGCCCACACAGTTGTGGCAGAGCACCTGGAAGGCTAGATTTCAGCAGCTGGGGAGCCACCACGTTGCTTCTGATATGTAGATTGATGCAACTGCACTTGCTAGATCTTGCAAATGGAGATCATGAGGGTTAGCAATGTAGGGAGAGCTTCAAAATGAACACTGTGCGTTCACAATGTGTCTTCACAACCGCTGCAATGTCTTCTTGTCTTGTCAAAGAAATGTAGCCAGGATTTACTGTGATGGAAACTGTTTCAGCCAAAAGCACAGTATTTGTATAGCACGATTTGAGGTCTATCAATACCTAACAGTTTGTAATTTCTGTATCTAGGGCCTGATTCATGCTGTCCACATTGAATCTCTAGTGAAAAGAAACTGACCATTACGGCAACACAGCCCGATGGGGTGTCAGCAACAGTGCTATCTCTCTGCATTTCACATGAGTACAGATTGACAAAGGGCTCTTCACCATCAGCTCTTAAATGAGGATAAATAAATTTGCAAGAGAATAATTAAAAAAAAAAAAATCACATCAGCAGAAAACTTGATGTAATGTTCTTATGCAATAAAAAATGGTCTCCCCCATGTATGCTATGAATTAATCATTTAGTACACAAATCAAATATACCTGTAGCCCTCTCTTTAACAACGTTAGTATTATACATCTTTTATTTAAATTGATTTTTCCTTTAAAATGCACATGACTTTCATAATCTCAGGTACACTTCAGGATTAAGTACGTGCAAACCCATATGCACACGTGTTGACTTTTGGAGTGCGTAGCCTTTTCTTCTGATTATTTGGACTATTGACCATCTGCTTTGCCCTAGGACAAGTTGTGCTGCTTGGAAATTTCTTGTCTTTGTGTGGGTTTTCTGTCCCGATATGGAAAAGCTCCTTCAGCGTTCTCCTTCACCTCCCTCTCCAAAGTGCAAAAGGCAATTCAGATATTTCCAACCCAGCATTTTTTTTTTAAATAAGAAAATATTATTGCACCAGGAGGAGTATGCTTACAGTGGAACATGGTGCTTGTTTCAGTGCATTCACTGTTGGCAAGTTCATTCCTGTTTTCTCCTGTTCAGCTTTATGGTTGAATCTTGTGTCTCAGAAGGCAGAAGAATTTCAGAGGGATCCTATGTCCCTAGAATTCATGTGGTATCACAGTTTCACCTGCTTAAAGAGAAATTCATTAGCTGCACTGATGAATTCACTGAAGAATGATATGTTTTAATGCTGAATTTATGTAGGATGTTGCACTGCCATCATATCTATACCTTTTTCCACACTGCCATCAATACAGTAAAGGGCAGAGAGCCCTATAAGAAGTTTATAATGACAAGGAAAACAAGCCAGTGCCTCAACACAAACTTAATGATAAGACACTACTGAAAAATTTTAAGAAATTGCCTATAAATACTAGGAAATCACTGCAACTAGGGAATGCATGTTGATGTTTCTTTTGTAATTAAAGATACCTTAGCATTTCCTGCTATGCCCTTGCTCATTTGATAAGCAGCACAACTTTGAATGCCTGGAGTCTTGCTGGATGGCTTCATCCTCTATTGGCACTAGATGCATGCCTAAGTTTTAAGCCAGGACCAGCAGACATCTTACTTGTGTTTGCTTTTCACGGACCTTTCTGGAGACATTGGAAAGCAAGATGATGAATTTCCGAAAGGCTTTAGAGAAGTGAACTTAAACTGGGTTTTTAGACCTATGTGCCTCCTAAGTTGTGTGCGGCTGTTTTTCAAGGAAAATGGCAATTCTTTGAATCCTGGACTCTTGTGAGGTTTAGCAGGGGGCTAAGGGTTTGGGAAGGACAAGTCAGGGAAAAAAAGGAATCTGGATGGTCTCTTCTGTGCCATAGAGTAATTTTGTTGTTGCCATGGTTGTGGTTTAATAAACAAAGCTACCCTATTAATTAAATGAATCAATCGTAGTAGAACAAAATTGGGTGTGTTTTGACATTTGCCAATATTAAGTATAGGCGAAATGACAGCTGAGTAATTACAGCAAATGAAGCATTAAATGCAACTTGAAAAAATACACACCTTTTCTAAGCTCAGGGCCGTTTGACATTTTGTAGTGTTGATTCTTGGTTTGTAATAGGCTAGTCATATCCAGTTTATGTTGCTCCGTGCTTCTTACTGGTCTCCTTTATGTAGACAGCAGATAGCAGTGGGTGCTGTTATTGCATCCAGGTGTTCTTTTCTTTGCAGACTGCTGGGATTTCTCCCCTCTGATTTTCTCTATATTTTTAGTTGAAGTACTGTGTCTGTTCAAAGCTGCAGCAACCCTATGTCTGCAACAACCCATACATTCTCAGGTGATGCTTGGGGGAACTTGCTATAAGTCTGTTCTACTTAACATATTCAACAGAGGGTAATGGCAGGCTCTCCTCATAATACTTAACTTTCTTCTGAAACCCTGGGTAAACTGCAGACAGACGGAAGGATTTTCACTCTGACTTTTGACCTCTAGCTCCCTCAAAATTCAGTAGATTTTCTATAAACATGGGAAAAGATTTGACTCCACTGAAGAAATCCTGATTCCCATAACCCTGAACAATCCTCCCTGCTTCGCCTGTGCAGGCAGGCTATGTAACTCTTTGAGACTGTACCAGAGTTAAAATGCTCAGATTTGGGCTGAATGAATACAAATTAACAGGCATAACTCCGACTTGCAAGGCTGGGAGTTACCTAAACATCTTGTTCTTTTTTAAAATAAACATTTTTCTGTTAGCTTTTTCAAAGTTCCCAAGGATCTTTGTTTCCAGCCACCTTATCTAAACAAATCAAAACAAACGCTGTGCACGCTTTCCTTGCTACCACAATAAATGGCTTGTTTTAACTCGGGTGGTGGTGGGGTGGGTTTGGTTGGTTTTTTTTTTGTCTTGTCTTTTGTGTTTGCCTGAGGCGCAGCCTCAGCATGTAGGATGACAGGTCGTCTCAAGTGCTAACAATGTTTAAAATCAGTCCAGAAGAGGAAGCTTCTTCAAATCACCTTGCATTTATGGAGGGGCAAGAGCCTGCACAGGATGGTTCCTGTCAGGCAGCTGATAGGGGGCTGCCCCGATACCCTTTTGGTGTCCATGGGAGCACAAAGCAGCTGAAGATAGCTTGCAGGAGGGCAAAGTGGCTTCCTGCTCTTATCGTGAGCGTGGGTCGGGCCAGCTTGAGTTTCCTCACCTTGAGCACTAAGGAGAAGCTCATCATGCTTGCACGCCTCTCCAGCAAGGGATGCTGAAGCCAGCTTTAGACTTTTCAACCTCAGAACAGCGGAGTTGAACAGTTGACTGTGAAGTGACTGTAGCTCCTGGCCACAGGAATCACACTGGGTGGCAGCGGTCACTTCTCCTGCCACGGGTTGTGGAGTGGTGGTTTTCACCCACAACAGAAGCATGTAGATAAGCCAGTGCTTTTGAGAGGTACTGAAAAGGCTGAGAAAAGATGAGAAAGGAGAGGAAGTCTTTCTCCCTATATATGGCTTGCAACAAACAGAAGCAATTTGTCATTTCAAATTCTTTGTTTGATTGCTAGAGTAGATAAGGAGATGAACAGTCATATATTAACTGTAAGTATATGAAGAAAACAAGTAAGTAGGATGCTGTATGGCCTTTCTCAGTGTTTTTCCAGCCATCTTCTTTTCGTGAAATCTTGCACTGTCAGCTGATTGGCGTTTATGGCTCCAGCCCTTGTAACTTTGACAGGCTATTTTGTGTTTGCCGTACTGGGAGTAATAACCATGCCACGTGCCATTTTCTCTCTGAATTGAGATGCCCCCAAGCCCCAGTTTTCAGAGCAGTCAAGCATGAATACATCTCTTAAGAAGTTTTACATGTTCAGCATGGGAAATGAGAAGGATGAAGAAGACCATTTTTAGCCTTGGAAATTAACTTGAATCCAAGCAGGTATTCTTCAAGTTGGCTTGAACACAAAATCTTGGTTTTCACCAGGGTTAAAGGTTTCTGAGGTGTGAGTCCTACTTATACTACCCAATCCAGCTGCCAGTACACGTTCATGCTGCCAGTACACACCAGAGGCATTTTCTTTCAGAAGAAGCTGTAGTCTTTCACCATCATGACAAGACATATGATGTCCTCACAGCAAGCAAGAACAGAGGCTGGTGCTGGTCCCTTCCTCTACGAAAAGTGGGCAGCAGCTGCACCTCCCCACTGTGAGTCGCCCAGAAAATGCAAAGTGCTGGTGAAATGGAAGAGCCCTCTGCTCTCTCATCAAGGATTAAAGTGACAATATCTTCTCAAAAATTTATTTGGGTAATTCTTGATGAGCAGTTATTCTGCCGCTGCTATGGTGGCAGACCAGACTTTGTCTGAAATACGGGTGTTGGGTGTGGGGAAAGGAGAGGTCTGAGGTGTGAGCAAGCTGTCCATGCAGCCTATCCTCAGAAATTGGTTTTATTTCTGTCTTATCCCAGTTGTCTTTGTGAGAACAGCAGGTCCAGTTACAGCACCAGGGGAAATTAAACTGACAGAGCCAATTTGTTCTCGTAAAATAAATAGAAGTGGCCTTTGGGTTTAAAGCGTGTGATTTCCACAAAAGGAGGAGGAAGAACAATTAAGATTGCTCACCAGATTAAATTCTTTGTAATTGCTAGTTATCAAATAGCCACTTCCACATAAGGAAATATCCAAGAAAACTATTTATTTTTAAAGAGTATTTGTTGCAAGAAAGAATTCTGTCAGATTGGCTCCCCTGGCTGCAATGAGCACTCTCTGCCAAAAACTGGCTTTTGAGCAGGTGTGACCTGACCAGCATCATGGGTGGATGGGCACCTGCACAGAAAACTGTGTGTCCCCCCTTTCCCACCTCCCTGGGTGGGATGCAGGAGATGCAGGGTGCATCTCCTCGCACCGTGTGGGGCCACTCAGAGGACTTGGGAATGTTTTACCTGGAGAGAAGGCTGGAGAATGGAGCAGTCCACTAAAAAGCCAAAAGTCACTGAACCAGCCAGTGACAAGGGCTGGCATGAAAAGCCTTACCGTATCTGCTGTACCTTTGTTGTTTTGCTCTGGATCCCTTGCACGTGGCACCCTCCAATGTTCACCACCCATATTTTTCTGCTGGCTTGATAGGGTGGGTTTTGTAGAGAAGGTATTAGAAACGAGAAAGGGATCCTTAAAATGCTTAGTAAACTCCAGCAGTTGCACACTCAAGCACCAGTTTTGCTTCCAGCAGCCAGCCTTGTGGGGCACTTGTCCTTTATATGGTCCCAGACAGAGAGATCTGTGGAGATAATGTAGTTTGAAGATAACGAGCTGGAATGGTGGCTCTGGTCCCGTAAGACCTTCCTATGTCTGCAGGCAACTTTCCCATGATACAGAGGAGAGAGATAACACTTTTATAATGAGATCTGTGCTGTGAAAAGGCTGTTGGTAAGGGAATACTTCTGGTATTTGTTTTTTCTTCTGCTATTGCACATCTTGAATTTAGGTCATAACAGAGGTGCTAGTCCGACAGGCTCAGGAAGTCAGGCAGGCTGTTTATTCCTTGAACAGGAAAGGTATGCACAAGAGGATTTGTTTGGTTTATCTTAAGCTCGTATACACTTTCCATGAAGAGCAGCACCTCTTTTTTTGTCGTTGCTTTTTTCCTTTTCTCTCCAAGCACATGTTTCAAGGCTAGAATTAGCCCTTTACAACAGGTTGTAGTGACGACCCTGTGGTCCAAGTGGTGCAGTAACCTCCAGCGTGGGAAGGTCTTTGAGCTGATAGGGAAGCGTCTGCGTCCTGAGGTAGCTGAAAGGGCTGGAGTTTATGTGACCACTGTAGTTCTGCTACTGCTTCATCGGGAGGTGTAACACTGCAGATCTCTGTTTCTGCCCCATTTTTAAAGAGTTCGTGCTTTGTTTAACCTCAACCACAAGTTGCAACCAGCAGCTACAATCTGAGATGGCTTCTCACAGAAATGCCCGTAGCTTGGACTGTTCCCCGCATCCAGTGCCTCATCATGTATCTTGAAGGTTCACAAAGGCACAAAGGAGGGATGCTTTGAATTAAGGAAGTTTCCCAAAGTCACAAGGTCCTTGCAGAGGACGTGGTGGCACCTACTTTTTTTTTTTTTTTTTTTGACTGGTTGAGCTCTTATACATCTCATCTGCTTTTACAGGTAGCTTGCTGGCACAGACAGAAGTAGTCTTGTGGCCAGTTGGAGTCTTTCTCATTGATAACTTTAATTCAGCACTAAAGCTACATATGACCTGCCATTCTGAGAGACAACTCTGGCTGCAGACCTGAGGCTCTTCAGATCTGCAGCCAAAAATATGAGTTGCCTGCCTCACACTAACTTTTCACATACACAGATTTAGCCGCAAAGTCCAGCATCTTCGTCTTTTATGTGCATTTATGCTGCAAATTTGGAAGATTAGAGGCCTGAAACAGGTACATCACTTTGAAATGCTCCTTTTTTCTTAGATTCTGAGGCCGGCATCACTCTGTCTTTTATAATCCTGCCCTTGATGTCTCCAGGAGGCAATAGTTGCAGGTTGTTTGGTGGATCTGTGATATTCATATGGATTCTCCACCCCATTTCAGTCTTTGTATGCCTACTGCCTTTCACTATGGCGAGATGTAGAGAACCCGGTGCCCAGTGACTTACTGCTTACCATCATGCAGGAGTCGTGGGTTAAAATGCAGACATGTCAAGAACCTTTGCTTTTCAATAAGTTGAAAGGGATCATTTTAAAGTATTCTTTGACCACATTGAGATAGGCTTCTGGCATTTTTACTTGTTTCTTGATCATTCAGCCATTTCACGTTTCTGTCCAAGCTTTTCTTTTCAACAAAGAGTACTAGAATTTATTAAATTTTTTCATAAACTTCAAGTACTATTGGAAGGGACTAATGCTGTAGTGGAAAAAACTCCAAACCCAAAAGTCAGTTTACTAAAATTTGATAGTAATAGTCTGAATTCCTGAGAGGAAAAAAAGGTTGTTTGCTTATTTGAGGCCATGTCTAGGAGAAGAGGGTTGAACAGGGTGCCTCTGCTGCCTGCCTTCGCTACTAAGCTACACTGCCGTACTGAACACAAGATCTTCATTACTAACAGCTCAGTTCATTCCTGTAACATACCGGTATGTCTAGGAAATGTTGTTATTCCTGTTTTCCACAATCTATTTGGTATGAGAAACAGATGATTTAAAAAAAAAAACAACAAACAAACCCAAAACCAAAAAAAAATAAAACCAAACTATTTTCTAGTGCAACTCCTTTAGATTTAAGTGAAAACTGAGTATTTGCTTGTCGAGTGGGAAAGTCCTGCGAGTCTGCAGCAAACAAGTGTCCTGAGAACCATCTCCTGCTCACCTGGGTAGTGCTCCAGTTACAGCTCTCTCCTCCAGTGACCTCCCGGGCATGTGGGGCTTTAGATGGTTGGTGGCAGGGAGAGCACATAAGATAAATATCTTGTGACCTTCTACTCCTTCAGTGGCCGCAGGTGAAGCAGGGCTACGTGAACTTCATATTTAATCAGTAAGGAGCTATAGAGGTTGCATTTTAAATCCATACAGTTTAACACAGAACTTAATTTCTCTGTGAGGTATTTATCCCTCATCATAGAGTAAAATTCTTGAATGATTCAAGGAGAAGAAAATGCCAGTTTGGGGAAAGTTATAACTGTGTATCATAATATCTGCTCCTTGTCAAGACAGTATGAGAAGGTCAGGGATGTTGAATGTTTTTCCTTTTCTTTCCTGTGAATAACTTGTTTCCATTCTGGTTTCATAGATTCATTCAACAGGTGACAAGGAGCTTCTTACCTACCCATGTTAAAACTGTAGAGGCCTGACTTGCCTTATTTAACGTGGCTCAGGCATGTGGTCAAGCATCAGATGAAGTGAGCTACCACTGCCTTCAAGGGTTCTCGCATCAAAAAAACCACTGCTGTTCTTTTTCATCATTGCTAGTAGAGTGTAACTGTAACTTCCTTTTGCTGGTGCCCTAGAAGTAGTAAGAAAGCAAATTAGTATTGTATGTAATTCTTTGGGTGAGTGAAATATGCTAATCCAACATTTAAGCTATGTCATCTATAGCAACACATATAAGGTGACACTGAATTCAAGCCATTTTAACACAGAGTCCAGAGTCTGCTCCCCCCCCCAGGGGATGCCTGGTCAGCATAGCTCATGTTTTTAGCTTAAACTACCAAGCCTCCAGGAAACCTAATCCAGAGGTACTCAAATGTCACTAGCCCTCAGGCAGCAGTAATGAACAAGTACTGTGCTGTACAAAACATTGTGCTTTTCTTCCCAGTCACCTTCCCTTCTAATTTTTTTTTTTAACATTCCCCATCTTCAGCTGTTTTCCACGTAACTGGCACATTTCCTTCAGGCTGGAGACCACTCAGGCCCTGACCTGAGTCTTCTGAAGCAGGTTACCAAAGGTGCCCTAAGCACTCCAGTTCATGTCTAAGCCTCTCCTGTGGAAAGAATATTGCTAATCCCTTTTTTTTTTTTTTTTTTTGCTTCCTAGTAGGTAAAAAATACTGCAAATTACCACTTGGAACTTGTGCCTTTCACAGCAGCCCTTGGTGTAATTGCTGCTTTCTAGTACAAAGCCAGCCACATGTGTGTTGTTGGGTTGTGCCTTCGCCACCCCCCCCAAAAATAATAAAAAAAAATAAAAGCCCCACAACAGTAAACCCCAGCTTATGCTCTTGCTGAAGGTCTTCGGGTCTGTTGCCAACATGATGCTTTCGAAGGGGTCTCTAAGGAGGTGGCTCCCTTACAGGTTAAGTGAAGTCATGGTCTTTTTGAGTAGCATGAACTGGCATTTTCCACTTAAAACAGCTTCTTTGTGTGAATGGGCTGAGGGTGTGGGCTGCCTCTTTTTTTAAAAAAAAAAACCAGCCCTCCCTCAGCCTATGACATCACAGTCCTATAACGAGCTGGGGAAGGAATTTGACTTAACGAGCCAAAAAAAGTGAAGGCTCTTGTGGAAAACGACATTTTTTGGGTTTGCTTCAGAATTTACAGGAACAGAGAGACTGAGAGAAAAGGTAAGCTAAGATTTCTGACCTGTGACTTTTAATGTTCATTGAGCCTTTATCATTTGATAGCAGGAGGAGTATTTAAAATACCATTTTTCCCTGTGAGGCTATGGAATTTGTTGCTCTCTGGCTGGTCTGTTCCTTATAAACAGCAGTAGGCAGAGCTTTGTGAAATTCACAACTTTCTACTTGCCTGTGATACAGCAGGATAACTGGTTCTAGGGAGAAAAGATACGTTTGTGCATCCTGTACATGTGATAACTACCCACGTGTTTTAGTGTCTGTATTGTTTAGGCAGCACTAGCAAAGCTTTTTAGCTGAATCCTTTAATTGTTCTGAAGGGGGGATGTTTACCGCCCGCGAAGTGTGTTATCCTTCTTGACACTGGAAAGCAAACTTCAGCTGATAAAGAGGCTTTAAGGGTGTCTGTTCAGCTTCATCTTTGAGCCGTTCCGCAGCGAAGGAAATTATTTGTAGTAGTGTGAGCAGTCACATGGAGCAGCAACAGCATTCCTGGTTTCTATGGCGTTTGATGCACGCTGTGACACTCAGTTTATACCTGCGTGCGTGCACCAGGATAGCACATTCTTTAGCTCCTGAGAAATGAAGAAGGGTATTTCAGGGTAAAGTATGTGAAAGCCAAGATGACATGACCTTTCCTTGTAGCCTGTGCTTTGGTTTTTACGTACACAGACTCCATGGCTGACGCCTAATGCAGTCACTGCAAACACTGAAAATCCAGTTATGCTTGTGTCATGGGCTGATAAATGGTAGTCTTTTTGAGCAGATCCAGTTAAGCCATTTTTGTCTGTTCCTCCTCTCTTCCAAAGCAACAAAACTTCTGTTTGTACAGGAATGTGAGGTGCTGCTTGGAGTTTAATGGGGAGCCCTTTTATGACTGTCCAGAACACCTCCAAGCAAGCATTTTCCTATCAGACAGCAACTTGTCTGAGAAATACTAATGACAGCAGCCCTTAGTGTAATGGCTTACACGACATTAATGATCTCAGCAACGTTAAATGAATTGACCAACAATTATTTCATTTTTCTGTGATGAGGGAAAAAAACCACCCACAACTGAGGGGCTGGAGCAGTTGGGCTTTTCCAGCAGAGCAGTTTGAGCTGGAACAGCCAGTTCGGTTAACGCTATTTTCCCTTACCATTATCTTAATTCTCCACTTGCTGAAAGAGCAAGTGATGAATGCCTTAATCAAATAATATCCTAATGTAGTCCAGATGTGCTGTAGGTCACTTAATCAGTGGCTTTTCAGCAGGAGAAGAAGGAATAAAGGGTCTTTGGTTGGAATCGCGGTGGAGAGCAGGGGCAGAGGGACGTGAAGTAGTAGGTGCTGAAAGGGAACGTCTTATTCCCCGCGATTTCTCAACTGCCTTTTTTTCCCTAATAAGGAATGAGGAGGAAAAAAAAAATTAAAAAAAATCCTGTCCAAGTCTCACTTTCAATGAAATATTCTCCTGCGGGAGATAGTAAGATGACTGTAGTGCTTCGTTTGTGTTACGAGCAAAGCTGAGGCGAAGTTGCTAACTGCTCACAATGCCTGACTCACATGGCGGGTCGTATTTATAGCCTGGGTACAGCAATGGCATGTGGAGAATTTAGCAACATCCTCCTTTTTAGAGACTGTACACATTTGGCCTCTTTACTTGTGAAACTGTTCTGTAGACCCTGTAGTCTGACTTCTCTTCCCATTAAATACCACTTATTTGCTGGGAGTTTGTTGAAATGGTATGTCAGATTCCCCTGATCATCCCGGCTACGTCGGACTTTTGTGGGTGCGTGTCTCTGAATGGGATTTTTTTTCTACAAGCACCATGCAGAAAGTTAAATTACGTGCCTGCCCTTCCAGGGAGAGCCCCGTGAACTGCAGCCCACTAGAGTTAAACAAGGATTTGACTTTTGTGTGTAAAACCTTTAGCTTGTAGCCCAAATGCTGGTTTCGCCATGGTGTGTTTCTGGAAGAGGGGGCTGGAGGGGAGGTGTTTTTGTGAGGTGGTCTCCTGACAGGCTCTGAGCGCGATGAGACACCGGAGAGTGTGACTCAGGGAGGTGGTGTGCCCAGCACGTGTTGGACGTGGCTTCTCCCCCAGCTTGGGTGCGTAACACCACTGTTGGCAGAGACTTCAGTGAGAGCCTTTGATCACCATCGTATTTTCCCTCTCGCCACTTAGGTAATTCAAGCGATTTTTGAGCTAGGACTAGGCTAGATTTCCACTTCCTTAATGTCCTCTCAGTTTTCCTTTGATAATGTTCCAGCCATCTGCTTTTGCCTGAGTCTGGAGGTAACAGCCTGAAATACATTTTGGGTAAAGCTAAATATAAATCGGGACCTTTTTAAGCCACTGCATGTACTCTCTTTATAGAGAGTAGTGGGGGCCTTTAGCTTTAAAATAACCCCATTTCCTTGAAAACCTGTGAAGAAGGCAACCCGTAGAGTGCTCAAGCCAGCTGGCTGGTTCAGCCCTGGTACTCTAACCCTCCCAGGGCTCACTGCCCGCAGTGAAGTAAACACTGTCCTGCTCCTTGTGCTCCGGGCAGAGCAGGGTACCATTGGGTAAGATGCACTGCACCATGCACAGTTACCTAGGCATCCCTTTGTTTAAGGAGGTTTTGCTGTGATGGGTCTTAATCTAATGGATGAGAGCAGCTGTAACAAGTCCTACTGATAGAGGCAAAGCGTCAGAAATAATTCTTAACCTTCTTCAGCTCTCAAAGAGAAATAGGTGTTTGGCCTTTTTTCACATTTCTCAGCATCATTTGTTCCTTTAGACCTCTCAGTAGCATCTCTACTGTCAAATTCCAGTAGATCTTGAACAGCCATGCTCTTGTGATGTGCAACAAGTATTAATTAGGCTTTAGGAAATAGTTAAAAAGCAGTATGATCTCCAGCAGTTGGCATTTCTGATGCGATAAGTGAAAGAAAGTGAAAAATAATCTATCTTGGGCTTTTTTTGAAAAGGTTTGTTGGTGCTTGCTTTGGTTAAAGTATTCAGTTCCTACTATATTGCCCTTGAAAGTAAGTGAAAGAGCTCCAGTGTAGAGAGATCACATATATCTGTGTGCAAAAAATGCAGTTTAGGCCATTTATGAAGGATTTACAGAACTGTATCAGCCAGTGAAAGAATCTGTATCATCGGAAGACTTTAATACTGATACATCTCAGAAGGCCTACTTGTGTGCTTATGGCAGGTTTATCTCTATTCCTCCAATGTATTATAATAGTTTTCCTACCAGTCCTAAGATCTGCTCAGAGAACAAGTGAACTGCATGGCCTTTTGACTCCATTTACTGCCTTCCTCCTGCCCCTACCAAATTCCTTCCTCAGGAGGTCCCTTTCTTATGCACCAAAATGATTAATATGCCAGTGCTTTTCTCCAGATCTTGCGTTTACAGAAGAGGGATGTAGCGCCGTTCTTTAGATGGAACAGGAACTCCCACACCCCTAATGAAAAGACTAAGGAATTTTGGAAATCCCCTTGTCTCCCTGTTTTTTTTATGCAAGTGACCGTAAAGGTCACCCTTTCCTTGTGCTGACATTATCTGGATGGGTTAGAGAGTATTAAAAGCAAGGCTTAGTTTAGCGTCCTTTCCCCTCCCCGCTGGGATTAGATCATGCTTTGCCGAGGCAATTGTTCCCTCCTTGACATGTGCTGGGAAGATTTCATCGGCAGCATTTTGCGGAACCTGTGATTTTCCACGCGTACATTCAGAAGCCATGTTCTGCTCATCTCGGTATCTATATTGGGCACCCTTTTAAGCCCAACATTTTTTCCTGCCCTTATTCAATTGGGATTTCTCCGCTTTCACTTAACATCAAACCAGAGGCTGGACATGAGAGAGGGCTGCTAACAACAGAGCCGTGAGTCCCTGATCTCAGACCCACCAGTACCCACTGAGGGGAGCCGATGCCAAGTGGACTCTGCAGGTGCGACGGTGCATGGTACCAGGAGCTTGCCTGTGACCTTCAGCTGCGAGGAAGAAACTCTCCCTCTGTTCTTTAAGGATTGTATCACACCTTGTACTCCCTGCCAGGTTGTGGACAATTCGCTAATTGTGCAATGCTCCTCACGTGTTAGTTGGATGTGATGCTCTTCATTTCCTCCAGCAGACCATTTCACTTCCTCAGATAGCATTGGAGACTGCTTCAGGAGATCATATTTACTGTTTTAAGTGACTTAGCACCACATGCTCTGTAAATCAAATATCCCAGCTGTTGTAAGCATTCAGATTTTAGAGACCAGCCATGGAAAAGTAAGCCTTAGGAAAAATGTGTAACACAGTTAAAAAAGCGCTCACCATCTGTAGCATTGTGGTTGATTAATACACTAATACATTCGTATTGACCTTGAGTCTCGTGCTGCCTCTTCTCTGCAGGAATGGTTTATTTCCCATGCCCTCACACAGACTGTGCTGTCCTGGTCATTCTGTTCTGGGGAACCAAGTGAAGCAATAGAAGAATTAATACCTAATTGTGCCTTTTTCTTTTGAGATAGAAATCAATTTGGAAGTGAAAGGACCATCAGAAGTGGGATTTGAACTGATGAGGGTGACGAGAGAGTCAAACCCCACATTTTTGTGGATGAAATGCCTTCTTGTGTGTGCATTTACTGCTCTAATTCAGTTGCACTTTCAGGCTAACCTATGTTACATGAAGCCAACATTGCAGAGAACAAGAGAGTGGTCTTTTGAATGCAGGTTCTTGTACCAGTTCTTTGCAGGAATGAAAATATTTACTAAAAAAAGTGATCAACCTTTTGGGTTGTTAGTTTTTTTACAACTGCACAAGCATTTAATTTAAAGAAGGAAGATATCTGTTTTTCTTGCCTCTGTAGCAATAATCAAAATCCAGTCATTAGGGCTGCAAATTCTTCACAGAGAGACCAGATCTATATTTTTAGGGAGCAAAAAAAATAACTGGCATAAAGGATTGGGTAGCTTCCTACCTGTAGAAGACTGCTTTCAATTTATATACCTTGGAGTCAGTGGGAAGCAGTTAAGGTTATTCCAAAGCTGGATCCTGGCTTGCCCAGGAAAAGCTTCAGCTGCTTGTTTTTGAAAATACTGAAGCCATAGAGACATGTTTGGAAAAATACGCTTTCATTCATTATGTGCTCATCGTACAGTATATGCTCCTCCTTAAAGTATTGATAATTTTTGAGACATTTTTCTCCATTCTTAATGTATTGTAGCAGCAAAAGAAGATTGGACTTTGATTTGATAAAAGAGCTTTATAGTGTATCACATGGGAAAGCTGAAGCCTGTAGCTCAGCTGGAATGAAAAAGAAAATTGCAAAGTCTTTCACATGCTTTCTGAGCAAATGCAATCACCACTACTTCTCTAAAACAAACAAAAAAAAAGGACAGACGAAAACCACTCGGAAAATGTCACCCAGCAAGGTCTCCAAGTAGCCACTTGTTTGGGGCAATGTATCCCCACGTCTCTTACTACTATCTATACTCCAGAAGAGCCTCCCTACTGCTTCTTACAGGAGGTACAGGAGGTGGTATAAAGCTGCAGTGATTTTCAGAACATACTCTCATGATTTCTGAACTGATTAGAAGGAGATAAACTAGCTTTTTGTAATGAAAATTTGCCTGTTGTACTGTCTGGCTACCTCAGGCTGAAGAGCACAGAGAGCTGCTCACAGAGAGTGTCACTTGTGACACTCAATGCTTAAGCATTTTAGTCACCAGAAATGGTTTCTGTGTGTGTATTGAAGACACTGTGTACTGCACTGTGAGAGGAACAGGCAGGTTTTGCATTTTGTGTGCAAGTAGGATTATGAATGGAAGTATTCAAGCCAGTGCCAGCATGTGCCTGATGTCTTAAATTCAACAAAATTTGGCAGCAGGATTCGGGATTTTTTTTTTTTATTAAACTTGAATTTTATCCAGTTTCTTTAAGTGAAAAATTGAAGTCTTTTTTGGACATGACTTTCCTTAGTATTTGTAAAACCGTAGCAGTCAGTATAAAAATATTGTATGGAAAAATGGGACCTTTTGACACAGAAGCAAAAAGTTTGGGCCTTTTTTTTTTCCCACTTTTTTAATGAAAAGATATGATTCCTGTAGGTAACGTGAGCAGAAATCCCCTTCCTTTCTTTCAGCCCTCCATCATCAGCTGCATCCCTTTTCTTCTCCAGTTCCAGGATCTTTCTGAAGAGTTTTTCTCTGCTGCTGCTTTCTCTTAGCTCACCAGAAAAGGAAGTTTTTAAAATGCAAAGCATTTGGTGCATTTCTGCACCCCACTTTCTGCGGGGGCTCTCACCTGGAGCAGTCTTGTTCCTCCAGCGATGAGAAGGATCACCGTATTTTTGGAGGTGGATGGGGTGGCAACTGCCGTGGGAGGTAGAGGGCACACCAGTCAACGTGAGATGTTTGTTGTTGTCCTTCACATGTTGTTGTTGATGGGGTGGGATGGGGGCCACCTTTCTGAGCACCCATTGCGTAGTAGTGAGCATGAGCTGTGAGGGATGGATACTAACACCTTGTATGGTTCTGCTTTTGCTTTTTGTGCTCATTAGGAATTACAACACTTCTGTGTCATTGAATTCTTCTACACACAATGACTTCTCTTAAAGCAATACCTGTGTTGGCTAGGAGTTTTGTTGCTGGAGAGGGTGGCCATCTGGAAGCACAGAGGTGCAGGTGACTTCTCTTTCTTCACAGTGCTTGGGACTGGCTCCATCTGTGATGCAGATGGTGACTGCGTTCTTCAAAAGGATGAGCTGAATGAAAGCAGCCGCTCTCTTGAAGGTTTGCCAGACTCAGCCCCCTAGCAAATCCATCATTTGGTTCCCTCTCTTTTGCAAAGAAACACGGGAGAGGCAGGCCAAGACAGTAAGTGAAGAGGGGGAAGAGGGTTGACAGCAGCAGGGAGTTGTGGATTAGTGAGTCAACTGTACACAAATGTGATTTTAAGTTATGCTATTGTACTACAAATACTTAAGGCGTGGTAGACCCAAGAGTCGGATCCAAGAGCAGAGGGGAAGGGGTGGAACAAAGCACTGGCTCAGTGATCAGGCAGTGGGAGGAGAAGCAGGTCCAGTGCATTACATCTCCAAAGGAAAATGAAATTTGAAGAAATGGAAAGTCAACAATGCTAATGACACCAGGAGACCAACAGCACCAAAAGCTGTCCTGAAGCTTGGCTGGAGTAACTGGTAGAAGACCACAATGAGGAAACCGTGGTTTAGATTTTTTTGCACTATGTTTAAACTTTGTTTAATCTTTTCCTCTCCCTCCCCCCCCAACACTGTTGCTTCAGAAGAATGTCGATGTGGCTCAGAAGAATTGCCTCCCACTTGTTGTCAGACGCATTTTCTGTTGCATCAAACAAAGGAAGGCACTGGCAGTACATTCACTGTGTCTTGCTAGTAGCACACCCACATTTTTTCCTTCTAAAAGAGTTGATTGCCCAAACACTTACACTTTTGTAGATAAAGAATTCAACCAAGAAGGAAATATGCTAATAATTCTCTAAGCTGCTAATAACTGCAGTTTACTAAAGTGCAGCAGCATTGTATAAATGACACTAATTACCCAGTTGCATCTTGACTTAAGCAGAAATGAATGCACATTCAGAAACTATGTAAATGTAGCAGTAACTTCTGGAAAATCTGGGTCTAGATGAGCAGTGTATGGGAATCGCTGTGAACGCAGTGTATTGCTGACTGCAATTAGGGTTGAATGCAGCCCTTTTCCCCATTTACAGGCCTTTGTAACGGTGCAGGCTTTGAAAAGCCTCCTCCCTGTAGGTGGCAAATACAAAGCTGTTGGTACATACTTATCGCTGAGGAGCAAAAGCAGTCCCCTAGCAGGCTCACCTCCTTCTGCCAAACAGCTGAAGCAGGGGGGTCTGTGTGCATCCCACCACCCTCCTCCTCCAAGCCTCCTCCCACCCATGATGTCGTCATCCCAACATGTGCCATTTTCTCAGACCCATCCAGTTGGACCATCCAGGTTTTTTTCCTCCTCTAGCATTCCTCCCTGGTTTCTTTGCCCTGCTGGGAGCCCTCCTCCTTACTCAATTGCTAATCCCCAGCAAAGAAAGGTTCCCTCCCAGAAGTAGCAATGTTTCCTCATAGCTTTTACTGCATAGTTGTCTGTCTTACTATATAATGACATGTGCACATGACTAATTGCACAGACACATGCATATTCAGAATTACATACTGTCATAAATGCATGCCCTGATTAGACAGTTACATCTAGGTGCCTTAATTGTGAGCTATGGATTGCAGCTATGATGAGAGCATGGGCTCTTAGTCATTAAGAAATTGGTAAAATACTGCACCTGTGGTTCTGTTCCCTAACTTGAATACCCAAACGCAGTATGATCTGAAATGTTTCATTCATTAGAGCAGTGATGGAAGTAGACATGTTGTAGTGAATGGGGTCTCTGGGGCCATCAGGGCCATATTCCTATATCCATGGCATGGGGGCACTCAGCAGAGCCCTTCACCTCTGGTTTGGCTCTGCAGGGAAGTGGGTTTCAGTGGCTGAGGTGTATAGCTTCATTACCTGATTTTCTGCATCCATTGAATCACAGAATCACAGAATGATATAGGGTTGGAAGGGACCTCTGGAGATCATCTAGTCCAAAGATATTTTCTTGTGGATACAGAGGACGTGTAGTTAGCTACCAGTGTCACCAGTGGCTTTGATCTGTCTGATTAGAAGCAAGTATTAGCAGGAGCGTGATGGCTTGCTCATGGTTTGTGTGAAAGGAGGCAGCCAGCAGTCCTGTGCTCACACCTGTGTCCCTCTCCAGGCAGCAACATCCCCCATTTTGCACCAGCAAGTCTTAGTTCTGTCACCTGAGTACCTGTTGTGTCGTGGTACCTGGGGCTCTGCAGGCAAATGAAGAGCAATTCTTGGCCTTTCATGTTAAAAGAAAGTTTATTCTTTTATTCCAGTTGTTCCTACTCAAAAAAGTAAGAACTTTTTATATCAGTTGTTCTGTATTTGCTTGCAGATATATATTTTTTGCAGAATATTGCAGAATATATTTATTAAATATATTTTTAATAGGATTAGAAAAGAAACTGGCCTCATCTAGATATTTAAATTGTGAAAAATGCAAAATGCTTTAAAGAAAGCACTACTCGTAACTTCAGCTGAACAATTTCTAGGTGCAACAGAAAGTGAAGTGCAAGTAGAACCAGTGAAGTATGTCAAGTTTACATATAGACAAAGGCAGATTGCTTGTTTTTAAAGGGTTTTTTTCCCAATGTTAAGCACTACTAAGAAGAAAATACCCACTGGCCGAAGTCAGCATTGTCTTCAATGTACACCCACATTGTTAGATAGAAAACTCTTTCAAAGTGCTTTTAGAAAGACAGCTCTTCTGGCTGGCTGGCTCTAATTCCCTAAGGTGTGCCACATGTTTATTTACTGCCTATATAAACCCAGAGACAATGTGATTGTTCAGGTCACAGGCCATTGTGCTCCTGGCTGATCTTCTTCTGCCGCCGTGTATATTAATAGCAGGCAGGGTAAGGGACAGCAAGGGCAGGGGGAGGGACTAGCAGACAAGGGTGTCCTTGTCGGGTGACCACAGGGGTGTGATCAGTGTCTTGTGCTTCCCAAGCCCATGCCTCAGCAGCTGTACTACGTAGACACACATCTGGAAAGGGAGCCAGAGACCTCGGATACCAAGTTTCTGTTTTAAAACGCTAGTCAAAGGGAATAGATGTGTCACTTCTGGCTGCATTGCTAACAAGAGTTAGCAGGTTCTTTTTGAAGAATAATGTTGAAAATGCCCTCTTCTTCTGGTGTTTCCTTCTTTTGCCTGTAAGCGGTAAAGACTTACATTGAGAAATTCATTAACATATTACCAGCTTAATCAAAAGTTCCTTCAGACTTTACTCACAGGAAGTCCAGCAAGCTGCTTGATGCGTAAAATCTGCCCATAGCAAAATGTGAATAGTGTTTCCTTGAATAACCTCCATGAGAGCAGAGGCAGCACATAAGGGAGAAATATGAATCCAGAGCATCTGCAGCGCAGATCAAAGCAGTGGGAGGGAGCAGACCATGACTCTGGTCCTTGTCATGCTCCTTGTGGTGGTCTTCATGCCGTGGGAGTTGCGAATGCTTCCTGTCTCCCAGGTCCTGTCGTGTGTGGGTTTCCGTGTGGGCTGGAGAAAGACCCCACGTCATTCCAGCACCACGTAATTCTACCCTGTGTTTGTTGACCAAGAGTGATCCACTGAGAAATGAACATTCCCTGCTGTTGCCATGTCATTTTCCTAACTTGGGAAGAATCGCCTACTCTTCCTGCATGTTAGCATCTGTTTCTGCAAAACAGGGGCAGTAATACTTTTCATCTGTTCATATCTGCTCATACTTCAATCTCATTATGAGATTTCCTTTCACTTTGGAAAGCATTTTTAAGATACCAAGATGATAGGTGTTGTGTGCTGCATGTGCAAACCTTTGGAGAACCTAAATTTTCAAGCCATTAATAACCTGGAAATCCAAAGCTCATTTTTAGTGGCAAACCAAGACACAGACATGAAATAATGGCAAAGTGAGGATGGTAAGCAAGTGGGTGATAATTAAAGGAAATTTAGTTGGTTCAGTACCTGGTCCAGCTTATGGTAAGGTAACTTTCTGCTTTTTGTGTTAATGATTTGTCTTGCCTTCCCACACTGAGGGTCTTCTTTAATCACAAATTTAAGAAATGCTAAGATTTGCTTTCCAGATGGTGTTTACTCTGCATAAAATGAAACGTTGCTTTTGAGGACTTCATTATAGATGTGTTCTCTTTTATTTTAGAAATCTTCCAGAATCCCTGAGGATGACATCAGGTTGAGAAAAAACAGAGACCAAAACTGTGCCAATTTCTTGGAGCCAGCTACTGCGCTTGCTACAAAGGAAGAGAAAATGGAAATTGAAGTTCCAGTTTCTGAACACAAAAGCATCACCACAGTGGCTTCACCACATCCCATAGACAATCCAACCCACTTCTTTTCCCCTGCTGCCAGCCACAATGGACTTAAGGACAGGCATGAATCTCTAGACAGTGAGGTTGCTAAAGAGATCAGATACCTAGATGAAGTGCTGGAGGCAAATTGCTGTGATTCTGCTACAGATAATACCTTTAATGGGACATCATCCCCTGAACCAAGCGCAGTCTCCATTATGGACAGCTCAGGAGCATCTGGTAATGTCAATAATGATTCAGTACCCAGCGAAAGGGAAGAAAATGTAGCCAACAAGCAGGCACCCTTGGTAGTTGAACCACGTGAAGCTAGCATAACAGATGAGAACGTGAAATCTAATGGCCATTCCTTGGGTGGACTGAAGGAAGACACTAGGGAAGGTCTGAAGGTGCCAGGAAGTCCCACTTCTTCAAACAGTTCTAGAAGATCCTCTAAGGATGGAGAACCAACTCTTACAACCCTTAAGAAAGAGGCTAAGTTTGAACTACGAGCTTTCCATGAAGACAAAAAACCCTCAAAGCTCTTTGAAGATGAGGAAGAGAAGGAAAAATACAGGGTTCGCAAAGTGAGACCATCAGAGGAAATGATGGAACTTGAAAAGGAAAGAAGGGAACTCATTAAAAGCCAGGCTGTCAAGAAAAACCCCAACATTGCCGCCAAATGGTGGAACCCTCCCCAGGAGAAGACCCTGGAGGATCAACTGGATGAAGAGCACCTGGAGTCCCACAAGAAGTACAAGGAGCGCAAGGAGAGACAGCAGCAGCAAGGTGTAACACCAACATCCCCCAAACAGATCAGCTACTCCTTTGTGCCACCAGAGCCAGTCAATATCAAGAAAGAGGATATTGTCACAGAGCAGATTGACTTCTCAGCTGCCAGAAAGCAATTCCAGCTGATGGAGCATTCAGGTCCATCTCAGGGTCAGGTCCCACCAAGGCGGTCAGGAACACCCAAAATGTTCTCCATCAAACCCTTCTACAAAAGCCTCAATTCTCCAAATGTAGACAGGCCACTGTCCTCTGTGACAAGACCTATTTCAGTGTGTGGGCAAACAGGACACCTTGAGGGTAACAATGCCACTGTTGTCAAAGCACAGAAGGTCTCCTGTACCTCAGAAGACGATACAAGTGCTCAGACTACCACTGCTGACCCAGTAAGAGAGTTACGATGCAGTGATAGCCCCCGAGCTGGACAAGGCTCAAAACTGTGGGCAGAGGATGGAGAATTCATGAGTGCAAAAGCCATCTTCACAGTGGTGAAGGATGATGGACAGGGTGTCCTAGACCAGTTCCCAAAGTCAGTCAGCGCCTCCTCCCCTCCAGAGGAGCTCGATTCCGGTTTGGATGACTTGTCTGTCAGGTCTCAGGATACCACTGTCCTGGAGACCCTTTCCAATGACTTCAGCATGGATAACATCAGCGACAGTGGTGCCTCCAATGAGACCATGAGCGCCCTGCAGGAAAGCTCGCTGGCCGATTTCTCCCTGCCACAGACCCCACAGGCCGACACTCCAGCAGAGTGCAGGAGCGAAGGCATCTCCAAGTCATTCAGCGACCTGGGCTGTGACTCTCCCTCCTCAGCCATGGCAGACTCCATGCTGATTGACGACCAGCTGGAGTATCACGCTGGCCTGCTGGTTCAAAACGCCATCCAACAAGCCATAGCCGAGCAGGCAGATAAGGCAAACTGCAAGGAAGAAGAAACTCCAGCAGGGAAGGAGACCTCAGTCAAAGAGCAGCCAGCCACCACCAGGCCAGCTCCAGCCTCCAAGGAGCAGCAGAACCCAATATTCGAGCCACCCCAGGTGTCATCACCAGTTCAAGAAAAAAGGGACACCATACCAAAGACTTCAAAAGAGGAAGACTCAGGACTCAGGGAAGGGAAGAGTTCGCAGCAGTCACCTGTGTACTCAGCCAGCCAGCCATTCCTTGTGGAGGAAAATAGGCATGAAGTCAGCTATTTCAGCAAGTACTCAGAGGCAGCCGAGTTGAGGAGCACCGCCTCCATCCTGGCCACGCAGGAGCCTGAAGTGACCGTGGGCCCGTTCAAGTTACGGTCGAGGAAGCAGCGGACTTTGTCGATGATAGAAGAAGAGATCAGAGCTGCCCAGGAGCGAGAGGAGGAGTTGAAGAGGCAGCGCCAAGGTCTGCAGGTGGCATCAAGCCCTGTTGTGAAGAGCGCACCACCCATGCCCACCAGAACTGTGTCTTACAAAACTGCACCAGGTAAGAGCCCAAAGCATCAGAGTGGAAGTGAGGTGTGACTGTTGGTCAGGTTAGATTTGGGTTTATCTCATTTTTGACCGAATACATCATTTTGCAGGGGGGCGGGAGGGTTGTCGTGACTTCATCTGTCTGGAAACTGCAGGCAGGAGGAGGGCTTGGAACAATCCAGCTTTCTTTCTGTGAGCCCATCTGAGGATGTTTTTGTAGTGCAGAAGTAAATATAGTGCAGAAGTAACTTTCATACCTGCTGGTCATCATTAAGAAACCCTGTGCCTTATTCATCTCTTTGTTCATCCCCATCCATCCCATGTTGTAACGTGACATGCCTATTGCTGTGCTGCTCAGACCACCCTCTGAATTTTAGGATCATCACAAGGGAGGACTGCAGCAGTTTTTTTGCAGCTCTGTGGCTGTCTGGAAGATAAACATATAAAGCATCTTTAACAGGCTTTCAGTTTTCTTGCACATGATTAAGGAACTTCAGTGGTAGCGGGGATTTACAGGTTTTGGAGTTTTGCATCAGATTTCTTTTTGTGTGTGTCTGTTTTGCTTTCTGTTTTCAGATATTTATTGGTTGTCTTAATGAAGTTTGTCTGGTAAAAAGATCTCCAGAGCTGTGAGTTGCCATGTATTTCAGCTGGTGTCATTTACTACTGAATTAAACAGGCGTCCCAAATGAAATGCTTAATAGATTCAGTAGAAGTCTTCCTCTGACTAATCTTCTGAGTCCTTGCAGTGGCATTCACAGCAGTTACAACATACCATTCTCCTCCTTCCCCTTTTCAAAAAACAAAGTCAAGCATTCATGCCTTCTAAATATAACTTAAAAAAAGAAATCTAAAAAAAAACATAAATAGAAACACATGCCAGGCTTGTTTCTGTGTAGTGATTTTTTTATGAGCATAGATATGCTTTGCAAGTACTTAGAAGTTTTTATTAACAGCAATCACTGTGAAGTAGTATTAATTTTACGCAGAGTACTTGAATTTATACTGGTGTAAATCTGAGCCAGTAATGCTTCAAAAAATTATGTGGGGTGATCCTTTTCTTTTGAAAGTCATGGCAAACTCGAATAAGGTCTGTATTTAGTCCATTACCCCAGCCTGATTGTGAACTTGGAGTGTTATGCAGCACATAAATAGCTAATACTTGTTTTTGTTTCTTCAGCAAAGATGATTTTAATTGGCTTCCTTGCCAAAAAAATGTAGCAGATGTCAACAATTTCTTTGAAGTGCTATTGTCATTACTCCTGTAGAACAGCATTTTTGATAGGGAGTCTCCATAAACTGAGGTGTTCTGAGCAATGACAAGAATTGAGAGACAGGGCATCGTAGACCTGAGCTAGGAGGACTGGTCGTGACCGCTTTAAAAAACAGCATCATCTGAAGCTGCAAGTGCTCAAAATGAGGCTGGTAATGATTGCTTTTTACTCACAAGTGATGCTGGAAGGGCTGCTGACACTAATGCTTATATTAACGGAGCATCTGGGAAAACAGTTTACTTCTTGTTCCTATTTCTCTACACAACAAGGCATTTACTTTGTGTCTGATGTTAAAATGTTCATTGCAAATTACATTCTAGCGAGAATGATAAACTTGTATTTATAATGAATCATTCCAGACAGTTTCCTTTAAATGTCCAACTGCCATATGTTCAAGAAAGAAAATTGGGATCTATTAGCCAGTGACTCAAGCTACTGCAATTTGCAGCTGGTAACAAGGCAAAGAATTAATTTCTAGGAAAAGATGAGTATGTGGCAATACGTGAGGATGTCATTGATCAAAAAAACCACAAAGAGCATTGCAAAAGTCATTCTTAAATCTTCCACTTTCAGTGCTTTCTAAACAGCGGATGTGCTCAGCAGAGCTCTCAGCTGGCAGAAATTAGCTCAGCACTCTTAGTGTTGCAGGTTGTGGGCCCTCAGCTTGTCTCATCCTTACTGTCCCTTTAGGCCAGCTGTGTTGCAGTTAAAGTTTGCAGGCATCTTTAAAAACAGGGAGAAGGGATACCATGCAATCCCTTGGAAGATTGCAGCAACTTTCATTTTATTTTCATATTTACAGCATCTTATAAGTATTTACAAAAACAGAGTCAAAAGGTGATTCAGCAGAGGCAACAAAATCTGGCTGTAAAGCTTCATTGTGGGCACTTACAGAGCAGAAAAGAAAATCTACTTGTAGGCACAGTAAGGAATATGCTATAGAACATGTCTGATACTAGAATCTGAATATCTAGTCTCATGTAGGAAAATAATAATAATAATAGTAGTAGGAAGAAGAAGAAGAAGAAACAGAGATATTTCTGTTGCCAAATTGCCTTTCCCAAGGAAGGAATCGGCATTTTTTCTTTTAACTTCAGGATACCTCAACAGAAAGGGATTTGGGGATCAAGTCTAAATTTGAAAAATGTTGCTAATCCTGAAGTGGGGAGGTGTAAACTCAACCAGAACTCTTTTGAGGAGGTCTAGTAATTAGCTTCATGAGCAGTGGCCTACCTGTCAGGTGGCTTTTTGGTGTGGATTGGGCAGAGTAGCTTTAATAGGGTTCCTGGTGGTGGCTGGTGGTTTGTTACTCCTACCCCACTTCACAGCTTTGAACTGTTGTTATGCAGATAACAGAAACACCAGAAAAAGAACTGCAGTGAACTGAACTGCTATTTTGGCTGAAGTGTGGAAGATTAACACAATTCATGTGGGTGTATGTGTGAAATAACTGCTAATTACTTTAGATAGCAAACAGGCTGTTTTCCCCCTCCTGACATACAACTTTCATA
Organism: Gallinago jamesoni; assembly: GCA_025769975.1. Classification (NCBI taxonomy): domain Eukaryota; kingdom Metazoa; phylum Chordata; class Aves; order Charadriiformes; family Scolopacidae; genus Gallinago; species Gallinago jamesoni. The sequence continues at coordinate 71,074,220 of JAOQGH010000019.1, read as the reverse complement.
CATCTGACAGTAACACTGAACTTGGTGTCTGCCAACCACCCAGCACAAGCCAGCGTGGTTCCTAGTAATAAACTTCTCTACTGCTAACAAGTGTCCTTTAAAGCTGTTTTGCATGCTTCAAAGCAGCCTTTTAACCCATCTCAGATGACTGGAGTGAGACACAGAGTACTTTCAGTGGAACAATGGCTATGTGTTGCGTGCCCAGAGGAGAAGACCTTCTTGAGGAAAGGTCCTTCCCTTCTCCTGGAAAGGTGAAGGGAAAAAACTATGTGAACTCCTTTCCCAAAATGTTTGGTTTCCTGCATGAGGAAACCTAAGAAAGACAAAAAAAAATGCTTGAGCATGGCTAAATGGAGAGTCATCGTGAATCTCAAAATATTTGTGGCGCTGTATTTAAATTTTAATGTCTCCTGTGTTGTTTTGCTGCAGTACCTGCTGCACTTGGCAGTGGTTTTCTCCTGCAATGTGCAGGCAGTACACCATCCCTCCTGCCCTCTGGGCAGAGCAGCTGGTGCTGTTTGATGGTTTATTTGAACAGAATGATTCTGCCCCTTAACTCTGCTTTCATGAGACGTCACCTGGAGTTCTGTGTCCAGCTCTGGGGCCCCCAACATAAGAAGGACATAGACCTGTTGGAATGAGCCCAGAGGAGGGCCACAAAGATGACTGGAGGGCTGGAGCACCTCTGCTATGAAGACAGGCTGAGAGAGTTGGGGTTGTTCAGCCTGGAGAAGGCTCCAGAGAGACCTTATAGCCCCTTCCAGTACCTGAAGAGGGCCTGCAGGAAAGATGGGGAGGGACACTTGATCAGGAAGAGAAGTGAAAGGACAAAGGGTAATGGTTTTAAACTGAAAGAGGGGAGATTGAGATGAGGTATTAGGAAGAAATTCTTTCCTGTGAGGGTGGTGAGATGCTGGAACAGGTTGCCCAGAGAAGCTGTGGATGCCCCATACCTGGAGGTGTTCAAGGCCAGGCTGGATGGGGCTTTGAACAACCTGCTCTAATGAAAGGTGTCCCTGCCCATGGCAGGGGTTTGGAATTTTTAAGGTCCCTTCCAACTATAAGCATTCTATGATTCTATGAGTGTGTGACACGAGGATCCAGCGTATGTTGAGTGGTATAATTCCCATGTTCCTTTTATTGGGAGTACTTAGACTGTGAAGAAATCATGTCTAACATCCTGTAGGGCACGGCTCAAGTAATCCTGGTCATCAGAGGAGGTGTGGAAGTCATTACAAAAGGGGTCTTGGTTCACTGAAGGCTTTTCCATTGCAGAGGAGCCTTTTGTGAATATATGCTGTCTCGGGATGAGGCTTGGGGAAATGCCTAACACAAGAAGCCGTGCCTGGGACAAGCTTTCCTGAAGCTGCCGCATCTGCCTTTTTGGTGTTTGTCACCATAGCATTGTCAGGTGAAGCAGAAGGTGTGTTGTACTACCTGCAGTCATCTGCAGGCACTCAGACCCATCTGCATGCACACCTTGGAGAGCTGCCCACCAAGGAGTCATCTTCTCTTGTCCTCAGTTGATGACCTAGATGAGAGAATTTCAGTGGATAGCAAAAGCCCAGAGGGGGAGTTGCAGATCAGAGAGGCAAGTGATCAGGTACCTTTATATTCCAGGTAACTGTTCCCTCCATATAGTGAGGGACGTGTCTGTGCTGTCTTCTTCTTCTTTCTTGTCCTTGCTTTCTTCTGAGTGACAGTTATGGAATGTGTCTGTCAGAGAAGGCACTTGAGCCTGAAAATCATTTTCCACTTTCATTTTTTGCTAGTAAATATCTACACTAAGGAAATTTTTCAGGTTCAGCTGCAGCCTGAAGATACTTTTTGACTGGTGGAGGGAGAAGTAGAAACTTTGGGGCAAGATATTTTTAATATTTGTATCCATCACAAAATTTTTTATGCCCTGTATACACTCAAAGAACAAGGATCAGGGGTGATATATATGCATGGACCCCTTTTTAAAATGAGAATTTTGAGAGAGGCTAGAGTAGACATGGGTGACACTGTTTCCTTACCCCTTCATAAGCACCAACATGAAAAAAGTGAAGTTCATCATTCTTTCCAAGGATTCATCTGGAGTGCTCATCACTCATCCCCTGAACACCTCCAGGAGTGCCTTAATAGCATGATAACCCAGCTCATTTGTCATCTGCTGCTCTCTTATTCCCTCTCTAGTGAAGAATGTGTATGAAGCAAGAGGATCTTTGAGAGGTTCATTTTTTAACATTTGCTTGTTTGTGTGTTTGTCCCAGGGACTCACCTCAGTCACTCTTTCTTCTTGATACTGCAGCAGATCAGCTGAGCATCCTTCCTCAGCTTGCAGCGAGTTCTTGGACACCTGTCAAGCTTCACAGGGTGGATAAGTCACCATCACAAACCCTCTGGCTCTGCAGGACTGTGCAGAGGTTTGGGTTAGGAGGAAGCTAATCAGTCCCCAGCTCTTACACATCTTTGATTCTGCAGAGGTGTCAGGTGATGTCTTGCAGCCACCAGCTGGGGACGCAGCAGCAGCTGCCCCTTCCCTGAGCTTTCCCTTCCCCAGGGCTTAGGAAGAGCATTGTCTATAGGAGCACCTCCTGCCTGGCCCAAATATCACAAGAGGCAGGAAATTAAAAGAAATCAAATTACAGGAGCTTTCTACTAGATCCCTGAAGCCAGAGAGTGGAGGGAGAAGTCACCAGAAATGAAGCCACAGAACATTTTTTGGAGTCCCTTTGAATGAGGAGAAAAATGTAAATGTGCCGGTGAAGATTTGGGATGCTATAGCCTGTGCTTGATGTCTTGAACCAGCTCTAACAGTGACCTCAGGGGACTATCTTTCCCTGAAGGGAAAGACAGTGCTAGGAACTACTGTTAACTCACACGTGTGACCATCAGGCTGCAGTTTTTGCTGTTATCCTACAGGTGTGACCAAGTTTACATTTGAGTCAGAGCACAGTTCCCTTTATTACTCAGCTTGGATTTGGACAAGGACCACCAGCAGTGTCTGTGTGCATCAGGGATGGCCATGGTACTGCAGAAGTACAAAGCGCTTGTGATCATCATGACTCATGATGCTTTTATGCTGACTGACGCTCCTGCCTGAGAACAGTACCTTGTCTGGATGAAAATCTGCCAGAAGAAAATTAACCCAGCAATATTTCTAACAAGAGCTGAACAGGCAGAATAGGTCTACCCTGGACTGGAGCTCTGTGTCAGGTTCACAGAGTTTTTCTATAGTTGCTCTGAGGGCTCTGAAGCCTCAGACACTCCAGCATCTCACCACAACCTCACTGATGTTTGTGCTGGTTGCTTTCTGCCACCATTGACACTGGTAGGATCTCTCTCTTCCACCTGCCTACCTGTTCTCACAATATTTTTAGGAACTTGAAAAAGACATTTACTCCTCTGTGAAAAGTTGTTGAAATGACGCTGCTGTGAATTCCCGAGTTTTTAATGCCATTCAAACGCTTACACAGAGAAAATGGTTGTATAAGCATAATTTATTGTGGATACAAACCAACAAACCACTGTTTTGCTGTGGGCAAATCTCCTTATTACCTTGGCTTCTCTAATTGTGAAAAGGGAATTGTGGCAGTGTTTATGGTGATGCTGCACTGCATGCACAGAACAGTTGCATGTTACTGCAGTGTTGCTACTACAATACAGAAAATGAAGGGCCTTCCATCCAGGGAGGATGGATCTGCTTGGAGATATCCCCTTTTTAAAATGCATATCCCCAAAGCCTACCGTTGGCATTGTTTTCCAGGGGAAGTGGAGTGGAAGGAGCTCTTTTCAGGCATGAGGTGGGTCTGAGCATCCTGTGGGGGGATTTCCCTGGGGGAAAGCAAAAGCTGGGCAGGCATCTGAGAAACTTGATTCTTCCTGCATTACTTCCATACATCCAACACAGTTACTTTTTACTGTAAGAATGAAGTAATACAGCAAGATATCTCACTCTTAATCAGGCCTTTTATTTTCAGCAGACTTTTTTACCCACTGGACCTAATGGGCAAGGTGACAGTTGTTCTTACTCTGTCCTGCTGAGCAGTGCAAGCTGTCACACATGGGTGCCACTCAGGACATGTTGTTGGCCCCTGCTTTGGCAGTGTAACTCCTGGTTGTCTGTGGAGCTGGTACTGATGCAACCCAGAGGAGAACCTGGGCCCACAGAAACTCCCTCTCCAGTCTCTGGTGGGGTGATTTAGTGGGATAAATTCCCAGCTTCATTCCTGCACCAGCCAGCTTAAGGTAAGCCTGTAACGAGAAACTAGTAAGGCTGGGGTTTTCCATACTGATCAGAAACGAAACAAGCCCTGCAAAAGGATTTATTGTAAAAGACTCAGGTTTCACTTCTCCCTTCAAGAATGAATCCTTCTCATTCTTACAGGAGGTTTCAAGGCTGCTCTCTAGTGGCTACCACTGTCAATATGCTTTTTGAAGGAGCAGCTAAGGTTTTAGAATCACAGAATGGTTAGAGATGGAAGAGACCTTAAAGACAACCCAGTTCCAACCCCCCTGCCATGGGCCGGGACATCTCCCACTAGAGCAGGTTGCTCGAAGCCCCATCCAGCCTGGCCTTGAACACCTCCAGGGATGGGGCATCCACAGTTTCTCTGGGCAACCTGTTCCAGTGTCTCACCATCCTCACAGGAAAGAATTTCTTTCTGGTATCTAATCTAAATCTCCCCTCTTCCAATTTAACACCATTACCCCTTGTCCTGTTTTTGTTTGTCTCAGCAACAGGAAGTTTGAAGAAAATCTGCACGGCGCTTGCAGATACTTCACGTATTTGTAAGGGCTTGGTGGTGGGGTTTTTCCTCCTTTTTTCCTTTCCCGTTCATTGAACCATCTTGTTTCAAAGAGCTGACGTGTCATGGAAAAGGGAAGCTGATTTTGGTTCAGCGTTGCTTTCTCCTGTGGCAGCTGAGGGCCCCCTCATCTTATTCTCACACCCACAACCTGCTACCGTTGTCCTCACTCTTCCCGCTGGAGCCTGGTGGGCAGCTCACCCCAGACCAACACCTAGTGGTGAGAAGCATGGGCTGGCCTTCCCCAGGGAAGCATGGGTTGTCCATCCCCTGAGCTCTCTCCCGCAGCTCATTGCTGGTCTCCTTGCTCTGCCCTGCCTTTTACCCAGCTCCTCACCTGGGGTTACTCTGCCTAAAACAGGCTCCCCTGGGTGAAGTGGGCCCGGTCAGAGGGCAACCTGACTTCTCGCTGACTTTCCTCCCACCGGGAGGCTGAAGGGCCCTGTCTGAACAAGGCGGGTGTGGGATGGAGACCCCATCCTGCTCTGCCACAGATCTCCTTCCAGGAGCACTCTCTGCAACTCACAGGACACAGCTGCAGGGAAGAGAAGCACCAGGGAGCAACCCAAAGCCTTTCACGCTTCCAAATCAGATAAAAAGCACTGGAAGAAGAGAAAAACACAGCACCGTTGAACTGGGTGCCTTCTTTAGACACTGGGCATGTGGTCCCTGGTGTACAGTGGTGATACCCCGTGCATTGTATTGTGTGAGCCAGAAAGAAAAGCATCTTCTGGTTTTCCAGAGTCTTACAAACATTTTCAGATCACTGAGAGGTGTCACATAGGAGGGAATGGGGATAATGTAGCCACATACTACTGTAAATAATAGTGATAGGTTAAATTTGCATTGTATCATTTGGTAATTCATCTAGGTTTTGTAGAAACATTTCATAGTGTCTTGTTGTGGTGCATTTCAGGAAGATACAGAGTGTTTTAAAAGCCCATGAACATCCTGATTTGCCAGATTGTGTCATAAACGTCATTCCAAACTGTTTCTTCATTCAAACCTCACTGAAAATGGTTCTTCTGCTGTCATCTTTTGGAAGCAACTTGTGAGTCCTTCAGCTTAGAAAGGGTCATTTTTTTCATGTAATTGCAGGAAAGATAGAGAAGATCAAGCCTCCTCCATCCCCCACCACAGAAGGGCACGTCTCACAGTCTGACTCACCATCTGAGGAGCCTGCGGGAGCCCAACGACCCAAGAACCTGATGCAGACCCTCATGGAGGATTACGAAACACACAAAACTAAGAGACGAGAAAGGATGGATGACAGCAGTGTAAGTGCACTTGCCCTTTTCACTTTTTGCTCTGCAATAGAGACAATGACTCATGAGAACCAACATTCAGACAACAAAAATATTTATTTCCCAAAAATCTGTTCAGATCGCTTTGCAAGTGCATAAGGATTTTAACATTGTAAGGGCCAGTATGTTTGAAAGTGAAGGATGAGGGCCAATGGAGAGGAAGAGAGAGCATCACTGCAGATATCAAAGCCAACTCATATTAAGATTCTTTTTAATTAATTAAGTTAATTAATAATAAGGGCAGTGGGTAGCTGCCTCACAGTTGATGTCCTCTGTTAATTCACACATCAACAAGACCCTCCAGTGGGTCATTTTAGTGGCTCTTTGAACCGGGTGGATCAAGTATGTATTCATGACTGTGTTGACTCCCATCCTGGTGTGCTCAGGTTTCAGTGTAAATGGATAACTTCCCTAGAAACCATCCCTTGCAGAACTGGATTGGCACTGTCACAGAAATTAACTTGTGTCTTTCAGCGGGCAGCATGCTGTTTCCCACTAGATTTGTTGTTTTTCTTCTATACAAACAGAAAATCAGCCAGAATTTCAGTTTGTGAAATGGGTGCCTGCATTTCAGTCATTACTTTAGTAGAATTTAATCCAATTAAGTTGTTCTTTATTGGAGGCACTAGTAAGAAGAGCTATGAATTTTATAGCTGGATGTATCACAATCCAGGTGCATCCATTATACAACCTGTTTCCCAACAAAGCACAAGGTGTTTCCTGTTCAGCCTCATTATTTCTGTGGGCAATGATGCAGAAGATAGTGAGATACAAGTGAGGTGTAAAAATTCTTACATGGACATAGTCGCTGTTATGTGTTTGCAGAAGCAGCTGCAGTCCTCCAGGCATTCTCCAGCTCCACCACCAAGGAGCTCATGCTCCACACAAACTGCTTCCTAGTAATATTCATTAAAGATAGAGTCTCATTAGGTGTATAGAAGTAAGTGAGGGTTTGTAACATGAATATTGCACTATTCTGGTAGCTTTTAATCATCACTGGTGAATATTGCACAATAGCCTAAGATACTTAAAATTAGAAGAAATGCAACGTGGAGGGGTACATTTCTGCTGGTTAACTCAAACATCGTAGGAGAGCTAACTCAAAATGGAAACCAATTAGTTTCCAGTGCACAGCAGAAACTTTCTGGTCCCTTTTTCTACTGAAGCTGTTGAAAACCAAGATCTCATCACCCGTCAGGCTCCTGCTACCACATAGGAAGCCAGCTCGTGCACAGGAGTCTGCCTTTTTCCTGCAGCAGCATCTTGGGAAGGGGCCACTCTCTGGTGTCTCCTCCTTCCCCAGAGCACCCAGTGAAACGAGGTGGCTCCATCTCCCCCAGAGGGTTATGTTTTCTGGCACCTTCCCAGAGGGTCTCTTTTTCTGAGGGGCTCTTAGAGGCAGGAGACATGTTACACCCTCACGCCCTTTGGAGAAGCCAGGAGGAACTTTAAAAAACAGAGGGGCACAAAGCTCCTGCTGTGCAAACCAGAACTGATCCTCAGGAGTCCTGCAGCCGAGTATCCATCAGTCTAGTGGCTCAAAACCTCGTCACAGCAGAGAAGCTAAAGAGGTGACACTTAGCTTAGTTCTCACCCCGAGCTTTTCCTCCACCCCCTGTGAAGAGTGAAGGTGACTTGCCCAGTCCACAAAGCAATGGCTTGTGGCAGAAATCTTCTCCCACCGCTGTGGTGGTCACATGCCATTTGTCATGCATGTCTCAGCGCACAGAAGGCAGGTGAGGTGGATGTCGTTGGACCAAAGTCCCTCCATGCAGTTACCAGAGTACACCTCTGCAGGTACCCTAGAAAGCAGGTTGGCCACGATTGCTTAGTCTCTTCTGCAGCTGGAAGCCAGCCCTGATGTCCCAACCGGAGCTCTGCTCTAGGCAGTATCTCACCGCAGAGGTGTGCTCCATGTGCCAGCTGGGCTGTCTCCAGCTGCTAGAGCTGCCCAGGCACTCACCACCCAAAGATGGCCTGCCCAGGGCACTTGGTGCCACTCAGACAACTTGTGGGCTGGATCCTTTCCTGGGATGCATTGCCAAGGCTGCGGTGAATTCACAGAGCAGGACCTCAAACCACCGCACACCGGAGTCCTCACAGCGTCATGGTGTGCTGTTGTTTGTTGTTCTCCTCTTCTCCAAGCCCAGTGCATACAGCCAAACAAGATTTACATTCTTGCTGCTGCCTACCCAAAATCCTCTTAGAGGGCAACGTCCTGCAGAGCCCAGGGAGAGCTTCCTTGCACCAGCAGGAGAGTTTTGTTTCTCCCCCCTGCCTTTTTCCGCTCTCCTTTTGTAAACAGCTCCCACCATTGACAGGGGAAGGATAATTCAAATAAGAAGCACTGCACTTGTACCACTGTTTGTTTGAGCTAATATTTTACATGCCAGGCTAAGCAATAATTATTTGAGCATCAAATAGCTTTGATTTGTCAGCACGGGACATTTGACTGTGTGCTTGGGAAAAAGATTTCTGTAACTAAACAAAGAAAAGAGCCAGTATCACTGGCCCATTTTAAAGAAATTTATTAAATATAGTGGGGGAAGGAGCGTAACTGACAGCCAGACAGGCAGCTCCCGCTTGAGGTGTTAAGTCCCGAGAGCCCAACGTGGGGTCAGCACTGCTCTTTGTGAGTGAGGGGAACCAGAGACACACTTCCTTGGGTTCTGGGAGCAGCCAGGGTGCTGCGGCACCCAAGGGTGAACAGAGCCAGTGCTGCGGCAGGGGCAGAAGGCAGCAGCCACCACCTCCTGGACGGAGTTGAGGAGAGGTTTGACATCCATGGAGGCTGCCCCCAACATGCTGAGCAGTACTGATGCACAGAGCTTCAGCTTCTCCCTGCCTAAGACACACCAAAGGGCAGGAAGGTGGTTTGGGAGGACACCTACCTCACTTCTCCTTTAATCATCACCGCCTTCTGTCTTGTGTCTGGCTTCAGCGGCTCCAACGTGGCCACTTTGGCTGGGGGTTGCAGGCTTTGCCTTTCAGACACAGAGGGCAAATCAAACACATCTGCTCTTGGAAGAACTTTGCCACTCAGGCGAGGGGGCGGTTTCTTCCAAAAAGGATGTGTTGCAGTAGAGGTTTCAACAGGCGAGAAAAAGAGAAAAAGCAGCAGCAAGAAAACAGGTCAAGCACTGATGGTAAACAAGACTGAGACTGGCCAAGCAATGTCATTAAAAAAAACACCGAACTGACTAATCTTACCTTTTTTTTTTTTTATGGCACCAAGTTGCTTGAAATCCTGCTCTCTGGGATGTGCCAGTTCTTGCAATTTCTTTGTTTTGTTCTTGTTTCCTAGTTATAACATGCTTGTTCAATGTACTAATGCTGGTCTTTTCCCTTTCTGCCAGTACACCTGTAAATTACTGTCTAGCAAGGTTACTTCTGAGGTACTTTTTGACTGCTTGTTTGTTTTTGCCTCCTCTTGCATGGTGATCCCAAGTGCATGTCGCTGCAGTTTGCATTTTCATGCTGTGAACCAGTGCTGTTCCATATTCAAACCAGGATGCAAATGTGTGTGTGGGTTATTCCTTCTTATCTCTCATCAACAAATATTTGTGTGGCTGATTTTCTAACCCTTGGATTCTAGTTACAATTTCTGGCACGGAAGGGGTTGCAATTGAAGGGATGGGAGCTGTTGCCCAGGACAGGAGCATTCCTGAGGCGTGAAATGAGAACTTCTCCTTAATCCCTGCTAGTCTTTAGCTGGCAAAGCTAAACCTGGGATCCAGGCATCCTCAGATGCTGAGTGAAGCTCCTCTGGCTTTTCTTTGTCTCTGATTACAGTGTATTTGGCACTATCACAACCCCCAGTATTCCATAAAGAATCCGCACACCAGCCTTCCATCTGTGGAAGAAGAAAGCCAGATCCAAGCATGTGGCCTCAGTCTGGTGAAGTTTGTGAACCTGTCCTTGTCCTTGTGTCTTGTGATGTGATGACTGATCACAGCGCCACAACTTAGCGTCGGTGTTGGTCTCAGAGTAGGAAAAATTGGTCTCAGAGTAGGAGAAACCCCAGCCTGCTAAAGAAAGGGTAATTACAGTGACATGTGGTATTTTAGCACGGCAATAACTTGACAGTCCTTACCCCTACAAAGTGCAACAATTTGAAGAGCAAGGAATTGATGCCAACTACACCATTGCAATGTTTGTAGGAACAAGTTCCTCAATAATGTGGACACTTCAATTGCCTGTAATTTTGTGTGCAGACATGATTGTAAATCTGGACTTAGCTCTAAGAGACACAAACACATTGGGGTAATGGTTGACATTCACTCATTCAATATCAGTTGGTGTTATAAATGTGAACCTTCCACTATTTCCCTATTCCATATTCACCACACCAGCTACCTCAAGACAAATGTATGAAGACTTTCTGTCCTGGAGAGAAAAAGCAAAATCAAGTCTATGCCATTTCCTATTCATTAAATAATTTAGCGTGAGTTTTATCTGACAGGTACAAGCCAGTGATTGATCTTTGTGTAGAGTATTCGTAGGGAGTTAATCAGTATAAGAGCAGTGTGCTTTCCAAGACCTGGTTTTAAACACAGGTTGGGCCTCTTCTCCCCCATAATACCTGCACAATAATCTGAGTTACAATTTATGAACAGTAAGTAGTGACCAGAGCATTTGATGTTGTGTGAGAGACAAAAGCTCAGCTGTAGATTTTACATCCCTGGCCCTTGGCCTTCTACTGGGAAGGGTTGTGTGTCCACCTTGTAAAATGGTAATGATGCAAGGAGTAATGAGCTGGAAATGAATGCACATGGATGGGAAAAGGGGTGGAGATGAAAAAGGCTGTAGGACACAGTATGCTGGTGAAAGTATGCCACCTGGCTAATCCCCAATGTTAATCTCAGACTGAAGAAACCATTTGCTCCTCACTTGAAATCTTTAGCTGGAGCCAGGCAGTTTTCAGAAGGAGCAGCAAGACTCAGGGTGTGATGCCCCTGTACTCTCTGCTGGCCCCGGAGCTGAGCTGTAGCTCCATAATCTGCTACAGTGCAGGCAGGTGGCTCAGTTTTAATCATCATCGGCAGCGATGGAGGTGACCTGGTCCTGTTTGTGCTGGCTGGGAGCAGGGGCTTCCATGCCATCAGCCTGGAGAGTCAGCTGTGAGAAGCAGCAAACCCCCAGCAAGGTACAGTAACTGCTGGAGTTAAGCTAAGTGCAGCAAGCCACCACCTGCTTCGTTAGTTACATGGTTTTATCACCTCCGAATTCCTGCAGCCTGTGTTAAAAGCGCATCCATCTGTTGTCTCAAAGAGATAACTGCGTGCCTGCACCTCTATCGGTTGTTTTAATCCTCGAAATCTTCTGCTTTTGTCCTTACAACTATGCATATCTTCAGATTTATGGGATGTTATCCCGAGTTTGCTTAGTATCAATCTTGCTGTAGGCGATAACGGCAGTAAGGTGACATTTATGCCACATTAAAGCCTACGGCTGAAAAATTCTTTGTTACAGAACAGAAACCAAACATACTGGATTTGATGGCAGAGAGCACACAGTTTATGTTTTAATACTAACCAGCAACAGCGTAATACCATTAGTGTCTTGTTTCAGGTAAACACATTTGTGTCTTGGATACCCGGCTCCTCCCTGTGCTCCCCAGAGGTCCGGGGTAGTCAGTGAATAGCATTAAGTAGCTATGGTAAAGAAAATACCTTTGTACTGGAGAAATTCCTTGGCCCTCAGCAGTTCCAGTTTTATGTTAAAGCTTTTAGTTTATCACTCCTGAGCAGGAGCACTCATGTCTGCAGGAACCAGCAGCCTCTTCCTTTGCCTTTGTGCTTCTGTCTCTTCATTGCAGGGTGTGCTCCCTGGAGACAATCCCGTGCAGTCACTTTCCCGCATGGTCCTGCTAGATTTTACACACCCAGACCTTTGGATTGTCTGGTTTTGTTGCATTTTAGTTCTTCCAGGTCCAGGTGGGAAGAATCACTAAATACTAAGTTCCACAAAAATATTGTGTTGCTTCCACATCAGTTTTGCTGCTACTGTTCAATAAAGATTAGGCTCTACAGTATCAAGTCAGTTTCGCTCAGTTTGGGGGATAAAAATCCTTTGTACTAAAGCGTACCTGTATTTTGCTATGTATTCTCTTGTTGCCAGTAAGAGAGCAATTGTTTCTCCATCTGTTGGAGGGAAATTCAGGACAGGTTAGTCTGTCTCTAGGATGCATAGATAAATTAATCTTGCACCTGACAATACTAGCTGTTTAAGTATTTTCCTCCTTTTTTCTTTATTTTCAAATCCTTAAAAATAAATGAAATCTGTCAGGAAAGAGCCCTCTGCAATACCTAGCAAGATCCCAGACCTGCCCCACAAGATCCACACATCGATTTTTTTGTGAAGAGGTGTGAAGAGTGGCTTTTACAGCCCTACGTGTCTTCATACATTTGTCTTTCCCTCACCCCTACTTCTGCTCTCCAAATTCTTCTTCTTCTATTGCAGCTAGCAGTCAAATCGCCTCTCCCAACCATAGCATTTTATATAATACTGCTTTTTTCACTGGGGTGGCCTTACCGTTGGGATGTAGCCAGCTCAGTTCTTCAGCCTAAGCTTGATGGACCTGTCTGCTCCATGATTTTTCTGATTTTTGGTGTGCTCCTTTTGCCTGCAGTGATGAGCCCAGCTGCCTCAGGACACTCTGACCACCCAAGCCTGGCCCTGCTGGGGTCACTCACTGCAGTGCACCCACTGACCTGATGTGGGACATCATCGGAGGGGGAAACTTAGGAAGCCTTGAGGTGGCATCTTGTAACGTGGCCAAAAATGTGGTGTGTTACAGAACCCCAAAACAACGATGGCAACAACAAAAGCAAAAGGCTTTCCTTCCTTCCACCTGCTGTGGAGAGCCTCTGAGCACTGAACTCATGGCTGGTCTAGGGACAGCCGTGATGTCTGCCAAGAATATTTTAAAATGGAGATCGTTTGCTATTTTAGGCAAGCAGCTTCCTGGGTTGTGAGTTCAGTGCTCCACTGAGGAGTCCCAATTCTCCACTCAGTCATCCCAGTTGCATGCTATAATTACCCCATTGTTTCCTCCAGCGGGTGTAAAACTGACATAAAAATGAGGGTTATTTTGGGTCAAACGCTCTTCTCACTAGATTAGAAAAGTAACTTTGGAGTAAAGGACCTTTAGCTTATTAGAATCTGCTTTAGTATTTTAGAGGGCATTGTTTTATCAGCACTAAGCCAGGCATCAATACTTGTTTCCCTACAAAGGCTAAGTCCACATCCAATGCCCTCATGGTATCTCTGATATAATTCTGGAAATAGTTTTCCTTGGAGCAACCAGCGGCGTTTACAGAAGTAGACAAGATTCTGGGCAGATTTGCAGACAGGGGATAAATGGAAGAAACCTTGTTGCCGTCTTTTAGTACAAAGATCATGTGAGTGATCCAAAGCAGAAATCTTCCGAGTTCAAGGGCCATCACCTGAGACCATCACGACTGGAGACTGACTGGAAACTGTTGTAAATCATGTAAAATACATTTTATTTTCAGCTTGCATAAAACTACAGGACAAATTCAGCAGACCTATTCAGGACAAATTCAGTCACTACTCTGTGACAGTGGCAGTTTTGGTTTGAAATTTATGCTTAATTTCCTTTTTTTTTTTTAATGTAAATTTCAATATCCAGATTGGAGAACAGTAATTTTCCGAGTTGTATTTAATCATTGTCACATACTGGTCTTCCTGATAGTCTCCTGTCTATCAGTATTTGTCTGTTCACATACAAAAAGAAAAAAAGATTACTGGATTTTTTTCTCCCCTTTTTTGCTAACCCTGGAGCAGCCACTGTCTTTTCTGATTTGGCAAAGATAGTAAGATGGTGCCCTGATACCCAGTCCTAGTTTTGCTTCTCCATTGTTGCATTTGGGTTGTCTTTCCTGGATTTGGGCACTCAGAATCCCAAACATGTAGTTTAAACTGCAGGTCCTCATCCTTGCAGCAGCAGCAATATCTTCAGTACGCTGATTACAGACTAATGTCTCAGAAGGGATTTTTTTACTGATTTCATTTTTTGATAAATGGTTAGATTTGTGAGCACATTTGCCCTCTACTGGGTAAAACAGAAACTGCTCAGCTCTGCTCCCCCGTTCTGGTGGTTGCTCTGCAGAGGAGGCATGATTTTGGGCAAAATTTCAGCAAAAAATCCCTCCAGTGGACCTGGACCAGCTTTGTAGCCCTGGCCAGTGCCAGGAAGCAGATGGAGATTTAGCTCAAAATCCTCTCTGTTGGCTGGGTTTTGCCTTTCGTCCTTGGGCTTGTTCATAGTCATCATCAAAAGAAACTAGGAGGGCAAGGAAATAATAAATCTGGCCAAAATCCACCTTACCTTCAGCTCCCAAATGGAAGTCTGGGTTTTAGCATAAATGCAAAAATGTGTTCTCCTTCCTGTAAGCAAAGTTATGGCCAGTAATTTCAGCTGACACTTCAGAGCTCATTTCCCAATATTGCCTGTACAGGAGCCCATAGTACCTGCAGACTTTTCCAACCACATCTTGTTACTGAAACTGAAAGAAGAGTTTCTTTAGCCTTAAATGATTTATTTTTATTCCAGTCAAGACTCAAGTCCTCACCGCATCACGCTTTTCTACATGGAGGAGTAAAATAGCTTTCTCAAAAGGCCACGTATTCTGTGTCAGTCAAGGAGTGCACAGAGCAGCTTGCAGGCGGCGTTAGGGTCCAGGGATGGCAGACATTGATTCAGTGAGCAGTCATGTATTTGCTAAGATTTTTTTTCTTTTTTCTTTTTTTTTTTTTAAACTGACTGTTTCAATATTTCAAAAGTTTATTCTTCTAGGAGGGCTGATTTAAAACACATTGAGGGGAGTGGACGTTGGCAGCTTTGTAGTTGGAGAATGGAGTGGAGCTGTTGCTCAGCATTGGTCAAAAAATAACATTGCCATGTGCTTCTCTAAGAAGGCTCCAGACTCCTTTATGTCTCTCTCTGCTGGGAGGAACACACCCACTGCGATGCATTATTGAGAATGATGGAATGGTTTGGGTTGGAAGGGATCTTCAAGATTAGTTCCAACCCCCCTGACGTGGGCAGGGACACCTCCACTAGAGCAGGTTGCTCAAAGACCCATCCAGCTTGGCCTTGAACACCTCCAGGGATGGGGCATCCACAGCTTCTCTGGGCAACCTGTTCCAGTGCCTCACCACCCTCATAGAAAATAATTTTTCCTGACACCTCATCTCAGTCTCCCCTCTTTCAGTTTAAAACCATTACTCCCTGATAAAAAGTCCCATCTTTCCCCCTTATAGTACTGTAAGGTGGCTATAAGGTCTCCCTGGAGCCTTCTCTTCTCCAGGCTGAACAACCCCAACTCTCTCAGCCTGTCTTCATAGCAGAGGTGCTCCAGCCCTCCAGGGGCTCATTCCAACAGGTCCATGTCCTTCTTATGTTGGGGGCCCCAGAGTTGGATGCATGTGGAATCTTACCAGAGCAGAGTAGATGGGCAGAAGCACCTCTCTCAACTTGCAGGCCATGCTTCTTTTGATGCAGCCCAGGATGTGGTTGGCCTTCTGGGCTGTGAGTCACATTGCCAGCTCATATCCATCTTTTCTTCTATCAGTATCCCCAAGTCTTTCTCCTTGGGGCTGCTGTCAATGCATTCTCCACCCAACCTGTATTTGTGATTTGGATTGCCTCGACCCAGGGTCAGGTATTCAGCTTGGCCTTGTTGGACTTCATGAGATTGGCACAGGCACACCTCTCAAGCCTGTCCAGGTCCATTTGGATGGCATCCCTTCCCTCCAGCGTGTCCACTGTGCCACACATCTTGGTGTCATTGGCAAACTGGCTGAGGGTGCATTCAATCCCACTCTCCATGTCTCCAACAAAGATGTTGAACAGCACTGGTCCCAGTACCGACCCCTGAGGAACGCCACTTGTTTGTCCAGGAGTACATGAGATGCATGTCACAGTAACACCTTTTGGTTTCGTCTGGTTTTTCATTCTTTAACCTTGCAAAAATGCATATTAAAACTGTTCCGTGTTTTTTTAGTTGATTGTTTATGTGTGTGCATGTGTGTGCGTGTGTATAATACATACGCAGCAGGTATGTCTTTATATCTGTGCAGATGTGTGTGTGTGAAAAGTATGTAAATGTATCAGGGCCCATCTTGTAGCATACTCTGCAGGCTGTGGAGAGCCTCCTTGTGTGAATCTCCCGTCCCATATGCATGGAGTAATTTTTCACTCCCAAGTTCACTTTGACCATGGTGTGTAGGCTTTCCCATTGGCCTAGGACCAAGCCAAGGACCACGAGAGGAAGATAGGGGGAGGCTGCCTAGTTCTGCCTGTGGGGGTGACATGCTGAAATAAGCATCAGACCCCCTTCCACGCTGCACCTGCAGTTCCAAAGCAGCTTCTGGATGAAGCTACCAGGTGGTTGCTAGCGCCTGGTACTGAAGGTGTGCAGGTGTGTCTGGAGAGAGGACCAAGACCCAGGAAGGGTCCACAGGCAGGGATGGGGCAACAAACAACTGGGCTGGTATGGGGTAGCTGGGAGTCCCCTGGAGTAAGCTGGATGCTGCCAGACAGCTCCTACCACCTCTCCTGTGGTGTGGCTTTGCTCTTGAGTGCCATCCTCCCCTCAGACCACCACCTTCACATCAGCAAGTGCTTCATCGCATGAGTCCTCCTAGTTTGCATGTGGTGTGGCACTGGGAGCCCTGTGGGAAGGACTGGCCCAGTTAGTCCCTGCCTTCCCGGGTGTGTGGTTCCACGGGCTCCCCGGCATGAGGTCCAGGGGCAGCTGAGTGATGTGCTGTGTTCTTCCTTTTCTCTCCTGAACAGGTCCTCGAGGCGACCAGGGTGAACCGCAGAAAGAGTGCTCTGGCGCTGCGCTGGGAAGCCGGCATTTATGCCAACCGGGAGGAGGACGAATAACCACGTTGCAGCGTGAAGACAGTGATGACGAGGCATGCCGAAACCAAAAAAAAAAAAAAAAAAGAGAGAGAAAGGAAGGAAAAAAAAAAATCAAACACAAAACCCACCACGAAAGCAGCAGCATTTTAGTCCAATATTTATTAAACACACAACAAACTCAGTGATGCACATAGACCCAGAAGCGATCCGACTCCTGGCAATCCTAAAACAACAGGAAAACCCCACCTAGAAAATACGCCCTTCTCCTTTTCTCCATCCCCGCCTCTGAAATGATGGCGTGGGGAGGGTGCGGGGGTGGGAGTCATCACGGCAGAGGGGGGGACAGGGACGGTTGTCCCCACACACCGGAGAGGCTGCCGGCGCCTGGTGGAAGGTTGGCGTGGAGGAGCCTGCAGCTGGGGCTCGGGCTTCCTATTAGCCAAATTGGCCACCCTGCCTTGCCCCTGGGACCACCATCCGGCCCCCCTCTCCAGCAGTTCCCTCCCATCGGATGGTCCCACAGGTCCTTCACCTCCCACAGCCACTGCACCGAGAAGACCCCCAGCGTTACTGCCACGCACTCTGTCCAGCCTCAAAACATCATATGACCCTCTTCTTGCTATTTCTTTGAGGGCCCTGAAGGGTTGGGTTTGGGATTAGGGTGGGGTTTTTTTTTAGGGGAGTGGGTTCTGCTCCCCCTTCTAGTAATTTATCTGTTTAAATGGAAATAAAATAATAAAATAAAAAAAAAAACACAACAACAACAAAAAAACACAACAGGGAGGCAGTTATTGCAAATGTACAATCCAGTAGACTCAGTAAAACAGTCCTTGTGTTGCAAACACAAGCCATCACAATTTAGGAGTGGAATAGATGGGGATGAGAGCTAAGCCAAATGGATTACCTTAGCTTTAGGATCCTATACGCTTGCAATATCACCTGAGCTCCAGGTTCTCAGAGCATATTTACGTAACAAAGTTTCTAAATAGAAAATCTGTATTTAGCGGATGACAACTATTTTTTGATGGTGGGGAGGGAAAAGAGTGGCATATGTGTAAAATCTATGAAGATGGATAATTTGAAGTAGAAAGGTAGTGGGAAAGGGATACAAATAAAGGACATTTAATTTTTAAATGACGCAATAATTGAACTAAGCCAGACTCTGGCCTAGAAAGAGGTATGAAATAAAGAAGAAAGATAGCTACGTCTTCAACTATATTTATACAACATAAAAAGCATTTGAAGTAGAGTGCTTTTTGGAAGGCTTCACGTTTCCAGGCAACATAAAAGCTAAAGGACATAACGAGCTGGGAGGAGTGAGCAAGGGAGAGCAGACAAGGGAAGAAAACATCACTTTTACCATTCAACCAGTGTTTTCAGTGCTACGAGCAAACCATAGAGCCTTTAGTTACTGCTTAGGCTTGGGATCAGCAGTGAAGGATTAGTGTGGATCTGTGTGGGCGTGCGTGTGTGTGTGTGTGTGTGTGTGTGTGAGCCCGTGTGAGTGCAGGCGTGTGCGTGGGGCTGGCATACCAGAAAGGGTATGGCAGTGCGTGTGCTGATTATTTTCTCCAGAGCTGTTTACCAGCTGTAGGGGTGAGTGCTAATTTCTTTTTGGTTGGTTTTTCTTTGTTGTTTTTTTTTTTTCTCAAAGGGGATATAAAAACAAGGCACTGAGTTAATGCAGTATTTGTGATATTAAAATTTGACCCAACATGCATGAGTCACAATTGCAAAGTATTGACCAGTTTTGTAAGCTGACAATTAGGAAAAGAAATGTGGTATTTATTCTTGTGCTTTGTATTTGTATGTAGTATAGAGGCTGCGGGTTTACTCTTTCTTTTCACGCAAGCAATACAATAGGAGTATTTTACAACTGGGAACCATAATTTCTGGATTAGAAACCAACAAGTTTGGGAGATGACAGAAAAAAAAAAAGTGAGCTTTTTTCTATATTAAAAAAAAAATCTGTCCTTTTTTATAAAGAAGCAATTATTATTTTGACATCTTTTTAAAAAAATCATCAGCCAGGATACTGGTCCTCCCTTAAGCCTTTCCTTGGTTTCATGACCTGCTGTGCTGTTATATCCTGAAACGGTGAGCTCATTTAAAATGAGTACCGATACTGTGAACATACTTCTGGTGCTTTTCTTAAACAAACACAGAGCTTGCAACCAAATGATTCCCATCCCTCCCATTCCCCCTTCCCTCCCCCCCCTCCCCCACTTCAGTTCCTCCAGCGTGTGATTTCTGTCCATGGACACTAGTATTTTGAGGCTTATTTTCAGGGAATTGTAGCAAATACACACAATTATATATACTCGTTAACTCAGTTCTGTCAATTGTCTCCCTAAGTGCTGTTGAAGAGAAGAAAACCCTGCTGAACTGAGTGTTCACTGTGATAAGGGCAGCGAGCTTATCTGAAGGATGCTCTCTAAACCCAGGTGCACGGGGTGGCACCGTGCCTATGAAGGACTTAACGTACCTAATGAAGTGGACCTGTTGCTCAGAGACGGCCGTTTTGGCGGAGATCTGTGATTCACACCTGCGGGCGGGTCGTTACCATCAGACTGTAGGAAAAGCCACGCCGCCAACGCAGCGCTCTACTGAGACCACGCATCACGCACCCGCATCCCCCGAGCTCTGCGCAGCTGTACCAAGAGGAGTCCTGGCTCCCTCCAGCCTTGGGGAAAGCAGGAAAAAGGGGTTTCCTGAGCAGAGGAGACAGCCCCTGTACTTGCGGCGAGGTGGTCTTGCACCAAACATATTGCTCTTCAGACTTTCCTCCAATATTTGCTCCCTGAAACCAGGGTCGGCCTTGGCTGCCTTCCCAGGAACCTGCATCTTTATTTTATTTATTTAACCTGGAGGCTTTTTTTCTTTTTTTCCCCTCCTGCTCTCTCACTGGGTGCCAGTGGCATTGATTACAAGACATCTCTCCACGCTTTGCCACATCCTTCCCTTCCACCACAATCAGCCCTCGGCCTTTGGAGGGGAAATTAAATGGTTCTCCTAGAGAGGGGATGTGGT
Organism: Gallinago jamesoni; assembly: GCA_025769975.1. Classification (NCBI taxonomy): domain Eukaryota; kingdom Metazoa; phylum Chordata; class Aves; order Charadriiformes; family Scolopacidae; genus Gallinago; species Gallinago jamesoni. Next base: position 71,054,196 of record JAOQGH010000019.1, on the reverse strand, counting down.
GGCGGGCGTCCTCTGCGCTAGAAGCACTCGCTTGCAGCCCCTGCGACAGAAGTATTTGCGTGTGTCAGTGCAGGACAGCCAAACTTTCCACCCAGCAGAGTTTTTCTCTTCCAGAAATTATGGCTGCTCGTAGCCAGCAGCACACACTCAGTGCTGTGGTGACGCGAGTGTGATGCAGTTTACTTGCCTCTGTTATTTCATTTGCATGCTACCAAGCTTAGGTGTTTATAAGTATACGCCAGTAATACATATCTATCTATATATAACTATTATCAAATGCAACAAAAGAGCACTATTGCAGAGTTAACTTTGTCTCCACAAAAGAAGCGCTCAGATCCTTTCCCGTGGCAAAGACTGGTTTTAATGAAACTGTGTATTGAGAAATAGTTAAGCATTAGCATTTGTGATTATAATCACTTTGGGGTTACAGTGCAGGTTTTCTGAACAATTCGTTTTAAAAGCTGCCAGTTTGGGCTTCATCTTGCTCCGTACTGACATTATCTGAAGGAAAATACAGTAGCATTGACATGTTTGGCAACCAAAAGGCGGCATCCTTGTCATGACTTATCAACCAGTTTCAACAATACCTGGCTTTCTGTATGTTAACCACTTAAATGTTATCCTGCTTCTGTTTTATAGTGACTGTGAGGCCTACAATGCAAGTATATAATTATTTTCTCATTAAAACAGAAACCTGTGTTGTGTTTCTATACAGCTGTTGTGTTTCTCTACAGCTTCATGTGTGCCCCCCACAAGCTGCACGTGGCTGGAGGAGAGCAGCTCCTCTCCTACCTCCCAAGGTGCTTGCTCTCCCTGCCTTAACTGCTTCTGTTTTTTTGCCTAGAGGCAGGAGATCTCTTTTTCTCTAATCAGTGGTGTCATAGAATCATAGCATCATATGGGGTTGGAAGGCACCTCTGGAGATCATCTAGTCCAACCCCCCCACCAGAGCGGGTCTGTCTAGAGCACGTTGCTCAGGAACTTGTCCAGGCAGGTTTTGAATGTCTCCAGAGAAGGAGACTCCACCACCTCTCTGGGCAGCCTCTTCCAGTGCTCTACCACTCTCACAGTAAAGAAGTTCCTCCTCATGTTTAGGTGGAACTTCTTATACTCATTTGTGCCCATTTCCTCTTGCCATGTCCCTGGGCACCACTGAGAAAAGAGCAGCCCCATCCTCCTGACTCCCTCCCTTTAAGTATTTGTATGCATTGATTAGATCCCTCCTAGGTCTTCTCTTTTCAAGAGTAAAAAGACCCAAGTCCCTCAGCCTTTCCTCATATGAGAGATGCTCCAAGCCCTTAATCATCTTTGTGGCCCTTTATTGTACCCTCTCCATCAGTTCCCTGTCCTTCTTGAACTGGGGAGCCCAGAACTGGATACAGTACTCCAGATGGGACCTCACCAGGGCAGAGCAGAGGGGCAGGATGACCTCCCTCGACCTGCTGGCCACGCTCTTCTTGATGCACCCCAGGATGCTATTGGCCTTCTTGGCCACAAGGGCAAATTGCTGGCTCAATGTGTGTCAGCTGCAAATAGAAGAGCATCCCTTAGTATTTATTTCCCATTAACATAGTTGTGGAGGGTTACTGAGGCCAGATGTGCTTCGTGAAGAATTGCAGGAGCTTTCTTACCTTGCCCCCTCCATGCCCCTGCCATCCCCCACTGCAAACCACATCATTTCAGCCAGTTCTCTGTTTCTCACGTGCCTGGCCACAGCAGCCAGATGCTTGCCCATTGCCCTCACCCCCCTTTCTTTCATGGCCAGCTAGACCAGGAGAGACCTTCATCCCTCACATCCACTAGGAAGCTGCTGTCATGTTTGCCATCAAAACTGTAGGGTTCTGTGGCACCAGGTACATGAACCAGGGAGGTTCACACCACCCTTTGCTCCTCCCTCTGCCAGGAATAATCAGATGCTTAATAACAGCCCTGCTTCACAGCCCTCAGGAGCAGGAGGACACTGGTGATTTCGGTGGGAGTTGACCAGAGCCAAGTGCAGCCACTTGGTCCATACTCTCCCATCACACAAGCCGTGCCCTCTGTTGCACACACAGTGTCAGAGAAGTCAGATGTGGGTTTCCTTTCCAGCTGGTAAATACTGCTGGAAGTCAGAAAACGGGCGAGAAAACAAGCCCGATAATTTATCCACTGGTTCTGGTCCCTCTGTGTACGAAGAAAAAGAGGTTATTGTCCTCTCAAGACTGAAGAGGCTTTCTGTCATCCTCTGCCTTTCCTTGCTCTGTGCTAAGAGGGGGAGCGTATGGGACACAGTGGGGAAGGGACCTCCTTCTAGACGTCTCCTTTGGGTTTTATGAGACATAAAAGGAGAAATTGGACATTCGCAAAGGAGCATTTGGACATTGCAACACTAAGGCTGTGACGCCAGTGGGTGGCAGCAGCTCGGGGATTTTTGCAATGTGTTCTGCTGTTACCAGCGGTTGGTATTTGTTTAATAACACACACTTAGGACACCTAAAAGCTCCGTCACCCCGTTGCGTAGCCAAAATGGCATGCACCAAGCTTTAGAGTATATTTACAAAGTAGTTAAGGACTATAAAAGAGCCATTTTATCCCTCATTTCTGGTGTAATCCCATATAAGGATATTGCTCTTCTAATAGTTCTAGGTGGCTTTTACAGGCCTCAGCAAAATGGGAAGGCAAATGGAGAGGCAAAAGATCTCCTCTGCAGAGGCAAGTTTGATTAAACTGCTTTTAAAGGAAGGAGAGCATTCAGCACAGTGTTTTCACTTGCGAGTGGGAACAGGATATTAAAGAAAACACCACAAATGGGGTCTGTAGGGTAAGAAAGCCAAGCCAGAGCACCACAAACTATCCGGGGAGGGACCGGGCTAGGCAGGACCAGAGGTACAAATATTAAAATGGACACGAGCGCTAAAGACAACTTTTTCAATTATGTTCTGCTTATTGAATTGACTAGGACAGACAGTCCAGCGAACTATTGGCAGTGTGTGGGTCCAGCCCTGCTCTCTTCCCCAGGTTAAAGACTGAACAGCATCCCAGCGTTTCACATGGGCAGGGGCTATCCTGTCACATCAGCATTGGGGCCGGGGGTGGGGGAATTAAAAAACAAACAAACCATTAAAAAGGTAACAAACAAACAAAAAACCCCCCAAACAACAACAGGAAAAACAAATGCCATCCAGATCTCAAGGGTCTGCTGCTACCTCCGGCTGAACCTTGATTAACTGGCAACATTACCCACTGCTTTATCAATGGGGTCTCCAGGAAGGAAGCTTTTAGGGTAAGCAGTAAATGTGGCACTGGTATGAAAGCCCCTGCTCAGTCCCAGGAATGTGTCACCTCCACCATGAATTCGGGGCCACCACCAGGAGCTGGAAATGTGTCAGGCCTTGTTCCAACCCAGAGTGTGGCAGTAGCGGTGAGAAAAATTGATGAAGGGAGAAAAAATAGTGTGCAAATCTACTTTGTGACATTGTCCATAACAGCGAATGGCTTGGGGAGACTTGCACAGCAGGGATTTGTGTGGCAGTAGTGGCACCTGGAGGACAGATTGCACTGACTGTGGGAAGACCATTTCCAAGGATGCCCCCTGGAAGCCAAATTCTGGGAGCAGCTGATATCAGGGACAGATGTGCTGACTTTGACATCAAACTCAGGGGCCAAACCAACTGCTATAGCACCTGTGTTACTAATGCAGCAAGCCCTCTTAGGGTTAGGAAAAGAACCATGGCACATCTCACAGGATTCCCCGGAGAGAGATAGTTGGGATCAGGACCCCAGAAATGCTGCTGTGCCCTGGGCATACCTCCTCCATTAATGAGCTTATGGGGTGCACCGGACCTCACAGCCATTGGGAGCAATTGCAAACTCTGGGGCTTTGAGCAATCTGGTCTGGTGGGAGGTGTCCCTGCCCATGGCAGGGGGCTTGCAATTCCATGATCTTTTAGGTCCCTTCCGACCTGAACCATTCTATGATTCTAAATGGTCTCCCACAAGCATTTCTTCTTCTTGTAGCATTTGGGAAAGATGAACTCTCTCGGCTTCGTGTTAAAATAATCATCAAGTTATAAGCTACAACTGAAAGACAAGGAGCCAGGAAAATGCTAGCAAAAGCACATGGATAATGACATAACCCTAGTGAAGCAGCACTTTTGCAGCACTCCTGCCAGGCTTCAAAAGTACTGCAAACAAATAACAAGCCAACAGAATGGAGGGAAGAGCTTGAGTCTCTGAGAAGAGTCATCTCCATGGAGTAAGGTGGAGTTTCCTGATACACAATGGGAATTGGCTTGCCAGGAAGTTTTGTCACACCTGCATTGCGTGGAGGAGGCAGAAAGTATTCAGCCCTACTTAATTGGAGGGAAATAAGGAAGGTGCTAATGTAGGGCACTTGCTCACGCCCTGGTAGGGCTTGTTTGCTTCTAGGACCATGGCTTTGGGGTACAGCACCAGCCCAAGATGGATCCAGACTTTCACAGTGCTAACCTTCCTGCTCCTTGCCATCTCCTTGCCCTTTGCTGTTCCCTTTGGGTTTCCATATGATGCTACAAAACATGTCTGGCTTGGGGCAGCAAGGCTAGATGGCTCCCATGAGCATGGGTATCTCACCCTGCTTCCACTGAGCCTCATGGTATAGAGAAGACCCTCAATCAGACTGAGTCCCCAGCCACAGGTTCCTTACTGACCACGACTGCAAGGCCCTATCAGCCTCCAGTCAGGCTCCCTCCCAGGCTGGTTTCATCTCTGGAGGTATGTAACTGGTTTTACACTCCTTTCCAAAGCACTCCCTGGAAGACGGATAAACCAGGACCCATGAGAGAAATGTTAAGTGGGCCAGAGCCAAATGTCCCAAAGCACTTAGATACCTAAATACCTCTAAGGACCTTGTTCTTTGAGGGCGACACAGCAGTGAGCTCAGGTGGAAGCCCATGGACTGAGCTTGTGCCAATGCACTATAAATTTATATGTGAGTAGTTAGTGGGGCTAGTTTGAAAAGGTGTTGGGGGAGAGCCAAGAGAAACAAAAACCTTCTCTTAGTTGCATTACTCATGCCCAAAAGGGCATTATTACGGCTTTTCTTTAACACTGTGTTTGAGGAAAACAACTGAGCCAAGCTCCGGCCATGAAGTGCTGCAGAGAAAGCAGACTGGGCTCGTATGAGGTGGAGAGCGTTGTTTTTAAAAAGAAAGTTAATTACAAGTTGTGGGACTTGATTTATAAAGAAAGTGAGAATTTCTGGCAGGAATGGAGAGCGAAGGGTATAAGTAATGCAGGTCAGAGGGGAGTGGTACAAACAGTGGAAAACAAATAGGGGAAAATCTTGCTGATGGGAATTCTTCATGCAGGGAGCCATTTCTGAAGCTATCTGAAAGCACATTCAGACAATGTTTGAGTAGGGATGGAAGGGATACAGCAAAAAAGCATATTTACCCAAGCTCTCTGGAAACCAGGCAAAAAACTCTGCCAGTTACAGCATGGGTCTCACATGCTGCCAGGTCTGGACTATGGTGGTGCAGGTGAAGGTTCCGCTCAGCTGTCCTTCTTGGCCACTGCTGCTGAGTCTGTTTTCAGCAGAAGGGAGTCAGGAAATAGCTGAATGATATCATTGCTCTTGAGTCCCATAAATCATTGACATGCAGACTCTTTGAGTTTATAAATTAAAAGATATGTCAATATAGTCTGTCTAAGCTTTGCAGGATGTTTCCAATGCATTTATTATCAAGATGCCCCAGCATTAAAGGATTGAAATAGCATTTCAGTATGCCAAAAGGCTTTATTTTTTAAATCTTGCTTAGTCTCTTATTTCTTCCTGTACAGAAGTATTAAATCAGTGTAGTTTTAAATACCAGAGAGGTCACTTTCTCAGTTTACACTGTAGGCACCTGCCTGCTTTACCCTAGGCTGCCCTGCCTATATGTCCTTGCAGAGGGTGCCTGAAAGCCCATGGCCAGACACGACTTGTCAGCTGATAACTGGTCCCACTGGCATCTTGAAGGTGACATCCATGGAATAGATACTGACCCTTGGAAAGTGGTGGTGTGGAAGTGCATTACATAGAATCATAGAATGGTTAGAGTTGGAGGGGACCTTAAAGATCATCGAGTTCCAACCCCCTCTACCATGGGCAGCGATACCGCCACTAGAGCAGGATGCTCAAAGTCCCATCTAGCCTGGCCTTGAACACTTACAGGGATGGGTCATGTGGCAATGAGTGACGTGAGCCCACATCACCTGCATGTAGCCCAAGACCTGCAGCAGCAAAACAACCTCGTCTACAACAGAAGAAGAAAAGCAAGATCTTCTGGAGGGAAGCGCATGCACTTGACATGGCCCTCAACCATGAGCTCTTGATTTTCAGCAAACAAGAGTGTCTCAAGTCCTGCAAGAACTGGGAAGCTCATCAGGCGCTAGCAGTCACTTCAGGAGGCGGCTGCAGCTGGCAGTCTTCCTTTCAAGGGCATCACCAAGAACCAAGGTGCACTGTGCAAAGCCATGCTGCAATGGGTAAAGCAGCTGGGAGATGTCTCTCCATTGCCATGTGCAGTTAGCAGGAGATGTGAAACTACTCGGAAGGACTCGCCAGGAAATGCAGAGAGTGTAGTGGGAAGCAGCACCGCTCTGGACCAATATGAATGGGCAATTCAGCAACTACACAACAGGGCATAAAAGCAAAGTCTTCATTCAACAAAGCTTTGCATACCCCAGACTGCTGAAATGAAGGGGCAAGGGAATAGGAAACACCAGTTACAGCAGCTTTCTCAAATTTACAATTGTGTATATATTTATTCATGCTTGGTAGACATTGAAAAATTGCAGCCTGGAAAACATTAGCAGCAACAATATTGCTGGAAAGCTGCCAGGCCTTTCTTGTTTCCCTGGTACATTTTACCCAATACTCTTCAACTCCAAAATTTCCTGCAGATACAGTGTGACCCTTCAGAGAAAGGAGAAGAGGTGCCATATTTTAGTCCTATTAATATCTTCCTGTACACAGTTGGGAGTCCTAAGGATACACAAAATTTTCCAATTTCAATGTTCAGTCACTAGCTGGGTGGGAGGGTGCTACCTGTTCCAGTGCCTCACAGGAAAGAATTTCTTTCTGGTACCTAATCTAAATCTCCTCTCTTTCAATTTAAAACCATTATCTCTTGTTCTGTCACTACACTTCCTGACAAGTTACCTCTTGTCATGTCACTACATTTCCTCCTGGAGCACCTTGTCTGCTGCAGAGCTGCGGGCTTGGGGAACACCAGGTGCATCTTCCCCGTGTGTTGAATGAAGGTGACACGTGTGCATGGGGCTGCAGAGACTCCTGCAGCACTGAGGCAGCAGCTTGCCCACCCAGGCACACTTCTGCTTTCTCACCTGAAGAAGGTTACCCCATTGGTGCCACAGTCCACTAGTGCCCTGCAGCAAAATGGGTATGGATATGGTGTCCCATATCCTTCCAGCCACCTTCATGGAGGATGCTGGTGCCTTTCCCTGCTGTCCCAGGGACTTTTCCACCCTACCAGCCCCAAACAAGTGTCCCCACCCTTGGGCTGCAAGCTGGCTAATTAGCCAGGTGTGGCTGCGGCATGTGTTAAAAAACAGGGTTATCTCTCCTCCGCAAGTGCCTCGTGACATCGGGTGGCCTGGAAGCCCTCAGCCAGCGCTGGGGAGTGTTTGCAGTGAGACAAACAGTGATACAAGCTGCTGTGCAACCCCATATGCCGAAACCACCTTGGGCTGGGTTCAACAGCCACCACCAGCCGCACAGAGGGGCTTGCCAGTGGTCCATGGAGAACCTGCCTGGCCTTGAGCACATAGTACTCTGTAGTCACGGAAAGGGTTGTTATTGTTGTTTATTGTCACAGAAAGAGACCTTGTTATCGAGTTTCTTGGTTTTTTTATTTCTGAGCTGCCAAGGTTGAGTAAACACCCACCCACCCACCCTGACTGGAAGAGCTGCCATGTGGAAAAAGAAGGTGGCAAGGCTCATAAATGTCACCAGAGTGTGCCACAGCATCTACAGCTTTTGGGTTGTGTATGCGGTTTCTTGCAGGCTTCTAAACAAACAATGTGAATGTGCCTGACAGGATGTTGTACGTAAAATAGCCTGGAAAATTTAAACACCCAAGTGACTAAAACCATAGTTAATCTTTCTTGCCAATTTCTGTGCTCAAGACCTAGCCCAGCACAGTAAACAGAGAGAGGCTGTGAGGAGTGAGTTACCATCTTCCTGCTCTGAACCTCTGGGGTGTATGTCACCGAGGGCTTACTGCAGGTGATGGCTTCAGCTCTTGCTTTACCTGTCTTCAAAATGTAACGCAGAGGGCTAGCCTGAGATCTGGCAGGTGACAAGGTGGATTACCAGGTGAGGGTGTCTCCAGAAGAACTAAGAGTTAAAAAAATATTTTAACTTCCCTCCTCTCCTCAAAAAGCACTATGCCTTACACAAAGCAAGAGGCAGAGCCTGGTACCTTTAAGCATTTACAATGCTTTTCACTGTTCCCACATCCCACCCTGGACAATGGGGTGTATTTGTCCCTTTTCTCTCTCCCATCCTGATGTCCTATGCCAGCTGCTGTTCCTCCCTCCATGGAGCCACAGGCTCACACAGAGATACTCATTCCCTCAAATAGTACCTCAATAGGGCTGAGTTATCTAGGAAGGATCCTACCAATCCAGAAAAATTAGCACTTATCTTTCCTTTGCTCTTCTTATTTTCTTTCCCCTTCTCACTCCACAAGGATGGTTGGCTTACTATTTCTCTTTCCTCCTTTACTCTTTCATGTTAACCTTTCCAAGATGGTCTGTGTGTAGACTTCCTCCACACTTAACACACAGTTCCTTTCCAATATCATTAAATTCCAAGTCAAATTTACTCACACAGTCCTTCTTCTACAGAGCTTTTACTTTAATTCCTTAAATGAACTTTTAGGCTTTTCAATACCCATTCACTATTGCCATAAAAGGTTCTAGACCTACATAAAAAAAAAAAATGAAAATGTGAAGTAGATAACCAAAATTATTTCTAACTGGCTTTTGAGAGCAGTTGGGAAGGGGAGGGCAGAGTCTGGTTTTGAATGGAGGTTTTACAGATTACTCACTGTAGTTCATTCAGTAGTGAAATTTTTTAATTGTCATGTTTTTGCTATTGTTATTATTTATTTCGTTTTTCCATTTTTGCTTTATTCAACATCATATTGCTTAAGCTGTAGCTCTAGTTTGTTTCATCCTGTTTCTCAAGACTGTTGCTGCCTGACTGCTCTTGAACTTTGAAAAGCTTCCATGCCCAAACCGTATATACTGACAACAATTTAAAAAAGACATGAATATTAATGAAATGGAGGATGTGCACACACACACACAAAAATCATTTAGCACCAGGATTATCTGGGGCTTATCTAAGAACTACAGCAGGATTTGTTCTGTGGTCCAGCTGATCAGGCAGGCACCAGGTACTACATGAATCTTTTTTTTCTTGCCCCCATGGAGAGGATTAATGTTAACGCATACAGTTAGATGTCAGTGCTACTAATCGCCTAAATTCGTCAAGCTAAAGAAATAAGAAGTCAACTCAGCAAAAAGTGTGTGTTGAGGTTGCTGTGTTTTGTCTTCCCAGCAGAGGGAGAAGCCCACAGGAGACTCCAACCAGGTAAGCAGGAAACTGAAATGAGAAATATAGAGAAAAAACATGACATCTGGGGGTGAAAGCAAGAGAACTCATACTTTTGGAGCTGCTTGGTCAGCCAGCATCTGTCTGAAAGGAAATCAGTGCTGCTGTTTCCAGCTCCTCACTGCTGTCCTGAAGTCAGTGGCAAGCGCCAGCTTCTTCCAAGGGAAGGATGGTGGACCTCCCCTTCCCTGGCATGGGGTCACCCCTCCCCATTGTGCTTCACATCAGTGCACCTCAGGAGGTCTCTCCATGGAGCAGATCTTTTCTCGAGTTTTTTGTGCAGTCTGCATGCTGCCCTGGGCTTTGCTTCTGTGTGGCAACGAATGAGGCCTCAAGGCACAGGAGAAGGAAGTGCCATGTGCTCACACTGCCTGTGGCCCGGGCTTCCTCTTCCTTCTGTCAGCAGCAGAGGACAGCAGACGTCCCCACAGGTGATCCCAACATGTGTGGTGGTGCTGTGCCTCCTGGATGCCAGGCTGCTGGCCGAGTGGTCTCAGTGTCTGAGGGCATGCTCCTGTGCTTTATTACAACACTGGTGGACTTAACCAGCTGTTGAGCTACAGACCCTGGCACCAGCACCATGAGTTTCCGAACAGCCTGGATGCTGTTTTCTGGAGCCACTGAAACAAGACTGATGGAGTGGCCTTTTACATCCAGGCATTAGGCTCTGCCATTGGTGGCTCTAGATCCCAGAGGACAACCGCCGTGAGCCAGGATGCCACATCCCCATAGCGATGTAGCAGCTGCCAGGAGCGGTTCCCCTGCCCCATGCACCCGGCTTTCCTCGCAGCCTCTGCTCCCCCTCCAGCTCCCCCAGCTCTGCAAGCAGAACCACATTTCTTTGTGAGGACAGGGGCAAGATATAATCAAATGCCAACCAGAGAGGAAGCCAGCCACCCAAACCACAGAGGGAAAGAGCACAGCATCACAGCCTGGCATTACAGTCTGTGGTCATTTATAAGACCTGTTTTCTGAAGGAAAACAGGCCATCACCAAAATAGATGATTTTCCCCAGCTCTCTCTCTCTCCAGTGCTGCAACGTGACCACAGCTCCATCCAGGCTCAGACCTGGGCGCTTCCCAGTCACCAGTCGTGTTTCCCCACCTTGCCACCATCACAAAGCCGCAGTGTGCGTCAGGATGGTCCCCAGGTACCAAGGAGGAGGAGGAGATACAGAGCTGGTTTACCAACCCAGTGCAAAATGTCTCACCAGCCAGAGATAGATCCCATCAGCAGGCTTAGGTGAGGGAGAATAAAAGGTCCCCAGGATGGATTGCAGTCCTGGATGTCAAAAGGACCTTTTCAGACTAGGAGTGCTGAAGACCAAGTTCCAAAATGCTGGTACTTGCCAAGCCCGACTGCCCCAGCATACTGAAATCCCTACAGCAACCCTGTCCAGAAAGAAGAAATTATGTAAATGGCATAAATCTTTCTGCATAAGAATGTATAACACCGCAGGGTTAAGGTTAAACACCTTCATTTGGCCACACTGACAAGAGTCCAAGAGCTAGTGCACCATGGTGCTGACCAGGCCTCTAGTGGGCCTCCAGGCAAGACAACTGTAGAGAGGGATGCCCTAAAACATGCCCTAAAACAGCCCTAAAGGATGTCCTGTTCCTTTCCCAGCAGGCTACACCAGTGTATTTTTGCTTTTAGACTAGTCTCAATGATTCTGCAGATGCATTTTTCTTAAATGTCAAGTGCCACTCTCTTAAGACTCCGTAGTGTTTGTGCCTCACAAACTTATTTTAAAGTGGATGCAAATGTCCCTATAAATATTAGCAATAAGAGAACTGGGCCCCGTGGAAAAGCTGATGCAAGAGAATAGTAATTTTGAAGTCTTTGAGGCATCAAGTGAATATGGTATTCATGAGAAGTATTTTGCAGTGGGAAATATTCTAGAGTCTGGGTTAAACTCTTGCTTTAGCACTTGATGTTTTGCAATTACTGACGTGAAATTACATCCTTCCATACGAAGTAGTTCTAAAAAGTACATTTAATGTGAATGAACACCTAAAATATCTCAGAAATATTTATGTAATTCATGAGATCACTAATGGCATTTAGCACAGTTCATTAGCTATCTAGGCCTGAATAGCATTAAGCATAACGCAGTATTACCTAAATGTCAAGAGTGTCAGATGAATAAGCCAAGCATCCTGCATATGCAATAAAATGTGGAAGAAAAATAACTCTTATTTAATAGCTGAGCAGATCTGTAGTCTCTCAAGCACAGTGACTGCAACAGACCTCTGCATGCCAAGACAACTCATGTCCCAGATTGAAACTTGAATGGGACAAAGTAATTTATCTTTCCTTCTAATGTCTGGTGGAAGAGACAGGGCTCCCCAGGTGAAGCAAAACATGGCAATTCCTCTGGTTGTGTTTGTTGCCTCAACTGGTCACAGGCTGATGCTTTGGAGTTTTTAGTAAGGCTGTCTGGAATTTCCATCCTCTGGAAATGTTCCAGGGATCGGAGAAAAGGATTTGTCCCACTTCCGAATAAAGACTAAAGAAACTAGACAACTTTTGCAGAAAATCTTGTGGGAAAAAAGCCAACTAATGTTGGAACAACCCACATTATATTTTACATCTGGCTAGCAGTCTTTTGGTCTGACAAAAAAAAAATAATTCTCTGGTGAAACTGAAATTGTTTAGCAGCAAATCATCCTAGCAGAGAATTCCCCTCTTCTTTCCTGGTTATTTCTTGGGACCTTTTTTTCCTTGAATCGAAATATAAAACAAAAATTATTGCACAACCAAACTAAGAGTGAAAAAATTAAACTCTTGAGCCATGAGTAGACAGTCACTGAGTAAATGTCACCTGAATCAATAGAGAGTGCAACGGATGGAGGTTTTAACATTGTTCTTGCAAATTAATCATTTATTTTTTAAGTAATCATCATAAATCTTCCTGGAACAGATTGTTAGTCTCCTTGTTATGATTCATTAAACTAGTGCAGAATGAGATCATTATCATTTAAGTTAGCATTTTTGAGGCTGCCAAATATCCTCCAAGCATTTCCTGAAGCTGGGACAGCAAGCATCTTCCTTGGAGCTGGCAACCTGCTTGCTCCATATCCTGCTCCAAGAGCTTCTTGTGCCTCTGGCCAGCCACACCATCGTCCCACGGCCACACCATTGTCCCCACTGGGACCCTGAGTCGCTTCGCTTGACCCCTTCAGGCGGCAGCAAAATCGAGGGCTGACTTCAAGCTGAGAAGCTATGTGGGGCACCAACGCCTGCAAAGAGGCACAGACGCTGCCCAGAGGAGCTGGGACTGGAGAAGTCTTCCCTGAAGGTGGGCTCTCACCCACCCCAGCCTCCAGCTCAGCTGGCTGATTAACTGGGGCACAACGGTCACTGGTGCCTTTGGATAAACTGGGACTTTTCTCCTCCTCTTGGAAATTCCCACGTTGTAAAGCCAAAGGACCCAGCAGGCAGAGTGTCAGCCATGGGAGGCAAGCTACCAAAAATAGGCTTTTTCCCTTTTAATTTCTCTGTGGTGTAATTTCCTGACTGTGTTATTGAAACAACAATGACCTAAAGGGGCACGATGCTGCAACAAGGCAGACGGGACTAGGTAAGAGCGAATGAGCCAAGAACATATTTGTGTAGAAGAAAGGAAAAATAGCTTGCGGTAAGGAGAATTCAAGAATTACCTGGCACAAAGGCACACACCCATCTCCTGCCCCCGCAGCCACCCTGAGAGTCCTCCAGCATGCGAATGATGCCAAAAGGGAAAAAAAAACACAAAAAAACCACCACCAAACCCAAATGAAAACCAAACCACCCCCGCCCCTCAAATTGCAGCAATTACTTGATCAGGGCATTTTCACTTCCTAAACCGGGAGAGTGAAATTCCCCCGGGTCATCTGACCTCTGTTGAAATGGCACCAGGAAGAGGAGCCGCGGTGGCCGGTGATTGCAGGGCGTTCTCCAGCTCTACAAAAGCCTCCTGTGCCCGAGCCACGGATCAGAGCAGGGCAGGGATGTGCGTGCGTGCCTATGCATAGCGAGGCGAGGTGCAAATATCCTCCCAGACAGATCTTCTCTTGCACAACTCCCTGACTCTCCACAGCCTGGCTGACCTTTTGTTTTTTTCCCTCTGCGGCTCCTCTCCAAGCATGCCTCCAGACCGGAGCTTCTGAAGAGCCGTTTCCTCCTGCACATCTCTCTGAAAACAGCTCTCCCCAAGAAAGAGGGGGTCGCCAGCAGCATGGTGGGGGTGATGGTGATGAGGACGTGGATTGAGCCGGTGGTTGCAGGTTCTCAAGTTGCCAGCGCCTTCTACGACACGGCGCTGCTGCTGGTGGTGAAGAACTACTACAATCAAACCAACTCCACCGCTCCCTCCCATGCACTGGAAGATGCTCAGCAGAAGGCTGTCTCTAATTTTTATATCATCTACAACCTAGTCCTGGGCCTGAGCCCGCTGGTGTCAGCCTATGGCTTGTCCAAGCTGGGGGACAGGATACATCGGAAGATCCCCATCTGCTTCCCTCTTCTTGGCTACTTGGGATCCAAAACTCTCCTGCTGCTCCTGATCCTCCTGGGCTGGCCGATCAAGGTGATGTATGGGGCTGCTGCCCTCAATGGGCTGACGGGAGGTTTCACCACCTTCTGGGCAGGTGTCATGGCTCTGGGATCTCTGGGCTCTTCCGAGAGCAGGAGGTCTCTGCGGCTGATCATTATTGAGCTGGTCTATGGCCTCGCTGGCTTTCTGGGAAGCATGGCATCTGGCTACCTGTTTGTTGGCTTTAATGACCGCTATCGAGAGGGCACCGTGCTGGTGGGCTGCAGCATTGCTTGCTATGCTTTCTGCCTCCTCTACAGCATTTTTGTCCTGACAGTCCCCAAGCCAGCAGCTTCCTGCCCAGCCAAAGCCAACAGTGCAGAGGAGGTGGGCAGCCAGCTACCAGCCCACAAAGAAGCAGCAGTATCAGGGAGTTCCCAACCTTCAGAGAGCAGCAGCTCCCCTCCAATATCCCCCTCAAAACTCATCATCATCATGCTGTTTGTGGCAGCAATCCTCTATGACCTCGCTGTAGTTGGTGCAATGAACGTACTCCCGCTCTTCCTGCTGAGGGAGCCTTTAAGTTGGAACGCTGTAGAGATTGGCCACGGCAATGCTGCTGGGTACGTCATCTTCATCACCAGCTTTCTAGGGGTGTTTGTGTTCTCCAAATACCTGAGGGACATCACCATGGTCATAATAGGAGTGATATCCTTCAGCGCTGGCATCCTTATCATGGCCTTCGTGCGGTGGACGTTCCTGTTCTACATTGGTGAGTTGAATGGCCACTTGTGTGAGCGAGTGCACACTGAGAAGGGGCTGGGGTCTTTCACTGTCAGGAGAAACGCTTTTGCTCTGCTTCACCACGAGTTTCAGAACCAGGAGCTTGGCAGACCACCAAATAAGTGACTCCCAGCAGGGAACTATTTCCTCATTATCCCTCATTACTTTGTACTCAGCACCCTACAATATCCAGAGGAGGCATATACTCCTGCCAAGGCTTAGTTTAAGGCTGGTTGACTTGTAATTAGTGACTTGGTCATAAGAGGAGAACAATGCTCATGACATAGGGGAGTGGGTACTGTTGCTGAGTACCTGTACTAATCAGACCACACCAATGCATTAATGGGAAGCAATTGCTTCTTGTGAGGTAAGGCTGAAGCTGCAACAAACAAATTGGCAAATGTTTCCTATTAAGCAAACACCTTAAGGCGTGATTTATTTTTGTTACATTAGGGCATTTACAGTCAATGGGGAACTTGATAGTGAAACACTGGAGCTGCTTTAGCAACTAGAATATCGTGAGAATGTCGTGTACGAATCTTACACTATGTATAAATGACCAAAGGACAAGTAACAATAGATGGGGCATCATCCCATGATGAAGGAAAGGCAAGTTTGTTGTTGGGAGGCAGCCTCGCAGGAACACAGAAAACAAAACCCAAGAACTGCATCCGTTGTGGCAGTGAGATGGATGATTCATATCTGAAAAACAGAGTATTGTGTGTTACGTGGCTTTGAGGCTTTTTCTTCTGAAAGTGAGAAAAAGATCTAAGATAAATGGCCTGAAGTGATTTTTCTGTCTGCCCCTACAGGGAATGAGAAATTGAAAATCAAACAAAGTTATGCTAAGGGGAAAGATGGTAGAATATCTTATTTGTGTACTAAGCCAAAAATTGGCAATTTAAAAGATATTTTGTTGTTTAGGCAACCAGGCTGGTGAAAAAAAGATAAAAAAATAAAATTGAAAAAATGCTAGTTTAATATTATGTCCATCATGAATGCTTGCTGCTACACAGTGTACAGGATGCTCATTTCCTGCTTTACAGGAACACCTCAGTACATTAGACATGGACCAAGTCTTCACTGAGGTTGGCTGTGCTGACAGGAAAGTCATTGCAGCTCCCTAAAAGTTTACACAGTGGAGAAAGCCTAAAATACTGCAAGCCAGAAGCACCGAGATAAAAAAACCAGCTATAGTGTTACAAAAGGTACCGCTGCTGTCAAGGCCGTGTAGCGTGGGGTGCTCTCTCTGCTGGATAGACACAAATCATCAGCCTCGCTATCTCAAAGGACACTGCTCTGTTCCATCTGCGCTGGAATTTCAGGCTGAGGCCAAGAGACCATGGCTGGTTTGGGGAAAGTACCTCTGCTAGGTGGGAGCAAGAGGTGGCTCACCCACCATCGCCTGGGTGAAACGAGGACCTATGTTCCTACCAAAGATTAGTACTTCTTTGTGGTACTCAAGGGACAAGAAAATGTGAAACACATGTGCCAGAGGGAAGTAGTCTTCACGAGCAGTGGTTGGTGTGTTGGGAGACAAGGAGCAGACAGTGATGATAATCTCATATTCCTTGCATTGCAGCACGGGCAGTGATGCTCTTTGCCCTCATCCCCTTACCAACCATCAGGTCCGTGTTATCCAAGCATGTGGAAGGATCATCCTATGGTAAGTACTTTGGTTACCTTACGGATCAAAAACCCCTCAAACCCCTCCATTCAGCCTAAGGCACAGAAAGAAAGGCAAATTGCTGCGACAATCTCTGCTTTGCGTAATAAAACCAGAACATAAACGGGAAGGGAGGAGCAGAGAAACTTGCAGGACAAGGTTGCCATATCCAAACTTCTCCTCCTTGGTTGTGTCATCATTTATCCACAAACATCACAGCATGTGCTCCAAGCAACTACTATCAGTGTGCAGCTCAAAGGCAGAGAAAATATCTGAGGTGCTGCTCAAAAACACAGTGCTCCAGGGAAAACCAAGAGAAGCAAGACGTTGGGTTGAAGTGCTGTGACAGACCATTTATATTTGGCTTCCTTTATTTCCAATTTTGGGAAGGATGCATTTATTTCATCTTTTTTTTCAGTTACGCTCTCTAAACACAGCTCCACGTTTTACCTGGCAGTTTGCTCCTGTCTGACTGCGATTTAAGCAAGAAAGGACAAGCTTTACCATTTTGGTAAACAGGAGCAGGAAATTATATTCTATTTAAATTTGTATTAGAAAATAGTAAAAAATATATATTTTTTTTTCAGCACCCTATTAAAGGCTACCGCTTTTAACCTTGACTGAGCTGGGTTTAGGCACAACAGGCAGGCCTGGCCAGGCATTCAATAGCAACTCAGGGCCATGACTGCTTGTGCCTCCTCCAAACACGTTCCCACGGGCGCCCTTTGGACCCTTGTCCCTTCTGCCACAGGAACACAACGCAGGAGCTCTCAGCTCTCACCAGCTCATTCCCGATGCTTGCACTCCTTGCTCGCCAGCCACGCACAGCGCAGCTGGCACCCCATATTAATCATTGTTATTAACCATAATGTTGTTGGAACCTCCACCGCAAGCCACACAGGCTGCACCTGACCGCGGCAGGGAGCGTGCAGCAGAGCAGACCTTGCCTCCTGGCCACAGCGTTGTCTCCTGCGGTGGTGGCCACTGTGGGGCTGGAGAAGGCTGCCGGGGCAGGAGGCTCAGCACACAACCCTGACGTGGCTCCCAAGCTGCACACCCCGGCAGGGCTGGGTTAAATCCCCTGCGCCCCCCACCATGTACCACAGCAGGAGCAGAAGGGTGCACTTTAGCAGGACACAGCTGGTTCCACCAGGGTTCAGTTTCTGCCTTTCCTCCACCGTAAACATCACACAACTCACACGCACCTCCCGATTTCAGGCATTATTATTTTAACCCAGTGGACCACTCTTCTGGCATAAGAGCAAAAGCAGACCCTGGTTAAAATCTCTCCTGTCCTGCTCAGGACCACCCTGCTGCACCCTGTGGAACGGAGCACTTACTGCCCAGTGTAATGCTGCTTTTCCAGGCAGCCACCTCAACATCTAGACTGTTTAAACAGACAGTTTTCTAGTTGGATCTCTTGTCCTATGCCTAAAAGAAGGAAAAGTCATTTAATCGTGGTCCAGAACAGCAGTGGCTGCAAGCTCCTGCCATCTGGCACTTGTGAAGCAATGACCACATTGCTCATCCGCGCAGAGGTGATCCTGGATTCCGCAGGGAGGGAGGTACCACAGCTGCTTTTTTTTTCTCCTGGGTAACAAACTATGTTCTTTTACAGGTAAGATATTTGTCCTGCTGCAGTTGTCCTTAGTCACCACGGGAGTAGTGACATCTACGCTCTACAACAAGATCTATCAAAACACACTGAACTGGTACAGCAGCTTCTGTTTCATTTTGTCCTTTCTAGTCGGCTGCCTGACTATCCTCCCTTTAAGGTAAGGAATAGGAAGGGTTTTGTCCAGAAGGAGATGCTGTATTTTCTCCATGTTCCCTGATTCTAGGTCTAAAGTGTATAATACAGATGGGAAAAAAGAATTTGGAATTTAAAAAGAAAAAAAATGGAAAAAGACAAACAAAAGTTTTGCAGA
Organism: Gallinago jamesoni; assembly: GCA_025769975.1. Lineage (NCBI taxonomy): Eukaryota > Metazoa > Chordata > Aves > Charadriiformes > Scolopacidae > Gallinago > Gallinago jamesoni. Next base: position 71,035,660 of record JAOQGH010000019.1, on the reverse strand, counting down.
AATGAGTTGATAAATATCAAGGAGATTCAAAGAATGAAACTTGCAAGTGACCTAGCTGATGTTTTTTAATCTTTTTGTTTAAAGTAGCATGAATTGCTGTAGGAGGAATATCTGGCAGAGTTTAAGAACTGATAGTCCCAGGGGACAAAGCCTACACACAATTGTAGTGCTTGAAACTGCAAAAATAGTAGTAAGTAGACCGAAGGAATAATCCCACACAAAGTAAAACATTTTCAAAAAAAACCATTACAGGTTACTTACTCATTCTGATAGCAAAGAACAACCTGAGCCACCCCCAGGTGTTCCTTTCAAAGAGAAACCATTACCACATAGCGGAGGAAATGGTTACTTTTCTGATCCAATGAATTTGCCCAACTGTACAGCTACAGAGCGACTGAGAGGTACAATTTCAAAAACATGTTTTAAGCAGGTAGCCAGCTAAATTCGAAGAGAGAAAGCTGGAACAGCATCTCCATTCCAGATTTTTTTTAAGTATCTCCCTCCAATTCTCACTTTGCCTGTTGTCCCCTCCCCAAGACCCTGCAGCTTGATGCATTACTAGAAACAGTGAGACTCATCCCCGATGAAGTTAAAGTGAATAGTGATGATATCACTGTTTAATCCCTGCAACAGTATTTTCATTCAGATATAAGGCAGGTACTGGATAGGCTAATGTCTGATCCCAGGCAAAATTCTTAGCGAGGCTTCTTGTAATTTTTTTTAAAAATAGCAGTAGAAAGTCTAACGGCACTATGTATACTGACTTAAGCATTATCACTTGGGTAGGAATAAAAAGCAATGCTAAGGAAAGCATCCAGACCATCAGCTCTGTGTCCTCCAGAGCACTGAAGGCTTGCTGGGCTCATGAAACACATTTAACACTTGGTGCCAGGAGGGCTAGGAGCGTGGGGAAGGCTGCTCCATACTCATCGTTCCCCTGGCTCTGCTTTCCTCCTCCAGCTTTTCCAGAAACAAGAGCTAGCTGTATCTTACGCACAGCCCTGCTGTTTAACAGAGAGCCCTGCTAGCTACTCAACTGCTTTTTAACAGGCTCTCCAAATAGAAATTAGCACCTTTATCAGCACAAACACAGGGATTAGGTCTTGTAGTATGAAAGACAATAAATGGGGACAGTTTCAATGTTCACAGGGTAACTTATAGAGGCTGGCAGATCCTCCTGAGGAATGGCACGAATACTCAGCCAGCGCCAGGCACCCCAGCCAAGTTTAAATGAAAAAATCGATGGGGAAAAAGCAAACTGCAGTTTTATGAAGTAGCTTGTTAGCTCTCTCCTCCGACTTACATTTCTATTGCTCTTTACAGCATTGTGGCCATCAAACAGCGTTCAACCACTGGCTCCCTTCAGATCCTGACCAAGTGACAGAGGCTGCAAAAGCTAAAGCATCTACTGGTCTTTCTCTTTCTGAACTCCCTGAGCTGCCAAAGTGGAAGGTTTGCCACCCACCGGTCCCAGCAAGTGACCATCATTTTGGGGAGCATCTCATTTACGTTTCCACTTCACAGCGTGCCACAGCCTCTCAGCCCCTGAGCTCACCCAGGACAAAGAAGTTTGCCTTGTTATTTCCGCAGTGCATCATCACGCAGAGTTCGTGCACTGGCTGTTGTTGCACACCAGCAGTCCTCAGAGCATTTTGTTTTCCTGCTAGGCTGGGTAGCAAGAGTGGAGAGTGGCAAGAACAAGGTAGAAATGGCGTTTCTAGACACATCATTCACCATAGAAGGGGAAAGCAGAGGATGAGCTTCCCTTTGGTTTCTTCTTGTCTGTTCGTTCAGAAACCTCAGGGCAGTTCTGTGACTTTGGCTGATGAAGCAGGGGTCCACAACCCGTGTGTGCACGGCTGTCAGCGGGACACACTTGCTCTCCAAGTGGTGCAGATGATGTGCCAGCCCAACTGATCAATGTCACATAAAAGCCCACTAGATACAGAAATACCACTGTAAAAAAAAAAAATATATAAATAAAATTAAGATATTTCTAGTAATTCCTAAAATAAAACAACTCCTGAACAATGTCCGTGCCCCTGACTTCTGGGAGAATGTCCCACTGTCCCCAAAGAATGCTTTAACAGAGCTGGTGGGAGGACACCCATGAATGACTCAAGGGCTGATACTGGCATCTCAACTCACAGCGCCAGGATGTACAACTCTAACAGGTTAAGAAGGGGTAAGTGCAGCACACAACTCCTCCAGGTGTTACAAAGATGTAGGGACACTGATGCCAGGTCATAGTCACCTTGTTACACCAACTTTACGCTGGGTGAAACCCCTAGCTGAAAGGGACCTCTTACAACATAGCAACTGGCATGAGATGATGTCATCTAAATCCAAAGGTGATTCAGAAGACTCGCATGCCCCAAAGGGATCAGAACTTAAATTATGTGTCTGCTTACATGCTAATTGAATCAACAAGGATTAAAAGTGGCTTCCAAATGCCCGAACTAAGGGAAGGCAAGTTAAAAGCCCTTCAGTAACTGAAATAATCTGGAGGCAAATCAGGCAGCTTCAGTTCGAGCCAGAGATGCAGATGTTGATTACCCACTATGCAAGTCCTTATTCTGAGGAAGTTCCTGCCACCCCTGTTACTCCCTCACACACACACACTCAGAACCTTTCCTCAGCTTCACTTTTAAGTCATAACAGATATAAAACAGCAGACAGATGACTTTCAGTTAAACCAGCAGCAGAACAAAGTTTCAAGGGAAGGATACTTAAGCAATAAGGTAGTGTCAGTCCAGTAAAATAAGTGCACACATCATTTCAATGGCGAAGGCTGCAAAAAAATGAACTTTATATTCTAGGAAAAGGAGTCATCTTTTAATACGTTTATTGGTCCATTCCATTAAATTAATTGAGGTAAACAAATGGTGCATTTTAAAAAAATGTACACACTAATAGAGAATTACAAACAGTTTTACCTCAAAGTGTTTTTCTCCATCAATACTAGTTCCATAGTAAACAATGCACAAAGTATATTTATACAGAGATATATGAAAGGGTATAGAAACATGCCAGCACCAGAAGGCAAGACAGTATTTCATAGCCTGCGAGTCTGAACAAGAGCACAGTTGCCAGATTTGGTCAAGTGCGGAAAACAAAAGCCTCCTTCCCATTTTTACATTGTTTACTGGCTAATTCACACAGAAACAAGTCTTTTCACATTACAAAGGCTGAAGGGGAAGCGTCTGGGCAACGAGTCAGCACTGTCTGGGTACACAGTACTGCCACCTTCAACAAGGAGGGGGATGAGGTCCACCTCCACTCACAGCTAGCTGGCCTCCAACACCTCCAACAGCCCAACTCCCCACACCTTAAGGAAGGACAGAGGGATGCAGGCACAGAGGAGGAGAGAACAAGGACGGTGCGGCTTTATTTTCACATACTGAAGACAAAAGCCCTTTGGCTGTTTGCAGTTGTAAAAATTATCCCCCTGCGATCTGTCCACTGGTGCAGTGGGAATGTGGCACTGGTCCCAACCCTGCTGCTTCACCTGAAGGTATGGACACACATCCCAGCAGCGGAGTTAAGGAAATGGTTCAGCTTCAAAGCATAGAGTACCGAGACCTTCCGAGTAGTCCAGGACAGCAACTAGCCTTTAGCGTTTTTGCATGCCACTTACAAAAGTGTGTTCTAATTAGGCCTTTTTGGAAAGTGCATTATTTTCTGCACAAGTACTGTGCTTCAGCCATGCAACCTTAAAACCAGCCCAGTTCATTACCGAGTACATGTACAAGTCAGATGCCCTGGCAAGACTCCAAAGTGCTAAGCACAGAATTAGGTATTGACATTTAAATTTCATACAATTGATTAAACAGCACTCCCAAAAAGTTTAAAATACAATATTCACACTGCCAGAAGGCTAGTTTATTCCTGTGATCCCTGGTTTTACTTTACCAAAAAAAAAGTCTGATAAGTATTAGCAAGTTCCCTACCTTAAAAAAAGGACTCAATTTTCCCTGTTTATTGGTTGTTGTAGTAAAAGTTAATATGCCAAGGGAAAGGCTGCTCTACCTTCAGAATTTATGAAGGCTGAACATCTAATGAGCTAGTTCAGTCTATGCAATTTTGCTCAGTGGTTAGCAGCACCAGGATTTTAAACAGTCTTCAACATTAATCATACACAATTAAATTGTGCAAGTTTTAACAACAGCATGGCTCCTGTTAAAACACTGAACAGTCCCTGGTGGGCTAGGAAGGAATTCTTTTGTATCTTGGCCTATGCAGGACCGACACCTGAAGCAATATGCATCACAAACAGTCTGTGCAGAGCCACTGCTGCAAGGCCACCTCACAGCAAGTCCACAGGATCACATCTGTCATTCGTGCTTTGCAGATGTTTCTACTACGTATCCCACTACTCTCTCTTTAGCACAAGAGCCAGTGTGACAAAAATCCAAGTAGACTTCAGTGAAGAAACCGTAATTTATTCTTTGATACAACTCGCATCAGAAGAGTGCGTGTCTTTAGGGGTACACCTATTTCCTTTTCAGTTTTCAATGGATACCTGAAAAAGCCATGATGTTTCGACATCTGTTTATTGCAAGAGTCAGAACCTGGTAAGGATACATACGAACAATGCACGGTTCATTACCGAGCATGAAAACAAGATCTCAGTGCCTGCTTTATTGTGCTGGTGCCAGTTGAGAGAAGAAACAAACATCCCAGAAATTACACAGAAGTAACCAAGACAGCAGTGAGAAAAATCTTGGTCTGGCTATGGATTACAAGGAAAACTGAGCTAATGTAAGGATTATTGAAGGACCCACATGTTACATAGGCTTACAGAAAGGGTGCAACTACTTTTGATGTAGTTTTAGTGCATATGCAGAGGCTGACCTTAAATGACTGAACACTCAGAAGTTTGATTCAAAGATGAAGCTCCTGCACTACTCCTGTTTCCCTTTACCAATGCCTTTTACTTTTCACACTTAAGGTTCAGGCCATCTTAAGGAGTGACCCCTGTACTGTAAGGGTTACAGGATAACATGTCAGTTTCTCTAACAGTTTAGATCTCAGTCCCCCCACTAACAGCAGTTAAGTGCACTCTTTACAAGGGCCACTCCTTACATCTTACAGGAGTTTCCTGCTATTTTACAGTTCTCCTGCTCCCCCAAACCTCACAATCAGGATCTTCCCCATACCTCACAGCCTCTCCCACAGTTAACTAAAGATTTACAACAGGTTTTCATAAAGACACTCCTCCATCGCCCATAGGAGCTGAGAGATCCATCGCTACACACCCTTTGCTGCAGCAATGAATGTAGGAGTCCTTTTCTGAATGTTAAGTTTTACTTTCCTTGTAGGGGCTTAAGAGGTTTTGGTGCTCCAAATGATAAAGAAATCCTATTAGTGACCACAGCCTGAGGCATATATGTTGCATCCTCTCCTCCAAACCAATTTGCAGGTGCTACAGAGCCACATACTCCAATAGGGAACCGCAAAGCACGCCTGCCTCTCAGCAGCTTAGCCAGAAAGGGATTACCTGAAATTGAAACATGCTTTGGTTGAGGAACAGTTTAAAAACTACGCTGCAGAATCAGTGGCATCATCAGATTAAAATAGAATCTCAGCTGATCTTCAACAGCTCCAGGGTCAGCAGTTACACATTGATTTCAACTTCACTTGGTACTCCTCACTGTCCATTACGCTTCTCAGGAACAGCTGAGATGTCAAATTGCTAAATTCCCCAGAACCAACACTCACTTCAGTTTGACATAACTAAGAGGGAACAGGACCTCAGTGTTGCAAGGCATCAGACAAATCCTACTCACCTGTAGGAAAAAAGCTCACCATCCTTCCTACTCATCCTGCACTTTTTTTTTTTGGTAAGGTGGAGAGAAGACTGCCTAAGTATTAGTGCAAATTACATTTTGCTCAACTCCCAGTTATGTTGCAGAGTCAACTACAAAATTCCATTTACCACACAGGAACCAGTTCAAAAAAGTATGTTGATCTTTGTTTGTGGGAAATAGGGAAGACCGTAACCCTGAAGGTCTGACTGTTAAACATGACAGAAGTGCTTATTTTAGAAGGGAAAGATTGCAGAAAACACTTAATTACTGCTTCAAGATGATCCCCTTGAGCACTTCCCTCGCACAACCAGAGTAGTTACTCATTCTGGACTTAACAGCACCTTAAAGCAGAGTTCTCGTTTACACAAAGTAAGCGTATATTAACTGCGAACTTAAACCAAAAAGCATAGTTTGTTTAGCTTCCACTGACAGCTCTGTGGTACTGAGTCAAAAAGGAAGACCTCTTAAAATATCTAAAACTTGACTTTTGCACCCAGAGAGCATCATCTCATTAGGCTGGCGGCTACCACATCGCTGCAATAATTCATCTTGACAGTTGCTATAAAGCCACCAAACTAAGTAAGGGGGGCTTCAGGTACACTTGGTGTTTATGAAAGGAAGTCCAAACCTGGTAGGTCATCATAGGAGAACACAGAAGTTGCATATACTCAATTACTGCTCAGATTCTTTGCAAGAATATTGCCAGAGATCAAGTAATCACTCACGTTTAGCAATAAGAACTCATACCTATTTATTCCCCCAAAATCCCAATATTACACTGATACTAGCTTCAAACCCCCTCACTTAGGATGGTTAAGAGGGATTTATCTGCATGCTGTTAAACCAAGATTCTGGAATCCTGGGAATCACGTCAGCATTCCTAAGGCCATTAACACCAAGCAGGCATTTCCTTGACTGCAGGAGAAACGGGGAGGAAAAAAAAAAGGGACCTGCAGAAGAAGTTACACTTCTAAAGGCCAACAAAAACCACTCAGAAAATAGATCTGTACCAAAAGTAGTCTTAAAAGACTTGTTGTGTTGTTCAGAAGAGACAGGTATGAACGTTTTGTGTAGCTAATAGGGTACTTATCTACCTCCACCAACCTGTTTAAGGCAAGTTTCACACACAATGATGCTTGGTGTAAGCAGTTATTTGACACTTTTTGGCTTTTGGCTGTTGCAAAAAAAAGACATGGGGAGAGAAAGCAAAATTCTACCTTTACTACAGCAGGCACCTTAATTGACCACACCCAAAGTGCCTCTAGTTCAGAAAAAAAAAACAAAAAACATTTAAAGCATGGACCAAGAGAATTCTACCATGCAACTTCCAGAGACAGCATTAGAAAAAAAAATACACTGAAGACTCAGTTTTTTCCACCATTCCCATAAGCCTCAAGAAGCTGCTCTTCAACCCGATCCTGCAGCTAGGCTGATTTTGATCCCCAAGTCAGTCACAAGTACACTCCAGCCAACTGACATTACTTCATAATCACCAAGGTAAACAAAGATACTCAGTATGAACCAACAGCATGCCACACTCACAAAAAACACAGTTCATGCTTGCAGGTGGTGTTGGTATGTTCTGTCCAGGACCAGCCCAACTCCCACACAGAAAGGTCTCCAGAAATCGTTTTATCCAGAGGGAACATATGGACGGTAGCAAAACAGAAAATATTTATTTCCAGCCTTTCCCTGTCCATCCAAAAATAGGGATAAGGATTGGTTAGAGAGAACTGTATCATAGGAATAATTATTTTTTTTTTCTAGCAAACAAAACAGAATGGTAATAAAGATGTCATTTGGCACCTTGCAGTAGAGTTTTATTTTCATCTTTTTAGTGTTCCACTCATCAGTTCCTTCCAGACTAAAGAGGTAAGTTTTATCAAGATCCCCGTGCACTTTCAGTATGAACCCCCAATCACTCCATAGGATAAAGAAGGAACCATTCAAGATAACTCAAAAAGATGAAACATACCCCAGTTTAAACACAGAAAGTGAGGAAAAAAATTCAAATAGTTTTCAGAGCATCTGTTCCAGCTTGAGTGCAGCTGGCATTTCAGTTAACTTGACAAAAGGAATCCTTCACAAAGTTCCAGTATGTCTAGTGGTACTGAGCATAGAAGTGCTAGACTGTCCATGAAGGTACTTCTTATTTGGTCTCTGGCTTGTCTTGCAATAGTGGTATAATTGACTCCCACGCCGTAAGGCACTGAAGAAAGAAAATTAAAGAAATGGATTGTACATGAGTTCTTGTAACTTTTGACCAACGCTTCCAGACCAACGGAATGCAAGTTCACAATGGCTAGCCAGGTCTTTATAGATTATTACAGAAAAGGGGTGAGGAATCTCTAACAGCCATTACAGTTCAGAACAGTTCAGAAAGAATAGCTGCAGTTTCCAAACAAAGAAAACAAATTAAAGCTTTCCAAAGTTATCAGCTGGACCAAGCTATTAAAAATCATCAGGACACCCAGTATTTCCAAATATCAGGCTAGATTCTTCTAAAGTGAAGAAAACCACAGCCTTCTGCTAGGGAGACAAACTGTTTCTAGTAGGAATTTACATCTTTGTGATGTGACTGTGGGAGAGGGCTGGTGTGGACACTATGGCAGCTATTATAGACTTCCTCCATCACCAGTGCTTACATCCACAAGTCACTATTGCCAAGCATCTTCCATCTAACTTTGCTGATTGTACTGAAAGTGAATATAGTATTTCCACGTGTGTATCCTGAAGTGATTAAATGCTTTCCTACCAAAGAGCTTCCTTGCTGCAGCTAAGAGCAAAACTAACATGTACAGATTTAACTCTCAGTTGCAGGGGCACTGATGGATGTTCAGTGGACTCTTTGATCCCTCCTGCCACAGCAGTCTCAGAATAGAGAAGGCGTGAAGGAAGTTCTATATGACTAGTTATGAATCACTGACAAGACAGACATTGGCTGGGGCAATGGAAGTACTCATTAATATTACATGGATAGATAACCTAGCACAAGAAGAAGTAAAGTAGATGTGGAAAAAAGCAACAGGCAAGATGATGAAGTATGTCACCATGCAATAGGTCAAGTAGTGTTTAACATATCAACCACTGCTGGTCAGTAATTTGTTCAGTTCAAGAATGCAAGACAGGCAAGTGACAGGATGACATGTACGGCTGCCCTGCAAAGGACAGCTAATCTCACACAGATCACTTGAGCATGACCAGCAACTCAATAGATTACACTAAGCTGCTGACAAAGAGCAGCTTCTGCAGCCCCAGATAACGGATTTACGTATCCAAGATTCTTTTCAAGACAGCATAAAGATTTCCTGAAGAATTATCACTACCCCAGAGGAAAATGAACTGTTCTTATTCCTGCCAATGTTCCAGCGGTGTCACATACCTTCTCGTAGTACTGGATGTTTTTATCTGCCATCCCCATGAGTAGCTGCCTAAAGTCTTGCCTTTTGCTGTTCTGCCATCTCTCCATATCTGCTTTCAGGTCAGCATTGAAGCACTCTACTCGGTCTTGACATTTCTCAACATCTGTTGGTACCTGCAAGAAAAGAAGATTGAAACAATGGGCTGCCCAGGGAGGTGGTTGAAGCACCATCCCTGGAGGTGTTCAAAAGACGGGTTGATGTAGTGCTGGGAGGTATGGTTTAGTGATGGTGATGCTCCTT
>JAOQGH010000019.1:71001912-71026088 GCA_025769975.1 Gallinago jamesoni | reverse complement strand
GGGTGTCTATTTTTGTCAGTTAGGTTGACGGTTGGACAAGATGATCTTTAAAGTCCCTTCCAACCTAGAAGATTCTGCGATTCTGTGAAACTGTCACTGAGAGTGCCAGACTGCTGAATTAGCTCAAACCTCCATGAGCAAAGCTACAGAAAAATGGATAAGTTAACTCAGTTATGGCTGCAGGGACAAAAGCCATATTTATCTGTATTCATGAGGAGTCACAATAGAGCCAGAATGCAGAAGAGCTCTCTAGAAACACATAAAGAGCAAAGCCGTTTTGGGGTAAGTGCTGGGTACTTAAGCTCAGTTCCTAGTTCTCAAACCGAACAGCTCAACACCAGCTCCAGAGCAAACTTCCTCTCCTCTTTCCATTTACAGTTGCACCTGGCATTTCCCAATTTACCCTAGTGTCTATGAAACAACAAACATTTTGGTTTGTCCAAAGTGCTGGATAAGAGACCTCAGTGTTACCTCTTGACCATAGTATACAAACAGTAGTCATCAACTATAGCTGCAGAATAAAATTCCTTAGCCTCTAGTTTCTAGCTTCCACTTTCAACGTTAACACTGCCTGAAAAAAAATTCAAGTGCAAAGTACTAATGAATCATAATGAAGGGAACAGGAAGCATTTCCCGATGGATTGGCTCACGGGCCTTTGGGCTCAACACTGGATATGTAGTTATACATAAGCAATAGGAGAAATCTTGAAGGACAGCCCACTGCAAGCCTAGGTAGAGATTTAAATGGATTACGACAGTAGTCACCGGCCCAAGGTAGATGCATATTAGGCCAAAGGAGTTGGTGTTCTTTGCTTATGTTTTAACAAACATGTATACTACCAGGCAACTACAGGAACAGTTTTCAAATGATTCCTCAAGCAGGAAACCCATGAATACCTTTCTCTCCCTGCATGGTCCACGCAAATGGGAAGCCTGTAAGGACATGCAGACTGAGTCCATGATCTCAGAAGAGGAAACTTCTCAGCTCTAGCACCAAATGTGAGAAATGAACTTCTGCTCCAGAACCTGTGACTTGCACAAAGGCAAAGGGCAGAATAATGAAGATTTGCAGTTATTTCTAATAGCTCCTCTCATATTTGATACTTTCAGGAAATTGCCTTTGAGTAAAGGAAGGGTTCCTTCTTTGTGAAGGAAGGAAGAGGATGAACAAACTATGTAAGAAGCTTTTCATGGGTAACAATATAGGATGTCAGAGGTAAGCTACTGCCTTGCAGTTTGGCAAGGTACACAATTTAGGCAGAAACATATCAACTCTGGTTCTTCTCCAGGATGTCAATTAGCACTGATCACATTCCATCAACTAATACTCAAAGGTCATACATTAGTTGTCCAATAAAGCTGTTTGAGACATGGGAAGCACCTCCTTCATGCTCATGGGATTTGAGTATCCCTTTTATTCACACAACTGGATTTACACTACAGCCAGTTTGGGGGTTCATTAGCTACACACTTTCCCCACCCTCTGCAAGCACTATACTTCTGGCTACAGAAGCCACTCTGCTACAACTCTAGACATGAAGATCTCTCATAGGCTTCAGACAAGAGCTACCAAGCCAGTGGCTGAAAGGCTTAGAAGATGCTCCCCTCAAGGCACATATGCCTTATGTCAGATTTGTAAGTTCTCTACTATCTTAACAGAAAAGGTTAGGCTATCAGGAGAAAGAGACAAAGTCTGGAAGAAAAACCACATAAGATTTCCCAATCCAATTAATTTAGTTTCTAAGCACTCACCAGCTTCCTGCTTCTTCTGCTATGATCTGAAACCACAATGAAGCTATTAAAAAATATATATATCTGTTTTTTCTCACAGCCAATTCTCCTGCAGGTCAGGGTGAGAGGGCTGCACAAGTTTAGAGCAAGAAAGACAATCCAATGGTCAGCAAATGAGTCACATATGCTCTAATTAAGGAAAAAGGGCAATGAACTCCAGCTAAGTCTCCACAGGCACCATGAAAAGTAGAGCCTACATACACACCAGTCCTGTTCACAAGTGCAAATACCTTTCCCTGCAGAACTGTAGCTTCCCAGAACAGAATTTGAACTCAGTAGCTCAAACAAAATTTTACATTGATTAAAAGCTTTTAAGCACTTTACGTCTAGTGCAACCTTAATGAAACGGCAGGTTACAGTTCTAACATCAAATCTGGACTCAAGTTGGAATATCAGTGCTGATACTTTTATCTGCTTTTACCACTGGGGACACTAAATATTAGCTGTCAACCAGGAAGTGAGAAGAAAGAAGATTTTGGGGGAAGTTGATGCTTTCTTACTGATGGCTGCAGTCAGCTAACTTAAAAGCTCCAAAAAAACCCAACCCAAAACAAACAACCCAACTCCAAAACTAAGTGACAACTGTCTCAAACTGCAATATGCACCAGAAGGGCCCATCACTATTTTAGCAAGTTAATTTAACCTGATAAGAGAAGTATATGCAGGCAAGAACAGAGAATAAAACTGTGTATTCAGGAGTCTGGTCACCTCATTACATGATATGAAGTTCTGCACCTACATCTATTCTTCTTCAAATAATTCTTGAAGAGACCAGACCCAAAGTATGCCTCACATCTAGAACTTAGCATAGTTGAGTGCAGACAGCATCACTTGCAGCATAAGCATGTCCACTTTTTTTTTTAAAAAACTCCCCTACAGCATCATTACCACATAATAAATCGTCCTAAAGCACAACAAATCCAACACTTACTAGGCAACTAATATATATTTTTATCTTTCTAGTTCTCTGGAAACATTACACTGTTACAAGCCTTTTTTTTCCCCCCTTTAAATACACACAGTAACCACCTACTTCAAATTCTGCACTGCTATATTTAACGTTCCCATAGATCACCACACTGCAAAGCCTTCAGACAGAATAAATTAGGTCATCAGAAGTGGACTTCATTTCACCAAAAAGAAACAAAGCCTGCACTTCACTAAATTGGCTGGATTACTGCAAAACCAGCTCCACTGTGGGTCAGAAATAGCTAAGCAGCAATTCACCACTGTACTTGTCAGAAAGACAGCAGACTCCACACTAATATTGTTACACTAGTGTTAAAAAAAACAACACACATACTATGCTTTTGGTGTAAGCTTCAGCATTCTAGCAGTATTGGCTGACAGACATTGAGAGCAGCCCTGCTAGCCTTTCGCATTTATAGGCCACCAAGTTTTAAGCTGATTATGTCAATGTGAAAATGACCTAATGACACTGTTGGAGCTTCCTGAAGACAATCTGACTACGTGTACAGTGAATCCCAGAATGCCCTCCAGTGGACAAGATTAACAAGTAATGATAGGCCCTTTTTTCACAATCCAAAAGTAGGCCTTTTTTCCCCCTGTAAGTTTTAGGGGTGTTTTGGGTTTTTTTAACATAACTTCTGTCAAATCAGCTAAATATGCCAAAAGGAATGCAAATGCCTGTTCACTGCGTAATCCAGCTCATGATCAGTCTGCTTTTAATTTCCAGCAAGTCATAGCCAGGAGACCTTGCTGAATGCAAGACGTGCTTCTAGCCACTTCTCTGAGCTACCAGCTCTTACAGACGAGGACATTCCCTACAGCAGAAAGAATCTAAAAACCACAAGCTGGTATTTTATGAACATGCAGGGAGTTCTGTTAGTTTCCTCAACTTCCATCTTGTAAATGACACAAAAGGCTTAAGTTAGGAAAAGAGCTACAAGGAATTGCAAAAAGATATGCTTATAGTCTGGAGAGGAGACAAATATTCAAAAAATTCTTAGCTATTTAAGTGCTGTGCTTTAGACAATCTACGGAGAGGTGAGACCTTTTAGTAGGTGAGAGATTAGCAAACTTCAGCAGTTCCACTGCATCAAGATCTTGACAGAGTCAAATGCCAAAAAGCCTCAATTGGCTCACTGGATATGCTAGACTTAGATTCTCCCTCTCCTACATACAACTTGTTGGAATACCTACTTATACAAAGCTACACTGAGGAAGTAAGAATATGTACCACCCCTTCCAGCAGTGGAGCAGGCTAAAGATCAAAATACAAGAGCACCAGAAGATATCCAGGACACCACTATTTCTAGTCACAGACATAGGACCAGAGAAATCTGTTTGCATTTCTATGCTCTGTCCTCTTTAGCTTCTTAAAGACATTATGTGAACCTCCTGTAGTTCTATTGCACGATAGTCCTAATACTAGAAAGTCACCCCTTAGTTAAAATAGATGGAGGAGCACTGAAAAACCCCAAGCAGAAGCAGGGAACAAAACCTGTTGTCATTGTTGGTTAAAGTTGCAGTGATTTAAGACAGGGCTCTCACATATTGCTTCATGCAGAAAGCAGGTGGCAGCACAAGCACACCAGTTTACAGCTTCCCTTCTGCATGAAGCCCAGCCAAAACCCATCACGTCTGTTCAGCATCACACAGGATGGCTGCGTGTTTTGCCCCTTCTGCTAGGGAGCCCTTCCACAGCCAAAACAGGTGCCCTACAACACAATTGAGCAGCATGAGGGCTAGGACCTTAGCTCAGCTAGCTGACATACTGTTCTACCACCGCTTTGGCCCCCACGACTAAAACACTGCAACTGACTGCTGGCTGTTGTTCAACTGTTACACAGGTTGGAGTCATCCTGTTCCCAATGGCAGGAAATCAGAAGTTGCTAGACAGGTTATATATGCTGATACCTCAGTCTTTATTTCACACCAGCTTGCCAACAACAAACTTCTGTTCTACCAAAAATTGCTTATACTGCAAAGAAGCCACGAGACCCAGACAAAGCAAGTTCTGTTTCTCTGTTCTTCTCAGGCCGTAAGTGCAAGATGGTTTTGTAGGGTAGTTTTAAGTGCTAACCTTTGGACGGTCTTCTTTTTTCAAGGCTACTGCTTCCAGTTTTGCTTCATACTCCGCTTGAACTTGGTCTCTTTTCTTCAACACATTCTATGGGCAAGAGAAAAGACAGTTGTGAGAGGGATCCTCTTGTTCTCTCCCTCCCCAGCCTGTAAGAAACTGCAAAGAGATACGGTTTAAGTGCTAACTCAATCAGAAGTCAGACTTTCAGACTTGCTTCATCCTATTTTACAGTATTTAGGGAATAGCTTTTAAAAACAAAGAGCACTTGCCCTCCAGCAGCTGGCAGGGTCAGATAAAATGCAAGTTTTGGACAAGCTGGGGGCATGTAAGATAAAAGCCATGAACATAACCCTAAGCAAATTCAATTCATCAGTTGACCTATTATTAGCATGAAAAGGATATAATCACAAGCATCAAAGCTGTCAAGGACTAATGCAAAGCTTTTGATAACCTCAAGCAGCAGACAGATGACAGCATGGGCTAAGAGACAGGAAGACCACCAGAGAAGGTATTATATCTTCCTTTCCACTTGCAAAAGCTCCTCAAAGTCCTCTATAGCAAGATGTTACATTCTCATGCTAGAACAAAAGTAAGCTTTGCTTTTAGATCAGTTTGGGGGGGGGTTGGTTGTTTGTTTAAACAAAAACATTAAAAAACCCAAAAAGCACAATTTATGTGAAAGGCACTGAATTACCTCAACAAGTTTCACAAGCAGTAAATATTTCATTGACAGAGTATTCTCGGAATAGAGAGCAAAAGATGCTACCTTTATCTTGTACTACATCCACAAGGTTATTTGTAATTGTGCTACTAGCCCTACTAAGGTTATACTACAGTCTTATAACTTAAAAATAACCATGGACATTTTGAAGAATATACTACTAAAAAATAAGCAGTTCTGTGTCAGCAAAAGTGGACAACTTGTTTTCTTGTGAAGACTGAAACTAGTAATTTTTTATAGCTCAGTTGATGCCGTTATTATAAAAAAAATGGGCAGAAGATAGTCGGCCAACACTCATTTGCTGAGGTACATGTAAATTTGAACTTCTCTTGAAGCCCATTTGCCCAGTTCATGCTTCAAATATTCCTTTCTGCCACCCAGAAGGAATTACCCCATTAAGACAAAAAGGTAACTAATTTTAACAGTTTCAGACAAGGTTAGTAAAACAGGACTAGTCACATGCACTGATGCCTACACATGTATCTGTTAAAAAGAGTAATTCTCAGAACTTTCAGAGCTACTTTAGCCAAGATCTATTTACTAATTAAAGATGTACAAACCCTGTATCTATTAATCATTTTCCCCCTCCTCCCTCATAAATCAAGGGAAGTTCACCACTGCAGTTGCTCTAGAGTAGAGGTAGCAGACATTACAATCAATATTCTTACAAGCCTCAGTCCATGGTAAATGGGAATGGCACACCATCCACAAAGTTGCTACTGGCTTTATGCTAGAAAAAGGGGGTAAAATGGAAAAATTCACCTCCAACAACTTAAGACTCCCTTTTGTCCCCAAAAAGATGCAAGCAAGCATACCATTGGTCATGTTAGCTTGAAAAACCACAGCATTCACCTTCCTTTTGGAATCTAAGCAACTAAGTGGAATAGCCCTTAAGTGACTGAGGTTACCAATGCAACAAAAGCCTGGGAGATTTAACAGGTATTTCTACTTTGCATTCCCTCTTGAACCTCAGTCAACAGAAATTTCTTCTCAGACAAACAACCGCCTCCAGCAATTGCATTCAGCCTTTAGGAGCCTGGAGTTAGTGCAGTAACCTGGACCTGTACCAGTAGCAGCCAATGATGAACAGGCATTGGCAGATGAGATTCAAGGGGCAGCTGTCTTACTTCTCCTTAAGTGCTCAAATCCATTCACTGCAGACCATTAACCATACACTTCTGAACACAGATTTAAGTAGCCCTTAACGGCTGACCTGTAAGTGATGAGAAAAATATTGCCTTTCCTTTCACTTGTACCACATGTGAAAGGAAGCGTTTCCTCTGGCACCTCCAGGCAATCTCTTCTCAGTTGTAGATCAATGCATTAATGTGTCAGCAGCTCCTCTGAAAAGCTCTGTACCAAGTGTCCCCAGACTTACCACAGTCTATGCAACACTTAGGCTAGTTAAAGTCTCACTTATAGAGAAGAAAAATGAAATAAAAACAAAATTTTAAAAAGTTGGAAGAAACCAACAAACAGAAAAGAACTCACACACCACACTTCAGTTATTTGGGGACAGAACTAAACCACTAGTCCCTGCACAAGAAAGGCTTAGCTTGCTTTCAGCAAGGCAGGTCCTTCTCCGTTTTCTATTTAGCTGAAACATTTCACCTTAGTCCCTCTGGAAAGGATTTTCAGGAGTTTGCCATCAGCCTCCTTTCTCAAATTGCAGTCCTATGCCATTTGCACACCCCAAAGCATCTCACTACAACTAGATCTCACAAGAGAATCTTTATTTACTGCAGGCCTTTAGAGAGACAACTATTCATGTGGTCCTTGGTTTAAACATGCATTAAAAGCAATTTCCAGGCACACAGCTGGGGATCGTGTCATCTGGTAAGCCTTTCTGGCAGTGTTAAGCATAGAGTTCATATAATATTATAATATGGGCACTGAACTATGTAAAGTGGATTTCATCCTCTGCACTTGCCTCCCTGGAGAACACCACAAAAAATGTGGCACCACACATTTGCTCACAAAGAGCCTGATTGCACCAAGATTTGAGACATCATCTGGCCATCTCACACACAGCCTGTATTTTAGAAAAGGTCTCTCCTAGACACCACCAGCACACATTTTAACTCAAGCCCACAATGCCAGCCTCTCCCTGCTTCTGCAAACCTTTCAAATGAACCCAAAGATGGGTCTTCCCTGGAGCCAGCCAGTTTTTATTTCCCACCAGAAGCACTGGGCTTTGCCTCCGCACATGGAGCTCCCTCAGGCTGCCCCCCCTCAGTTACAACAGCACTTCTGAAGACACTAATGCGAACATTTGTCTCTGAAACAGTTAAGATAACCTGTCAGTTCTTACTCTGAGGGCTGTCACCCAGCTAGAGATTGCTCTACAAATCAAGTCCCTATACCTACAAACGGGGTACAGTGTGTAACAGAAAGCTAGCAAGGTTGCACTGAATCCTAGTATCTAAGGACTTACCTTCCTTTAAGTACCCTGTACAAAAGCTGTACTCTGAAAGACCAAAACCGATCCTTAATTTCACAAGCAGGCCTCACAGCAGCTGATGAATAGGACTGTACTGCTAGAGAAGAGGACAGCCCTTTCAGCAGAAAGCCCCCTGCACCTCCTTTACAGTTACTTACTTGGTTTTAGTGAGTCTTGGAAGACAGTTGTGTAGCTGCTTACTGCAGAAACAGCATCAGTGCTGTTTTCTTATGCTAGAAAAGACCAGGCTTGGTATGACCTGACAGATTTCAAGTTTTGGTATTTGGGAGGGAAGGAGAATAGGAATGGTATGCCATGGATACTAACAGTTTTTATTCTTGATTTTTCAGATGGAGTAAAGCTAATGATGGATGTGATGGACACTAAGCAGCATAATTCTTATTTGCTATTAACTGTTATTTTGCATGTGTGGTTTCCAGATCCAACCAGTTCCAAAATACCAACACAGCAAGTATTTTCAGTCCATTACCAGAGAATAGCTGACAGAAAGAGTGAATCTTTTAGGGCACCAGAAAGTCAAGTCAACAGCCTAAAAATTAAGCAAAAAAGCAAGGGTTTCCTCAGCTGAAGAGGTATTTCAGGCAGTTAAACACCACTTACCACAGGGGGAGCATCATTAATGACTTGCAGCTAGACTACCTGTTGGCTTGGAGACCGCACTTACTGTCTTTGCCATTATCTGATAACAGCCGTTTTAGAATGAGGCTGTCTCCAAGCCAACAGGTAGTCTAGCTGCAAGTCTCTCTGTGGTAAGTGCTGTTTAACTGCCTGAAGTACCTCTTCAGCTGAAGAAATCCTTGCTTTTTAGCTTAAAAATTTTTTTCCCCTGCTACATTTGTGAAAAGCGCCTCTCACAACTCATCTTGCCACTTCAGATGACATCTCCAGTAGGCCGTGGCATTTGTAGCATCAAAAGCTAGATGTTCCAGGCTAAGCGCTTTAACCACTAGCCTCATGCCCTGTGTAAGGACACAAACACAGCTTCCTACAGAATAAAGATAAGCCTGAACACCGTGGGTCAAGGCTTCCAGCTACAGCTGAGAGTGTTCTAGCAACACTTGGGCCTTAATAGCCCTGCAAGTAAAATGAACCTCATTTTTGCTAGGGTCAACACCATGACTACAAAAGCAAAGAGCACATTCAGGGAACTAGTGCAAAGCTTTCTGTAAGAATACTTGACCCAGGCAAGGTAGGAGCCATATAACTAGCCATCTGAAGCTGGGAAGAGAAATCTGAAAGTGTTTTAATTCTTAGTTAAAGAAGTACAAGATGACTAAGATTAAGATAGAGAAGGACCACAATGTTCAGACTGTAGGTTTACAATAGGCTATTAGATTTCTAAAGGAGTGCATACCATAGCCTTGTAATGGTTGTTCCCAATGGAAAGTTCTCAGAAGGAATTTATCTGTTAGTACCCTGTAGGGGGGGCTGCTAATACATATTGTATGATGGGCATGTGGTGAAAAGCAGCTCTAATTCTCTCTAGCAGCTGAATTAGTGTCCTTGGTTTCAGTTTTCAATGCAGTTAACTCAGTGATTCTTTTCCCCATGCAACAGGATTGACTACCAATGCCCATTAACTTCAAGATAATAAAAACTGCACTGAAGTAGCTTTTATTACTCCTGCACCAGCGGTAAGAAACCAAGTTCTTACAGAGATTAAGAGTCACAGAACAACATCTATAAGCAGTTACTTGGTATGCAGAACTTAACAGAACTTTACAACAGACATATCCTGCCCAGGTTATAGGGACAAGAGAGGAAGAAGTGTCTGTCATTTGGACACATGGTTCTAAAAAGCCACACAACCCTGCTACATACAACAAACAGAAGCTGCTAATGCTACCTTTTCTGCAGACGCTGACTCAGTAGCAAAAAGCTGAGCCACGAGTGACTTTCTAACAATTCAAAGAGAAGAGTCTAGGCAGCCACAGGATGTCTCCTATAAAGCACCACCTGCCACTCCAGCAAAGTAGCAACTCTTCAACACTTTCTGTGCAGCCCAGTATTACTGACCTTAGCTTGACTGAGTAGCAGAGCAGATAGATAATGCTACCCATGCAGCACCCTAAACGTACCTAGTTTTGTTTTGAGTATAAAAGTACACCCCTAATGTATTATTTACTTTCCCACTTTTCCCACCACTAACACTTTTCGCTGTTAGAAAGAATGAACTTGCTGCTGTATCATGCAAACACAGCGAGTGTCTTCTGCCACGGGGCTTGCTTTACCTTCATCGACTCCGAGTACAATATATATTCCCTAAGCACAGGGAGGAAGTCTTCTGTCATGTCTTCACTGAGTTCTTCAAGAGCTGTGCAGCAGTTCCCAATACAGGCAGACACCCCCTCCAGTGGCTCTGATAGCTCAACCTCCAGACCTCCCCAGGTTGAATAGACAGGTCCATATTCTCGTAGTTCCACCAAGTATTCTGCAAGAGGCAGACGGAAAAATAGATTAACAGAGTAAGAACAAGGCAGAGGGATCTGCAAGCACTCACACTAAACAGGAGAAACTAAGCTTGGCAAACATTAACTCCCCCAGGAGCCAAGTCTTGTGTCGCATTTGCATCTTGGTAGACAGAGTTCTGTGGCTGCACAGGTGAGGGGTTCAAATTATCTCCTGCTTAACTGACCATTCCTACAAGCTTCCAATATAAAAGACACTTGCATCTGTGCAGTAGCCAAAGTAATTTTTATTAAAAAGTATGTAAAAATTCGGTTCTGCTAGGACAGTTCTGTAAAGGCTATCTTTGTCTAGAAAAATCCATCTCTACTCTTCCAGATGGAATCTACATGTTTTTTCACCCTCACAAAATTCTTTCCAAAAATAACTCTAGTAAGAGAACAGGCTGGTATAACACAAAGAGTGACTTTAAAAAAAATATTTGGAAAGTTGAGCTAAGATACTCTATTAGGCTTTGGGCTGGTTTTAAACATGCAAGAGACATTAGATTTTGCTCTGTGTGGAGCTCATTACAGGCCAGAATCATTGACACAAGTTGTCTTGGTCATGTCTTCAACCAGAACAAGATACAGAGCACTCAGACTGAAGTAATATGATAGAGCACCTTGTGTCCTTACCCAGCTGTTCCTTGATAATCCGTTGTGCTATTCTGTCAATAGTACCAAGTTTTAGAGAGAATGTGTCTAGGTACTCCCCAATGGCTGCAAACTCCAGTGGACGACTTCTTAATTTGTAGCCTCCTGTAACATATTTGACAGACTCCCCCATCTTTGATAGCAATGCCATTCCTTGTTTTTTGTAGGCATTGAGATCCTAGGATGTTTAAAAAAAAAATTAGAAATATTTCACTTGCATGTTGGAAGAGCACTACAGTGAAAGATACTTTCCAGTCAAGATCAAATCTTGTGAAGGCAAGAGATTACATGTCACATGTAGCCTTGGCCCAAAATCTCACTTTGCACAAGTGGTACAGCTGAGCAGTTTCAAGACCACCTCTAGATGGAGATAAGCTATCCAGGAGAATGGTATGAAGTACGTTATAAATGAGTAAGTGGTCCACCTTTGCACATGGGAAAGTCTGCCCATGTTCTTGTACTGCCACCAGGGAAATAGTAGTATTAACAACTCTGGTTCCATCAATACAATTCATGCCATTCATCCACACATACTTCTAAAGCCATAGCCCTCAATACCAGCATTATGCAATGCACCAGCTGGCTCCTATAACCAAGTGCAGAGCTACATATTGCATGCCTGTTTGGTCAGCAGCCTCCTCACATCAGTCGTGTGCTCAGAGGGGAAGAGGGAAGAGTGAACACAGGAAAAAGGAGAGCATGGGGAGACCAGCACAGCTTTTCTACAAGACAGATTCCACGGCTCAGGCTGGGTCAGAGGCAGCCTGGTTAACTGCACAGAAAGTTTGAAAAGCTTTAGGCAAGGAAGTTTGTTTGTTAACAAGCTTTTTTACCTACAGTCTACAGGGGATTTCACCTTTACAGCACATCAGAAAAAAAAATAATGGTTTTAGTTAGCCAAAATGACGTCAATTTTGCATTTCACTCCTTCCAGCAGGGGTCCCTATTCGACACCTCAAAACAGGCTTAAGAGCTATAACTAGGTCATTCTGTGCAGCCCGCAGAAGAATGTTTTCAAACCAAGTAGACTTGTAGAGGTGAAGAATCAAGACATGGTGTTACAGACTAGACTAAAAGCTTAAGTGTTCTTTGAAAAAAACCACACCAGCCGTCTTCAAAACATGTGCTACAGTATTCTTCCCAAGTACTTAAGTATAACATAAATCTGATTAAAAGAACCTGACATCTTAGCAGCTACCATGATTTTGAATTACATTTGTGTTTAAATGCAGTGATTCCTTGACCCTTGCCTTCTGCCTGTCCTAAGCACTACCTGCAAGCAGGCATCAGAAAAAGACTTTTGAACTCAAAATCATTTACTCACTCTCTCAAGCATTCTGGTGTGTTACTGGTGCAAAAGTGGAACTTGAAGAAAAGTTGGTGTCTGTTTTTCAACCAGGAGGTGGTCTCATGACTTTCTGCAGTAACTAAATTCTGAAGTTCCAGCACACTGAGCTGACTGAACTTGCAATACCACAAGTTCCAACACTTGAGACAGACAGAACACGTGTCCTTTCCCCTCGGACTCCCTGGATGCTCTGTATTGTCAAGGCAAGCCCTGCCCAGGGCTGAGGATAAAGTCCTTATTCATTTTACACGGGTGGGAGAAGACAGCCAAACAAGTAAGAAAGTTGATCATCATGCTTTGACAGCTGAAAAGCACAAACAAACCTACCTGACATTTAACTATTATGGTGCTAAACAAATTCTGCATTTCCATCTTGTTTCAGTGTTTAAGTTCACCACAGAGGGAAAATAAAAGGGAACTGGAGATTGAGTCTCACATTACCAGCAAGCAGAGCATGAGCCTGAAATGAGCTCAAATTAAGTGTCACATTTGAGTGAGCAAGCATAATGTGACATTGGAAAGACGTGCTTTTACAGCTCTATCACTTAGCAGGTCAAACCCAAGCATGACTGTGGGTCCTCCTAGTCTTATTTAAAATGCAGTTCAAAGGACAGCCAAAGAAAATTGCACTGTTCCTGGATGAGTCACACAGAAGATGAACATGAAGTTGTTGACTGAGAACAAACAAGAATAAGGTCTTCACACTTAGTACTGAGGGCAACAAGTACAAGCAGTACAGAAGACAAAGACAAGGAAAAAGTAAAGAAATCTGCAAGTTTTTGTGCAAGATAGATGTCCGCTTCTCCCCCACTTCCCTCCTTCCCTAGAGAGGACTTTACAAAGTCTACAATTTTCTAAATTCTGAAGCTCTTTCACATCAGAGGAGTATGTACCAGACACGGGGGTACAAAACAAGGCAGGTGTGGAGAACTGAATTTGTAAATCTGCAGACCACCTCTCCCTTCAAGCAAAGGGAACCCTTACAGCTGTCACACACACAGGGTTCTGTCACACACAACATTCAGAGTCCCCAACAACTCAGGTATTTTAGGGAAAGTTCTGACCTGCACATGTAGTTTTACTAATGTCTTTTTACCTTCATTTCAAAAGAGACTGCAACAGTGCCTGTTCTGTTGTCCCTGCCAATGATTGTGTTTGGAAGTTACAGGCTTACCTTGGCTGTGAGAAACACGTTGAAGTGCTCATTAAAAGAAAGCACCGGGTGATCAGTTATTCTCTTCAAGAATTTGTCTAATGCTTTCCTCCTTGTCTCCACGAATTCTTCAGAAAAGCGATCGACAACACCCTTCACTACAAATTTCTCAGGAAGAGGCTGTCAGAGACAAACAAACCACACCAAATTCAAAAGACCAAAAACTTACTTCTGGTATTTGGAAGCATACAAAGCAATCAAAGTCCAGTGTTAGCAGGAACTGAAATGTTATGTTTGCTAACAGCAACCATACATCAGATGGGATGCAAGCCCTGCTCTGAATTACCCTGGTCTGCCTTAATGCTAGCAATTCTACTGGGTGGTTTCAGCTGAGAGCCACATCAGTGAAGCCCAGACAATACTCATACTAACTACTTCTAGCATAGCTCAGGGTGTTTTCCCTGCTGCTATCCATGTTCAAGCTCCAGCTCTAAAGGAGACACCAGGAGAGCTGCATGCTATTCCCTACAGCAATGCACACACACCCCTAATGTTGAAGCAAGCCTGCCAGCCCAAGGAAACAAAAAAAAATTTAACAGTTCTGCTTACTCTTCCCCCCACCATTTTGACTAATTTGTCCCTCCTGGACAGAGCCTTTCTGCAGGACACCGGTAGTCTTGGTGATTAGCACCACACTGAGCAAAGACAGACAAGCAGGCTTGACACAGCAAATGGACAAGTAGTCCAGGCTGGAGCCTTCCTGAAGCACTTGCACACTTGGTCTTTTATCATAGCTGACATTCCTGAGCATGTCTGTGTAAGCCACAAAAGTCTGCCAACACATCTACTCTTTTATCTTACTCCTATTTCGACCCTACCAGTTCATTTCTGCAGTTCAGCTTAAAATATAAGCCCAAATCTGCTCCCAGACTTGCTAGTTCTGCAGTCCCTCCTCTTACACTTAGACACCACACTTCAAAGTACCACTTCAGATGGAAGATAACTCTTTAAGCTTGAGCATGGTTAACCTCAGCTCTACCACCAGATTTGCTTTTGTTGTCTACAGACAGCATGGTCTCCAAGGCTAATTTCAGTTTGAAAACTGTGCTTTGCATTTTATTCTACTTATTTTATTTAACAGTCCACCCAGATAACCTGCTTACTGTTTGGCTAGCGATGACAGCCATTTTCACCCAAGTTGGGAATCGGGATTCTCCTCTGCAAAGTCTTTGTCACCTGAAATCTGTGACAAAAGTCATTCACAGAAAAAAGAGAAACAAAATCAAACCTCTGTATGCATATGCCTTTCCCACCAACCCTAGCTGATGTGGGACATACATGCATCTCCTAAAAAAATCCAGCCAGCATGACTTAGCTGCAACACAGCTAGATTTTGACCACTACATTTAGTTCTTATAATTTAAGACTTGCCTTATTATGCACAGCATTCACATCAGTCATTTTAGTTAAACCAGTGTAAGGTACAGTCTAATCAGACGAATAATGCTTAGTGCAGTAGTCTTCAAGGAGGAAGAAACTCTCTTTGCTTGCTTTGTAAACTTTAGCAAGGACTCCAAGTCATTAACCCAGGCAGGGAGTTTAGTGCAGGAGGAAAAGCACAAGCTGGAAGACTAAAGGACCCTAGTTCAACCAAACACATGGAGACTGTTGCTGAATAATCACTAGAATTTGAGCATTTGAGACCCACAGAAGAGTGCACCTTTATTACAGAGACTTCCACCATTTAACCTGCTTTTAGCTATAGCAGTAGTTTCAGTCCTTTACATTGTAGTCCTTTGGAGGTCCATCCAAAGTAATCAGTATGCAGAGCTAGCAACTGATATCCTGCTTTAACTGTGTGTTACTTAACTACCTTATGGTCTGCCTTTCCCTGCTGTGACATGTGAGCAGAGCTCACTGCAGTCATAAATGGCTTCAACTATCCAAACTTTACCATCCAAAGAAAATGTTAGGCTTATCTATCATTTTAGACTTATCTTTCTAGTCTACAGAGAGATCTGAGAGAATTTTTACTGTTGTTTGCAAGAACAGATTAGAATAAGTCTCAGATCATTAAAAAAAGTAAAAATCAGTAATCTAAGAGGCAAAAAGGAACCCATATGCAGTTTAGTTTGGGCTCCTAAGCATAGTCTATCATGACTTGCTGCACTGAGAAGATACATCATTTTTTTTACAGAAAGGTTTCAGGCAGAGTCACTAGGGGAAGATTAATACAACCCCCTTTCAGTATTTTGTTAGACAGAAGGCCTCCAGGGATTGCAGTATCTCCACTTACAAATACAGATAACTCTGAGATTGCCTTGAAATATCCTTTCACAATACACTTGAGTCACAATGCACCTCAAGCCTTTAGCTTCTATTCCCTATTGACTTCTAGGCAATAAATATATAAAGCATTCAGCAATCTTCCTGCCATACCACTGCATGGAGAAGATTAATGGGAAATTCCATAACTGCTAACTTGTGCACAGACACATAAAAGAGGGCAGTGCACCCTTATGCTTCCAGATTTTCTAGAAGGGAGGCACTTAAGAGATTGCCCTGTTCTGCAGCCAGTTTCACATCCAGTATTAGAGCCACTTGTGCCAAATTTGCTGTTCTGCGCACAACAAATTCCAGGTCACAGCAAAAGCAGCTTGATTCCCTGGCTGTGACTCACCTTCTGCTACTAGACTATTATTTTTATTGCCTTGCAGCCTTCAGGCAGGACTGGCAGCCTGTTAGTACACTCAAGAATCTGTAAAAGCTTAACCTTGATAGTTCCAGCTGCTCAGAGAACAGCGAGAGAGAAAAGAGTGCCTGGGCAGCTAACACATTAATCTCATGTCTCCACCTTACCCCATCAAGCTCACTCTCTCTCTTCCCTACCCCTCAGTAAACATATTTGCTGCCAGTTAGTGGTGTCACATGATTTTGTGAAGTATTTCTTATCTTTGAGAGACTGAGCTATTATTTCACTTAGAGGCAAGTCCCAGAGAAGTTAAGGACTTAAATAGCTCTCTACCCTGGAACAGCCTATCTGAATGCTTCTCACATAGCCTAGTCCTTGCTGAGGGAGGCAGAGCAGAGAAACTCCCCCCCCCATCCCAGATGGGCAAGCTGAGGTATGCTAGCTGTGTTATTTCCCAATATTCACCTCATACAGGCTTTTTTGAATTTCGTTGTTCAAAAGAGCTGCTGGTGGTGATCTTGCAGACCTCCTACCTTTTCACATCTTCTACAGCATGAAAAACAGACTGCTGAAGATTAGCATCAGCCTCTTTATATAAGAAAAAGGTGGTCAGACTGCCAGCTTCAGAGACAAGAATGGGTGCAGTAGTTTAGCTAATCTCATTACAGAATCACAGAATGATAATGGAGTTGGAAGGGGCCTCTTGAGATCATCTAGTCCAACATCCCCACCAGAGTAGATTCCCCTACAGCAGGTTGCACAGAAATGTGTCCAGGCGGGTTTATGAGCGTCTCCAGAGACAGACTCTACCACCTCTCTGGGCAGCCTGTTCCAGTGCTCTGCCACCCTCAAAATAAAGTTCCTCCTCATACTTTAGATGGAACTTCTTATGTACAAGTTTCTGCCCATTTCCTCTTGTCCTGTCACTACGCACAACTGAAAAAAAAGACTGGTCCCATCTTCTTGACACCCACCCTTTAAGTATTTATAGGTGTTGATCAGATCCCCGCTCAGCCTTCTCTTACCCAGACTAAAAAGACCCAAGTCTCTCAGCCTTTCTTTGTAAGAGAGATTTCCTAGGCCCCTAATCATCTTTGTAGCCCTCTGCTGTACCCTTTCCAGCAGTTCCCTGTGCTTCTTGAACTGGGAAACCCAGAACTGGACAGAGTACTCCAGATGGAATAGCTAAACTTCTGTCTACTGAAGGCATGCCATAGCTACCAAGCCAGAGGCTAAGATTCATAAGTATGTGCTATTGAATGTTAGCACAAATAGTTTTAAAACATTATCTTTAAAATCAGCTCAAATGGCCATCTTGAAAACTGACTGAGACTAGGACTTGAAGTATACCAGTGTGGCTTTTCATAAGCCTCAGACACTCAGAGATGTAGATGTAATAACCGAGCAAACAGATGAAGCATATTCCATCTGTACCACAACAAATGTCATCACCTTGCAGTCCCTACGGGAGGCTGCCAAAACTCACACTTCAGGTATGCCACCCAAGAAGAGTCTAAGTTTCATAATAAGTCAAGAACAGGAAGCTATTCCCACTACACTAGAAGAGTATTAAGTACCACATTTAAATCTAAACACCACAAGAGTATGAAATACTGTATTTAAATCTAAAGGGACGTATCCCTAAAATATCACCCTTGCAAGACACGATACAGAACCGTCCTTAATAGCAGATTCTTGCTTACTACCTACGGGAATGAGATGTGTGGGCTGAGACTCTTCCAGCTTGTTTCTCAACCAGTCGAAGTCTTGGTACCGCCGGCGGACAGAATACTCTGGCAAATCAAACTCTGCTCGCGTGGTCTGGAAAAGAAGAACAGGATATGCTCAGTCTGCACCAAAACCTCCCACTTCAGAGCATAGCAGTAAATACAGCACAGCTGTCACTGGTAAGGGTGAGGCCATTCAAGCCCTACACGGGAACTCCATCCCCAAAATCATGTTTGCAGCCACCGTGAGAAAAAGGTCCTCTGGCCTTTAAGGCACTGGGAAAGACAGAGATTTGAAAAAATGGTTACTTGGAACTGACGTGTTCCTGTGATTTATTCATACTTCATTACATGTTCTGCTCAGATAAAATTTATGGGAGGAGTCTGTGGAGACGAGAGTGCTGCGCACCATGTTAATCTTTTGGCAATTACAAGTTTGCAGAGAAGGCTGTATGAAATCTTCATTCCAAGGACAAGACTAAGCCAACAAGAATTAAAAGCAAACATAGTCAATGATTTGTTTATTATATGAGGTGCATTAACTGTGGGCGAAAAAAATGTTTCACCACTGCCCCGTATTCCAGAAATGACAGACTAATTAAACAAGGATAAAAGATCATCACACAAGCCATCACTAGATTTGTGAAGCACTTTTTATTGATTTCTGAGAGGAAGAGATGAGTTTGCTTACATTAAGTTTGTGTATACCCGATTAGAGATATCAGTACACTAAATTAAATCTTTACAGTTTTCATTCTTCTGCACAAGGAATAAAACTTGCCATTACAAGTTTGAGACAGAAGATAAATATGCAGAGAAACTTCTGGCAAATGTTTTATGCAGTCCTCCAACAGTCCATAGCCTGAAAAGCTGACTGCATGGGCCTGCTTGCACAGAATATATTGCAACTGCCTAAAAGCTCAAAGAAAACTGTACACCAACTAGGATTCTCTGCTACAGAGCCTGGTATTGTGATAGCACTCATTGGAAGAGAGATGGCCCTTGTCATTATGTCCCACTGAGAAGCACAGCTCACAGAGAAGCCCAGAGCGCTATATTTGGTTACCTGCAGCATCAAGACTATCTTGCAATGAAGGTGATGCTGCAGCACCAGCATTCTACATGTCTGCAGCTAGACATCAAAACCACTGCATTCTGTGGAACATACCAGCTCTCCTAGCTTCAAACAGGCACCAAGACCAGCACCATGTTGCTTTGCTACTCTTATTCCCTACAAACACCTGCTCATTTCCAGCAGAGATTTTGTATTTACTCCAAGTCTGACAGCAACTGCCCCATGTTTGGAGAGCAAAGTAGCAGCCTTTAAAAGCATGCATCTCTTCACTTGCCCCCTGGATGGCTCCAGCTCTTCAGTGACTGCACTTTACTCCCACCAACCCTCACAGGAGGATCCTGTGCAAGTTCTATGCCGGAAATCTCTTTCTAGAGAGAACTGAGCAGTCTTAACACACTATCAACAGAACAGTAGCTGTAGTATACTATAAACAGCATGCTGGTATGATATTACCTATTAAATGGCTTGCTTTCTAGAAAAGGCAGGCACAGAGAGACAGTAAAGAAGAAATCAAGCTCACCTCCTCCCTCCTTTGACCTGCTAGCTATGGTAAAGGATAGAATCAGAATCATTTGGGTTAGAAAGGAACCTTAAAGATCATGAAGTTCCAACCCCCCTGCCAAGGGCAGGGACATCTCCCACTACACCAGGTTGCTCAAAGCCCCATCCAGCCTGGCCTTGAACACCTCCAGGGATGGGGCATCCACAACCTCCCTGGGCAACCTGTTCCAGTGCCTCACCACCCTCACAGGAAAGAATTTCTTCCTAATATCTAATCTAAATCTCCCCTCTTCCAATTTAAAAACATTGCCCCTTGTCCTGTCGCTACACTTCCTCATAAAGAGTCCCTCTCCAGCTCTTCTGCAGGCTCCCTTCAGATATTGATAGGCTGCTATGACGTCTCCCCAGAGCCTTCTCTTCTCCAGGCTGAGCAACCCCAGCTGTCTCAGCCTGTCTTCATAGGAGAGGTGCTCCATCCCTCTGATCATCTTTGTGGCCTTCCGCTGGACCCTGCTCCAACAGGTCCATGTCCTCCCTGTGCTGAGGACTCCAGAACTGGACACAGTACTCAGGGTGGGGTCTCACAAATGCAGAGTAGAAGGGTAGAATCACCTCCCGAGACCTGCTGGCCACACTTCTCTTGATGCAGCCCAGGACACGGTTGGCTCTCTGGGCTGCCAGCACGCACTGCCAGCTCATGTTGAGCTTCTCATCCACAAGCACTCCCAAGTCCTTCTCCTCAGGGCTGCTTTCCAGCCATTCTCCACCCAACCTGTATTTGTGCCTGGGATTGCCACATCCCAGGTGCAGGACCCTGCACCTGGCTTGGTTGAACTTCATGAAATTTGCACAAGCCCACCTCTCCAGCCTGTCCAGGTCCCTCTGGATGGCATCCCTTTCCCTCCAGCGTGTCAACTGCGCCACCGAGCTTGGTGTCATCAGCAAACTTGCTGAGGGTGCACTCTAGCCCACTGTCCTTGTCACCGACAAAGATGTTAAATAGTATTGGATCCAGTACAGACCCCTGAGGAACACCACTCGTCACTGGCTGCCACTTGGACATAGAGCCGTTGACTGAAACCCTTTAAGTGCCGCCAACCAGCCAGTTCCTTATCCACCGAGCGGTCCATCCATCGAATCCATGACTTTCCAATTTTGAGACCAGGATGTCGTGCAGGACAGTGTCGAATGCTTTGCATAAGTCCAGGTAGACGATATCTGTTGCTCTGCCCTTGTCTACCAAGTCTGTGCCAGTATTGTAAAGGGCCACCAAATTTGTCAGGCACGATCTGCCATTGGTGAAGCCATGTTGACTGTCTCCAGTCACCTCTTTATTTTCCATGTGCCTTAGCAAAGATTCCAGGAGGATCTGCTCCATGATCTTGCCAGGCACAGAGGTGAGACTGACTGGCCTGTAGTTCCCCAGGTCGTCTTTGTTTCCTTTTTCTGAATGTTGGGGTTATGTTCCCCTTTTCCCAGTCTGCGGGGACTTCACCAGATTGCCACGATTTCTCGAATATGATGGAAAGGGGCTTAGCAACTTCGTTCGCCAGCTCCCTCAGGACGCATGGATGGATTTCACCAGGCCCCATGGACTTATGCACCTTCAGGTTCCTTAAGAGGTCTCGAACCTGATCTTCTCTGACTTGCATGAAAGAAATTAATTTGAAAGTAAGCAGAAACATGAGTAATTTGAACTGCAAGGTCTAGGAGCACCTGAGGGGCAGTTTCTTCCTTAGTAGCTAGACTTTGAATTCTGGACTGAAAACGTGTGTGACACCACAGATCCCCGCTAAGTGTGACAGGAGAAAGAGTTGAAGTTGGATGGAAAGAGGGACTTTTTTTCCACTGGATAAGGGCTCTTTGGGGAACCACTGGGATCAGAAATTAATTTTGGAAATAAATATGGATTTCAATGCATTCTGAGAGGCTTGGAGATTTTAGAATCTTTCTCTACGCCAAGAAAAAAAAATGCAGTGGAAAGAGAATTACTGCAAGTATGGGTCTGTCTGATATGCCTGATTTTGGCAAAGGAAGGAAAGAATGGTCACCCAGTGCTCTTTAAAATAG
Source organism: Gallinago jamesoni (assembly GCA_025769975.1). Taxonomy (NCBI): domain Eukaryota; kingdom Metazoa; phylum Chordata; class Aves; order Charadriiformes; family Scolopacidae; genus Gallinago; species Gallinago jamesoni. Next base: position 71,004,402 of record JAOQGH010000019.1, on the reverse strand, counting down.
TCACCCAGTGCTTTTTAAAATACTTGTAGAACTGCTAATAGAAGTGCTTAATAACTCTTTGCCTCCTTTCAACAACTCTTATTTATGAACCTGATTACAGAGGACTTCGTAAAACTAAACTTGTGAAATGCTTTAAATTAGCCCTTTGATGTGAATTAGTGAATATCTAAGTTCTGAATTGAGTGAAACAGGGGAATTAGCATGAACTCCTTCAAAAACAACATGTGTCTGACTTTTTCATGAAAATCTTTACAATTCATTCACGCCGTTGCATATCATATTCTGCATGCTTCTCATTCCAGCTCTGCAGGTGAATAGGTTGGGAGACTTCTTTCTGTAAAAAAATTCCTCTTGAACAGTGGTCTAGTTCTGAGGTTTGTTATAAAACAAGTATCAAATTTTTGTGTGCCTCGAATTGGAATGGACATTTAACAATAGGGCAAGTGTCTTTTCCAGGAAGAGACTTGGTGTTAGAGGGATATAGAGTTTCCTGAAAAGCATTGCAGTGTCGTGGTGGCATCTGAAGAATACACTGCGTGCTAAGTATCCCAAGCACATTGGTCAGAAATTATGTTCTCTCAGATCATTTGTCCTTGGCCAGAAGCACACATTGCTGGCTCATGGTCATCCTGCTGTTCACCAGGTCTTTTTCCTCAGAGCTGCTCTCCAGCAGCTCAGCCCCGAACCTGGACTGGTGCTTGGGGTTATTCCTCCCTCGTTGCTCTTGCCCTTGGTGAAGTTCCTCAAGTTCCTCTCTGCCCAGCTCTCCAGCCTGTCCAGGTCTCGCTGCATGGCAGCACAGCCTTCTGGTGTGTCAGCCACCCCGCCCAGGTTTGGGTCATCAGCAAACTTGCCGAGGGTACACTCAGTCCCTTTAGCCGGGGCATCCATGACTATACTGAAGAGGACTGTTCCCCTGGGGAACACCACTTGTTACGGACCTGCAACAGGATTCTGTGCCACTAATCACGGCCCTCTGAGCTCTGGCTTTCAGCCACTTTTCAATTCACCTCACTCTCCATTCCTCTAATCCACACTTCCTAAGCTTACCTCTGGGGATGCTGTGGGAGACTGTGTCAAAAGCTTGCTGAAGTCAAGCTAAACAATAACCACTGCCCTGCCCTCCTCTACCCACCAGTCACAGCATTCTAGGTGGCTATCAGGTCAGGAAGCCATGATTTCCCCTTGGTGAAGTCATGTTGACTACTTTGGATAGCTTTCTTTTCCTCCATGTGCTTTGAGATGATGCCCAGAAGAAGTTCTTCCGTCATCCTTCCAGGGATGGAGGTGCGGCTGACCAGCCTGTAGTTTTCCAGGTCTTGCCCTTGGGCACCAATAACTGTTGTATTTCAGCCGAAATCACTGCAACCAGACCAACAGATGGCCCTTCCCCCCCCCCCGAAAAAAAGAGAGGGGAGGAAGAGATATGGAGATAGAGCAGTTTAGAACGAACTAAACTGCTTTATGAAGAACTAATATTAAAATATTAAAATTATAAAAAAGATGAAAATAATGAAATGGATACAATATATACAAAACCGTATCAAGCTCCCAGGATGACAGTCCCGTCACCGGCAGGCACTGGGGAAGTCCCAGGCTGGACTCAGCAACGGATTGGAACCTCTGGAATCAGGCACATACGGATCGGGATCAAAGGCAGATGAACAGATAGGGTCCTCTTCAGATGTCGGCCATCGCAGGAGTGAGGAAGGGAGAAGAAGCCAAAGGAGGGCTGACCCTTTGATCTCTCAGCTTTTATACTGAGCATGGGGCAGATGGGATGGAATACCCCAGTTGGTCAGGTTTGGGTCACCTGTCCTGTCCGTTCCTCCCCACAGGTGGGACCCCTCTACGCTTTTCCATTTCCAACCCTCTAAGGTGAAAATAACGAAAATTGGCTGCACTAACAAGAGGCTGAAGCAAGGGCCTCTCTGCATACCATTCCTTGGCATGGAGCACAAACATTGGCCTTATCATCCTGAGAACAAGCAGTTTTCTCCACAATGTGCCCTTAATTTCAGAGAGTCAGAGGAGGTCTAACTAAAATGTAAAATTACAGAACACAAAACTGGTTCAGTTTTACCTCAAAGCGGGACATTGCACCCCTTATTCCATGCCATTTGCATCATGCTTAGATTACAAATGTCATTATCTATGAAATCTATACACACATACATATATAGACAGATACATGTAAGTCACTCAGTCATGATTTATCTCTATATACAAAAGTTAAGTCCATTTCATAGCAGATCAGGTTCACACGGTAGGAAAATGGTGTGAAATTCATGTGGTTTGTGCCCATCGGTAACATGTCCATCTCGGAGAAGTTTCACTGGACGCCACTTAATCCGGCTAGTTTCATCATTGCAGTGTTATCCTGAAAAACACTTAGAGAACACTGTTAGTACTGTAAACAACTAACATCATACTCAGAATTAAGTATTCTCACCCAGGGTCAAATTCCCTTGAGGTACACATTGAACTTCT
>JAOQGH010000019.1:70963322-71001812 GCA_025769975.1 Gallinago jamesoni | reverse complement strand
GACTGGCCTGTAGTTCCCCGGGTCTTCTTTGTTTCCTTTTTTGAATATTGGGGTTATGTTCCCCTTTTTCCAGTCTGTGGGGACTTCGCCATATTGCTACAATTTCTCGAATATGATGGAAAGGGGCTTAGCAACTTCATTCGCCAGCTCCCTCAGGACCCATGGATGGATTTCATCAGGTCCCATGGACTTATGCACCTTTATGCCTCCAACACTCCAGTCATAAGAGCCATCCCACCACATCTCAGTAATGCCAATAAGGTCACGGCCCTGGAGGTGTGCACAGATCTCCAGCTCCTCTTGCTTGTTGCCCAGGTGGTGTGCATTTGTGTAAAGGCAATTCAGATGTACACATTAGTCCACAGACTAACATAATGAATGCTCACCAATGCAGCAGTTGTATTTATGAGGGACAACCAAGACCTAGATATGCACTGCAGCTTCGTGCTTTACTCAGACAGACCTCAGAGTAACATCAGCTTATCTAACATGTTAGAGTGTCACACTACAAATGAAACTTCCGAGATTTCATATGAACCATTTTCACTTGTTTTGAGTAAGAAATGGAGAAGCATCACACTAGAACAAGATAATTCATGCACATGTAGGCAGCCCTCATCAGCCAATGGTGCTGTTTTGTTCTGTTAATAGGGAAGCTATAACCTGAGCCTTGCAGAATACAAGCTGAAATTAAAAAAAAAAAGTAACAATTTAGTAGTAAGGAGAGCTTTTGTGAACTGGCTGTCACTGAGCAAAGACTTCTTAAAAGATCAGACAATGAGTGAATGAGAGTAATCAGTACGCATACACACTACTGTGACTTATCCTGTAGCATGAGGATGAAGGCAAAGGCTCTCATCTGTTAGTGCTGAGAACCTTATTAACCAATACTCTGCTAACAGTTAAGGAAAACTGTATAGGTACTATTTAGTTTAGAAGCAGGAAAGCTGAGTAAGTCCTAGTACACAAACTTTACAGTTGTTATCACCCCTCTCTAGCAAACTGCTCCTGCTGCCTTTATATTGCAAGAAGATTTGCAAAGTTTTCCATATAGCAGGTTTTGCTCCTCAGAGAGAAGCAAATGAAAATATATCATAGTCAAGAGCATTTCAGTGTTCGCTGTACGAGCTGTCAAATCTAGACAGCCAATAAGCTCTTCAAGACTATTTGGACTGAACATAAGAGCCCTTCAAGGTTTTAACAACACTTCAATAATGCTGAAAGAATTTGGATCTCAGATCAAAATGTTCATTAGCTTAGCACGAGTTATTTTTTCCAGACTGCACACAAAATGGAAGGTCTTCACTTGCTGTCCCTGGACAGTGGCAAATGTCTGCATTTTTGATACAGTTGAATTCCTCCTCCTGCTTTCCCAGTAGGATTCATAAATCTCATATTGTAAGGACACAGGTCTCTCCCAAAGGAAGCTGAGAAATTTGTGGCAAATCTCAACCTCCTAAAAATAATGGGCAAGACAGTTCCAGGGATTTATTGAAGACTCCAGCACAGTTCCACTAAGCCAGCACTGCAGTATTCTGGGCTCATATTAACTTGCTGGAAAGCAGGCAGGGTTACAGAAACTTTTACCTCTGTTTTTGGAATAGTTTTGACTTAAGGCAATATTAAGGCAAGCACTGAGTCTTGGTCTTGTGTAAGGCTTGAGATGAAACGTGTCTTTTTTGAGAGGATTTAGCAGCCAAACCTTAAGCTAACCTGTGATGACTATGTGAAAGTATTTCTGTACCCTAGTTCTAGCCTTTTCTCCCTACAACTGATTGCAGATTCCCCTCCATGTTACTATTTATCTGGGGCAAAATCTTCAAGTAGAAAAAGAAGAGAATGGCAGAGGGGAGGAAGGGATCAAGATCGGTGTTCTTGGCAATTCTTCACAGTTTTGTTTGCCTCAAGTAGTTTAGTCTCTGTAAAAAAAAAGATCATCGCACTTAGACCTGCTCCTCTCTAGTGATTTAGCTGTTTTATGTGCTCAGGTAATCTACCCAATGCATGCAGTGGAAGTAGGAGGAGAAGGACAGGAAAAAGAAAACAAGACCTCCACTTCAGTGCTGACTGGTGTGAAAGTCTCTCCCCTCAAGCCTGCAGGGAAACTGCATGACTCTCAGGAATAGCATGCAGCTGCTCAGACCTCCATGGGGAAAGGCACATAAGGCAACCTTGCTATCCTAGAAAGTACACAAAAGTGAAGTTAGAAGTATACTTATGTTTCCCTCAGGAGACATGACTACATAACGTAAGGGTAAGCTTTATTTCCCATCCCTCCCTGCTCAGAAAGATCTGCTTGATAAAATCCCTCCAGAGCACACATCAGTCTATCTGAAGACTGTAAAGCTGTATCATCTAGAGCACCCGAGACACTTCAATCATCACAGCCATGACCTGTTAAGTTCCAGCCCAGGTGTCACCCACCTTACTGGTTTCACTAGCCTCCCTGTATAAGAAAACAGGTTATGAAAGAATCAAGAGAGCCAGATCTGAATCACCATTATGTTCTTTATATGTAGTCATCCAGAAGACAGGCTGGGGAATGCTACCTAGCTCTTACTAAGAAGCTGTGAAAGCATGGGCACAAGCAGGACCAAGTAAACTTCTAAGCTTTCTTCTCAGCTTCCCTGCAAGCCATTATTTTGGACCAAATGCTTTGGAACCTTCCTCAGCCACCACCACCTGCTGACAAAGGTATCAGTAGATGAGAAGTCTGGGGCAAGCTGCAAAACTTCTCTTTCTTGCTGTTAGTATTAAGGACCTTTCTAAAGAAAGAAAAAACCACACACAACACAAAAACAAGACTGTGGTCAGGTTACACTTGCCCCTATGGTGGTGTCTAGTCACAGTCACAAGCACACGTTACAGCAGTAGCAATTATATTCCCCTCTCCTACCTAGTGATGCCATTTTTCAAAGCAAGGAAGTCTTCAGCGTAAGGACCTACATTTATGCAAGCCTTTGAGGTTCCAGTTACATTCTTCAGTGAAGGAAGAAAAAAAAGCAGCCACCCCTGCACTTCCTCATCCAGAGCCACCAGAGAGACCCTTTCAGCCCTTTATGGGTCTCAAATGCCTCTCATGCAAGGCTGCAAAGGAGATAGTGGGATGGTACAGTCTTACACTGACGGCAAGAACAAGGTCTGCTATAGAACTTTGACCTACAACCTGAAGGTGCAAGCATCACTCAGCACTGTCTAGGGATTGTTCCTGTGCAGTCTTTTGGCCATGTTTAATTACAGCTTTCAGCTACAATGGCTGATTAGGCAATTAGCTTGGCATTGAAGAGGCCTTGTCTGCATGTCAAGAATGAGTCAGACCATTAAGACTGTTAGTCTTCCAAACAACTTTTTTTTTTAAGCAATGGTAGATAGCACTATAGGTGCTGACCCTAGAGGTTAGCCAGAAATTTACAGGAATAACAAACCCAAAGAGGTGAAGCTTTCATGGTGATTGGTAAGACTAAATTATGCACTGTTTCACAATAGTATTGTAATGCTATAATATAGCGGATTTACGTGTTACAGTGAGATCCAAAATAAAACAAGTGTTAACAGACAGATAAGTAGATACACAAAATCAGAAGTACAGGAAGCGGGTTTTTTTAATTTTAAAAAGACGCTGTTGGGTAATATGTCTGATATAAATACAGCAAATACCTTACCCATGTTCCAGAGTTCTGCTTTAAGAAGGAAAGGAACCCTTGTATGAACAGAGGTTTCCAAGCAGAGGAACATTATTAGGGTGCCACTGCTTTGAGATATTTTATCTTGACAAAATAATCAAGTCTTACTTTCAGGGAGAAACTTTAGCCAATTTTAGCCATTCACCTGTGGAAAGTTGTGTCTCCTTTTGTGTTTCCTCTTCCTTCAGATCATGTAAACAAGTTACTCCAAGTAGAAAAGTTTTCCACAATACTTCTTAGAATTTTCTCATACTTAACATACAGCATTTCTTGCAAGAGTAAGACACTCAGAGTAACGAAGAATGACTGGACTATGATAAAGTGTGCAGTAGAACGTAGCTACTGTTTTAGCAAAAGCACACTTTAACCTGCACATCCTGGAAGAAAAAATTTGGAGTAGGCATTTTAGGGAAAAAAAAAAGAAGCTGTGGTCTGTAAAGGTTTCTTTATCTCAAAGAAAAATATTCTCTCCAGTATAGAGTGTCATTTACGTAGGCCAGAGGAATGTTAATCTTTCTGGACAAGTAGATCGAGCATATTCCTAAGTGAAATTAGTAAACACTTTTTGCCTGAGGTAACTGCAAGTGCCCAAAACAGATGTCAACATCACCTAGGAGCTGAAGCTAATGAGAATGAGCTAGTTAACAGAAATCAACCTTTCAGTTGTGAGTGCAGTGGACTTTTCAGATCACTTTTCTTATTAGTGTAATTAGACTGCATTAATGCTTGAACTACAACACACACCAGAAAAAATCTCTAGCATATTTCTTTTGGTAGGCAGTAGCATTCTTAGGCTACTTAGCTTTAGCAACAGCTATACAGCCTTCTGTACCAACCAACAAATGCATGGAAGCTAGTTTACAGTTGAGGATCAAGAATATGATTTAGGGAAGTGGCTGGCAGAGGAAGTGCTGTAAACACTTAAAGCAACACACTTAAAGCTTTTCAGAAAAGAACAGACACAAAATGCGAGATGCTTAACAGTGAACCAAAAAGGCACACTCCCTTTCAGGGGAGGTATCTCAAACCAAATGGGTGTCAGATTACTTTATATGAACAAACTTTCAAGTTAATGAAAGAAACTGGCCTTGCAAGTTTACAAACAGTTCTGTTTAAGAGTCAGAGACAAAAATCTACGCTGAGACATTGAGAGTTTTGCATAGTTTCACATATTGAAGCTCTAACTTCTGCTAAGAGAAGTCACACCTTCAACATATTCACAACCAACTTAAAGATAAGGAAATACAATACAAGGCACAGACACCCAGAGTATACCCTAAATAATCCCCTGAAGAAAAAAGCACTAGGAAACGTGAATATTACTTTGTACCTTTGTTGTGACTCTGTAGGTGATATACGTCTCCATTGTGCACACGTGTTTTTTGGGATCATCAACAGTAACAAAGAGGTCTCTAGTTTCCCCATCCAAGTCATCATCCAGCTGCAGTCTGTTGAGGAGAGATGAGGAGGAGGCTGGGCTAGAAGTGTCCACAGGCGTGCCATTGGGTAGACTGAGATCCTGTATTGGAGAGGAAAAAACAAAGTTTTCAATAAGTGAACAGATTCACTATAAAGCAGAATATTCTCCAAGATGCCACTTGCAATAAATAGCCCTTTACACTAATATATTACAAGGGCTATTTGTTTCACCAGCTCCAAAGGATCACCCTTCTCCAGGACACCTGGGCAATCCCCTAAAGTCTGGGCTTTGTGCATTAGGTTGTTCTACTGTTCCGCAAGTTGCGGAGAAAGGACATTGCCACTGCACATCCCCTTAAGTGTGATGCAACCTGGCTTCCATTCACGATGAAGTAGAAGTATTGCTGAACCAACTTAGACGCTGAAAACAAAACAGCTAGGCAAATTAGGAGACCTACTTATAAGACAGGCTTTGGGCAAAGTGACAACAGTTCAGTTGACTGGAACACAATCAGCCTTCACCCCTGGAGACTCCCATAGTAAAGAAGGAGAACTTCTGTCAGAGGCTTCCCATCTAGTCCATTAACTTCCAAATGGTTCTGACAACAGTCAGAGACTGAGCTGCCACCACTGCACTACAGGATGGTCACAGACCAGCGACTCACAGAATCACAGAATGATATGGGGTTGGAAGGGACCTCTGGAGATCATCTAGTCCAACACCCCTGCCAAAGCAAGTCCTCCTACAGCAGGTTGCACAGAAACATGTCCAGATGGGCTTTGAATGTCTCCAGAGACAGACTCCACCACTTCTTCAGGTAGCCTGTTCCAGAGCTCTTCCATCCTCAAAGTGGAGAACTTCCTCCTCATCTTTAGATAAAACTTCTTACATTCAAGTTTGTGCCCATTGCCTCTTGCCTGTCATTGGGCACCACTGATAAAAGACTGGCCCCACCATCTTAACACCCACCCTTTAAGTATTTATAGGCATTGGTCAGATCCCCCCTCAGTCTTTTCTTCTCCAGACTAAAGGCTGAGGGACTTGGGTCTTTTTCTTCAAAAGAGAGATGCTCCAGGCACCTGATCATCTTTGTAGCCCTCTTTTGTACCCTCTCCAGCAGTTCCCTGTCTCCTGACCTGGGGAGCCCAAGTTCAAAACTGCAGCACCACTGTCCACACACACCTCCCTTTTGGAGTCCTAAGGCTGATGAAAACACTGCATTTTGCCTCTAAATCTCATTCCCACCCTCCCAACATCAAGAGTATCATCCAGTGACTAGGGAAGACATGCTAAAAGAATCAGCAAGTGGCTATATTAGGAAGAGACTCACAAGGGTTTGGAAAGCCTGTAATTCCTTGAAACTGAGTCAGTAGCAGGGAAAAAAAAAAAACCATAACCAAAACAAACAAAAAAACCTCCAAACTTTATAGCCAACTTAGTGCATTCCCACACCTTCAAGGATCACATTTTGACACAGGCTAACTACTTCATACAACTAGTAGTTACTTCAGTTTGCATAAAAATCACAGCAACTTGACATGTGTTCTCTGCTCTGGTTTTGTAGCAAAGGGAGCTGACAGCATGTGACAAGTTGTACAGTATGCAGGAAAATCCGACAACAGTATTAGGAAGTCCCAAAGATCCATGGCTCTTCTTTTCAGAGGAGGGGAGGCTTTTTGTTTGAACTGGTAGCATAACAATAGATTCATCTACAGAGTGTTTCCCTTGCAAGGGCAAAGGTTCCTCTGGTTGCTAAACAAAGAAATATCACTAAGCTAAGGAGCATATTAACTGCAAGTGGTTCAGTTTTAGAATTAGCCCCAGCTTCATAGCCATTGAGAGGCCAAATGAGGACTGTAATCTTAGCAAAGCAATCCTATTTGGGTAAGATTCTCTTTGTCCATCAGTACTCCTTATGCAATTGTGGTTTATGTTCCAGCTGGACATGGGTAGTCCCCATCTTCAAAAGAAGCCGTCCTTTGTTCATGGGTTCAGAATTACAGGTGAGGGCTTCAAGTTAAAGCTTGTTATAAAGGTCTACCTTTGACAATGGCTAAGAGCAGGGCTAAGTTCCTACCAGTCACGAACCCATCATGTCAGTAGTGGGATTTTTATAGACTGTTCCCTACCTGTTGCAGTGCTGCAGAACTGTTGTAGGACTGCTTTTCACCCCAAGGAGTGCTTTATGAAGTAGGGAAAATAATGCTTTAGCCTGGATATTTTGGAAAAGGAGTGGTCTGAACTATTGTCTACTAACAGAGAGCCGAGATGGATTCTCCCAGCTAATCCTAAGAAGTGGTTACCAACAGATGAAAGAATTCAGATTTAACTGGCAAGTGAGCAAGAATTGGAAGGTGGGCACTCAAATTCTTTCTTAAGAGGGCAAAAGAGCAGAATGAGCATGGCACAGCTTGCCAGCTCATACATGAGGAAGACAGCTTGAGCTACACAAGCATCTGGCTCAGACTCAACATAGCAAGAGCGTATACAACAGGAAGAAGCAAGGCTACAGTAACTCAGCAGATAAGGAGTTCTGTTGGAGTTACACAAACAGAGTAAGCAGAAGACAGGATAAGATTAGCAAGAGGAGATGGCTTCAGAAAATCTGCAGTTCAGCTAGACGGGAGAATTTGGCTGAGTGCATGAAGCACAGCAAACCCTGGGACACCTCAGTAGTTGTAGACAAATCTGTTCTTGTTTTCAAAATGAAAAGACAGCTCTTCATTGCCCATGTGCAATAAGCATTAGTATAGGACAAGTTCTGCCAGAATAGCCAGTCAGTATGGAAATGAATTAACTTGCAGAAACAGCTTAAGCCTGGTTGCACGGGAGATCTCAAAAGCTTCTAACAAAACCCTTCCAAAAGAGAGCTTGAAGAATAACACAGGATTTGCTTAAAACATGAAAACTCTGCATCAGGATGTCAGAACAACTGCAGGAAGGATCAAAGATGGAGTTTGTAGCCACTTGCATGAAGTTAGCAACTTTTCCTCACCAGTTCTGTTGGGAGATAACAATATCATAATAGCATGTCTTGCTCTTTTTCAGCAGGGTAGGGATTTGTGAAGGCTGGAATCTACACCCAATCTACTTGAGTGTATTCTTGCAGGTCATGCATCCTGTTGAATGTCTCAGGTCTTAAAATAAAGGCTGTAATAGCTTTGCCTGGTCTCAGGCTTAGATGAGACACCCCAGATCTAGAAGCAAAGCTTCTAGACCAACTTTGGTTAGGAGTGGGAGGGCTGCTAGCTGCGGTAGGGGGAAAGGGCAGAAGATGCATACATTAAAAGCACTGCTGTGCTATACTGCCTCGTCTGTGACTGCAGTCCTCCCCTGGCAGTCACAGCTGGCATCACGCCCTGCTACTTGGCTAATTTTCAGTAGTTGGAAGGCCAAGTGAGAAGCTAACTATTTGTCCTTCTTAATGGGTGGAGCCTCCTAGCTAACTGCACAAGGAACAATGCTGAACCTTCGTTTAACAGTAGGCTGGATCAGTTTGCTGAAGCCTTATGCTATTGCTAGAAAGAGGTAGGCTCTGAAGTGTCACAGCAGATGTCCTAGCAGTTTAAGTTGTCTCAGGCTGTAATTCTTTCAGTGGAGCACCCCCTCATCATGTCAGCTGGCACTGGCTTTCTTCTTCGGGACTTGGATTTTTTTTATTTTTTTTTTTTGCAGTTGGGGAAGCAAGACTGCATCATCTGTTCTAGTCTGCTTTTACCACAGAAAAAGAGGAGCGTGTCCTGCAGAGCCTAGCAGGAAAGGAGATCTGCAGCCATCTGCATTTCTACTTGTCAGTGTAGTTATACTTACAAGCATTTGGAATACTGACTAGTATTAGTTGTTTTATATAACAAGGCGTCTGCAGGGACTCATGCCTCAGCGTCACCTTTAGTGCACCAAACAACTGCTCATCCCCTGTTCGAAGTACCTATCAGCATTATCAAATATCAGCACAGTCCAATTCCCTGCAGATATCTGCTGCTCACAAAGCTCTTCACAGAAAAGAAAAAAAAAAAAAGGTTTTTTCCTCACATCACCTGTAACTCACAGTAGTCAGCCTGCCATGATCCTGAGCAGTCCCACAGCTGGGAGAAGAGGAGGCTGCTTCTGGCTGCCAGGCAGATGGAATGGAGGACTGGTTCATCATCAATGTCATCAGACATTCTTCAAGTCTTACAGAGTATCCATTAAGACTTCCTCAAGTTTCAAAGCTTTTTCTAAAGTAAAGAGCAAAGATCCTTAGCCTCTGTCCCTCACCTCCTCAGGACAGTCTCATAGCTTTGTCACCTGCTGAAGCAGGTTAGGTGAAGGATCTGGTTAGGTTAGGTCTGGATCACAACCTATGGCAGAAATAGCACAGCATTCAGACTGTTGATCTTCGGCACAATTGTACAACCATCTAAAGGCAGACTCTTCACCCATTCCTATGGGGTTTGTAGGATTCCTCAGGACACAAGTTTACAGGTTCATGAAAGCCAATGACTCTAGCAAGCACACCTCTGGTATCCTACAGCACAGGGCAAGCAGGAACCGCCTGTGTTGGAAATGTGTGAGCCCTGCCAACTATGTAGGCTGCTCTCTGGTGAGGAAGCAGCTTCACATTCATTTGTTGTATTATGCACTCCAAACATCTTGACTAGTTACCCTGTCCGGAAACAGATACTAAATCTATCAAAAAGTTAATTTCATCCGAATTTAAAATTCAGCTGAATTTTATAAACTTGAAGTCTGCATGCGAGATGCAAAATGACTTGGGAAATATCCAGCTGATGTCATCTACTCCCTCCTTCGTTCTCCCAGACAATTTTCCAAGACTCTGAATTTACAAAGCAGCTTGGATCCACATAAAGTAAAACCTCAGGATCTTGGTATTCAGTCTTCTGGACTGCAGCCTCCCCATAGTACACACCAGAAAAGGTATCCAGGTATCAACCCCTGAAGATTAAAAAAGGGTTTAAAATTCTGTAGGCATTGGATTATCATCAAGTGAAGATCATGCAGTCTCCTGACAAGTTAAGTGCATCTAGTCAATACTGCAGCTTTTAAAAATTTAATGTTAATTTCCACTTATCCTGCCTTAGCAAGTGTACAGCTTAACCTGGTAAGATTTGCTGTCTAAGCAGCAATACATGAAGGAAGTGGAAGAGGTGGCTCAGCTAGATCTTCCAAGCAGAGATGAGCTCATCTCTGTAAAGGGTTAGCCTGAAACCACCTGATGTTGCAAGCCCATTGCTGTCATTCGACAACTATCAGGTGACAGTAAGAGACATCTAGAAATTTTGCTGTTTAGACGCATGTGGCACACTTGACCACAAATACCCCTGTCTAACTTGGGGATCTTACAGCCAGGCCTTTACTATTTCTCACTGCTTCACCTCAGAAATTCAGAGTGCTGTACTTTTCTGCTTGTGTTTCAAGGTGTTATGTCGCTTTTTCCCATCCATTTCCCAGAGGGACACAACCACAGATACAGTCATGTTGAGGGGACAATGACTCCACACAACAATTGCAGCTGGTTTCTGGAACAGTATTACCTCCATACCTTCAGCACACAACAACAGGCCACAGCAGCAATTGCTGCTGATGACTGGAAAACTAAAATGGTTTAGGTGTAAACATTCCCAAGAGCACTTATAAAAGCTTGCATTAATTTAGCTTTCACAGATCTGTTCATAGCACTATTTGTCCCCTCCCAGCAAGTTTTGAAAGCAGGTATTTTTTGTTTCTACAGTTCTCTGCCATTGGCCTCTACAGGTCAGGTCAGCTCTGCACGGAAAGGGAAAGAACCTTTCCAACTTCCAGCCCGCTTAGCTCAGTTCATCTGTCACTGACAGCATAGTATCCTACCAGAAGATCTCACTGAGCATTTGTACTGTGAAATCTCAGTCTGCACAAGACTATTATACAACATCAGCTGAAGGCAAATACCTAGACTTCTCCTCAGATGAAGGACAACAAAAGAAAAGTCATTTGCTTCCCCTTTATATATGTTCAGTTTCATTCTCCACCAGGCATCAGCATCATACTTTGTTTACTACAGGTCACCTTTGATTCCCCATACATATCCAAGGTAGATATGAGATACTGCATGTCCCCTCCTCTTGCACTTGTCTTTGGACACCTTACTTCAGTACAAGAGGATCCAGGCTGAAAAGAAGGGAGAATGCTCTGGACACTGTAGGGAAAGGAGGAAGTCTTGCTCTACAGAGTTTAAAACAAACAAACAAAAAACACCACACAACAAAACCAGCAAAACAAGCAAACAAAAAACCCCACAGATAAGAAATTCCCAAAACCCCTATTCGATGCCAGAAGGAAGTACCACATTTCCACCTTGATCCACAAACGAGATAGCCCCAAATTGTAGTTTAACAGCAACTGCAAGAATCAACTTTTAAGGCTGGATCTCCCATCCTGGGAACTGGTATGTGGTTACATGTATACCAGCTCCTGACATCCTTCTCCAGTAAAGGGAAGGAGAGTACAGTATGTGTGGGTGCACGCACAAGGAACGAGATTATACCCACAGAAGAGGTCAGTGTTTTCCACTATATTAATCATCTAGAATCAGACTGCAAGGTTGAGGCTATTTTAAGAGCAATACAGACTAAGCTCTAATCAGAAGCAATTTTTCTTGCTCTTACCTGGAAACATGTCAGAGGAGGAGGGACAGTGCTGGGTGTTGAGGACACAAGCCCAGATTTTTACTTCCTATTCCTGGAGAGTATTAGGCAGTAAGTCTGTGGGCCCTACTGTGTTGGGTGTAAAGACCCTAACTCTAATGGAGCATGCATACCACGCCTGGGCCAAGCTCTACAGTTCCAGCAGTACTGCTGGTATTCTGCCCATCTAACCCAAAAAGCTACTAGATAAAGACTGGATCAATTTGGTCTCAGGATATTTTAAATAGGTGTCAGAGCACAACACGCTGCCAAGTCACAAGTCTGATCTTGAACTAGTGTTTCTGCTCTGTAGGTCAGAGTTGCCTGGAGACAGACTCCTCAGTATCCCTGAAAAATTAAGAATTTCAGGTGCAGCATCTGATCATAATGGCATGCAGTTTGGTACCACTCAAGGCCTGGAAGCCTTCTTGCTTATAAAGGTATCATTCTTAGATTAGTGTTTCTCTGCCCCTTTGGCTGGACAGAGAAACACTAGAACAAGCTTCACAGAGACACTACATGATTGACAGGAGCACTTTCCAAACCTTCTCATGCAGGTCATGGGATTCCCACCTCTTTCCTGAGGCTATCAGCCGAGTTTTATAGGATGAATTATTTCACTTAGTGGTTTGTTTCCCCGTAAGTCATCACGGTTAAGTGAACCAGAGCAAGAATGCAGGCACAGAAGCACTTCCTGCCAGCAGCATTTTCATCAGGAGCAATAAGCCATCTCCTACCTCTGTTGCTGAAGTCTTCAGGGACTCAGCTACAATACAGCTCAGTTTCAGCCTTCCTGTGCACAGGGATAAAGGGAGGGGGTATCACAAGAAGGTGTCAAGTACCACATCAGACCATCTGTTCATACAGTCTGCCTATGTCTGTCTTCTCACTGAGTCCTTAAGAGGGTGGCCTCTCTTCCTAGTCTAGAAGGGGGACTGTGCAATAACACACTAAAGCTAGATGTGGTTCAGGTTACACTCTAAAAATGAGAATCATGAATAGCATCTCACTGATGTTTTACAGCAGTTAAGGTAAGTCCTTCAATATTAGTAATAAATTATGCTACTGTGTTACTTTGTGCACAAAAGGTCAAAAGGCTTTTGGGGACCAGTCATTTGGCAGATGAAATGGGTTATTTGGAGCAGACAATAAATAGGCAAAATATAAAGGGATAAGACATACTTTTGTTTTATTAACTCCCACTGACATGTACTTCCCCGTATCCTTTGAACAGGAAGGAAGTGCGAAAAGTAACCGGATGCTTGCCATATCTTATAGCTCCCTTATTGTGGCAAGGTATTTTAAAACATCCACAGGATGAACTGTTCTCTTAGAAGAAACAGTCCCAGATCCAAGGTTAGCTTCTATATCTGTTTACAAAGCACTAGAGTCCTCACAGAGCTTTATCCATCTTCCTAAGCAAAAGCCAGTGTAGCAGCTGTCCAGCAAGATTAGTTTGGTTAAACTCCAGAAAGTAATACAAAAGTGTTTGTGACCCAAAGGAAAGCAAGTTTAACATTTGGACAGATGTGGTTTTGCATCTTTTAACAGAGCTAAAGTTTCTTTCTGCCTTCTACAGTTCTCAGCAAAAGACAACAGGCACCAACTCCACTCTATCTTCAGAGCTCCACAAATGACAAAAGGTAGTTGTCTTCAGAAACATTTAGGAAAAAGCACATCTTTTGAGTAAAGTCTCCAGTTACTCTCCTCCTCATGTTAAGTTCCATGTCCATCTGCAAGGAGTTTGTTACAAGACTTGAATTATTACCAGAACGATTCTGCAGCTGTGTGCCCAGGAACATCATAACCCATTTTAACATGTTAAGGAGCACCTTGTGCATGAACAAGCCTAACACACCTAGTGTTTTGCTTACAGCATCTTCAGAGCCTGAGCTCTGACCATCTAAATAGCAAAGCAGCAGACAGGATTCAGACCATGAGCAGGAAAACTTGAATCCAGCATATGACTAGGAGTCATTCCCAATCCAAGAAGCCAGATTTATATCTGATTACAGATGGAACAGTTTGTTAAGCTTGTCCAAACTAAACTGCTTTCTCCTACAGACATAGGCTTTTTTGTTAAAGCTCTGCAGACTTACTGTGCAGCAGTTTTTTCCTGTTCACGCTCTAGAAACAGATTTAGCTGCATCAACAGTTACCTAGTTATCCACTGTCACCAACGTGCCAATCTGGCCGAGATGTTTTTGAGAGCAATCAGTAATATTTTTTTAAAATGTGAACAGATGCAAAGGGCTGGGGAGAAGCAGAGAGAAAAAATAGGAAGGAAAGAGATGACAGAGGACTGGAAAGCACTGTAGTATCCTGGTGAACACTTTGTTTGAATAAGCAATAACATACTTCCATATTGCATTACGATGTGGGTTTCCTTGTGCTCACTGTTTTAGATGAGTTCCAGTAGCATTTCCCCACACAAGATGAGTGGAGGTTACACGAGAGCAAGCAGACAGATGCGGCATCACTGTGCAAGTAAAGGAGGCAGAGATACTCATATTCATGTTGTTATCTCAAAGCCTGGGAGAGCTGGAGGAGTGTGCTGTTGGAGGAGCTCTCAGAGCGAGTTTATGCAGGTGTGACTGAAGGGATAGCCCTCCATCACTTTTGCTGATAAGTAAGACATTTTCCAGCAGAAAGGCATTTGCTCCCAGAGAGGCAAAGTAAACACAGTGTGCATCTCCTGCAAGAAAGAACAAAACAAAAGGCAAAACCCACACGGTATGACTGCTTCACTCCCTACTCGAAAGACAGCAAGGGAGGAAAAGCAGTCATGTGTTGTATTTCCTCACAGCATGAAAACTATAGAGCCTGGCAGAGAGAAGAAACAAGGCACAAGATATAAATATTAATTCATCTATAGAAACACCCTTCACTTAAATGGCCTGGGCTACTGACAGCCACTGTGGCACATACAGGTGTTTGGCACACGTGGCTTCAAGTGAAGTTTACTGATAAGCAGTGAGATGAGATGGTCAGCAAATCCTCAAGAGGCCAAGCTGATCAATGGTGATAAGCAGTATTGATTGAAGTGTTCCAGTTATTTTCTTGGTAACAATCCAAGATTTTCACTTCCAATTTGCCTTACACTAGTATCTAAAAAGCTATGGCAAAGGTGCCATTTTACCCAGATAAGCATGGGTTTGAGCATTGTCTGGGGCAGTCTATCACTTATCACTCCCACACATCAGCACTTTTACCACCAAGCTAGATGAAAGTTGCAAACACCATCTGCAGCAGTGAGGGGGAAAGAGGCTTCACTGCCCTTGAGCAACACCTGCACTGCAGCATATTCCTCCCAAAAAAACACAACACATCACTGTAAAAGAGATGCAGACAGACTTGAAGAAAGGTAGGTTTATACCATAGGATGCCCTTCAGAAGGATAAAGTAAATTCCATTCAAGCAGTGTAAGGCCATACTTTCCCATGAATTGGGGCATTGAACCAGTGTAGTAACAGTTTTGCTGGAAGACGTGACTAAGAGAAGCTTTATCCCTTGGTAGTATTTTGGCTTTGAGACACCACTGGCTATTCATCAGATATGCAGCAGGTGATTTAGAAGAGCTTGTCTTTTCAAACTTAAATGCAGCTTGAGGTTAGAGTACACACTAAAAATAAGAATCAGGATTAAAGCACGTACTTCACTGCTGTAAACCATACCATCACTAATAACACCGCATAGAGACCACTATTCTTTCCCAAGACAGGCAGAAAGGTTGTCATCCTCACAGTAGGGTCTGCACTCCTTAATTTGAGGGTATCATCACAAGGCAAGTCAAGTCAGTCCTATTTATATTTTGCTTATTTTCCTGGAGTACTACACATGTTCATGATGTCTTTGCTCCCACACGCTGGTGTAGTTCTCTTCAACCTAAGACATGTAAGACCACAAACCAGAGTTCAGCAGAAGCTGGTCTTCAGAGGTTAGAGACACACCACTTTCACTTCCAGACTAACTTCTCACCTACTGCTTATTACTTCATAGAAGCCGTTTAGAAGCTCTGAAATAGGCTGCAAGACAGTGATGTTCTCCCAAAGGAATTTATGCTTTGAGGACCACTCTAAATACAGCAATTGGCTAATGTCTTTCCTTGCCTGTTGTATGAATTTTGGATTATTGCCTTTATTTTCAGAACAAGTTCAGCTAATTCTACTAACCCATGTCACCTACATGCTTATTCACACATATACTTCATGATTTCTGTGAAATATCTGGTTAAGAATCAACAGTTTTTGCATTATAACATCACCTACAGCTGAAGGCAACACCTCTTTCTATCTCCCCCCCCCCCCCAATTTAGAAAATAAAACATCATATAAATGGTTTGTTGACAGATGAATTTAAGTTGGACTAGCATTGGGAATGCTAACTCATTAAGATTTGCAGCTCCCTGGATTTGTTTTCCATCTTCAGTTGGTCATTGCAGAATTACTACAAGAATTACTTGCTACCAGTTATCACCCTTTGAAACTGGAAAAGAAAGTCTGGAGAATTTATTAAGAGTAAATTTTTACCAAGAGTAAATTCAGTCAGCTTTTACCTTTTACCTCAGGGCTGCAGCTGCCACCACCTCCAAGGTGGAGACTGAGCAGACTGTCCCATTTCATCCCAGGGATGGGAGTAGTTTTCCCCAGCCACAACTTAAGAATCTCAACTGCCCGAGCCCAGGTTGCAGTGCCACTAAGTCAGCCACAGCTCAAAGAGTCAGTACAGCTCAGCATTTAAGATCTAGCTCAAGGTTGGCAGAGAACAAGCCTCAGTGAAGTTACCTCTGAGAAATACACAGGACCAAATGCCACTTTCTATTGGTGTATTGTCCTCTGCAGACTGAAAGCACATTCGAGTTACAATCTCAAAGACACAGTTCAGGTGTTGCTAGCAGATTTTTAAGTCACAGTACTGAGTTAAGTCTCACTGCACCATAAGAGCAGTGTCTCCTGACCTACTTTACAGAAAACAGCCTCTCAGATAAGGGAGAGACTGGGTAGTGTGACGGCCAGACAATCTGCTTGACATACCACAAGAGTAGTGGACAATGCTAGAAGACACCAGGACAACAGTTTGCATGTATTCTAGGAACTGATCTCACTGTCTCCCAGATCACAGTGTGTCAATCAGAAAGCCTCAGTCTTTACCCTCTGCCCCTCCCATCATTAATTACAGGGATGCCTGAGGCTTATCACAAACCCCTGAGGCACTGGTAAGCAAATGATGTGCCCACACAGCGGTAAAAAGAGAGCTTCTTAATCTGGTTATCCCCTTCTCTGGTTATCCCCACAGAGGAGCTCAGAGAGCATCCAGCAGCTCGGGTAGGTTTGAGGAGTTCCAGCACAGGCAGCCCAGAGGATTCTTTCCGACCACCAAACATAACTTTTTCCACCATGGCTGACAACTTACTGCCAAGACCCGCCCTTCTGAAACCCGTCTGAAGAACCAAGTTCCTCTATGTACATGTTGTGTATCTGTTTTCAATACTCTGTCTCATTCAGTATGAAGCAATCCTGTTGAAAAGAACATGAAAGCTGTGCAACACCAAATTCAACCTCAAAGTACACCCCTCCCTCCATTAAATTGAAACAAGAACCACAAAGTGACTTCTACTATGTAATGATATTATTATATTCAGTTTTACCAGATGGAAAGATTAAGTAACAGTATTAAGATAGTGATGTTGATGCAAGTGTTTGTCCCAAGTTAAGTGTTTGCTATCCTTCATCTTATCCAGAAGAGATGGGAATTGCCAATTCCAGAGGAACTCACTGTACTGGCAACTAATGCATTGTAAAGAGACCGAGTAGGGTTTTATGTCAGTACTGCAGCATCTATTGTAAGATACCATCAAAGCACCCTGACCGATAAAAACCTCTTTCTATAAACAAAGGTAGCTGTGAGCAAGCACACCATGTTGTTTTATATGCTTCTGCACCATCAAACCCCAGATTGGCCATGAGCAAAGAGGAGACAAACACTATCTTTTCAGTGAGATACCATGGTATTAACTGATTCAAGTGACATCACGAGTTTGAGAGATGAAACAGCTGGAGACAGCAGCTCCAGTTACCACTATTACAAAAGACAGGAAACTGGATTCAGCCTGCAGGTTGGCTGCGGGTAGAGCACTGAGGGCAAGCTGAAGGCCATGCTAGGTTTAAGTCAGTTCTTTTAATCAGGAGACTAGGAAAGAGCCGCCTGATCCACATACATACACACACACACAGAGTGTAACAGAAAAGACAGCAGTTCCTTTAAACAAGACAACTAGGCTCAGCCTTTGAGAGCCAATGGCCCACTTAAAAAGCATGTGGCAACCAAGCCTTTGTACCTAAAAGCCTCCTGGCCTAAGAACCATGGTTCAGCAATGTAACACGCATCTACTATGGAACATCACTTCCCCATTCTGTGCAGTGACTGCGGGGAGAAAACCACAGGATTTCCCAAAACCACAAGAACAGCTTCATAAATAGGTGAAATCCCAAGCAGTTAGGAGACAGTTTGACCAAAGCAGGATTCCTACCATCCTAGTTGGAAAGCAACATTGCTGTGTCCTTCAAGCACTTCTTCTGCAGACAAATACAGGCATTTACTGGAAGAAGCCTCATATTCACAGGTTCTTATGGGTAACTTGAATCACAATGACATATGGTGGAAGAACAACACAGCAGAGACTACATCGATCTAGAAGGTTTCTCAAGTTGATGAAAAGTGCCTGACATGGATGATTGACAAACTGATGAAGGGAGATGTTTTGCTGATCTTCAGTCTTACAATGAAGGAAGGCCAGGGATGAGAAGGTACGGGGCTGCCTCAGCCCCAGTAGCCATGAGCTAGTGGAGTCTGGGATCCCGAGAGGAGGGAGCAAAGCAAAGAGCAGAGTCACAGCTCCAGACTTCTAGGGAACAGGCTTTGGCCTCTTTAGGGATCTGCTAGGAAGGTGGCACACGGCCCTAGAGTGACATCCAGGAGAACTAGTTCATTTCAAGGAGCACCTGAATAAACTTCAATATAAAAAGGAAGCATAAAAGAAAGGCAGCAGAAGACACAGCAGACCCAGGAGGAATACTGAGACGCTGTCCGAGAGTGGGTTTAGTAGGATGGAGCCAAATCTGGCAAAGGCTGAGACTATCAACAAGGCTTCTACAGGTACATCAGCAGCAAAACAAAGAACAAAATGCAGTCCTGGTAGGGCAGAGGATCTAATAACAAAGGACACAGGTAAGGCTGATGTACTCGGTTCTTTCTTTACCTCAGTCTTGGAGATGATCAGCCTTCAGGAATCCCAGGCCCCTGAGTCCAGTGGGAAAGTCTGGACCAAGCAAACTCCCATCAGCTGGGGATGACTAGGTTAGGGATCATTTCAACAAACTGGACAGACATAAACCCATAATGAGATGGACTCACAAGCTAGATGATGCCACTGTAATGCCACTTTCAAATACCCTTACTCTGGCAATACAGGGAGATTCACAAGGAATGGATAAAAAAAAAAATAATCAGATGTCATTCCTGTCTTCAAGGCAGCAGATACAAGGAACTACAGGCCTGTCAGACTCACCACAATCCCTGGAAAGGTGATTGAGCAAATATTGGAAACCATTTCTAAACACACAAAGGACATGGTTATGAGAAGCCAGCATGGACTTAAGGGAAGACATGCTTAACCAACTGAACACCTGCTATGAAGATGTGAATGGCCTGGCGTACAAGAGGAGAGCTTTAATGTGTTTCATCTCAACCTTAAGAGGGCTTTCAACGCTGTCTCCCATAACATCCTCCTAGACAATCTGATGAGGTACAAGCTAGGCAGATGTACAGTAGACTGAAAAGTGATTGAACTGCAGGGATGACAGTGTTGTGATCCCACGAATTCCAACTGGAGGGCAGTCATTAATGGAGTACACCAGCAGACAGTAATAGGACCACTACTGTTCAACATCTTCATTGACAGCCTAAATGATGGGACAGGGTACATCCTCAGGAAGTATGCTGAGGGTACAGAACTGGGTGGAGCGCATGATACATCAGAGGGTTGCGCTACCATTCAGAGGAACCTCAACAGGCTGGAGAAATGGGCTAACAGGTACCTCATGAAATTCAACAAGAAGAAAGGCAAAGTCCTGCACCTGGCAGGAATAACCCTATATAGGTGGGGAGTGCTTGGTTGAAAAGCAGCTTGGCAGAAGGAAAGAAAAGAAAACACAAACAAAACCACAAAAAACCACACACACAACAGATCCCAATGGAAAAGTTGACCATGAGCCAATGATATTGTTTATAGCAAAGAAGGCCAACAGCCTGGAGAGGACAATGGTCAGGGGACCTTACTAATATGAATAAATACCTGATGGGAGGGTGTACAGAAAGTGGTGACAGACTCTTTTCAATGGATCCAACAACAGAACAAGAGACAATGGGCACAAAATGAAATACTGCAAGTTTCACTTAAATGTCAGAGAGAAATTTTACTTTGCAGGTGACTGGATGCAGGAACAGGTTACCCAGACAGTAGTCAAAAATCAGCTTCACATCATCCCAGCCAGCCTTGCTAACTCTGCCATGAGTCAAGGGGTTGGACTAGAAGACACCCAGAAGTGCCATCCAGCCACAACTTCTCTATGATTGACAGTTTTGGGTTCCTGTAGATTGCAACTGAGAGTAACTCATCCATACTGACATCGTTTCATGCGTTCACCAAGTTTGGTTCCTGACTTTCTGTACTCCTCAGTCTCTCTCAAAACTAAGAATTTACCTTCAGCTTGCTTTAAGAACAATACATGGTGTTGGTCTCAGTTCTTATTTAGCCAGAGAAGGAAGAGGTTTGTAGAAGCACAGGCAGATCTATTTTAAGTTTTCAGATTATACAGCAAACTGGTTTCATCTGTGGGTGGATGAAGTTAAGAGCAATAATTATAAACTAGCTACCAAGAAGGCTGTAAGTAGAACTCCAGACTCCGTGTATTTTTTGTTGGAGAGCTACCAGGCTCCCTTCCAGAATGTGAGTGTTAAGTAACGGCACTCCAGCAAACACACCAAGTATTTATACTTGATCAGGTGCTAATACAGGCCTCAGGGTTCACCAGTGCGGTAGCTTGGAAGCAGATGAGCAAAGGGTCACATGCAAGCAATAGTTTTCCATTAGCAACCAGAAGTTTGCAGTAGGAGCTTTAATATCCATCACCATGAACTAGCAAGGTTGAGCTATGCTTTCACATCATCTCTGCTCGATATACTAGCTGTAAAACAGCCTTAAAGCTCACTTCAGCTGCCTAGTGTTAACAGAGCCAAATACAAAACACACACACCTTTCAAAGAAGAAAATCTGAACAGGCTATAGGCAGCTGGTCACATGTACAGTATCAGGTAGTCAAAGATGTCTCGACGAGGACAAGGGAGTCTGAGCCGTAGGGCAGGTGGGATATGAAAGCTTTTGGAGTGACAGGCAAGAAACCAGTCAGGACCCTATCAGACAGCTGCCAGTCTCCAGGCAGACCAACATCAACAACAGCCAACATCACCCTATTAGGAAGGTACTCTCACAACACAAGTCTAGAGGGACTACAGGGACCAGAACTAGAGGACAGTGGGAGTAAGCCACAGAGAACGCTTTATCTCCAATTCTGCAGAGCCTGGCACTTCCAACACTTAGCAGCATATAATTAAATCTGCACAGCCTCAGTGGGGCTGCATCCTGAGTCTTATCATAATTCTACAATCACTTGGGCACAACCACAAAGCAGAATACCATCTACTTCTCACCTCTGCTCCAAACACAGTACCCAGTAATAATATCTTTTCTCCTTAGTGTCAAAAGTGTTTGATCCAGTGAACAGAGCAGATTCACTATTGAAAGTGAGAAACCAGTGAACTAGAGTCTAGAGGTCACATGCAAGCAGAACTTCCTTTTTTTTTTTTTTTTTAAGAAAAAAGGAGAGAAATCAACAGAGACACTTCCCCATTTGTCTTACCTTCCTCTGCAGGGGATCTGCTCTGAAAAGCAGATCTCAACTTAGTTTGCATGCCTTCCAGAAGCTCTGCAAGACAGCAAGAACTCAGTTTTACAGCTAACTCTGCAATGGACTTTGCCATGCATCCTGAGGGAGTTTCCTCCTGCATGCTGCCATCTCACCTGATGTCAAAAAACAAAACAAAAAAAGGAGTGGAGGGTTACTGCTTAGGTTCAGCTTTATCTGTCTCTTTATTTGGAGGCTAGAAAGGGAAAAGGGAGAATAAGCTCAAAAAAGCTGATGGTGGTCAGGTATCAGGACAAAATGTTTTATGCAATTAGACTTGAAAGGAACTTTATAGAAAGATCTAGCCAATACAGAAATGCTTCAGAGACAGGAATCTACAACTCAAGTGTTTCACATTTGCAGCAGAACCACCATGAAAGCCAAGGACTTAGGCAGAAATGTCCATTTCATTTGAGAGGTTAGATGCTGCTCAATTGAGGTTTCCTGGCTCCTAGAACAGCTCATCCCTACAAGTCAGAATGAAGATGCTATTTCATTCAATGAAAGCTCTGCAGCCCTCTTCATAAGATGCAGAAAACTGGAGACTAGTCTACTTAGAGGGCCTCAGAACCAGGCAAGCCACAGAAAACAACACAGAAGGTTCTCCTTCCCTTTCCTATGACCTATTCCCATGTTTGAACCAAAACCCATTAGGAGAGATGCAGGCAGTAGTCCTGTCCTCCAGGTTCCTCTGACTCAGGATAAAGTAGTGCTCTTACTCAGTGGCTCCAAAAAAGCAAGAAAAGCTTGCTTTAAAGAATGCAACGCAATGATGGCACTTCATGATACACGTGTGGCACTGCTTTATGGACAGACAGCTTCCCTTTCTTCTGCACTTTCTCCCCTCAGAAGACTTCAATCTTCGGTACTTTTATCTTGCAGTAGTGTTTAGGAAATATTTGCTCAGAGCAGGTAAGAAGAACCCAGAAAAAGCAAGTTATTCAGTTCATGGTGATGGGTCAGCCATTGCCACCATCCCTCTGCCAGTATGTCCTAGTACAGGCCTGGTTAGGCATAGTAGTCCTTACAAAGGCTTTCTGACTCAGAGCCACTTTGAAGCTGGAGACTTCGACCCACACTTCTCTTGCAGTGCCAATCTCCACCAGACTTTCCAGAAAGGCCCTTGGAAAGGCCAAGAGAGCAGATAAGCACAGTTCCTATTCAACAACCAATAAAGAACAGCTGCAGAGCTTTAAGCCTGAGTCAGACTTGAATACTGACACCCTCTGTTTCCCAACTATTGGAGCTATCCATACATTGTTAGTTGATCAGCAAGCCCAGGCTTTCAAGAGATTAATGACCCACCACCAGAGATTAAGATCAAGAGGCATACTAACCACCTAAAAGGTGGTTTTACCTGTTTACCTCCACTTACCATACTCACTCCCTGGACTACTCAATACACAGTGCAAGTAGTTCAAGTTTACTACTGCTTTGAAGTTAGGAGCATCTGTTTGTTTGCTGAAGTTTTTCCTGAGGTGAGAGAGAAGTTAACTCATTTTTTTTTTCTTGCCCATGTATCGGGTATTAAGCAGAAGAAGAGGCATCCCTCACACTGCAAGGCTGTTGGACTCCTTCCGTGAGAAGGATCAGACCTTTAGCTTTTTCTGCCAATTCAGCTAGAAGGAAAAAAAAAAAAAATAAATGCTGCTCTTCCTACTGGAAATCCTTTTATTCTGCAAGGCTCATTACCCTAGTGCCATTTCCAGGTCAACCACAGAATTGCTCGTGTCTAAAAATCACTTACCCCAGCCCTTTTTTGGTTCCCCCTCTTTAGAGTATTTCTGTGCTGCCAAATGATGCCTACTAGGATGGGACAGCAGTATCTTCTAGTATCTAGAGATACTAGAAGATGGACTTCACCTGTGTTGCTGGTGGAAAAAATGGGTAAGAACCTTCCTACTAAGTACTGAGAAGTTAGCTAGGCTAGAGAGGTATTGCTGCTCCTAGGTTATCAGGGATGCCGATACGCTTCTCAGACACTCCAAAGCAGAAAAGATGAAAACCTTGTTTGTGCTCCAAAAACAAAAAAGCTCTTTAATACAGCTGAGGAAAGAAGTTACAGGGCGTAAGCTGCTCCTCAAAACAGAGCTTCTCAGCAGCTATGCAGCAGCATGGAGAGCAGTTGTGCTAACAGACTACAGTTCTACTGCTGTGCTCATGAGCTGCAAGAAGACTCATAAAGGCAGCCACCAATTCCTATTCCTACAGTTCAGTCAGACAACAACCTAGTTACATGAATAAATCAAATCTATCATAGACAAAAAAAATAATAACCCACAACTCCTACTCACATACCCACTTCTCTCAGAGGGCCATCAACTCCTTGACAAGTTTCTTAGATGAAGACAAGTCTTCTTAGATGAAGCAAAGCCTGGCTTCTCATTTGAACAACAGTGGGCTCCTTACATGGGCAGGACCAAGTCCTGAATCTCCACAGCACACTTACAGGGCTGCAGAAGGTGACCCATGTAAGAGACCAGACCACTTTGACTCACTCCCCTAGAGCACAGGAGTGTATCAGACCAGATACTGCTGGCAGCCCCAAGGCTATAGGAGGTTAGCAGATCCACCCTGTTCAGAAGCTGCTCCACAGTCCTGAGGACAACAGCCATAGGAAGCACCTCTTGCCACCAGCATCTCTGTAGCACCTTTTATGCACACCAACCAGCCCAGAACTGCTTATTATAAAGTTTCAAACTAATCTGACCCCTTGCAACCCTTGCTCCCAGAAAATCCTACCTTAACACGTTTCAGGAAGTCTGCCTACAGAGATACATTAACTACTCTTGCAAGGACTTAATATCAGCAGTGCTGTGCTGCCACCACTGCTTTCACATTCCGGAATTATCACATCTAAGGCCCACACACAGGCAAGGCACTTCCCAAAGCCTGCTAGCATCCTGCAGACACATGCCAGAGCCAGGGAAAGGAAAGCAGGCACACGTACTCCTGCAAGAGCATCCTTTCCATGTTACACTGCTCTGATGAAGTGAGCAGGAGCTCACCTCTGGAGAGGACAGAGCTGAGTGATAACAAGCTCGGGGATAAGGAAGCAACGGCAGCCCCCAACTTTCCCCGTGAGGGCTAGAGAAAGAGACAGCGAGGGACCTGCAGCAACTCCTGAAGCATTTGGACCTATCTGTAGAGGGTATAAGCCACAGGAAGACACGATCTGTAAGATCTTGCTTCTCACACGCACTCCGATGGGAGCAGGAGCACTGGTGTCCCAGCTGGTCCCACACAGAGAGGGACATGACACCTGCAGCCCCACACCGGGTTCCTTCTCACCCTCCCGGGCAGCCCGGGGCTCCTGCAATGGGTGTCAGCATCGCCCAGGGCTTCATCTCCCCCGCGAGGCGCCAGGGATGCAGCCGGGGAAGGGGATGTGGCAGGGAAAGGCACACACAGCCTTCCTCCCTCCTCCCCGCGCTCCCCTTCAAAGGGGGCGACACCCCCTTAAACCGCCGCCCCCTCCCCTTCCCCGGGCCATACCTTGTCAGCGATGCTGCGGGGCAGCAGCAGGTCGGGGCTGGGGGTGAGCGCCGGCCCCATCTCCTCGCTGCTGGACGTGGCCAGGGGATGCGGCATCTCCCGCAACGACTTGGGCCCGGAGGACGGGAGAGGTCTGGGGGCGCCGGCCGCGCCGCCCGACATCGCGCCGGAGGGAGAAGGGGGGAGGTTGAGCCCGGGCGGCGAGCGGGAGGGAAGGAAGGAGGAAGGAGACGGAGCGGGGGAGGGCCCGCTGCGCCGCCCAGGCGGGGGAGCCTACGGGGGCCGCGGCAGGAGCCTGCCCGCTACCGTCGCGATACGGAGAGGAGGAGGAGGAGAAAGAGAAGGAGGAGGAGGAGAAAAAGAAGGAGGAGGAGCGAGAGCAGCGCCTACCCGCGCCGCCGCCGCCTCCGCCGCCCGCCCCCTCACGAAGCACCATAGGCCCCACCTGCTGCCGGCGGAAGGCGCGAGGCCGCCTCAGCGGGGCGGGAGGGGGGCGTGGCCATTCCAGACCACGCCTCCATCCATTGGAGGGGCGTGGCCTCTAGTGGAGGCGTGGCCAGGGGGGCCGGGGCGGGGGCGCTGTCGCGGGGGCCCCGGTGACCAAAAGGGAGCGAACGGCGGTAAAAGATAAGAGCATATACGATAAAGCCGAGGGGATACCCCCACCGGGAGCACCGACACGGGGACACAAGGGTCTTCTTCCTCGCCGCCGGCCATGGTGGGGTGCTGGCTGTCACCGCCCCCGGGACAGCTCGCGTTTCTGCCGAGTAATCCTGTCCCGCCGAAGCCGGTCGGAATTCATCGCAGGGAGTTCTTTCTATATGCGAAGGAATGAGTTTTAAAAAGGACGCGCCGAAAAGTTTTGCTACGACCCCTGCGAGGAAAGAATTTTTGTAATTTTTTCAGAAAACCACGAATTCAGGCTCTCTTATTTGCTAAAATGAGCCAAAAGATTATACCGAGTCCTGTATAAATGATCCATGCAAATTTTTCTAACAGCATGTGTCAATTAGAAAAATTCAGTGATTTATCCACAGTTAACAATGTGAAAAAAAGTATTGATGGCTGCTGAATAATTAATAAATAGGAGAAAAATTATGGTCTGGTTTAAGATATTCCGTGAGTAGATAAAGCCATCTACATTTGCCTGATAAATTATTCTTTGCAAATAATTTGCTCAGCGCTGATTAAACACGATGGAGTAACATGCTGCTGCTGAGGGAAAAGATGGGTCACCGTGAGACTGTCACAATCCCTCCTGGCTACATATATATGTGTATATATATATATATATAAAAATATATATATAATCATACGAAGAACAATTGAGGGAGCTGGGACTGTTTAGTTTGAAGAAGAGGAGGCTGAGGGGTGACATCATTACTCCCTACAACTACTGGAAAGGACATTGTGGAGAGGTCGGTGCTGGTCTCTTCTCACAAGCAATTAGCAATAGAACAACAGGGAATGGATTCAAGCTGCAACAGGGTAGGTTTAGACTGGACATTAGGAAGAAATTCTTCACAGAGAGAGTGGTCAGGCATTGGAATAGGCTGCCCAGGGAGGTGGTTGAGTCATCACCCCTGGACGTGTTTAAGAGTCGTTTAGATGTGGTATTGGGGGATACGGTGCGGGGGAGAACGTTGTAGAGTAGGGTAGATGGTTGGACTCGATGATCCCGAGGGTCTTTTCCAACCAAAATGATTCTATGATTCTATGATAGGCAACTCCGTGGACCTGCATCATGAAAAGAAACACCGTTTATCACAGGGAAGAACTATGAAAAAAAAAATCAATCCTTACTATAAATAACTACTTAATATTATGTAATGTTTGAACTCCAGGTGATAATCAAAAGCCCCAAACGAGTCCCTCCCAGTGAGGAAGGGGCTGTGAAGCATGCCTTGTTTATTAGACATAAGAAACAACCACCTATTTATCTAACAGGAAAAGGAAGCAATACAAATTAGTGAGCATGCATACAAACACATGCATCCATCCCAGTTTTCTTCTAGACTACCCAAATCTTAAGGGGAAACTATTGTGATAAAGCAGCAGGCAGGTTCGTATGCCTGCTGCACTGCTCAGGAACCAGTTCCCTTCAGTTTTGTGAAAGCCTGTATCTCAAAGGGTTAGCAAGATCTCTTCCTATCTTCTCCTTTAAATGTCCTCACCCATCTGTGTTTCCAACTCAAACTCTTCTCCAGAGGAAGCCTGTCAGGAACTAATTATATTACAGGTGTTACACCACACCATCAAAACTTGGAATCCTGAGCACGTTCTAGCTCTGTGCAGGTACAAATGACCTTCTACTCCTTAAACCTGTTGGCTTGGTTGGCAGCAAGGTGAGGACAGACCCTTGAAGACCAACAGTATCCTGCCCAAACAGCAAGCAGCACTGGCAGCAGGTTTATTTTTCTCTACTTGGCACTCATCAGAGTTTACCAGAAATACTGTCTCCAACTGTGGGCCCCTAACCCAAGAAAGACACTGACACACTGGAGAATGTTCAGAGGAGGGTATTGAGATGGTTGGTGACTGGAGCACTTGCCCTGCAAGCAGAAGCTGGAGCAGAGATGGCTTCATGGGCACTTAATTGCAGACCCCAGTGCCCCATGGGGAGGGGATGGAAGAGATGGAGCTGGACTCTTCAGAGCGGTGCATAGCAGGAGGACAAGAGACAAAGGACATAAAGGCAAAGGACTTAAACTGAAGCAGGAAAATCCTGATGTATGTTTGGAAGAACTTTCTCCACCTGAGGACAGCAGCATCAGAGCAGGTTCCAGAGAGAGGTTGTGCAGTCTCCACCCATGGAGATTTTCAAGACGTGACTAGGCAATGCCCTGAGCAATCCAGCCCAATCTCATGTCTGACCCTCCTCTAAGCAGGAGACTGGACCCGAGACCTCCCTTGGTCCCTTCCAGCTTGAATGATTCAGTGATTCAGATGTTTGTTGCTATGGAAGTTGTATGTCTAGTTTCTGAAGCAATGTGAGATGACCTCTCAATTTTCCTGTACACAAGGATGAAGTTTCAAGCTCCAGTGAGTCACTTACTGGTCTGGATCCCTGCTATTACTGTATGCATAGGCAATATATGCCTCTTTGTTTACTAATAACATTTATCTGTATTGCCTAGATGGCTTTTGCTTGGAGCTGAAACGTGTTATCGTTAGACTTTTCATCTGACACAAACTACTTGGAAACATTTTCAGATAGCTAACTGGATCAGTATATGCAAAGTACAGGAATATTTGTGCACCTGTGAACACAAGCAAGCCAACATCTGGTTGGAAAAAGTTCAGAAGACATTAGTAGAATGACTTTTATCCAGGAAAATAGACTCACCTGGTGATGATTACAGTGATATTCCTAAATTCTGACTATGATAGTTAAGTTTAAATTTCAGAATTCCAAGCATGCTATGAAGTCAAGAGGGTTGAATGTTGAGCAGGTCTCCTGACCTTGATCCTTAGGTCACTTCACTGTAAATGTTAAGTACAACTCATTTTTGATAGTAATATGCATTTTGTGAAACCAAACAGACAGATTAGGGCACTCTCTTAAGAGTAAAACTCTTAAGGACTAAAGGCAGATGTCTGTCTCCCTCTGATTTAAGTCTGTAAATATCTGTATAGCCAGCAATATAGGTTTAACAATGATATATACCTTCAGCAGCAGATGCAAACTATTATACTGAGAACGATAAGAGTTAAAAAATCATAAATTCTATCTCAAAATATATGAAACACTTTGAATTTGTAATCTGAAAAATCTGTACAACTGGGATCTTTTCTTTGTTGTCTTCTCTGCAAGGTCGTATCACAGATTGAGGTGAGCTTTTAGCTTCCTCTTCAGCCATTAGAGAAACCCATTTTTATTTTTTTTTCTAACATGGAAGATGCCAATTTTATGTACTTGGTTTTAAGATTTCAAGCTTCAAAAACACAGAAGATAAGGCATTTTAGGACTTGCATTTGAAAAATCAGAATTAGGACCAAATTCTTGGACCTTGATTAAAATTAGTCACTCATTATCAACAGAGGCCATGAAAAACTCCAAATCTTTTATGCATGGAACAAAACAGAAAAAAAGTACACGATGCAGCTGACTTCTTGTATGACATTTTTTCCACACACAAATAGAAAACCTGTAAATGCATCAGCATGTGGGTCATCTGGCTCCAGCAGCAGGCACAAGAATGTGCAGCCAAAAACTGAGAAAGGAAAATGTCTATTTTTCTAATAGTAGTGGCAGTGAAATAAATAAAGGGTTTAATTCTACTAAGAAATTATGAGTGATTAAAAACATTGTACTGTTCCATTCTCCAGTTCCTACTCCATACCACCAACTGTGGTGATATAATTTTATGACTGTAATATTTTCTTTGACATTTTTTTTGATTGTTTTCTTTTTGTTAAACATTGACCAAGCTAAAAACAATCAACGCATGAAATATGCAACCAGCAGAATAAAATACACAATGAGAATCAGAGTCCCTGACTGGCTGACGAGAAAATGCCCACATCTTAACCCAAGTTAACCTAAAAAAATGGCACACTCTTCTAGTAAAATCGTAACTGTTTATTGTGTTCACATCATTTCAGCTGGTAAAGAGATAAAACAGAACTGGCATGCATATAATACTAACTGGGCAAGAAGGCAAATGGTAAATTTGACAATCAAGAATCTCACCGATTCAAGCCAAAGGTCACTAGCTTCAGGTGTTTGTTTTTTTTTCCTGAAGAAAATAGTTCTGTCTCTATATCACTGAAAGTCCTACAGGGTGCCTCTTTGGATTGCTACAAGGATAAACAGAGAGAAGAAGGATCTACAGGTTCTCTTCTCATCCTGCCTTTTCGGTGATGGTCTTGCACCGCCATTAAGGCAGTGTTAGTTCAGGAAGTTCTCATATTACTTCTTCTGTTTAGCTTCTCAACCAGGGCTGATATATAGCACAATTAAGCACTTCTGGCACCAACTGAAGATCATCCTGTGTATGTTACATCCCCTCTCATTTTTACTAAGGGTAGGACATAGGCCGGCATAAGCAAGGAATTTTGAAGAGACTCTATGCAGTGCTATTGAGTTACATTATCACAGCATACCCACAGTTGTTGGTATAGAAACAGTTTGGTGGTGAGTTCAGCCTCTGAAAAAAAGAGCATTTTCTTATTTAATACAATTCCTAATTATAAAATAAACTAAAAGATGTTACAGTCAACAGCAAATACGCTACATGGCAGCAGTAGGCAGCACTGAGTGGCAAAGTGCTTTCCTTCAAAGCAAGGATTGGAGCAACTCCGTAATAATAACGGAAACTCACCTGTAGGAAAACCTATTTACAAATTTAAAGATAGGCAGCACCAACAGTTTATTTCTGTTCTGATCTGGAGTGCCAGGTACTCCAACAATACCACTCAGGATGTTTTTATAATAGCAGATGGCTTTGTAAGTGCTCAGAAAAGGACTCTGAGTTGTTTTGTAACATTATTTTTGTAATGCATCTTCATCTTCTTGTTCAGATAATGAGACATAAAATGGCAATAGGGTTTACAGTGAATAGCAGGAAGGTAACTTCAGGTTGAATTTACTTACTAGACCAGACATGTAAAACCCCCCAGCTTTTCATCAAGTATTCTATTTAAAGCCCAAATTATAGGATTCTTCTCTATAGAGCACTCCAGACACGACAAACAACAAACAATAAGGTAGGCTGGAGTCCTCACCAGCCAGACTGTCAGGCTTGGCTGGTTTGCCAGGTCAATGGCAGTAAAAGCTTTTTTTCCCCCACTGTGGACAGCCTCTTCTTCACCACTTTTATCTTTTTTTACCACTGTGCTGTACCTGGAGAGGATAACATTTGTGTCTGTCTACACATAAGCCCATGGGAAACAAGCGCGAAACAAGACCATTCTAGAGGATTTAAAAAAAACAAAAAAAACAAAACCCAAACAAACTAAAATGCATCTGTGTTCTGAAAAAAGGTCCTTCCTTCCCTATGCTACTACAACTCATGTCTGGTACTGCAGAGACTGAAGAGAGCAGGCTTTTGACTCAACCCAGCTAAACCTTAAGCAGGTGCTTGTTGACTCATTACAGAGATGGGTTCCCTTTCAAGTCAACAGCACTATTCACGCACGGGTTTAAGTTAATGGGTAAGGTTTTGCTGCATCAAAAGCCTTGAAAGCTTTCAAGTTTGATGGGGAAGCAATAAACAAAATTGTGGGAAGGTATGGCACTTGTGATAAGAAGAGGAAGTCTGTGCTAAATGGCTACCAAATGAAAAATCAGAAGTACCACCACAGAGAAGGACTACAACTATGGATACAGTATTTGGAGGCAGTTGGATATAAAAAATTAATGCAACTAAGATGTTTAAAGACTCTTCAAAACATTCTAATTTGTTTGTTTGGGGTTTGGTGTTGTTTTGGGTTTTTTGGGGGACATGTACAATAAATATAGAAATAAAAGGAAGTGTTTAGAATGAATCTGTACGAGTAGCACTGCCAGTTGGTAGTAACAGCAAGCTAAGGAGACATCCTGCACAGCCCATTTTCACTTGGGGAAGAAAAAAAAAAAGAAAGAAAGAGAAAAAAAAGGAGTAAATCACCGTTTTACCTCTGCTTTGTCAGCTGCAAGCAGCCTGTAGTGAACAGAACTGTCGATGGCCATTCTGAAATATTGCCATTTGTGATCATTCAGCATCAAATCCAATTTAACTCAGCTCTTGTTTATTTAAGGAGATGCATAGCTCCCTCTACACCAAGATGATGAGAACAGCCAGCCTGAAAAGCAGCATTTTATTGGCTCAAGAAGCAGCATGGCTGTGAGGCAATATCCAAAGGATCCTTTTTCAAACTGAAGATTTTGTAATAACTTTTGAGTAGACACACTATAAGTGCTGTATTTTATAATTTTTTATTTGATTATGGTGAACAAGAATAGGAATTTGGGGGAAAATGACAGTATTCTGATGCATGAGAGATTACGACTACATTTGTTTCAAGGGCTACATTCCTTCCCCTTTCTGTAACCCAGGGGGGAAACCAATTTACTGATACGGAAGTCCTCCCAAAGCCGAAGGATCATTTAACTTAAGGCAGGACCACCTTTGTGTAGAGATGCTCAAAGCTACTACTATGACCAATTTTCATCACACTTGTACAGACCTGCAGAATGAGTCCCAACCTTTCTGCAGCTGAGTTTCCTTGCTGGTGACTCCTCCTTGCCCAGTGACCTCTTCCTTCCTCAATCCCTAGCCCAGGACCACTGTCCACTACTTATGTTCTTCTCACCAGTTTTGCTGTGTCAAAAAGAGCCCAGCACCTATGCCTCTCTGTCTCAAACTGCAGCTTTTCAAAACCACTTACATCCTCAGTCCTGGCATGACAACGCAGAGAAACGCACCAGGTAAGATTATGAGCTTGGACTGCTCTTCACTCGTGATGTTTCTTGGCAGTTAAAGATTACAAGTGAGATGTCTAGATAAAATGAGACTATAATTAAAAGAAAAAAAAAACCCACAACAAAACAAAACAGCACATATCACAGTTCTCCAGGCACAGTAAGAAATGACAAAAATTTTAAAGAACCAAACCATCAGGAGGGAAGGCACTCCAACAGCTGTTCCAGCAAAGAGAAGAGTTGAAAATAGTGCCTGTATGCGGGAAAGGCAACAGTGTTTGCCATCCACAGTATTTATTAACACAGCTTTAAAGCAAACAGAAAAGTCCCTGAGATTGTCAGATGTTTGCCGGTTGCTCGGGTGCTGGTTTGGGTTCTCCTTAACACACACACAAACACGCAGAGACTGATTTTACCAGGCAAACAATCTAGGTAAGCAAATTCTAAATCTGGACAAGTCTCTAGACATAAATTTGTTGAGTTTTACAGTTTTCACACTTTGAGGCTTTGAGGCTTTGAAAAGTAAGTATAAATGCACGGACAGACAGCATATTTGGTCAGCAGAGCATTCCCTGTCCCACAGAACTTGTATGCATAATACCAATTCATACTATTTTAAGTCAAATGAATCGTTATAGATACCGATAGGATTTTCATACATTCTGTATGCTCTCCAAAATGTAATTTATTTCCACATCATCCAGTATAGCTGGCTGCAGTAGATCTTAAAAATTGTTAATTTCTTTGAACAGTTACGCCTGTATTTGCTTGTCCAAGCTAACAGACTACTGTGGTATTCAGAAGTGTGTACATTCCATGTATGTTCTTAACAATATAAATAATTCCATCATAACTAAAGCAACAGTTTTTAACAAGACTTTTTCCCACTTTAAGCCTGGAGAGTGATGTGGTTAAGGACTTCTTAAGACTTGATGGAAGAGAACACAAATGAAATAAAATGCCCTGCAGTGCACAGGTTTGACTACCAGATCTAAGGTCCTCCTTGCCATAATTGTCATTTGTTCAGAAATGCCTGTTAATATACACTACCAAAATCTTGGTATAAAAAGTTTAATATCCTGAAGGAAAAGTGTATCTCGGTAGAAACATCTTGAACTAAGACTTACTAAAAAAAGATAACTTATTTTCTGTAGATATCTTTAAATTTGCTTCTAAAATCAAAAAGGCCTTTATTTCATGGAAATTGTTTACTGCCTTAAAAAAACACCAACCAAACCAACCAACCAAAATTTAAGTGGGCAACATTGCTGATTTCTTGGCTAGCCAGAGATCAGCATTGGCCCTGTCTCTTTACAGCCTCTTATATTATTTATTTATTGCCATTCTTAAGGACTGATTTTACTGGTGCATGATCAGAGGTGCAGCTGTTAGAGGCTGCCAGTTCCTCAGCCCAGGTTTGAGCCCAACAGCCGTTACTTTAACCCCAAGGAGGTAAAATAAAAGCCACGGATTGCTGTTTTAAGGCTCAGGCGTGATGACTTAAAGTCTGATTTTTAAAGCTGTTCCTTGACATTTGAAAATGTGAAGAATGCTCACTCATGAAAAGAATAAAGAGAGGACAAAGTCTTCAATGCAAAGATGTAAAAAATTTATTTAAAAATAATGTACGACTTAGCTAAGTCGGGTGCCTCTCCGAAAGAGGCACACCCAGCTACAAAACTTCAGGTATTTATACCCTCTCCTCTATCACCCCCTTTCCTGTCCCTTTTCCCATTGCTTTGGTACTTTAGGACTCACATTTTTTCATAATCGGTTAACCTGTCACAGGCACAATCACCACTCTTCCCTTTTAAGCAGTTCTTCTTCTAAGTTGATCAACCTTGCTCACGTGTCTTTGCAATTGGTTTCACCTATGTACCATCTCTCTCTGTACAAAATTGCTGAAACTTATAAAATGGCTGAAGCAAAACCCCTGAATTAATCTCCCACAATCCACCCCCTTTTACTCATCACATTTTTGCTGAAGCCCATAACTTTGTTCTACTTTACATAATATTAATTGCAGCTTTTCATCTTGCTCTTCTTTCTTCCGATCTCTCTTCTTCAGCACCATGATCTTCTGAGGCACTATAACCTGACCTGAGGACATCATCTGTGGATTCTCCAGTAGGTTGGTTACTTGCATTCCTTCTACCACTCTAGAAATCAATCTTGTAAAACATGGTATAAAACAAGGTAAAAAGAATAACCCAGCTAATGCACATAATAGGAAGAAGCCCACCTTTTTCCACCAAGCCACTATCCCACCAGCTGGCGTCTATCCTAGACTTCCATTTCTGCACCTGGACATGCACCATCTTTCGAATATTAGTTGCTATTTCCATTAATGCCTGGCCATTATCATCTGTTTTAAGACGACAATCAGAAATATTAAACTTTCCACATATGCCTCCTTTTTCTGCCTGCTCATCTGTGTTTGCTGTTTGGCTATTAATTCTAAGGTGGTTGCTGTTTGATTAGTAATCAGTTCTGCTACTGCCTGTAATTTTACTATTCTGTTTAACGTATATATAGGTGTTCCATAGCCCCAGCTCCCATCCTGTACCCAAGTGGCTGGTCTGTATGCCTGAATAATTCTTTCTGGAGGCCACTCATCTTCTCCCCAGGCCTGAACACCCCCAATATTTATAGATCGCCTTTTACCTCTTTAAATCTTCAAACAAGGGGATTCCTAATTTGTCCCCCTACTTCAGGGATAACATGAAAAATCCAGGTTGGATTATCCCTAACGTACAGCTCCCTCTCCAATTGGCTGGTGGCTTCAAATAGGCCCCTTTTTCACAGACCCAAGATAATCCGTCAGGAGCTTTCCACCAATATTTAGAAGTATTCCCTGGGTCTTCCCAAAACCTTCAAATTTCTGGCAGTCCTTGAAGTGGGTTATTTCCTGAGCAATTAAAAATTCCTTCCTCAGTGGTATTGGTACAATTGGTACCATCCTTAGACCCATACCATGAGGGTTCTTCAGGCCACCATATTCCATGAGTAACACTGTATATATATACCTGTTTACAAGGGGTTTTCCCTACCCATTTATCATATTGGTTCCCTGTACAACCTATGCATTCCATACCAATTACTTCAGAGCTTAGAACCCAACCAATGGGTCTTTTTCCTTCTTCTGAACTTATTGAATGACTCCATTTCAGTATTTGGAGAGGATCTAAACTGGTTCCCTCCCAAGGCCATTCCTCACTCATTAAGTGACCCCCACATACCCAGCAGTTGGATACATTCAATCCTTTGGCTATCCTTTTGGCCAAATTTACAAGCAAATTCTTTCCCAAAGTGGGGAATCCTCATTGTTTTTGTAATTCCTTTTGGACTTCATTGTGTAACTGGCCATCACTTTTACTGGCTTCGACTGGGGAGGGTGTCTCAATTTCTGTGTGACATCCTTTACCAGTTGTTCCTTAAATTGACCTTGGACTCCCCCACCATCTGATATGTCTCAATGCCCCATCTTGCTAAAACATACCCATTCTTCTCCCTTTGGGCATTTCACTCCCAGTTGTGTTCCTCCTGGACCTAAATTCCTTCCCACCCAATACTGGTTTCCCCCAAGGCTACAAATGGTTAACTGGCTCTGATCATAGCACTGTCAGTTTATATGGGTATGATAACTGAAACTGATATAGTAACTTAATTTTTTATAACATTTAGAACACTCATCTGGAGAACCTGTGGTATAATTAGAGGTTAAACCAATCCAAAATAGGAGAATCCAGGCCATCATGAGTCCAGGTCCTTCCTGCATCAGGGTCAGGGTATCTTCTCTCCAGGATTTCACTGGTACCCAGTCTCCAGGTTGTATCTGATGCAGTCTAAAGCCCAGGGGAGCTGTTTGAGGTAACAATCTAAGCTTTCTTAAGTCTGTAAGAGATTGTGTTATCCCATGAAATAATTTTTAAGATACACATCATTAATTTTGGGGATTGGTACACCTTGTTGTCTTCTCAAATATGGGAGACCAAATAATATCTCATACAGAGACACTCCCAAGTCCTTTCTCAGGGCCGTCCTAGTCCTCAATAAGGCCAGGGGCAAGCATTTGGTCCATGGTCATGAGCTTAATGATGTGAGTTTTGAAGGTTGCATTCATTCTCTCAATGCTACGAGAGCTCTGAGGATGCCAAGGAGTGTGGAAGTCCCATTGTATCTCCAAGGTTATGCATATAATCTGCAATATTCTTGAGGGTTTCCATACCAAGGAACAATTTGCTCTAGGAAGGTCTTTGCCACATTGGAAGCGGTGGCTGCAGTAGTAGGAAAAGTCTCCACCCAGTGCATGACATGATCTACTATTTCTAATAAATATTTCTACCTTCATACCTTAGGAAGTTACGTATAATCTATTTGTATGCTTTGAAATGGCCTAAGGGCTAACATTCATCCTGCATTAACGGCTTTTCTCATTACCTTCTTGTTTACTTTTTGGCAAACTAAATATCGATCTGTTACCTGTTTAGCCACAGCATATACTCCTAAACCACCGTAAGTCCTCAAAAATTGGTGAAACAAAGCCTGGGTTCCCCAGTTTGTTTCTAGATTTAGTCTAGACAGCACCTCCCTAGTGATAGCTTTGTTGAACACTTGCCTTCCATCCAGTAGGACCCACCTGCCTTCTTGGGTTCTTACACACCTCATCTTTCGGAGAGATTTCTCCCCTTCTTCAGTAAATACCAGTATCTTAACTGGTACGTCCTTACCAGGCACTAAGATTTGCATTTCAGCACTCTTCTCCAGAGATGCTTCTTTTCCCTGTTTGTCAGCCAACCTATTAGCCCTGGCTTCTAGAGCGTTCCCCTTTGGGTGCTCAGCCACATGTATCACTGCAATTTCTTCTGGCTTGCTCAGAGGCTCTAGTACTTCCAATACCAGCCGTTCACGTACGAATTCTTTCCCTCTGAAAGAGACTAACCCACGTTCCTTCCATATTTTTCCAAAAGTGTGCATCACCCCAAGGGTATGTTTGGAGTCTCTATACATTGTTCCAGCCTCCCCTTCCAACAGCTCTAGGGCTTGTTACAAGACAATGTCATGGACAGAGTGATTGACTTCACTAGTTAGAGTGAAGTAGTGAAATATTTATTAAGATGAAACAGTGATTTAACAAAATCAGCAGTAGGTGCAATAAAACCAGTAGTAAATGCAATAGTGTTTTACAAGATTCAATGTCAGGGTTCAATGTCAGGGTACACTCTATTATTTACTGCATAGAGCACAGGGTCTGACAAGCTGTCAGGGAGACCCTCCTGTTGAGCCACGAGGTTCAGAAAGGACCCCCGTGCTTTCTAAACTCCTTCTCAGATAGGAGTCTCGGTGTGGCTGGATCCAATCCTAGTCCCAGGCTTGGTCAATGGTTTATGTCTAAAGGATTAAATATGCATAATCAATCCTTTACATTGCTTAGCTAAGATTGCAAAGTTTAGTATGCTATTAGTCCGTTACCAAGAATCTGTTGGGGCAAGGAATGTCTCAGCCTCGAGGAATAGAACCTTAAGCAAGTGTCCTCACAAAAGGGGAGATCCAGGCGTGCAGCCAGCTGCCGTACAGGAGAGCTCAAAGAGCTCTTGGGCTGTCCACTATTTATACAGTAACATCATTGACCTATAGACATATTCTCATGAGAATAAAATTTCTAGGTCCCCACTCCAGACAGTATTTTGACTATGCTGCCAGGCATCCCCCAAAGTCCAGATACAAGTGTCATCATGCAACACATGAAGGACACCCAGGTGATGAGGCCCAGCCAGCACGGGTTCACGAGGGGCAGGTCCTG
>JAOQGH010000019.1:70883773-70963222 GCA_025769975.1 Gallinago jamesoni | reverse complement strand
ATCAATGATCTGGACGAGGGGATCGAATGCACCCTCAGCAAATTTGCAGACGACACCAAATTGGGTGGGAGTGTCGACCTGCTGGAGGGTGGAGAGGCTTTGCAGAGGGATCTCGACAGGCTGGATGGATGGGCTGAGACCAATGGGATCTTATTCCTCTGATGACTAATCTCCTATAATTGAATGTATTATTCCTCTCCTCAACAGCGTTTTGATCTCGAGTAAGCCGAAAAAGCCTTTCTGCTCCTCCGGAATCTCTCCCTGGACATTGGGAGGATTTTCCCGCTCCCAGATTCTGATCCCAGCAGCTTGAATCATTTGTCTTTCCTCTGGTGCAAAAAGGGCCCCTAAAATAAACTGCATTTCATTCCAAGTGTAAAAGTTGGAGCCCAAACACTGGTCAAGCTGTTCTGACAAACCCAATGGGTTTTCCAATAGCTTTTTCATTTCCCTTTTACATTCTCGAACTTCAGTATTGGTCAGAGGCACATTCACAATCCCCACTCCTCCCGGAGCTCCTTGCATTGGCAATTCCCTTAAGGGGTCCCCTTAGATGCCCTTTTAGAAGGAGGTAAAGGAAAATTCTGGACATCCCTTTTAATCTGGTCCAGCTCTGTGGCTTGGGTCCTTCATACTTCCTCAAGTAAGGGGTTGCTTGGTCCTGCGGGATCATCCCCTTCTGCACTACCCTCTCCCTCCTCGTTCTCTACTATTAGATCATGGGGTTCATCCCTGGGGTCATATGGAGGTGGGAAGTGATCTAGGGGATCCAATTTTTCTTCCTTCTTTTTCCCTTTATCTCCCCCAAGGTTTTTAGCCATGAATAAGGAGTGAGGCCATCTCCAACACAAGGCGTATTTGCTTTCTTCTTGACTTGCAGGTTTTCTATGTACAAATTCAGAGCCTAACAAATCCAGTCTTCCATTGACCCAAACTTTGGCCAACAGTCACATCTAATGAGTTCCCTAACCCATTCAAACATACAGTATTGTATCGTTTTTTCCTGTCTTTTCCCTGGGTGCAATCTTCCCCCCAGTTCTTGAGCATCACTGCTAACGGACTGCCAGGTGGAATGCTTTGACAGGGATACTCATATCCTTCTCCCTTCTTATGATTCTTTTTACTAGGCCTATTTGCTACTATCCTAGCTTCCCACAGGACACCTTCCACCTAAAACCCTTTTGCTTTGCCCCATCACCTGCCGGAGAAACGGAACTGGGATTAAAAGGGCTCCAGACTCACTTTGCAGGGAATCCTGTGTCTCATTCACACACTCTCAGTCCCGCTATCCCAGCCACCCAAGTAATACTTAACAGTTGATTTTCTTACCCGGTTCTGTGCACAGAAATTATCAGCTGCCACGTGTAATTCAGTTTTATCAACTCATCAATTCCTCCTTTACCCCTTTGCTTTGAGAGTCCTTCATCCGGGTAGGACCCACTGCCCCTCACGAAATGAGACAGAAAGCTGCTGGAATCAGGAGGGCGCACCCCTCCGCTCTCGCTGCCCCGTCCCTCAGAAACAGGGGTGCTGATCGCAGACAAACCCCTAATTGTGATAACAGCTCACTCATGAACAGAATAAAGAGAGGACAAAGTCTTCAATGCAAAGATGTAAAAAAATTTATTTAAAAATAATGTACGACTTAGCTAAGTCGGGTGCCTCTCCAAAAGAGGCACACCCAGCTACAAAACTTCAGGTATTTATACCCTCTCCTCTGTCACCCCCTTTCCTGCCCCTTTTCCCATCGCTTTGGTACTTTAGGGCTCATTCTTTCACTATGGGTTAGCCTGTCACGGGCACAATCACCACTCTTCCCTTTTAAGCAGTTCTTCTTCTAACTTACTCAACTTTGCCCACGTGTCTTTGCGATCGGTTTCGGCTACGTACCATCGCTCTTCTGTACAAAATGGCTGAAACCTATAAAATGGCTGAAGCAAAAAAAACCTCTGAGTTAGATCTCCCACAAAAAAATGAACCATCTCTTAGCTCGTGGCCCGTGTCTGGAATCCCCGCAAAAAAAAAAAAAAACAAAAAACAAACAAACAAACAAACTAAACAAACCGCTGTGTTTAAACTCAAACTCGCTGCCTGCGATTAATAAATAAATAAATAAATAAAACAGGCCTCTCCGACTTGTCGCTCAGCCCACGTGCCATGACGCCATCCTCCGCCGACCAGGAAGGAGTGAGGTAGGGCGGGGTGGGAGGGGGAAGGGCTGTTGTCGCGCTGATTGTGCGTCATGAAGGGACGTTGCGGTAGCTGATTGGCTGCGGCGGGGTGGGGCGGGATGGCGGTGCTGCGAGGGTTCGGGCGGCGGGTAGGGGAGTGCGGAGCGGCGCGGGGGCTTTCGTGGCAGGTGGGTGGCGGGGCTCCGCGGGGGTTCCACGAGGGTTCTCCGGGACTCCGCACTTGGGGCCGGCCAGTCGGCGGTCCGCCAGCCCACCGGCGGGGGCGGGAGGGAGCCCTCACGAGCCCCGGGGACCAGGCCTTCCCCTGGGGGCTAGGCCTGCACCCCCCACCCCCTCTCCTCACCCTCTCTCCTCATCCCTTCTTCATAATTAATGCCGTTGTTTAATTACTTTCTCTTTGCAGTAGCGTTGCTGCTCCGGGTGTGCCTGTTCGCTGAGCTTCCTATTGAAGCCCGCCAGAGGCTTCTGGCCGGTGCTTTCCCGCGGGAGCCGGCCCTTCCATCCCTCCCCGCCCGCTGCCCGGCGGAGCTGGAGCCTTTCTCCCGGCACCTGGATGGAAAGAAGTTGATGGTGGCCCGAGGTGACGTGGGGCGGAGCCGCGGGCATCCCTCCCCGGTTTGCCGTCACTGTCAGAGGGGTAACCTTTGGCAGGCCTTGTGGCTAGGATTTAATTTTCTTTTCTCATTCAGTTTTCCCTATTTAGAGCCTAAACTGAAGTCTGTTAGGGTTTTGGCATTTAAGGAATGTAATGCTTTAATGTGATTATTAAGTATAGTATGACATGCTATAGATGTCTTTGTAGAGACATCGAGGTGCTGGAGCGAGTGCAGAGGAGGGCAACGAAGCTGGTGAAGGGCCTGGAGAGCAAATCGTATGAAGAACGAGTGGTTGAACGAGCTGGGGCTGTTTAGTTTGAGGAAGAGGAGGCTGAGGGGAGACCTCATCACTTTCTACAGCTACTTGAAAGGACACTGTAGAGAGGTTGGTCCTGGTCTCTTCTCGCAGGTAATTAGTGACAGAACGAGAGGGAATGGATTCAAGCTCCAGCAGGGTAGGTTTAGACTAAACATTAGGAAAGAATTTTTTACAGAAAGAGTAGTCGGGCACTGGATAGGCTGCCCAGGGAGACGGTTGAGTCACCACCTCTGGACACGTTTAAGAGTCATTTAGATGTGGTGTTGGGGGATATGGTGCAGGGGAGAAGTTTGTAGAGTAGGGTAGATGTTTGGACTCGATGATCGCAAGGGTCTTTTCCAACCGAAATGATTCTATGATTCTATGCTTTGTCAGGAAGCAGTTCTGTTAGGAAAAAGTGTGTATAGCTCCAGGATGACTCTAAAGGGTATTCTCAAGCTACTAGAATCTGCAAATGAATTGATCAGAAATGTTGATATTTCAAGCTAGAAATTTCAATCAAATAGTGTTTCTATTCAATATTAAAATTTCAATTAAAGTTATTAATTGACTTAAATATTAAAATTTTAATTAAAGTTAACTTTCATTAAAGTTAAATTTCAATATAAATAGTGTTACATATCTTAAGGAATATATTGTGTTTGGCTTATGCTTTGTAATAGCGGCCACGTTTATGAGATCTGTAACAGAATGAAATCCAACCTTTTCTTTTAAAGGAGTATGTTTATCCTGCCTTGTGCCTGTTTTGCAGATATTTGTGGTGGTAAAAGATTTGAACTGCAGCTAAAT
Organism: Gallinago jamesoni; assembly: GCA_025769975.1. NCBI lineage: Eukaryota > Metazoa > Chordata > Aves > Charadriiformes > Scolopacidae > Gallinago > Gallinago jamesoni. The sequence goes on along the minus strand of JAOQGH010000019.1, from coordinate 70,959,326 downwards.
AAAACCAGGGCTGAAAATTGAAGGATGGCAGCAAATCCTTCAGGACAAGGTAGGTTTTAATCTAAGTATTCAAGGGGAAGGACTATGTGCAAAATGTCAGTGAAGTTACCAAAACCCTAAGTTTATTTTATAGAAGGAGCCAAGAGGGGAAGAGAGACAGGAAGGTGGGCTGGAAGCAGCTGAATGCGAGCAAGCCTTCTGGGAGAAGACACACACACTAAATGGTTGAAAAAGACCAATGTTGGTTAGGGAGCTCTGTATTCCTCTGTATTCCTTCATGCTTGGGTTATGAAGTAGCTGTCATACCTGTGGTGCTGTGGATATTTTCTAAAGCATATTTCAGACACAGTGCTTAGCATTGAATAGGACTTGCAGCTTTTGTGTTCAGCATCAGGAAAGAGCCAGAAATCTTAAATCTTAGTATATTCTATGCTGTGATGGGAGCAGCAAGACCCAGGCAGCTGTCAAACATAGATGTCGAAGATAGATAGCAAGTGGCCAGGCCTAGGAGGAAAAGCCAAATAAAATATAACGCTGACTCTGATTAAATGTTTCTTTGCATGATGGCGTATCTTAATTGCATCCGTAAAATTGTTCAAGACGTGGAAAACAGTCCATCTATCTAGCCGAGGCATCGGGAGGGAGCTGAGGGTTGGGCAGGGTGTCACGCGGTTTTATGAAGGAGGGTCTTAAATCGCCCTCTAGAGGTGCTTTCTGGAAACCTTGAGTGGAACTCGGGGGCTTGTCCCTTCTACGGAAGAGCTGAGGAGAAGGCAGCTTCTCAGATGTGGCTCTTTGCTTACTGGTTGTGAGAAATGAGTTCAGAATTCAGGTTCCCAGCAACCTGAGACTTCCTCATACACATTTGTGTGTGATTGTGGCACTGCTTTCCTGGATAAAGACAAAGTTGGGTGTAATTAATTCTGAAGTGGTAATACTTCAAAGGAGGTACCAGGATCACTTGTGTGGGTCCTTCCCCCTCCCTCCCCAATGGCCCTCTGCTTTCAAAACAAAAACAGAAAAAAAGCCTTGGTCAAAAAGACAGATTTTACTTGCTGCTTGGCAAAAAGAAGGTAGTTTTTCTAACCCTTATTGAGCTTTTCTAAAGTGTTGAGAACGGAGTACTGCAAATTGCAGATAGCTGTCTGAGAAGCTTTTGGTATGCAATAGTAAATCTTGCTTTATTCTGTGAGCACTATTGCAAGGTATACAGTGTTGTCATAGAGAGTTAACAACTACTTTTTCTTAAATAAGAGAATTTACGAAGAAGTGGGATGGGATTTTAGTGCCAGAATGCCTTTGCTTTCCTCCAAATTCTGGAGGCTTATAATTTAATAGAGCCACAGAATCTGCTTTTATACTTTGAAATACCCTTTAGAGACTCACTAAAGGAACTGTTTAATTATATGAAAATTACTTGCACTAAGCAGGCAGGAAACACTATCAGGCTTAATCACACAAATGAGCCTCTAAATAATACATCTTGGAAAATTAGAAAGGAACGGGTAAATACAGTGACAGTTCAAGCCTTCTGTATCTTTCTCTTGGCCAGAGGCAGTCTCGTAGTGAAAAAGGATTGGGAGAAATACTGCATTTTCAGCTTACTGAAATGGCACATGTGTTGGTACTGTTCAGGCAATTAATTCTGTTACTTCCTTCTTCTTGGACAAAAGGAATAGAGATTTACTGAAACCAGAAGGGTCATGAATAGTAGCACCTAGACAGAACTGAAAGGATGAATTAAACACTAGTTTTTTATACAGGTAGACTGTGGTCATAATTTTTTTTACTTTCATCAGTACTGGGTATCTTCTTGGGAGTTTATTGAGTCTTCTGTTAATTTCAGACTCAGACTACCAAGGTTAAGATTTTGTGGCCTGGACTTTCTTTAATTCATCAAACCTTTAGGAAACAATCTTTTGATTAGAATTTCAAAATTTTGGAGCTGCATATGAGTACACCAAAACCAAATAGAAGTGAATGAAAGCCTTACTTCAGGCTATTAGTACCGCATAGAACTGATTGCACTGATTGCATGAGACTGATTGCAGCATTTAAAAGAAACAGAAAAGCTTTTAGCATGCTGTGTGTTGTTCATATGATGAGCTCATAAACCTGAGTGGTGCACTTTAGTAGCAGGTAAAAAAAATCAGCTTCTAAATTACAGAAATTACTTTCAGGTGCTTGGTAATACTTGCATTAATTGGGCTGGTCTTGTGCAGCAAAGCCAGAGCATACCTTCTGAGTTATTAAATTAAAGACTCCATGTGTGGGTTCTCCCAGAGGAAGCCCTCGAGATGAGACAACTGTGACTGTATTCAGGACAAGTGGAACTTTTTCCACAGGTGGAAAAAATACAGGTCCTGCTGTAGATGGGGCTGGACTTTTCTGTAAAGAAGAGTTCCTGTACGTTGGAAGAACCAAGCTGTTGAAATATGTACAGAATTCTAAGCTTCAGGCTGTAGCGATTCTATGAGGTCTTTTTCTGTCCAGGTTTTTATGCTTTTGGCCTAAGGTTTTATGAACACATTCATGTAACACAGTCTGAGTAGCTGGATTTAGCTTTTTGTTCAGCGAGTCTGTGATAAAAAGGCAGATTGTGCTGTTCTGCATTGAATTATGTCATCAGCTACAAACTTTGCTGCTCTGCATCTGAGTTTGATCTGTGTGCAAGCATAGTACTTACGAGATTGGTACAGCCCTCCCCTGAAGAACTTTGCGGGTGGCAGTAAAGCACTCAATGACATATTCACCTACACATGCAGCTGTTTTCTGGAGGGACAGGCAAAATATTGGTATATCTTTTAGTAATTCGTGTTAATTTACTGAATTACTAATATCCCTTTCATTGTCACACAACGAATATGAAAGCATATATGAATGTAGGTTGTTACTGAGAAGTATTGATGTGCAGCAGACTGTTAGATGATATTTTCTGATGCCAGTAGTAATACGCAGAAGAGGAAGTCAAAATAGGGTTTATCCATCCTTTTTCCCCAAATTTTGTGTGTTTAATAAGGTCTTTAGATTCTGTTTTTTAAAAGGTTGCTGCCTCATGTCATGAAGGATACCAATTACGTGTCCCGGGGTGTTCAAGGCCAGGCTGGATGGGGCTTTGAGCAACCTGGTCAAGTGGGAGGTGTCCCTGCCCGTGGCACAGGGATTGGAACTCGGTGATCTTTAAGGTCCCTTCCAGTTCTAACCGTTCTATGATTCTATGAATTACTGAGGGGTGCACTTCAATAAAGGAATTGCTGTGAAACGCTTTCTGAATTGAGCAGGCAGAACAATGTGCAGTGCCAGTGTATGGAGCTGAGAATAGATGTCCAGCTTTGAAACTGTTTTTCCAAGTAGATGTGTATCTTGAACACACAGCAATGGAGGGCTCTTTTGTGCTGTTACACATGTATGGACAAATGATAAATAATGTGTACTAGAAAAAGTTTATGCATACTGTGAATTTGAAGCAACCAACAGAACAGGAGAAAGAGAGAAGATGAAAAGCAAAAGCTTTAAAGTAGATAAAGGTAAAACTGTTTCCTGCTATGCAGTTACCTAGTAGAACTAACTGACATTGATATCAGTGAGGCAAGGTAATAGTATTAGGTGTAAGGATTAGGTTAAATAGTGAAGCTGGTTGTGAGCTCTTAAAGCTACTAGTATCACTCAGCAAGACTTGGACTTTCTCTGTTTTTCTGCCTTTCACGTGCAAAACGTCAGTGGAAGTAAATATTTAACTCCTGCACAGAGCATGTAATACAGTGTCTGATGTCAGAAATAGAGGTATCAGAATACGCTAAAATTTTGAATGTCCTGAATCTGCTACCATAGAGAGAAATCTGAGGACCCAGGTATTCAGTTTGACATCTGACACTGCCATTAATCTGTTAAGCTGTCTTGAATGGGTCATTTTGTGTCAGGATTCTTTGTGTCTGCAAGGCAGAGAATATTAATGCACTGCAATATTCATGAACTGTTCAAACTCAAAATAGTAGGGGAACTCAGCTTTGTTAAGGGGAGTCAAAACTTTCTAAGAAGTTGCTGTGTTTGAAAATCTACGCTTCCTTTCACAGATGAGAATCTGGTCTGAACTAAGGATGGCTTTTTTTTATGTCCCTTTTCTTAGTACTAGAAAGCAGAACAGACATTTCAAACCTACAGATGAAAAATTGCTTTCTTTGTAATTGAAATAGGAACCTTATATAGCTGTTTCAAGTTGGTCTTTATGGAAGCACTTTGGGGTCGTGAACAGGGAAGAATCTAAATGGCAATCTCGCTTATGTATTGCCAGATACAATGAATTATTTTGTAAGGATGCCAAATTTTCTCTCTAAAATGAATTTCTCATGTCCCACCCTCTCTGTTGTTAACTTTAAATTAACAGGTTTCACTTTGCATTTTAGAAAAGCTTAAAATGCCTGTAGGAACTTCACATTGCTCAGGTGAGGAGCACTAACATTTACATATTGGATGTCCTCGTCCATTTTCTCAAGTAGGCTTTTTTTCTACTTACCATTAACAAACTCTCTAAAACCAATGACTTTTCAGTACAGCAGATTGCTGATGGGCACTGTCTGAATTCTTGAGCAAAAAACAACATTTTTTTTTTTTTTTTTTTTAGAAAACAATCCATCTTCTCCTAGTAGTAGAGGGCTAGAAAAAAGAAAAAGGAAGAAGAAATACTTGGGTTTCTTCTGAATCCCCCTAGAGTTTCTGCCATATGACACTATAGTAAGGCTCATACTAAAATGGAAGACTGTGATAATCTTGCACAGTTTCTAATCACAGTTTAAAAACAGTGTTTAAAATTTTATTCTTACACGTCTCAAGCCTTTCTGAATCATACCATCTGCTTTGTGAGAAGTGTAAGCATATTCAGTCTTTATTTTTTTAACTGACAGCAACTTCTATTAAAAAGTGGTCTCCTCTTTCTTGCCTCAATCACCATATCATCTGAATTCTAAGCATGCATTTAGATTTACGTATTTTGTGATAAACAAGCACTAGCAGAAGGCTGTTGAGTGATGTGTTAAGCTTTTTGGCTGAGAACTCTGTAGAATGAGCATACAGACATAATGACTTTAGCTAGGACCCTCTTAGCAGTCCTTCAGTAGTCCATTGCCTTCAGAATTTACAAGAAAGTAAAATCTGGGGTCTCTGCAACTCAGAAATGTTGAATCTTAGCTTGTTGGCTAGATGTAGAGCACGTATGCAGCTATGTTTTAATGTTTCAAACTCATTGTTCAAAAAAAGATACTGTACAATACCTAAAGAGCAGAGAAGCATCTAAGACCTGAATCACTAAACTTACAAAACAGGTAGAATTTAAGTGGAACTAATTCCATGTGGGAAAGAGAGATTAACAGAAGAGGAAAATAGCAGTTAATTAAATTTAATTTGAAAATCTTAACAAATGTAAAGATGACTATGGGTGATCTTGCATAAAACCACAGTAAAATGTAATCAAATGACCGTTCCTTTTGAGAACTCTGAGACACTTGAGGCTCAGGGGTGTGCATGTTAGGCATAGTAAAAGAAAAAGGTGAGGGTTTTGAAGGGAATGTTGGATCATGTAATTGAGCAGCAACAGAAGCTCTATCAAAGGGAATGAACTTTGAGTGCAGCTACTGAAAATAAATTTGAAATCATTTTACCCTGACACGTTCATACTCCTCTTAAGAGTTACCTGTCTAGCCTTCCTAACAGGCTTGTGGGCTACCATTTCTTAAGTGGTATTACTAAACATAGCACTCAGGATGGGGAAGGGAACACAACATGCAGGAGTTTCCAATGACTTTAACTATTTGTATGAAGGAAATAAAAGAGAGAACTTGACTTTTACATCGTTTCATATGATGTTGTAGTGGCTTGACATTTATAGAATAACAGCACATTAGAGATTAAGAAAGGTGTATATTCTTAACATGAGGTTGTAATTGTGTAAGCGCATGTACAAGCTTAGTGGTCTTCAAATTCTTACCCATTACATATGTAAAACTTGTTATAGTTTGATTTCGCTGGCATGAGAATTAGGCCCTGTTAATATATTACTCTATTATTATCATTGAGTTGTACATTCAGTGACTGCATTTTACATCTAGAACCTGGTAAGTTTACTTTTTTTTTTTGAAGCCAAGTATTTGGGCACATACCTTGTTTATAGTTCCAGAGCTGGCTTGGGAAGGGGTAGGATCTGACTTGAGATACAAACCTGTATGTTAAAATGTATTAATATGTATGATAGCTTAAGGAAGCTATTTCATATTGTAAAATGAGAAAAGGAAAAATGAAACCTATTTATTAATATTAATAAATAGTCTTTCAGATGGGTGCAAAGCCTTGAAGATGAGTATATTCATCATAATGTCATATTGTACAGAGACTTTTAATTCCACAAGTTAGAGTTGGGCCATAGAAATCAAGTAAATCTCTAATATTTTTCTGTCATTCCCACCAGGTTTCCAGAATAAAAATAGGGTTGCAATCCTGGCAGAACTAGACAAGGAGAAGAGAAAGTTACTTATGCAAAACCAGTCTTCCACAAATCACCCTGGAGCCAGGTATTTTATGTTCTTAGACCTGTTTGGACATCACTAATTAGATCAAAGGGAAAAAAAAAATATAGCAAGGGAGCTGTAAAGTTAAATAAACACTAATAAGAAGTGTTTTCTGACCATCCTCAATAAGCAGTCAGATAGACCTTGCAATTCAGGAATATAATAATATTTAAAATTGTTTACAGACCCTGAATTTTGGCTTACATAATTTCCATTTGAGAAAGGAAGAAGCAGATATGCTAACTCAATTGTATTAGCCTACCTAAAAGAAGAATCAGGGAGCAGGCACTGAGAAAGTAAATTAAGCTAAAATGCTCTAAGAAATGGAAATGGCAGAACATTAGTTTCAGGTTACTATGTGTTTAGAGAAAAGCAGTTACAGCAGGGAGTGAGTTACCCTTGAAGCTCCCTGTGTGCCACACAAAGCCAGTTTATGTTATTGCAGGTCTTCTCGTAAAAGATGGTGTGTTGTAAAGATTCTACACCAGAAGGTGTAATAATCTAATATGAGCTTGGGAGCTGTCACTGGGGTTTCTCCCATTTCAGACACAAAGATTAAATTTTTGTTATAAATCTATAACTAGAAAATCACATACTGATTTACATGGAGAAAGTGAGATAGTTGAACTTTTTGGTTAACACCAAGTGAGTGCAGTGCCATATTTTATACGTAGTGTATTACATATAGTCTGCCATGTTACATACAGAGTCAAATACTTTGAATACAGTGTGAGCGTTGCCTGTATCTTTTTTCCAAGGAAATCCTAGATCGCCTTTAATTCCTTCATATTGTGAAAAGGCATGCAGAATATTTGAAATTCCCCGAGTCGGATCTCTGATTCACTCTGTGTACAGTTGTTATTCAAGGAAAATTATTGATTAGAGAAGGAAACAGAAGTATCATACTGTTACTTACAAGCTCTGACTCCTGGCAACAATGTTTCCACACTTCATTGCAAGTCTGACAGAGTTTCAGGGCGTGCTTGTTTGCTTTCTGTTTTCCTTAAGGAAAAATAACACTATATGCTAGTGAGCAGAATTAGAATTTACTGATTTTGAAAGTGGGCATGTGGGTGGGAAACCTACAAAGCAGCAGTCAAACTCTCTGCTTTGGCAGGGTGGGCTGATACATGATTTTTTAAGAAGCTGATGTTTCTGTGGCAGGGATTCTGTGCCAAAGGTTTTGGGCCTTGGAATTGTCAGAAATGAGACCACAGAAATTCTGCAAGCTTGACAGAAAAAGAGCTTGATGTACCTGAAGCACAGTAGTGGCATGGTCAGTGTAAGCGTGAGTGTGTTAATTGGTTTCTGGCCTTAGCATACAGGAATAGTCTAAGAACAGAAGATTTCTGTTGAAAAGTGTCAGTTTATGATGAAGCCTTAAGATTATCTACAGAAATCATATTGAAAAGTTAGAGGGTACAGAATTAAAGGCAAAATACACACCTTCAAAATAACTAAAAATAATATGTTACAAATAAACTGAGTAGTTCTTTTCTCCAGCAGTGAAGGTTATCTTAAATATTTATCAGAAAATCTGTTCAGAGGATTGTTACTTAGCTTTCATTATGCATTTAGGCATACATTTGACTGTAGGTCTTTTCGTGAGTGTGGCTGCTTTTGATTTACTAAGTCAGCTGTTGACATTGAAGCTGCTGGGAAAGGTCAATTGATGGGTTTGCTTGGATCCCTTGTTGTCCTTCATACTTTTGTCCTATGACTGAGGAGAGCTGGGCTTTCAGCACCAGCCCTCTGAGCCAATTTCAGAGGTAGCTGTGAATTGCCTTGCAATACAGCTCCAATGGCAGTCCTGACTGATTTCTATCTGGAGGATAATGATCATGTTACTTATATAATGTTGGGGGGAAGGAAAGTCTGCTTCTTATTCCATCTTCTTTTGGTTGACAAGGTGAACAAGCCTTAAGATAGAAAAGCCAAGAAAATATATTTAGAGATAAATTTAGAAAATACACTTAGAAATTTTAATTTGAAACCTAATGTATGCTGCACTGAGATAAGTAAGCAAAATCAATTTTAGGTTCTCCAAGCCACCACCAGAGGATTGTTATTTCAGTTCACATCAATAGGAAGCTCCTTTACGATAAGCAGTGAGCTGCTGCCCACCTGCCAAAGAACTGGTCTTAAACTGAGGACTGCTGAGTTCTTATTTTCTGTTTCTGTTTATCACAGTTTTTTAGAACAGTCACAGAATGACTGGGTAATGGTGAAAACAAAAAGCTGTTTTAAAAATTGCTGATGTTGCACCCAGTGGTTCCACTTGCTTCAGTAGGACTCCACCCTTGAGCAAAATCCACAACAGGCTTCAGGACTATGAGTCTTCTGGTTTTAGTTTGGCATCAGTTGTTTATGCTAGGTCAAATGATACAGCTGTGGTCGCTCCATTTTCCTTTCCCCTCTTATATTAGCAAATAGTAATTCCAAACAATAGTTAACAATTGTTGAGCCATGAGCCAAATAAATTGTGAGCTGTGGAAATCATGGAATCTATGGCAAGGGCAAGTTGGTTTGTTTTGTTTTTTTTCTGTGGTGTGTATCATGCCATCTTCTTTCTTGCAGCATTGCACTTGCAAGATCACCACTGAACAAGGATTTCCGTGATCACGCTGAGCAGCAGCACATCGCAGCACAGCAGAAGGCTGCACTGCAGGTAAGCTGACAGGTTCAGTTTGGCTTGGCTCTGTCTGAGATGTGCAGTCTTGCACCTAGAGAGAATGAAAAGCCCCTTTTAGAGGTTAGGTTTCATACATTTTTGAAATGTCTTCTGTTACGTTGAAAGCTGAAATGTATCAGCTTGTTCTCCCTTGATACGGTTGTAAGAATGTAGCCCACAGGATCATTGTAGCTGTTCTGCACATGTCAGTCGAGTCAGTTTTATTATACTTCTGAATGTCTCATCAAGTGTAAGGGGAAATAGCCACACTTTTTTGTACATTTACAGGTTTCTATTTGCTGCTATTTTGCTCATGTCAGGTGAGGTTGATTTTGGTGTTCTAATTGGAAATTGTGCAGGAAAGCCAGCACATGGCCACCTGCCTTCCTGGCACTTTGGACAGAATGATTTGGCAGGGGGCATAGGAATGGGTAAAAGCTTTGAGATGCAAACTAGCAACACTGTGCATGTATCCTTGTTGTATTTCTGTTACCCAGTGCAGGTCCCCGCATTGCTTCTCCTAAAATGAATGGGAACAGAAGTGAGCTCTGGCTGGTGTCCTCTGTTGACCACAGAACATTGTAGGCTGGAAGGAACCTCAGGAGGTTTCTATTCCAGCGCCTTGCTCCAGGAATGACTAAGAGTAGTGCTGTATCACATTGTTCAGGGCATGGTCGGTCCCATCGAGTTTTGAAGCTCTCCAGGGTTGGACTTCTTGTGCCCTTTCTTGGCTCTGAGTCTGGTTCTGTCTTTTTTGTATCCTGTCACTGGGTATCTGAAAATACCATAAGATTTCCCTGCAGCTTTCTCTTCTAACAAGAAACACAGTCCTCCTACCACCCCATTTGACACTGGGAGCTTCAGTGCAACCCCCAGCTTTATCTTTGGGTCTCTGTTATAGTCCCTCTAGTTTGTATCTCAAACCAAACACCATTTCACAAATGCAGCATCCCTTGGCCTACTGGCTGATTATAGATGGGAGTGGAAGCAGGGGGTCAAGGCAGAGGAGAACAATTGGGAGTTCATTTACCACTCTCCCCACCCCGACGAGATTTGCTGAAAAAGAAGCAGCAGAGAATGACCAAGTTAATTCCCTTGATGGGCCCTGTTCAAGTGTGGCTGATCTAAAGTGCTGGTTTTGAATTTGGCTATCAGAGTTGAAGAGCAGACTGGGAGAAATAAATAATCAATGCTGCAGAAGCTGTGAAGTCTTGAATTATATCAGTGCTGTGGGGAGTTATGCTTTAACAAATGTTTTTCTCTTTACAGCACGCACACGCACATTCCTCAGGATACTTCATAACTCAAGACTCTGCATTTGGAAATCTTATTCTTCCTGTCTTACCTCGACTTGAGTCAGAATAAGGAATGTTGTTTCTCAGAACTGCAAGGCCTGATTTTTGTCCATAGCAGGAACTGTCTGACCTTTTAATTTCTTTACTTGACTTAAAACCTATTTTTTTTCTGGATTTTTGCCTTTCGGGAGTATGAGATCTAACAATGAAAAAGCAATGTTGTTGAACAGCAATTTTTATCCTGTATTTCTGCTCCTCTGTCAGGTCAAAGGCAGACATAAGACTTCCTTGGTGTGTGAAGTGCATAGCGCTTGCTCTTCCCTCTTTCTGTGCTTCCTTTAAATAAACATACAAACCTGAGTCATCAACAGATGCGCACACTGTCAGCATTTGTGTTTCTTATTATTGTGTACAGGTACTACACTTGACTTCAACAAGAGACAAAAGTTACTTTTGTCCATCAAAACAGACATGAATTTATCTAATGCATCAGTCAGTCCCTTTTTTTTCTTTTTTCCCCCTTCTGTATGCAGGAACATTGCTAGCGTACGGTTTGCTGTTGTACTATCATTTGGTGTCACGTCCTTAGTTATAGTATGCCTGCCTCTTATTTTGTTTTGTGAAATGTGAAAATTAATTAAAGTGGGGAAAAAGCAATTGTTTCAAACAGTCTGTTAACAGACAAAATAAAAGAAGCTTTTTAACTTCACTGGAGATTTCAGGTGCAAAGTGTTTTCTGCAAGTATAATTCTGTTTAAAAGTTCATATTTTTCTAATCTTACCTTTTCCAATACTTAGTGTATTTCATTTTGTTTGCTTTTTTCCTTCCTGTTTTTATCTGTGGTAACCAAATCCAGCTCCATGCTGAAAGAAAATCTGTTGATCCTAAGGTAAATTATTTTGGAATTGTGACCATGTTACCAGTAACCAAGTAACTTGGAGTGAAGAATAGTCCTTACATAGATGTTTGTATATCTCCACAGCTTTACCAATACAATTATACTAGTGCACTGATTGCTTTACCTATGGAGGCAAGTTTTAGAAAACAAAAAGAACAAAAGAACTTCCCAAATCAGAAAGCATCTGTTAAATTGGTGCCCATTTGAAGCAGCTCTAACCTTTGCAGAAACTTAGCTCTCCGATGAGGTTTCCGAGGTTTTTAGTTTACAGATTTCCTTAGTGACATTCAGGTGCCCTGTTTCTATCTGCAGGGGATTCCTAAACCCAGGGAGCATTGTTGACCTATAAGCACTGCTAACAGTTTCATTCATCGTGAGAAAGAAAACAGACTGAAGAGATCAGTGCAGGTATGAGGAAAATGCCGTTGCTTTCTTATACATCAGCTGAGGGCAGACCCTTGAAGAATCTGTAGCATACTGAAAAGTTTTCAAGAAGGAGAATCTTGTGGAGAAGACCTGATAGAGCTTAAAGATGTGCAATTGGAGCATGAACTATTCATATCGTGTGCACTTTTGGGGGTCTGATGTGGTAAGTCTTTGGAACAATGATGGTTTTAGCAGGCAATGGAGAAAGGAGTACTCTCATTTCTGTTTTCAGTGGTTGGCTCTGTGTAGCTTTTTGCTTTTAATTACCAAGCGTAACTTGACCACGAGGCTGTCCTGACTAATCATTATTCTGCAGTGTGAGCCAAGTATCTTAGATGCTTTGAAGCAAAAGATCTCAGTGGTGCCCAGTGACAGGACAAGGGGCAACAGGCACAAACTGGAATGCAGGAGGTTCTGTCTGAATATGAGGAAAAAATTCTTTACTTTGAGGGTGGCAGAGCCCTGGGACAGGCTGCCCAGAGAAGTGGTGGAGCTTCTTTCTCTGGAGATACTCAAAACCTGTCTGGATGTGTTCCTGTCCAGCCTGCTCTTGGTGACCCTGCTTTGGCAGGAGGTTGGACTAGATGATCTCTGAAGGTCCCTTCCAACCCCCTCCCTTTCTGTGATCTGTGTGTGTAGAAGAGGCAGCTGTGAATCAGTCCAAAGGCAAAGAAGGTAAAGCAGGTAACAGCAGGAGGTTTGGATTTTAGATTTTAGTTGAATTTAAAAAGTAGGCTGGGAGTTTTAACATTAAAAAGCATTATTTATTTTTTTCCTTTAGAAAAGTGGCAAAAGAATGTCTGCTTCCTTTAGAAACATACCCTCTGTGCTAACAAATTGAACTATAGAATCTCTCAGTGTTGCTGCACAGACTGCATATGATTCAGGCAGTGAAATACTAAAGGTCCCTCTTTGGCAAGCTATTGCTCCCCTGAAGGAGTTAAACTTGTTTTCATCTCAGGTATCAAAAGATCTGCTTTTGGAAATGCAGGGCCTTGGGTCAAAGATGGAGGTACTCGAAAGAGGGGAAAAATTGACACAGCTTGTGGTAATATTTTTAAGTTATAATGCCTCAAATTACTCTGTGTCATCATGAGGGACTTGGTGATGTATGTAGATATAATTAACTGTCAAAGATACAAATGTTGTATATGGAAGCTTCTCTCTTCAAAACCACAGACACTACCAATTAGTGTCAGATGCATCAATTTGTCTTGCCACTCTTACTTTTTTCTTTTCTGCTGTTAATCGGTATTAAAACCATTAATCTATCCCTGTGCAGTAATTTCAGAAGAATCTTTTCTCCTGCTGGAATTGCATGTTGAAATTCAAATCATTACTGGTTAGAATATACACGAACCAGGAAGTACCTGGGGTGTCTTGCTTCTGGCAGTAACCATTGCCTGTAAAAGCAGAGTGCTTGTGATCTAGTGCTGACCTGCGTACCTCAAGGTATCTTAACACACAAAAATCACTCAAGTCATCTTATTTCATTTGCTAACAGCAGTAATTGGCCTTCTCACTCAACACAGGTGGTTGGTGTAGCGTCTGTATCAGAGCTGGATGGTGGGGTCATGGGGTCCTTGTGACACTAAGATGCGATAGAGGGGAGGTGGGCTAACACACAGGTAGGTCAGGCTTTCTAAGTGATGGCAGAGTCATCATCTGTCAAGAACAGAGGAGGTAAAGGAGTCAAAGATCTTGAACTGAAGCACTGGAAGAACTGAAGCTTCTTTCTTCTTAGCTCTGTGCTTTTTTTTCTTCCACTAGACAAGTCTTCTCTCCACACCCTTATTTTCCAAGGTCGCTCACCATTTCCCCAACATAACAGGCTCTGGAAAATGCTCAGTTTTAACACAAGAAGCTTGACCTGTAGGACCACATGTGGTTTCCTACAACTGCAGGGTTTTACTCTCCATTTTTTCTTAGTATTTTCACTCTACTGGTCTCTTGGAAGCAGTAATATGAAATTAATCAATAGTATCTGATTTTATATTTGCACTTTATGTCAGGACATGGAATACCCCGTGTAACTTATTTTTTGAAAGAAATTTCAGCTTCTAGTGTCACTTGCCAGGAATTTCCAGGTTCCTGTGATGTATCCAATCGGTTAAAATAGCTAAATGCTCCTTCTACCTTCCTGTGCAGTCAGCAAAGGACAAGCCATCTGCAATTTGCAAGTCCTACGCAGGCAGCTGATCATGCTGAGGGGTCCTGTCTGAGGGAGACACTTTGGGTGGCTGCATGTTGGACCACCAGTGTTGCTTAAAGGCTGGAGGTCATTTATTGTCTTGGTGCACCATAGAGGTCATTGCTCTGACCTTGACCTTGTAAAAATGCTTGAAGAGGACAGGCTTTTCCCATCTTCTGTAGAAAGAAGAGGAAAGTGGGAACAGGAGCTCGAACTGGTGGAAAGAAATGCAGGCAACTATGTCTTGGAGCACAGAGCTTTTTGTGGTGTGACTTACTGTTGCATTGGCAGTGTTTCAGGGACACAGCACAAGGGCTAAAGGAGGACGAGGAGGCTAGAGTAGTCCGGTGCACAGGCGTGTGAGCAGGTGGTGACTATCTCAATGCATCCTCTTAAGCATTACGATAGTTAAAACAGGGCTTGGTGTCTTCACCAGGAGGAAGCATTGCTAAGAATAGCTGTCTTATGTGAGTGATGTTCTTTCACCTTGTTATCTCCTTAAATGTATGTTCAAAGTCAGGAGGATGCCTGAGAAAGCAGCCGGATGATTCCTGTTGGTCAAAATTATGGCGCTGATGATTCCTCCTGTCAAGCCAGCTCAAGCTTTCTGGGAAGGACAGGGTCAGTGCATTATGCTAAGTTCTTCTGCTGAAACTGAAGCCATTTCCCATGTCCTAAGGAACAGGTGGCAACCAACATGAGACATGAATCCTATGGGAAAAGCTAAGAGGAGGTAGCCATTATTTCATGCCCTAAGCAGAAGAACATTAGAGCCTCCATCTGCCTGAGTGAGTGTAGAGCTTCTCCATCTGTCAGTGGGTGACCACTTGTGGAAGTGGGAATGGCCAGATGTGGGCCCAAGCCAAAGCTGGTGTCTCCACCTTTCTCTGCCAGCAAGTGCTGTGCACATCTGGCTGACAGCTGGGACAGGAGGACGGCATGTTTGCAGCCATGAATCGTTACAGCTTGTCAAGAAGAGGAACACCATGAGTAACACGTTTTCAAGATCTGCCCTAGCAGATGGCTTGTTAGTCCAAAGTAAGTGAACTGGCCGTGCCTTGACCTGTGTACAGCTGGCTGATGTCCATGCTGCAGGGCCAGCAACCCTGGAAGCCCCTCCAAGAACCAGGCAGCTTCTGTCCCATCCAAATGAAGGTGAATTGTGCTGGCTTGGCTTGAAGCTACTCCCCTCTCAGTACAGCCTGCTTCCCTGGACTTCGAGGTTTTCAAAGGCTCGTTTACCCTCTGAGCTGAGCCTGGATATATGTCCCAGCCTCACACATGCACAGGGAATGTTTTTGGTCAGTTTGCTCTGTTGACAAATGAGCCCAATGATTGTTTGTTGATAGACCATTTTTCATTGATGTGTTTGTTCATCATTTGGCACAGTGGGGTGCTGACATACACAGGTTGCTAAACACAAGAAGTCATTTATAGTGGCAAGTGCTGCTGGTTCAGCCCCTGTTACTGGTCTTCCTTCCAGCTGAGAAGTTGTAAGGGAATCACAAAAAAATTATTCCCATTTATATTAATATCCCCCATGCTACTTTGTATTTTATTCCATGATAAACTCAGAGACTGGGTTTCAGAGAGACCTGCCAGTATGATGTCCTGATCCCCACATGGGGCTTTTAGTGGGGGTGCTGTGATACATCAAAGAGAGCACGATGCCAGCATCACTCAGCAGAGCCTTCTGACGATGCAGTCTGTTTGCATATGTTAAGGGTAGCAGGCGATATTAAGCCATCTGAGAGTGGGAAGTCTCGAATCTAATAAAAGATTGCTTATCCAAAACCCCTGCTCCATGATATTCTCCAGGTCTTAGTGAGCAAGCTGCCTGCCTCGACACGTGGCTGCAGATACCTCAGTAGAGCAACTGAGCCCTAAAGCAGATAAAAAACTTGGTGATTCTTGTTCCTGTGATTATTACTTTTCAGCCTTTCCATGCTAATGTGCTCTGTAATTCTAGCTGACCTGATTATTATATGTTTTGTCTTTTGGAAGGCTTTTCAGCATTTTCTGGACATTCTAGGGTAACGCCCACCAGTGCTATCATTTCTTCTTCTGCCACACAAGTTCATCTCTCAATTATGCTGCGTTGTTCCTCTGGCTCCACCTATTTCTCCCCACCAGCCTCCCTTCCTGGCAGTGTCCCTTACCTCAGCTACCTTGTTGTACCAGAGCAAATGTGCTTTAATGAAGCTCTATTTCAGTAATAAACAAGATGTAATTAGGTTTCTCGACAGATGCAAGCAAGAGTGGGATCGGAAAGTTACTCTTGGGAGCTCTGAGAGCGTGGTCAGCGGTGGAAAAGTCCATGACACTGTTGGGAAAGGAGCTCAACATCACCCTAATGGACTCGGATCCATCGATGAGGAAGTTGTCTTTTGCAGTGCTTAAACAGTTCTGTTATTACTAGAGAGTGACATTTGGTTGCCTAGAGCTTGGCAAGCCACGTCAAAAGAAATGCTGCCCTCGCCCCCAGAGAGCACATGCAGCCCTCACGTGGGCAGTGTGCCTCATCCCCAGGCTCTGACCCACTGGACTGGCACAGTGCTCGCAGAAACTCATTTTTGCCACCGGATGGTAAGTGTCAGAGAAAGGGGGCAGAGCAGGTGAGTGGTAATTGCAGAATGTTTTCTCTTGCAGGCCTAGCGGCTGCAAGGTGAGATGCCACTGCCTAGTTTTCCAACGTAGCTTGACACTGTGCGTGCGAGAGAACCTCCATCCTTTTAGCCCTGGAGAGGTCCCAGTCCCAGTTTGCTCCCCAGAGGCAGCCTCAAACTCCAGCCCTCCGCTGAGAACGGCAAATGTCAGCTTAAATGCAAAATGATGATTAGAACTGAGTGGGTGATACTTCTCCCTTTCCAAGGAAGCTCTTGGGACTGCAGAATATTCATATTTTGTGCTGGTCCTTCTCAGACCATCCCAGAAGGCAACCAGAAACCCCAGATGTAAAAGTTCACCACCCAGGAGCAGTCTGTGCACCGCTCTGTCCACACCTGGAGCATGAACCTGACCTCCCACTGACACGTACCAGTCCCATGAGTGCCCACATTCACGTTTACAAAGGCAGTGTGCTCTCTGTCTCCTCAGATGGAGCACCCTCAGGATAAATAGTGAAATAATCATTGGAACAAGGACCTGACCCTGGGTTTTCCCCGGGCCAGGTGAAAGCCAGACCCACACAATAACAGGGCCAGTTTTGCTCCAAGCCAGTGAGTATCGTCTGTCTAAACAGGATCAGTTCCAAAGAGGGAGGTTGAGAAAGGTGGGTCAGGAAAACACCTGTCCTACACTAGGAAGTATTTTTATGCATGGTCAGGACTAGCATAGTGCCAAACTGACATGAGATGCGGAAGCTACAACTCCTCTCAGTAGTTCACACCCAGAGGAAATTAATAAAGGGCTTTTCCCTTGCTCACAGGACACAAATCTCCATCAGACGCCCATTCACCACCTCCCAGTTCCATGCTCTGTGTTCAGCATGCATCGTGAGTTTCATGTAGATGTCTTTCTTCCTTTTGATACTTAGAGCAATGAAAGCCAGTGCATGGGCTTTTTCCCCCTCCATGACTCTGTTTTTCTTTCCTGTCAGCTATTTCCTGCAATATTGGTTACAAGTGGCAGACGGAAATACACCTATGGGATTTCCTAACACATACAGTGTGGTGTGAATTATACAGCCTTCTATCTGACAGCCAAATTGATTTCAGAAACATCCCCGTAAATAACATTTACAGTGAGTTACAAAGTGCACCTTGCAGTCCCCCATAAATATGACAGCTTTTCAAAACTGAGACCATTTTCAGGAGGAACAAAGAAAAACACTGAATCACTCATGTGGTTCTTACTAGTCTGACATATAATGCATTATTTACCAGCAAATGTTATCTTTCCTGCATCTCATAATGTTGGTATTTCACATGACAGGTGGGAACTGCACCTTTAATTCTTTTGTGTTCAGTGTCTGGATTTGGAAGTGAAGAGAATTCAAAACTCGGATGAGGGAGGCATCATCCTCTGGTGATATAGGGATGTCAGTTGCAGGTAAGTCGGTTGAAAGGTCTAACTTTCATTGGCAGTCAGGTGATGGTCAAGAGTATGCCATGGTGCTCTGTTTTATTCTGACCTGGCAGGGGAAAGGTGGGAACATCTAAACTCAAGAGGAGAGCACTCTTTGCAACGAGAGTATTTGTTACAAGCGCAGAGCACTTCTTTGACATCCTTCTGTCTCCAGGTTTGTGGAAGAACGTTATCAAGGAGTAGTTGTTGGGTTTTTTTCAGGGAACAGCAACATAAAACAAGTCACAGAAAAGGGAAGTGCCTTGCTGAGGTCATCTAGTTATGTGTTGGCAGAATACAGGTGAGAACCCAAACCGCCCTATACAAACAGCCCAGTCAACTGCCTCCTTCTCCTCTCCAGTTTGTGCTGGGGATGCCAGTTTGTGCCTTGTCGGGTGGTGCCCATTCTCTGGGCCTAGCAGATCTTGGTGGAAAGGTACCTTGGAAAGAAAGAACGCACCCCGCTCCACCACCTATATCCTCGTTACTGCACACTCTCCCCTCTCTCCTACTCACCACACTGTTCCTGATACAGACCAGGATGCTGTTGGCCTTCTTGGCCACCTGGGCACACTGCTGGCTCATGTTCAGCCTGCTGTTGACCAACACCCCAAGTCTTCTTCTCCCTTGCAGGACCTGGGCAGATTTTGTTAGGGTTTGCAGCCTCCCTCCCTCCCTCCCTCAGCCCTTCGAGAGCTCCAGGGCCAAACCCTCACCGAACAGCAGAAGGGGGCTCTCCCCCGGGGCCAGCGCCGGTGGGAAACGCTGGGGAGAAAAAAGCCTGTCTCAGAGACATGATGCACCCAACAACTATGTGCAGGGTGGCTCCTTCCAGCTTTCACTACCGCTGTCAGAAGGACTTAAGCCCGGGGAGCGAAGAGATGAGTTGCATCGTGGACAACCTCTTTCTAGTAAATCCTAGCTTATGACAAGCTGGGATTGCTTCTGACAAGCAAGAGCTTGCTTCTGAAGCTGATGCTGGCTTCAGCACACAGGTTTGTCATCTCCTGTTTGTCTCCCATTTTCTTTTAAACTTCGGTCACCTGTGATTTACAGCTGGTCAGTAGCTGTTCGTGTGCTAGATGAATGCCCATCTGTAAGTTTAGGTGTATCCTTCAGGAAAAAAACCAAGGTGATCAAGTAGGGAAGGAAAAAGGAGAGGCATGTTCCTCCAAGCTCTCACCCCAGCTTGTGTGTCGTGTCGAAATGGTGCTAGACAAAACATATTGTCCCTGTGGGGACACCATCCCAACCACTCTCCTGCATTTGAATGAACAGCAGAGTAATTAACATGGCGTCTCTCAACTTCACAATGAAAATAGCAATCCTGTCACATAAATAGCGATCCTGACCCTCAGACCTGCTGTCCCAGACATCACAGCTTTGGTTTATAAAATCTGCAGGTGTGTGAAACAGAGGTGTTCTCCTTTAACAAAAAGCAGAGGCAAGTTCTCCCCAGAAAACACCATGGCTTTGAAAAGCAATCATGAGCTGAGCCCTCGGTTTCTACCCCTTTTAAATAGCCAGCGTATTACAACAGAGGAGCCATTCAAATGTTATGGTCTCTGTTAGCATCGTCCTCCACCCTTGTCCCCAGAGATCTCCCCCCCAGCCCACAGCTGCTCTCCCTGTTGGAGAGCGCAGCTGCACCCCGGCGATGGAATGATGGTAACCCCAAAAAAGCAGAAGGTGCTGGAGCAGACCGACAGACCCTGCTGCTGTTGAGGAGGCTGGCTTTGAGCCAACTTGGTGACCTTCTAGCCCTTGGGACAGGGCTACTTTGCAGCTGCACAGGCAGATGGCAGGAAACTGGGTGAGGTTGTGTCCTCCCCACAGACCACAAGGAGGGTCTCAGCAAGATGCTAAAGGTCTTGCGTGTGGTTTTTCAAAGTGAGAGACCCTCATAGGGCAGGGTTACGGGTTAAGCTTTCAAGCAGAGCAGCAATCCACCCCATGGACTCATACCCCACCATCCAGGCCTTACTCTGAGTTGCTCCCAACATACACTGACAAGTTGGGAGTAAGTTTTAAAGAGCAACAGCTTTAATTAAAAGCTCCAGATTAAAAAGCTCCAGCCATGCTGTGCGGGACTGTTTCCAGGCAGACTCTCCTTCCACACCAGCAGAAAGAACCCAAAAGCACAGAAAATACTCCAGAATTGTCAATGTGACTTCTTCAGGTAAGATCATGCACAACAGCTTACTCTCCAACTACCAGCACACCTGTGACCTTGCTGGCAGATCTGAGGTAGATTCCTCCAAGTTCCTGAGAGGTCAATGACTGGGGTGGTTTCCTTTGGGATCATGCTCTAGCCTGGTATGAGAAGCTCTGTTTTGAGAATAACCACTGTGGCTCAACTTTGTTCCTCTTGCTTCTGCATGATATGACTTGATCACATCCCATCTCACCGTTTTTCCACAGACAGGCTCCATTTTCCCACAAGCCTCATCAATAAGCTCAGCAAAATCAAATCATCCACCATACAAACCTACAGAAGTCAGCTCAGGCCCCTTCAGGTAAGTTCTGAAGTGTCTTGGCAGCATCCTAAGGAATGAGTGGCTCACTCAGCAACTGGCTACTGCAGTTGTCCTGAGGATGACTAAAGGCCTTCAGTCACCAGGCAGGGGCCTTCTCTGCAGCTGTAGGACTTTCTCCATCCCCTGCTCACTTTGTGTCTCTGGAAAAGACTGCTTTGATCACCTTCAGTTCCCCCCTGGAACCTCTGAGAATGGTCTGTGATTCTCTGCTCTGCTTCCTGCATCTACATCTCTTCCTTAATGCCATCTTTTTCCTCTCTGCGCTTCTTGATAAGTTGCCTGTTTACCTGCCTCTTCTTCCACAGTTGCCCAGTTGCTATTCTCACCCTGGCATTATTACCAAAAATTGGATTCTTTTCTCTATCAGGGAACAAATTATTCAGGGATGTGAGAAGAAAAATAGTCAATAATTATCAGTTCGTATTTGATTGTGGCTTTGCAGACTCTCCACATCCATACTTGGGGCTGCTGGTTGAGCTTCCAGACTGAGTGTCCTTCCAAGCAGAGTTTTTCAGAATCACAGAATCACCTAGGTTGGAAGGGACCATCTAGTCCAACCAATAAAAAAAACACAAACCACCACCCACACCACACAAAACACCACCCAACACTAATCCATATCCACGAGCACCATGTCAACTCGTCTCTTGAATACCTCCAGGGATGGTGCCTCAACCACCTCCCTGGTCAGCCCATTCCAACGTCTGATGTGACATTTGTGAGGTGACATTCTGCTGTGCCTTCGACTCCTTCATGGAGATGTGAGTGTAGGATTTGCAGCTCACTGTCTGCCTTCACTTCCCTAATTTAGACCTGGTGATCTGCAGTCCTGGTTAGATCATGTCTGATCATTCCCTTGCTCGGTCTGGGCCACGGGATGAGCCCAACGTGCCCAGTGGATGCTGCAGTGTCTGTCCTCAATAGGAGCGATTCTTTCTCACTCCTCGCGTAGTGAATAGCGTGCCTGCAGTGAAAATTGCAATTACCCTTGGGCCACCACAGTAAGTACAGACTTCCAGTCCAGAAAAAAGGACTACAGCCCTTCCACCCAAAGCATCCAACTCCTTTACACTGGTCCCCTCCAAGTCATCAGATTGGCAAAGGGACAACAAAGGGAGTGGAAAAAAGCATAATGCATAAGATTTATTTTTTCATTAGTCTCATATTTAACTGTTACTATTTTCCCTTCTCATTCATCTCAGCACAGGTGAGGCCTCACCTTGAGTACTGTGTCCAGTTTTGGGCCTCCTACCACAAGAAAGACATTGAGGTGCTGGAGCAGGTCCAGAGAAGGGCAACGAAGCTGGTGAGGGGTCTGGAGAGTAAGTATTACAAGGACTGGCTGAGGGAGCTGGGGTTGTTCAGTCTGGAGAAAAGGAGGTTGAGGGGAGACCTTATTGCCCTCTACATCTCCCTGAAAGGAGGATGTAGAGAGGCAGGGATCAGTCTCTTCTCCCAAGTCACAGGCAATAGGACAAGAGGAAACGGCCTCAAGTTGCACCAGGGGAGGTTCAGATTGGATGTTAGGAAAAATTTCTTCACCGAAGGAGTTATCAGACATTGGAATAGGCTGCCCAGGGAAGTGGTTGAGACACCATCCCTGGAGATGTTCAAAAGACAAATTGACATGGTGCTCAGGAATATGGTTTAGTGTTGGTGTGTGTGGTTTTTTTGTTTGGTTGTTTGGTTGTTTTTTTATGGTTGGACTAGATGATCTTAAAGATCCCTTCCAACCTAGGCGATTCTGTGATTTTGTGATCTTTGAGTCCATAGGAAACGCGGGTGTGTTACAAATGCAAGTTTTTTTGGACTCATCCTATGTGCAGGTGTAATTCTGCGTGGCCTGGCTCAGGACCATGGCTTGTGGCATTTCTGGTTTTGTTTTTCAGGAAAGCCTAGTGTTGAGCAGATAAGGTCTGAAATCAGTGTTCTGAGTAAGTGAAAGTCTGCCAAAGAACAGAATGCTTTACTTGATTGAATTAAACATATTTCTTACATGGGTTTCAGAAAAAGCATTTTCTTGGAGCAAAACTGAAACATCACTTGATTTCAACTTAAACCAAGTGGACTGAACAGCATCACTCCAGTTGCTCTGCTGGCTCCATGCTCTTGTAAATTCAGCTGTCAGGAGGACACATTTCAAAGTGAAGACACGCACACACTCGACTCTACTCCGGTCTCTGACCTGGGTAATGGGAACATCTGCCTCCCTCCCCAGCACCCGGGACTGTAGGAGGGCATTGTGCCAATCATCCACCCTGATGACAAAGCATGTTAAACCTAAAACATTGGGTCTGTCTGCTATAAGGTGCTTAAGTGCACAGCCCCACCCTGATAAGGAGAGGGGTATGTGTCCCCCCTTTCACCCATGCCCACACTGGTCGTTCTTCGCTGTGCCGAGGTCTTCCAAAGTAACTAGCAATTACTAGTGCCCAACCTGCAGGAAAGCCTCAAAGGCCTCAAAATCATAAGCCCTGAAGCCTTATCTCTCTAGTAACTCAGCTAGGCAGTATTTTGACAATCTTGGGCATAATTCTGTAGCCTGCCAGGGTGAGCATATGCCTCATAGCATACATATGTTTGGTCTGTGGTGAGTGAGGAAGGAACAGAAATTAAATCCCTGCAGTTAACAGCAAATTCTGAGGGAGCGTAATCCTATCTGTTTTAGAACCCAGAATAAGGAATAATGCTGTGCCAGAGTAATCTCCATGGCCCACAACAACTAATAAAGTCAGGATTTGCTAAGTAAGTGCTCTGATTTTGCATAAGAGAGTTATTTTGAAGGAAGGCATTGAGTGCAAGAAACACCCACTGGATAATGCATGCCTGGCTGGAAGTCTGCAGGAGCTAGCTTCTCAACAAGGATGGAGCACAGCCCAGTGTGTGAGACATGGACGGAAACATAACATTCATGGCCTAGCTCTCCAGTGCACTTCAGAGGCGTAAGGCTCTAAAAAACCCCATCTACCTGGAATTTTGGGTGTTTGGACACAGAATGGATGATACCCACTTTGGTAAAACAGAAAACGAGGTTGTGCCAGAGATGCAAGGGGTTGTTTCTTTGTCCTTTGCAGCATTTGATTATTTGCTAATAGTCAAAAAGGGTAAGTGCCGCTCCTGACGTTTCCTGATTTTCTTTTTGGCTAGGTGATTCTAGGGTGCCAGCTCTTACAGGGCTCCCAGAGGAGTTCCACTTACCAATAAGGACCTTGCAGATGAAGGGTGCCACAAGTGGGCACGGCCAAGTCAGTGGCCATACCCTGCTACTGACTCATATTGTGGCCTTTGGGAAGTCATATCACGCCTCTTCTGGCCTTGTCCTTTTGCCTTTTGGAAGGAATTGCTTCCCGAGGGAAATTGTCTCCTTCAGATAAAACTAGCATGCTAATATGACACTGGTCTCATTAGAGCACACTAACCACTGCTGAAATACAGGTAATTACATGCTGAGCCAAAGAAGTCCAATGAGTTAAATATTGTTAGATAAAACATAGTTTTGGGGATAGCACGGTTTTGAGGAGCTACCAGAAAAGAATGACCTTGAGTACTGAAGAAGAATTTTGGCTAGTAGGCAAATATTCCTTGAACAAAAATTGACAGCTAAACACCACATATTCTTCCCATATTCTTTCTGTAACAGTTCAGTTCATAACAGTTCCACAGTTTACAAAGGTGTTATTGCTTTTATTTCAGAACAAACACTGCTTGTAAGTGAGAAAAGAGACATCAAATTGTCAAACCCAAGGACACCAGACAAATGAATAAGACATACTGTGAGACAAAATCAAGACCAACTCTTCTTCACAAAAGCACTCAGTAACATTTCTTTTTCCTCTTTTTCACTCACTTTATGTCACTATTAAAAACCCCCTCATAGTATTCCGATGCACTGTGAGCATTTCTTCTATGGTATCAAATGCCACTGCAGGAGAACAAGAACAGAACAAACAGAGTAACTCAAAGTCAGTCTGATTTGAATGATAGATAGTAACCCTGGGGATTTACTCAGTTTTCATGTGTAGAATATTCAGTGCTTTGCCAGACATAGAAAAGGAACTATCTTCCCATTTGGGACATTAGGCAGAAGCTAAATGCTTTCCTTGGATGTTTATGGACTCTTACAAACAGCATATGAGTGGGCAGAGGAGTGCTGCCACTGCTTTATTGTCTTGACACTGTTGGGGGGCACAGGGAGAAGCTTGCAGTTGTTGAGGGAATCCGCAGCAGTGCCTATCACCATGCCTTAAAGCAATCAGTCCTACTGCTCCACGTGTTCCTTCTGCTGATATATGGAACAAGTTTTTAGTTTTGCAGAGGTCTGGATCCAGTCAAGCCCACCTCTTTGGCAAGGCCAGATTTCCCCTGGGCACATGGGCAGAGAAGGGAGCTGAGGTCTTCTCTAGGAAACCCACCGCAGACCCACCAAATACAGCCACATCAAAAAAGAAATATACACACAAAAAAAGAGACACACACAAAATATAAATTAAGGGCAAAAGACTTCTAGAGATTAGAGAAATGGCCACTGGGCTTTTGTAACTCCTATGCATGCCTTAGGAAACCCCACCATGACTGATTTTATTGCCACCAGATGGTCCCAGCCTGGGAACTGCTCAGTGGCAGTGACTGCAGGACAAGCTCCAGCAGGTCAGCACCTCTGAAGAACAGCTTCCTCAGTTGTCCAACAAAGGGTCTGATTTTCTGGGGTCACTCAAGTTTCAAAATGGTTTGTATTAAGACAGCTTCTTCTGCTCCTTTCAAAGACAAATAAACCCTCCCCCCTTCCCCCCCCCCCCCCCCAGCTTCTGCTTTTCCTCAGTCTTAACTACTGATTTGCTCTGGAGAACCCAGAAAGGTATTTTTTACCAAGGAATGCCTTTCCCATTGCCCATAAAATAAAAGGAAATTATGACAAATAGCATTTTTTCTCTGGGACCAGTGCCCACATTGCACACCTGAAATCTTGTTCAGGCAGAAGCTCCAATTTCCACTACATGAGCTTGTCTGGAAATCCTGAACATCCTCTGTGTCCTCCAGCAAAGCTGCCAAGACTTTTCCTAGCAGATGTTTCCCCTCCTAAAGTTGATGCTAGTCTGTGTTTCAATATCCAGTGGATTACTTTCTTAAAATTAAAATATTGCTTTGCAAAAGCATTTAAAAGGCCGGAGCGATACTGTATTTTGGAACTTAGACATCCTAGAAATCAAACATATTTAAAAAAAAGAGAATTTAAGCAATGTGGGGGAGGGATAAGCTGTCTTTCAAAAAAAAGTACAACCAAATGTCATTATTTTGTCTTTGGAATCATGTACCTATTGGACTGAAGTGTGATTTCAAGGTGCCATACTGTACTTGGAAATCAATGACTGCACAGTGGGCTCAGTAAACCTCGTCAATCCTCTCACAGCCCTGCAACCCAGTGCAAAACAAAACAGCCGTGTCTTTCCACTAGAACAGAAGCAGATTGCACATCACGAAATGGCATGTCCCCAACTTCTTTTTAGGTCTTCCAGGTTTTCTTCTTTGTGACTTAAAGGCTTGCCACAGCTCCAGCTGAAGTTTTTCTCTCAACAGAAGGTGGACCAAGACATAGAAGTCTGAGGAAATTATTTTTACCATTGACCACTGATTTTTGAAAATTACATCATTTGGATGCTGGACTTGAGACACCTTAGGGCACTTTCATATTTAAAAATGCTGAGTGTTCTGATATAAGCCCCCTTTAAGATACCTTAAAACC
This sequence comes from Gallinago jamesoni, assembly GCA_025769975.1. Taxonomy (NCBI): domain Eukaryota; kingdom Metazoa; phylum Chordata; class Aves; order Charadriiformes; family Scolopacidae; genus Gallinago; species Gallinago jamesoni. Next base: position 70,932,945 of record JAOQGH010000019.1, on the reverse strand, counting down.
CGGACAGCCCCAAACTGCTGATTTTTGTGCTCACCATTTACAAATGACTGACTGAAATTACTGTCTTTTGGGGATGCTGTAACTAATTTCACCTGTTTGTTTGTTATTTGGTAAAGCCAATAGCAATTTCTAGCACCTACAAATCCAGTGTAAATAGCCAGGTATTGAAAAATATCTACATTTACAATACACCAAACAACTAGAGAAAACTGTGAACTATAAATAGAAGTGGTTCACAAGAGAGTAACTTTTATACAGTAGCTCTGAAAGAACGTGTAGGCACTTCTGCTTCAAGGGTTCTCGGTCCCAAAAACTCGCTTGCTGAGGAGGAAAATCCATGATACACACATTGCTGCCTCCAAGGAAGAGAACATTCTCCACTACCTCTTTGCTTGGAATACCTGGCAGTGGTGAAGGAGACCACCCTTCAGAAAAAAGTTGTATTCATCCCCGGAATGGGACTGTGCCATGTGCAGCCCTCCTCAGGAAGAATTTAATCCTGTCTTTCCACTTTTTGCTGTTCTTTGAAAGCAGCTCACCCTCTTCACATCACAGTAAAACTACTGGGCGAAGAACTCCCTTGTGACGCTGGCTGGTCGGATCCAAGAGGGACAAACTTCCTGGAAGCCTGGGTGAAGGAGACAAAAGTAAAATTTTCACAGTGCTCCGTTTTCACTTTCTTCACCAGCCTGGGGATGACACCCCTGAGGGTGCGGAGCCCCATCTTCTGCTCCTTGTACCAGACATTCCCTGTGCCACTGACTTCCTTCCAGGACATTAGGTAGAAGGGGGACTTGGTCTCCATCTGTGTGGGGGGCCAGTGTAGGTATATGTCCTTGTAGAGGAGGCAGTAGGGGCAGAGCTTCTGCCCTTTTGAGTGCCCATGGTAGATCCTGTTGTAACACATTCTGTCTGTGTTCACCCTTTCTTGCTTCAAGCTATCCATTCTGCCAAAAAATGGCCTGTTCTGGGGGTCTTTGAGCAACTCAATGTCACCAAACATTAAGTCCACATGCTCCTGTAAGGTTCACATGTTCAGGTACTGGCTGTTGTATTTCACTACCATGGAGAGCAGGGATACAGGGCTGTCATCTCCCAGGCATCCCATCCTCCACATCTCCTCCTCATCAGAAAGGGAGAAGTAGACAACATTGTGAGAGTAGGCCCCAGACATCCCAGCTTTACTCAGGACCTTAAGCTTCTCCTTGAGCTTTCTGGCAGAAGAGCTGAAGCCGCTGCTGGTGATGGTGAAACCATCACCAGCATTCTTGAGAATTCAGTCCAGGCCTCATCAGATAGCGTGGAGGGATGTGGCTAGAAAGTCAGACCCATCTGTCTTCTTTACAGTGATGTTAAAGTCCTCCAGGAGTTCATTGAGCTTCACTGCTGGGATCTGGAACAAGAGGAAGGAGAAAGATGTGTGAGGGTACTTATGGGAAGGAAATGTATCCCAGGTAGGGGAAAGACACATTTAGGGCTTCTCCATGCTCTGTCTGAAGAAACCTACAGCAGCTTTCGTGCTTCCCCAGAAGTTTCTTTCTGGGCAGCCTTAGAGTCCTGGAAAGATTCTTGTTTATCTAAGAAAAAGAGATGCAATGAATCCCCATGGTGTAAGGATGCTCGAACAGACCAGATCCGTTTCCCTGGCTGGCACCACTATTGCTCCAGCTGTAGAAATCCAGACTCAGAAGAAAGGAGCCAGAATCCTGACTTTTTTTGAAGTGAATGAAGGTTTCAGTCACCCTGAGGTGTGACTGTGTGCAAGTGTGTGACCTACCACTTGGGTGTAATACTCTGTACTCTTGCAGTAATGTGGTACATATGGAAAGGAGGAGGAGAAGAAGGAGAAAGAGAAGGAGAATGAAGAGGAGGAAGAAAAGAAAGAGAAAAAGGAGAAGCAGCAGCAGCTTCTTTTTTTGGCCATGAGATGTCAGTAGTGCAGTCAGGCTGCTTCAGCCTGCCTGGTCTTAGAACAACCCAAGAGCAAAACTTAGTTGTAAAAACATGAGTGGGGTTTTTTGTACTTTGGCCCTCAGCCACAGTCCTTATTTTGGTGTCTACACTGATTTTGCTGGGAGTTCATTCTTGGAGAAAACTCCTCAAATGCTCTGAACTGTGTTGGCTAGCTCTGGGAGCAGAAATCACGCAAAGAGGATGTTCTTAGGGAACAGCAGGAAATCTTGTCATATGGCAGCTGGAGGCTGCGTACAAGTGTTATGCTCATGGAAATCTTTACTACCTCCCTGGGTTCCCAAGCTACTGGCTCAACCATGAAGGCAGTAGGGTGTGAAGTAGAAGAAGTTACAGCTTTATGAAGAGAAACTTGGAAGGTCCCAAAGACCCTTTAGAAGGACGAAAAAGAGGCTGAAATCTCACCTCTTTTTAAACATTATGATAAATTCATTTGACCGGGGGAGGTGGCTCCCACCCCCAAAATAAACAGTATTTTACTAAGTTTTCTGACCTTAGTGATGTCCATGTAACCTCTGAGTCCTTTGGTCAGGCAACAGTATCTCCACATGTTGAGAACATAGAGAGTGGCCTTGGTGGTGTTGGGGCTCACAGCACTGATACACAGGTATGTGAGGTCATCATCAAAATTAAAGACAGGAAACTTGTTGAGTTTAGTTGAATACACTAGAAAACAAATAAAGAAAGGGATAAAACCAGCTTGTCCTAGTGACATGCTGCCACCATTTCTGGTCAAGAGCAATTTGGTGTTTCTCACAGAATGTGAGGAATTTAAGAAAGATGAAACACAGCACTTCCCTGATGATTCCCCACAAGTTTGTGCGCTGAAAACTCAGATGTGGCAGGAGGGGCACCAACGTGAAGGCACCCTGAGGCTTCCGTAAAGCTAAAAACATACTGCCTCATTGAGCCAGCAGCAGAGAGGGAGTAACACAGCATCTTTTAAGTTGCTGTAGAAACAGCAGGAGGATGACAACGGCAAAGGTCTTCCCCTTGTTAGTTGACTCAGGAGCAGGGGAGAAGCTCATCCTATTCTATTCACCTACAGCCTGAATCTGTGCTGCTGGTGTGTCACACCACCACGAGCGTCTGTGCAAGCGGGATGGGCAACACTAACCTGGGAGGATTTTCCACTTGTACCCGCTTTCTACTCCCTGTCAGGCACAACAGAATCAGGCCCTGTTGCTCCAGGGGACCAAAGGCAGGAGCATCGTGATGAATGCCATGAGTTAAGTGAAGACATGTGGTGTGTTTTTTTTAAAAGGTGAGCCTCAGCCACACAGGCAGGAACTGAAAGTCTAGGATTGATGGAGAACCTTTTCATAGATGTTCAGACACTTAATATCCTTTATGAAAGAGTAATACATTTTTATGATACCACTATAATTTTATTATATCTACTATATTTTAAGTCTACTTTTTACAGGCCTGAAGCTAATGGGTTTTGCAGACCAATGCACATTAGTTGTGAAAGCTCTGAACATCCACGCACTGAGGCTAGTGAACCCCACAGCAGCCATCTCAGCGCAGCAAGAAAAGGGAAGAGGTTACACTCAAGAGGACGGAAATGTTGGATTTCTCCTTCTAACCTTCAATTCTGCAGTCCAAGCTGACCGTTGGTGCAGTCCCAGAGGTGTAACTCCGCACACGAGGAAGAGGTGATTTTAAAAAGTGGTTTCTATTGCTGCAACTTTTGCTGCTAATATAGCATATAAAAGGTAAAGGAACTGCATAAACCCAACTGAAGAACCCACTGGGAGCAAAGCAAGCTGGAAAGCTGAACAGATGCACCATGCACAGGCTAACAATGTAATAAGCATTTTGTCTTGTCCTCTGAGCTCTGGACAGTTTTATAAGAGGAGTCCTCAGTCTGTGGTCTGCAGAACCCTGACAGACCAGGGTTCCTGAAGACTCCAAGAAAGATTGCTGGCAAAAAGCACACTATATAGAGGGAACATCTGAAAAATGCATGTTGCTGTGCAAGCCCGTCCAGGGGCAGAGGTCTCACGAACTGAAGGGACTCTCTCTTCCTTCCATATGCTGCCTCAGCCTCAAGTCAGTAGACAAAAATAGGACTTCTTTCCATCTGAAAGGTGGAAAGGCTGCAAGTATTTTTTCTAAACTGGGCTATGTTTACAAACTTTGCTCATGGCAAAGGATTCTCCTCTGTCTATGCTGACAATTACTGCCTGTGATGCCTGGCAGCTGCTTTGCTCCCAATCTAGCCCAGAGATGGTGCAGCAGAATGTGGGTTATGACAAAATTAAGGTGGCATGAATTTGGGTAGAAGTTCCTCTGGTCAGTGGTTTCACAAGCTCTGCATGGTGAATTATTTGGCAGAGAGCTCTGCTAAGGAAAGTCTGGGATGCTCATGGAAATGACCAGCTGTTCAGTGGCCACAACTCTCTTTGACAAGGGTTTGCCCTCACACATGGAACCCTCTCACAATGACACTCTTTGCCTCCTACCAATAAGCAGATCTTCAGTTTTCCATAAAGTTTCGTACCTCCCAGGATTTTTGTTTGCCCAGCCCATGGATTGGTGATATTTGCCCCCACACCACTTTTCCCCTCAAGCTGCTTGCTACTCTGCTTTTGAAATTTCCAACTCATGAGCTGCCACTGGCTCCCGCTGCTGTCTCACCTGAGGACTACTCCTGAGAGCACCAAGAGTGCTTTGGGAAACGTCTCCTAAAATCAAGAGCAGAACCTTGCAGTGGTTTCCTAGTAGCCCTGGAAGATATAACAGTATCAGCCTCACTGAAGTGCTCATACTGCAATTAATCCCACTGGGATTAATTAATTTTTGACAGGCCTCCATTTGAAAATTATGGTGGCCATTTCCTGAATCACAGCGTCAGTTGAGCAATTTATTGAACCACAACAGAAGACAGAGACTTAGATTGCTTCTGGCTTCCCAAGGCAGGGTTTGTCATGTGTTAGGAAATGAACTCATAGTTCCTGGTTTCTCCAAATGCCAGATTTTCAAAATTGGGTCATCTGGTTTGAGCAGAGCTCTGACACTTGATAGTCCTAACAGCAACAGCCTGTTATTAGTGCTGCTTCAGTCCTGAACTCAGGCTGTGAGTCAAGTGCTGCACCAGAACAGGATACACAGATGGCCGTTCAGGGATGTCTCATACCTCATTCTGATGCACAGTGATGTCCACTGAAGCCTACATCACTTTTTTCTTTTCTTCCTACTAAACACCTTGCACTTACAAATTCAAAAACCACTTGAAAACCTTTAGCCAGATTGGAAAATGATGGCTACTGTGAGCAGCTGCAGATCTAATACTTGCAGCAAAGGAGCCTTAGCATAAGAAAATAAAAATTAAATAAAATGATGGCATGTATCAGCTACCACCTGTAAGGGTGTTGTATCATCAGAAGGCTGGAACAAGAATTACCCAGTTTTCCAGTCCTGCAGGAAACAGACCATCCTTGCTTCTCTTCATTTTATCAGAATAACGAATATTTCCATTCCTTTGCCCAGGAGAAAACAGCTTGTCCCTTTCATTCTCGGACAGTGTGGAGGACTTCTGGGAAAGGCTGAGGTCCTTGGATCAGAAGCCCACCAGTGCATGGGCTTGATTAAAGAGAAGGGTATTCCCATCCTGCCTTCATGGCTGACTTTGGCGGCTGATACCAAACCAGGGAGCTCTTTGCCCGACACCGCCGGTCAGCAGCCGGATCACACTCTGAGAGCTTTAAATGACATCTGAACACCTCACAGTGTTGGGACGCAGCCAGGAGACACTAATAAAACCTACACCCTTACCAAGCATGGACAGGAGCTCTCACTGGGAGCCATCAGACAAAACTTGGAAGAGCATTCAGCGGTGAGGAACACACATCCCGTTTCCAGAAGAGCCTTGCCAACACTGGAGCACTGGGCTATAATCACATCAAACACCTGCATGTTTTGGGTGATGTCCTGGGAGACTGCATTTTTCATGTGTGTAACTCACAGGTTGCCTGTGAAAGCAGGTCCTAACTCAGTGCTGCTGCAAGTACAGCACGAGTAAGTAACAAACACAGAGATCTTGCACCTCAAGAGACCTGCTCCTTCACCCCCAACCACCTTTTGCCTCCCTCTTCCTGGAGGTTACCCGAGGGCTTATTTACAACATTTCAGGGGATGTGGGCAGGTATGTGAACACGCAGCACGCAGGGACACCTCAGAACGATGGTTTCTTTGAAAAAGCCCTCCTCTGTTCAGTTCACCTGAGCCGTGGCAGAAGCCCTGCGGAACCACAGGAGACAGCCATCTGCACAGGCACGAGCCCTCGCGCCAAACTGCTGTCACCAAGATGGTACATCCTACTGGGAAAAAACCAAACAAAAACAAAACCAAAAAGTTATTTTTGTCATCACTTGCCAAAAACATGAACACACCCTACATCTACGCAGACAACTGTGCTATTATCTGATGGTTTGTAGCTGCTCCTTGCCAGAACTTTTAAGTTTTCAACATTTTTCATTTCAACTTTTAAGTTGAAATGCACGTGGGAAATATCTAGACGCCTAATGTTCTGCTCCGGGCCGAGGCCAGGAGTTGCACCCTGCCTGTGTTTGGTGACGGAAGAAGAGGATGGTTGCCAGAGGAGCTAGTAAGATGCCACCAAAACTGGTGAGGCCTCAGGTCCGATTGCTCTTTCCATTTCTGCGTTCGTGCCCTAAGGCAAAGGCAGTTCCTCGCCCAGTGCCTGCTGCTGTTCAGGCTGCAGAAGTCACTGCAGAAGTCTCAGTGGCACTGTGTCGGAAAGGCTAGGGGACTGTGTTCATCCTCCCTCTGTGGAAGGAAACGTGCTAATCCCCCACCCGTCTTCCCTAAATAAATAAATAAAAAAAGATCTCTGCCATATCTGGATATTCCTAAAATCTCCAGATTCTGCTGGGCCTTTACTCGCTATCATGATAGTCACATGTACCACAGGCTCCTGGCAGGTAGCACTGTTTGCCAGAGAGAGCAGAGACTTTAGATGCTGTTTAGAGGCCACCAGCTCTCAAGGTGAGCAGGGAGATGCTCCTGTGCACCCTGCTGGCTTGCAGGCACCAGGCTTCTGATATAGCACCAGTGTGGCCCGGCCAGTTTCTGGTCTGCTGAGGAGTCTGAGGACCACATTTTACAGCCTTGTAACCAGTCCCTCTTCCAGAAGGGGGTCCAGACCCAGGAGACTGAAGGACACAGATGATGTGGAAAGGTGACCCCCCCCAGCAGATGGCATTGCATAGGACACAGCTTAGCTGTCTGGTCTTGTAGGATGGGCAGCACTCGTCTGCTCAACAGTTTCCCCAGGCAACCCTCTGTACACGAGAACATCTGACCACCCTGAGCCTCCAAGAATGTTTCTGAGTGTCCCTCACCAAGGTCCAAACACACAGAATCCTCCTTCCAAAGGCAGATGAATGGCATCATCTTGTATTATGGGGTTAACATCTCTGTGGCTTGCAACATCCTAGGTCCTCAACTCTCAGTGTTCCTTTCTGTCTGCCCTTCCCTGGGTATTCATTCAAAGCAGCTTTTTCTCCAGTCCTGTTCTGTTTGCCACATTGCATGGAGACAAGAATAACTAGAAAAGTTGTACTTGCAAGTGCAGGAGGAGCTGTGAGGTGAATAATCGTGGCACACACAGGATTTTGTCTTCAAGCTCTTCTAGGCGTTGCTTCCTTGTACCTCTCAGAGGAGAAGCAATAAGTGGGTCTCATGTGTTGCCACTCTTGCAATGTGAATTCTCTCCCGGGTACCTGTAGGAATTTGGCCCTCAGAACAAAGTGTCCATATACAAATCGCTGTATCTTCTTATACATAGCCCTTTTTTTTCCTTCCTTCCTTCCTTCCTTCCTTCCTTCCTTCCTTCCTTCCTTCCTTCCTTCCTTCCTTTCTTCTCATTCTCTTTGAGAGCTAATCAATGCTATCACTAGTAAAGGTTGTAACAAAGTAAAGATTTCTAAAAAGAAATCTTGTAGATTTTTCCATGGGTAGCTACCAATTTCCGTTTGACTTTGGTGTATATTACAAAATAAACCACCAGCAGGTCACAGAACCCACTTTTCCTTCTCCAAAGCCTGTCTGAAGAGGCAACGTGCCACAATGTCCCTGAGCAACTTCCACATCGGCTGCACTGATGACATTCTTAAGCAATGTCTTGAGCACAATAGTTGGATATATTCATCTGCAACCGGAGACTTCGTCACGTCTGTGAGACCATCCCAGGGAAACACTCCGGATTGCCCAAGCCAAATTCCTCAGCGCTGTTTGCTGACCTACCCAGAAGGCCTGAACCCTGCAAGACTGCACACAAGGTGTGCATGCTGCTGCTGGTTATCCTTGGGGATGAGAGGAGGAGGAGGAGGAGAGGACAGGCAGCCATCCCTCAGGCTGTGGAATCACGGAGGTTCTTAAAGTGGCGATCTGGGTGAAATCAGGGCACAAAGGGAAAAGTGAAAGCAGCTGAGTTATCAGAACTTCACCAGTTTGCTCAGCTGGACCACTAACCACCATTAGCCACCACCAGCATACTCACTTTTAGACCAAAAAGAAAGCACATTAACATCAACCTCCACAAAGACAGCTTAATTCAAGCTATAGAGTTTAATTCAACAGTTTTACTGTACATTTGCAACAGACAGCAAAAGCACCTGGTAGACCCTGTTCATCACCTGTCTGTACCTCATTCCTCTGTCTCTTCATCCAGAGGCCTCTGTTTTTCTTTTCCACTTGTCACTATGGCAGGATCTTTGACACAACACCTGTTACATGTGGTTGTGCTGAGCAACAGCACACAGAGCCACCACCAGCAACAAGCAACAAAAAGGCAATTTATTCAGCAGAAATTCCTGGGTGATAGGAACTCACTCCCAAAATACCTGATGAAAATCATGTACCTCTGTCCCTCACTCAGAGTCAATTTCCTCACTTTGCTCTTACTGTTCTGAACTGATGTCCTCACATCAACAGAAACTCTTCCCAGGATGGCAGTTCCCTGAGGGATTTGGCTTTTTCCTCTTTCTTATGTTCCTTTCATAGACCCTGAGATGCTCTGACCTTCTCCAACACAGTTGTCATCCCATGCGGATGACAGTGGATGCTCAGTGGAATTTTGTTTGAGGTCTCAAGGGATTTTCAACTAGGAATGTTTCTCAGTCACAGTGTAGGGTCTTTATTAGCTTTAGTTTTCTGGTCTTTTAATTTTAAAACTTCTTGAACACACAAAATGCAGACCCAACAAGCAACTGTCTTAAAAGATGTGTATCCTTGGGAGGGAATTTAATTGTATTCTAGATGAACATTAGAACAAAACTATGTGTAGAGCAGAACCTTACTGCTGAAATTCCAACTACAAAATACATAATTCCAACCCAAACTGCACCTTGGAATTGATGTAATCAGATCATGTTCAGGAAGATGTCTTTAATCCAAAAAGGCTCCCAGGACATAGGCTTTCAGTCCTGCTGAAGTGAGATTAAATGAGCACATGGTTGAAGTCAAGTTTGCCTCTAAGTACATTCCTGGACAGGGAAGGACTTAACCAATTGTTTAAATGTTTTCCTGAAACACAACCCCAGAAGTTAAAGAGGGTATGACAGCAGCTATTTCTTGGTGGGCCTATTTGCACTCTGCTAATTGAAATACACCACAGCTCCACAGAAACTTCCCAGCTGGGCTGATACTCATACTTCATAGAATCATAGAATGGTTTGGATTGGAAGGGACCTTTAAATGGTCATCTTGTCCAACCCCCCTGCCATGGGCAGGGACATACCTGAAAAGCATGAGAGACAGCTTTCCAGTTTTTTATAGAATGTGCTTTGAAATGCCAAGTAAATTGTTTTCACCTGATTAAAGAAAGTAGTCAACTTTGCCGAAAACAGTTTATTAAATACAGGACATTTGGTTGCTACACCTAATTACAGACAAAACACTGTGAATAAAGCATGCACTTATCACAGACATCAATGAGTATCTTGATTATTTTTCAAATGGTCTTTACTTCTGTAAGTTTAAGGCTGTACCAATACAAATTTTAAAAAACAAAAAATCACACTACAATAGTAGCTAACATTGTACGAACAGCGAAATCAATTTCCAGTGCAGCAGAACCAGACTTCTTAAAGATTATCATAAGGAAATAAAAATGGAGCTGAAGTGCAAAAAAGATCAGAGTATCTCTGGAATTTGCAGATCAGTAAAACTGAATGCTATACTCCAATTAGTAGACAACTGAATTGATTCTTTTCAAAAGCCTAATTATCTGACAACTGAACAAGGGATAAAACTCTGACACCATTTGGAAAAAAAAAAAAAAGGCCTCTCGGTTTTATTTCTTCTTATTGAGGGCACTTTTTTCCTCAAACACGAAAAGAGCATTATTCAAGGAGACATCTGACTCAAGTGTGGCAGACAGCAGGACAACATACATTTGTTTACTCCATCCCAGTTAGAGTGGAGAGTCTCACAGTAGGAAAAAAAAAAGGAAAACCACAGCAAAAAACACCCCACAGTTCTCAACTGGCACAAGCAACAGACAACTTTGTTGGCCATATTGGTCTTCACGTGGGAAGGACCTTACCCTGTATGAAGTTTGCTTCTTAAAACTACGCTGCAGAAATATTGTATCCACAAGGGTCAAAACTTACCCAGCTGCCCAGTAAAAAGTTTACCAGCCCTGGAAACCCAGTTGGGGATCTGGGGCTCGAAGTAGGTTATGAAATCTTTCCTCATTTACAGCACTGAAGCCTTTTTGCTCGGTTTTCTCAGGTCACTGTGCAATTCCAGAAATAAGGTAATTTGAGGACACTGGGGTTGAATTGGTAGCTCTGACTGTAGTTCACAATTTCGCTCAGGTTATAAGAAAATGATCCACTAATCTGTCTCTTCCTCTCAGATATTATACATTTGCAAAGTTTAATGCATTAAAATGTATCAAAATATTCCTTTTCACTAATAAACCATTGTATCTATAATCTCACAATTGCAGGGGCAAGTGGTCTGTGTTAAGAAGGTGCCTCGTGTAGAGAAAACTGCATTTGAATGGAAGATACGCAGCACTGCTCATGCTAAGGTATCTGCCTTAAATAGGTGACTACAGATGAGGTTTGGAAAGGGGTCTAAAAAAAAGCTAAGTCAGTCCCCAAATTCCACTGGGGTTTGGATGGATAATTCTCTCCTGGTTCCTTTCTGTAGCTCAGCCTAAGCTACAGATTTTTTTTTTTTTCTAAAAATAATAATAAAAAAGCGCAGTGTAATGCACTTCAGACAAAACACAATTACAAAAGCAATTACAGGACTGAGAGGACAATCCATGTGACTGAAGGTGTCACATGGATTAGAAGGTGGTATCTGTTGTGCTGTAGGACGCATCTTTTTTGGAAGTTGGGCCAAGATACAGACGAAGCTAGGAAAGACGGTCGGTAAGACAATTAGTGCAATTGGTGAGACCATGGAGACTCAAATTTAGCTATAAGTAGAAGAAATGCAGGAAATGAGACTGTGTATCACTGTCTTGCTTATTTAATATTAGGATGACACAGGCAGGAGCTTTGCAGAGTCAAAACCCTTCACTCACACTAGTGGAAGCATGTGTCCACATGTAAATGGCTACTAGACAAGCAAAACAGCACGGTAACTGGTCTCAGCTGGTTACTGATCTGGCAGGAGGAGCCTGAAGAAGCTACCAATTTTTAAAAGACAATAAAAGAGCTGAACGTTTCTGAAGAGAGCCCCATTCCCTCCAAGAGAAGGGAACTGAGGGGCTGCAAAAGGCTTCTAAGCATCCTAATCACTTCTGGAAGGTTTAGCTCTGCAGGGTTTCCACATTCAACAGTGCTGGGGGGGACTGTCTTCCGTGGGACAATTCTCATTGTGTTCTGGGTTGCACCCTTTAATACTGCTTTTCGTAAATGTCCTGGGTATCACAAAAAAAGGAGCAGCTACATTTAAAATTTTGCCATAAACTTCTTTTTTGGAAGTTATTTTTACATCTCAAGGGCTGTAAGTTGTCTTGCGGGGGAACAGAGATGGCTTTAGACCAGCACCTCTAAGGATGAATTCAACACACGCCAATTTTTCCAATCACACGTCTTTTTCTGGCAACAATTTGTAAAGTCTTCTCAAGACCTGGCTTTCATCTCAGTAAAGATGGAAAACTGATAGTTAGTCTTTTCTTTTTTTCCATACAAAATACTATTTTAAAGACCAGCCTAGGTACAGTTGACCATGCCTGGTGGCTGGGAAATGCACTAGACAGATGAACATCTCATATTTCCCCTCCTGCCTGTTTCTGTTGTGTGATTACAGTATGGCACGATTTCAGCCTGTCAAAATCTTATCAGAAGCACGATGAATGCGTATGTGTGTGCATATTTGCTATACTGCCAGATTCCAAGCAGAGGGTGGAAAAGGAACTGAAAACGCGGTGTCAGAATTTTGATAAACAGGGCTTGCCTGCCATGAAGCGCAGTTGGAAAGAACGAGACCAAAAATCTTGGGCTTGAATTTCATCCAAGTCTCATTTGGCAGCAACGTGTGGCTTCGGCGGAGGCGGAAGAGGGACTGGAATCCGCCACTCGACCAGGCTGACACTTGTTTACAAGAGCAGGCTCACAACTGTTACGAGAGCTAACAGTTTCTTACGGCAGTCAGAAGGCTGCTTTCATTAAGCTGGGTTTTAGCACGCTCCCCAGTGACTGGAACAGGCTGGGCTAACCACCAGGTCCTTTACCAACAGGAACACTTGGGCACTGCGCGTTCCCTCCTACCCCTCACATTCACAGTTGGCAGACTTGGTGCTGCAGTAGGTGTAGTTGGGGAAGATGGCTTCTTTTCAGCTCTATTAAAGGGTTTGGTTTTTTTCCAAATTAGAATTAATGAGAAGACACTTTAAAGAAAGATGGAGAGTTCAAGATTTTTTTTTTTATTTTTTTTTTACTTTTTACTTTTTTTTTTTAAGCTTCAAGCTGGTAAGTGATCATCTGTGCAGAACAAGATATTAGAAGTTTGGCACCTCCCGTCTACCACAACATATTGATTCCTTCTACAGAAGGCACTAAATACTGGCTTAAAACAGAAAATGAACAGCAGAATGCAGAGTTCTATGATGACACACAAAAAAACCTGCTCACTGGCACAGCTTCATATTACAGTTTTCATTTACCTACAACGGTGATGATTATAGCAGCAATGGTTATAATTTTTACAAGTATCACATAAATGTACAAATGTCAGAACATCTAGAAAACATGCAAAATTTCAACAGCAACGTCACTGAATCACACAATGCATAGAAATATTATTATTATTAATATTATTATTTGGCAAGACAGTGAATCTTTTTCCTTATAAAACAAAACAAAAGAGTTAACAAAATCTACTTTTTTTACAAACTGTTCTTAAAAAAGTTGAATTGTCATTAAAGTCAGTGAGTGGAAGTTAGCCTTAGAGAGAGGTTTAACTCTGAGAATGCATCGATCACTTAGAAGAATTCACATTGTTAGGTAGAAGTTTGGTTACCTTTAAGCAAAATATGTTTTTCAAATGCTGTTTTGGGAGAAACAGTGCTAATCTTGTCAATTTACAAATTAGAAGAAAACACATCCACGTTAAAAGATTAGAAAGATTAAATATTACATGCAGAGGAAGATAAAAGCCTTACTTTAGCTGTTTCTCCCTAGCACTGCTCACCATGAGACCAAGGGTTGTCATAGCAAAAATGCTTTTCAAAGGCAGAGCTAAAGCCAGCACATAATTAAAACAAATGGAAAAGATTTTCTAATTCCAGTGTAAAACAAAGTAGGATATTAAAGGATAAGGATTATGCTCTCCTTCTTTAAAAAAAAAAAAAAAAAAGAAGACAAAAACTTCCATTATGTTTGCCAGGCTTTCCCACTGCCTTTCTGCTATCTTCATTACACTTAGGCACTCTGCCATTTCTTTTTCTTCCCATCTTAAATAATTTGGTCTACCCTGACAGGTATGAAGATGACCCTGAGACAGATGGGTCACACGAACAATGCAACCATGGCCAAGCGATGTCCTTTCCTGCTTCAGACCCATTCTTTCCAGTGGGGCTAGTCATCACTTACGGCTAAGTGCAGTCTGCATCCCCAGCTGGGTGGAAGCAGGAGGCACAGGCATTTCTCTCCATTCTCTGCAGAACTGGCACCGAGTCCCCTCTGGCAGCAGCACCACCTGGCTCGCAGGCACTGCCATAAACGGGAGGAGAATTGGGTTCTCACCATTTCTTCCCCTGGCAGCCTTCAGACTCCGTTAAGATGCTTCATGTCATGTTTTGTCTGCACGTCCCCGAACGCTCTGGATGTTCCTGCCTTTCACAGCCACGCACCCAGCCTCGTGCAGACCCACCCGGCCTCCCAAGCTGCTCACCAAGGAAGCTCCCACAGAAGGCAAAGCTGGCCAGATCTGAACCCTTAAAGCACCATGCAGAAAACAAAGGCCTTGCACAAAGCCATTCACACTAGGGTCATCCATCGTTCAGTGCACCCTCAGCCTCAGAGACACAAGGAGAAGATTTGTCTTCCAACACAAAAGTTACCAAAATCAGTTCAAAGCCAATTACTATTGCCTTGCCTTCTGGATCTATACTGTGCATCCACCGTACAGATTACAGAGGCTGAACTCTGCACTGGTTTGTTTTCAGGCTGGAATTTGACATACAGTAAGCATATTAAACACGTGATAGTAGAAGGGAAGGAACAATGTGGGGCAGTCCAGGGATTACTTAAGGCTACACATAATTTAGGCCAGCTGAGAACATGCTATAATGGTAAGGGGGACAGTCTCAGCGAGGTTACAGCTTTCGGAAAGCAGATCAAATTCTAGGCATGAGGAATGTGAGAGAGTTGTCTTCACAAAAATAACAGCTGAAGTGGCAAAGATAATAGCTGTAAAATTAATATTAAGAGTTTAGTTTTCTCATGTAAGAATAATACATTATTTTTTGACCAAAACATCTTGCATTTTCTTGATTCTTTTCTTCTCACTTGGTTGTTTCATTATTTTCTTGACACTTCTGGCCCGTATAAAACAACAGTAACCAAAAACCACAACGGTGGATTCCTGAAGTATTGTGAAAAAGCACTCTTCTCATTCCCACGGAAACTCTGTCCCAATGAATTTCAATGATAGCACCTTCCTCATAGGTCTCTTAAACACCGTGAGCCAATCTGCTATTAATTACAAAAGATCAAATCTGAAAAGGTACTATTTATTAATATACTAGTGACTGTGGTGAATGAATGACGAGCACAAGAATAAAAGATTAGGCAAAAATATCCTAATCCCTTTGAAACAGTAAATCCATCTCATGACAGCTCATTTAATGGCATTTATGTATTAAAACAAATAGAATTTTGTGTGCATTTCCAACTCAAGTTAACCAATTCCGTCAGAAAACAGAGGAAATAAACTCCTCACTTGAGACAGAGACTCTGGAGACTATGTTAAAAACCGTCAGTTCACATAACAAGCAAATTGTGTGCCAAACCAATTTTTCCCCTCATCAGATTAGGAATTAAAGCTTTAGGCATCACTACTACTTTGAACATGCTCCAGCGAATGGCTAGAGTCAAATTTTTCAACAAGGTCTCAGGTGTTTCTAAGCTGTGGGGCTTTTGGCTTTCCAGCATTTCACCACTGTAAACGCCTCTCTGTTGCTTTCAGGAAGAGTTGAGGAGCTGGAGGACAACTTCAGCAGAGCTTTGCAAGGCCTCCGCTGGAGACAGCGCGGTGGGGAGGAATGGGCTGGCACCTGGTTTGCACGAGCAGAGCTGGCAGCAGTGCAACCACACAACTTGCTGGAGGCTCAGAGAAACCCCATTTGTCCTCAGAAGGGCAACTCCATCGCCGGCTGAAGTCACATTGCTGTGAAAGAGGTGGAGCAGTGATATCCCTGGTGGCCCTTAGCTTTCCCAAACCCTTGAGGAGATACGGCACAGCCTCACGTGTCCATCATACACTGTCCATGGGGAAAGACCGTCATTTAATTGTGCTTAGGGCCTTCCCCCTTCTTGGCTTGCAGACACCTGGCTGATAGGGGTGTCCTCAACAAGCTATCCCCGGGCCCTCGGTGTCTGGAGAGCGGCGCAGTGGCACCCGTGCCGGCTCTGCACAGAGCCAACAAACATGCTGGGAGACACCAGTTGAAGCAGTATTGTCCCCAACCACCAAGGCACGCTCAGTACATGGGGGCCATCACCAGAAAGTATAGTTCAAGTTTTTCGGCTAGGGATATAGCCATGCTTTATGCTGGACTGCCTTCTCTCCACACTTCTCCTCAGCACTGACAGTGCAGATTCAGCACACACATGAAAGCACAGACAGAAAATAAAATACATCCTCTCTCTTAAGAACAAGGACAGCAACTCACCTTAGGCAAAGCAGCCATCTCTTCACACTGACATTTAGCAAAGAACCCTCGTGAAGAAGTTCCAATCCACTTCCCACCATGTTTTACAGTGAACAGCCAAGTCCTTCTCTATCCTAGCCCAGAGGCATGAATTGGCTCATTTCAGGCAAATCAAATCACATTTGTGTGTCCTGTAAGCTCTCCTCCTTCCCACACTTTCACAATGCCTCTGGGAGCTCAGGGAGTCGGGGGGGTCCCAATGCCCTGTTGCCCACAACACATGAGATGAATTGATTTCCATGACGGAGTGAACCCAAGAGTTACGTACCGATGAGGACTAGTCGCCTCAGTCCTATTTCAAGGATGTCAGTGGAAGGCCAGACAGCACACAGCTGTGGGCCTGGTCCTCTACAAGGGAGTGAACTTCAACTCATTGCATGATGTGAAAGCTGTCTCACAAAAAGCAGAGGAGAAGAGAGAGGGAGAGTGCTTCCAGCACAAGAGATGCGAGCCTCCAGAGTGCTCGCGTCCAGTATCCCACAAACCCCGCGTACCCGACGCGAGGCAGTCTGCCCTGAGCGCGTTATCCCCAAAGCACAAGGTCACTTGATAGGCAGGGAGGGAGCCCTCTGCCAAGAGCCGCCCTGCACAAAGTGGTCCCCTTGCCCCACAGTGCAGACACCGGGAAAGAGGAGTATTAGAGGATCAGGGACGGTGAGAGGAGCAGGGATGTCAGGGATGGGGAAGACCAGCCAGTCCATCAGTCACTTGCAGCTTATTGTCAGGAGCAATGATGAGCCCGTGCACCGTATGTGCTAGCCAGGTCAGTCAATGCACTTATGGGGTGTACTCAGACACGGTGACAAGAAAGGGTAAATACTAGGTGGACAGGGAGGAAACCTAGTGCAACAGGAATCTCAGCTTCCTTTAAGGCTGTTTCAGTCCTTAGGGCAGCCCAGGCTCTGCAGTGACAAAACACCTGCTCTTCCTGATCCCCATCTTCCCACCCCACATCGCTTGCGCAAACAGCAGAACAGCATCGGGTCACAAACATCTGAGACAAGCACACACAGCAGTACGACACGTTGCTTGCACCTCATTCTCTACACAGATTTCTAAGAGGGCAACTACGCTGCAGACTAAACACCAGCGCACAGCAGCTTACAGAAACAAAAACACAGAACAGCTTGAAAGCGTCGATACTCTTCACGGAGGAGAATGTGCAACAGGGACACTGACTCCATGGTTAGATTGTCCCGTATGTCAATAGCCTGGGTGCTGCTATCACAGAATTATTGCACTATGCAAATGAACAAGGCATGTGCTGTTATTTTAGATATCCCTTGTAATTTAGTCTACAATGTAGTCCGCAACAGTATTTCATTCTCCTGCACTTATAAATACATTTTGTTGCATAAATACATATTTGAAAATTAAAGAGGCAGTTTGCAACACCCAGATATCAAAGACTTCATTTCCAACCACCTGCATGACTACATGTACGTTGTGCAAACCCACAATATCATAAATACATGCATGAATGACTAATAAAACAGAGCTTAAGCTGCCCAAGTGCCTGCAGCTCTGCCCAGCTAAATGTGCAATCACGTGAACAGATCCAAGTGCAGGTATTATGCACAGCTGCATCCAGATCGGTCCAGTGACATCCATGTATGATCCCCATGTCGGACTCTTGGTTTGGTGTCATGAGAAGGCCACGTGGGAAAGCCTGCGCTCACATCGGTGCAGACTCCTTCGCACTGTGTGCAGGCCTCTGCTTTGGCACTCTGCCTCTTTCTAAAGCTCAAGGCCAAATTTTGCTCTTGGTAGCACTGAGCAAATCACCCCAAAGCTGGTAGATGGTTCTGAAGGCAACCAAAATGCCTGCAAATGACTCAGAAGGGTCTGACTCTGCATTACCCTTTTGATGGGCTTCCAAGGCTACAGCAGCTGAGCCAGGCTAACGACTCTGTGTTACTGGCAGGGGAGCTCCTTCTTCTATCTCCTCCACTGGTTTTGCGCCTCAATTTGTGAGCAGATTCAACCTGGTGATCTGGCAGAAAATTATCTGACTCCCCCTTTTTCTGCTGCATTTTCTGCTGGCTCTAGTGAGTTGAAATGACTCACTGAAGAGGTCTAACACCAGATCAAAGAAAGGTGAGTGGCAGGAAAAAAAAATAAGGAAGGAGAAAAGTGAGCCCCCTTTTGGAGCCAGCTACCCTCATCTTATGGAAATCACGGCCTGTATGTGGGGCTTTTACATCGGGGCACGATGTAGGCAGGAGCAGAGCCAGCTGCCGGCAGTGCCTCACTGTCAGCCACACCACACAACCACCAGCAGTGCTGGACAGGAGCACTACACTGCTTTGCCAGCTGCCCTTTTGGTTTCATGGTAAGAGGTAACTCGGCATCAAAAGTCATGGTAGGAGACCCCAGTCTTTTGCTTAGGCAGAGAGGAAGGCTTGTAAAGGCCTGGCAGCACTAGGCCCTGGCCACACTGCTTTGTCTTGGCACCAGGGAAGCTGAACACCACCGCAGTGAGCTTTACAACTTGGTGATGGAGCAGGTTTGACACCCCCAGTCACAGTACTGGGGGACAATTACAAGCAACTGAGTTGTCACCTGTCAGCTGAGCCGCAGCAACTGGCACATCTACTCTCCTGCCAGCATGAGAAAAAACCATAAGAGTGGTTTAAATCAGAAGTGTCCCTCCCACTGGGCTAACAAACCTCCCGGGGCCTTAATACAAATGGTAATTCATTAAACTGTGGTCACTCAGTTCCTCACAACTGTCCACAAATGAAGACTGGGTAATATGTTACGCTAAATGCTCTTCAACGCTAATAAATTTATTTTTGGAGTATGATACTACAGTATCATGTTCTGGTCATATGTGTTTAACCACTTCAACAAGTAGTCTATTTGGAGCTGCCCTGTCAGAATTTGCCAGGCAATCTGCCATCAGCACCAACTGGAAGGTGGAGTGACTAGAGGTGCTGCAAAGCAGAACAAAGCCAGCCCTGTAATATTGAGGCTAACATAATAAGCGCATATATTCCTCAGCTTTTCCCCCAACCAGACAAGCAAAAGCTGCTGATGTCCCCTGCTAAGCCAAGAGTACCAGAGATGTTGCCTCAAACCAGCACAAACCATCCTAATACCATGTTAAACAACAGCTCAGAGTATGTGGAGTCAAGAAGTCAAGGGAAATACTTTTTATGACCTCCCAGCAAAAAACCCTAGAGTGACTGCATTTGCCCCTCTGGGTCACTCTGAGCATTTTTGGCTCCTGCCAACAGAGCCAAGGTTTGTGTTGGGGCTGAATTACAGCACTGATGTGAAGCAGCACTCCAAAGACCTGTCTGCAAGCACGGCACATCCCCAGCCAGTGATCTGCCTCCTCAGAGACAAGAATTGTGGAACAGCACACAAAATAGCCCACTCCAAAGCAACATGCCTAAGGCACACCCGCAGAAGATGTGAACCATTGCTGAACTCCGAGCCTGATAATAGCGTAAGGTCTGGTTTCCTGCCTTTCGGGGCTTCAGGAGAGACACAAGACAGTTGTACCTTGGGGTGGTTTCTTTCCCCAACAAGCTCAAGGCAGCTCTTCCCTGCAAAGAAGGGAGGCTGGACGGGGTAGGAGAGGTGGGAAGCAGAGATCTTCTGCCCCACAAAGGCCA
Organism: Gallinago jamesoni; assembly: GCA_025769975.1. NCBI lineage: Eukaryota > Metazoa > Chordata > Aves > Charadriiformes > Scolopacidae > Gallinago > Gallinago jamesoni. The sequence continues at coordinate 70,912,923 of JAOQGH010000019.1, read as the reverse complement.
GCTGATACCCAGCCTCATGTTGCAGCACAGGAAAGGCAAGGTGGGGAAGTTGGTCAGATCCTGCAATAGCTGCCACTGGGAAGCGCTGAGGTGTGTGCCAACAGGGAGAAACAGAGATCCAGGTGTCTCTGAGGGGTTGGCTCCATGCAAAGATCTCACCTGGCACCACTAGAGAGCTCCTTGGCATGGGACCCCCCCAGCACTCCAGCACATACTAAGAGCATCTGCGTGCGTCCTCAGTGGGAAACAGAAAATAAATCCCACAGAGAGCAGCACCAGCCTTGCAAAACTATTTTTAACATTATCACATTAAAAACACTGCCATGAAAAGGCAAGGCTGTGCTAACAGCAATCAGAAGGCTGCTCTCATCTGGAAGGCGGGCAGCCGTCTTGCTGGCTGCACTTCAAGTCCCTTTGTGCTTCCCTCTCCTTCACCTACAAGTCAGATTTGCCACGGCGCTGAAAATCATGGACACAGCTTGCGCTCACTTCAGCAGTGTCATGATTTGGTCAACCAAGTCACAAAAGCAGTATGTGCCCTCTGATCCCCTGCCTACCCTACCGCCCTGAGAGACAGCAGCCAGTAACTCAGAGGCTGTAGATTTGGTGGTTACGTTGCCAGGGCACGCAAGACCCTGGGGCAGCCAGCCCACAGGAACCCCAGACTTTGTACCAGCCTTGCTACGTGCGGAGCACAAAGAGGTCAGAGCCAGGCTGTGTCACCTGCAGCAAGCTTTGTGGGAGGAGAGATGTTTATTATGGTGGAAATCTCTGCTCTGAGTCCTTCCAGTGGCACACCTGCTACCTACCCCATCCCCAAAGGAGACTTTCAATAAAGCTTGAGTGAGGTGCAGGCATTCTGCCACCTCCCTCGCACACAGGAACGTTTCATCCCAGGAACACAGAAAATGGGTTTTAAATGGCACCAGGTGGGTTACTTTCACTTCTGTCTACTACCTTTGTTTCACCCTTTCTTTGGAATCAGCAATGATTAAAGTCACTGCACAGTCGCAGATCTAAAGAATATGAAGGATATGCAGGAATGTGAAGGAATAAAGACAAACAAGCATAAAGAAACACAACAACAACAAAAAATCCCCAAACAAAAAAAAGCCCCTCAGTAAGTTTGACCCAACACCCATGGGAAATCAGCTGAGGTTGACTCATAGACTTCAGTGGGCCTTAGATCACCCCAGTGGACTTGTCCAAACGCTCATCACGGCCCTAGGATATGCTAGTGGATCACAAACTAAGTTAAATTCCTTGGGAAGTACCATATATTGTTTTAAAGGTCAAGAATTACGATCATTCACTGAAATACTGAATTTTTTACAGTTTTCCCTGTACTTAGAGAAGAAGAACAATTACATTACAAAGTCAAATGTTGGAACAGTAGCACTCACTATGTCAAGGCTTCAAGGACCAAATTCTGCCTTCAGATTCTCATGTTTATTTTCCATTGTCTACAATGGAAACAGATTATGTGTAGCTGACTTAAATTTGTTTTTCAGCATTTAAAAATGTCCAGCTTTTCCATTTTCTGTAGTAAATATTAAAATATGATTACACTCCCTATGCTAATTTTTTTTTAAGATTTCAAATGGTGGCTTAAGACATCTTTAATGCATTTTAAGACATCTCAAAGATATCTTTGATGTATTTTTTTCTGTACAGTTTGGGATAAGATTGTGGAATTTCCTGCACTGTTGCATTCCCCAGAATACTGAAAGAGTGGCTCTAAGTCAGTAGATTTTACATTATGTATACACAGTGATGAAATACTAACAACCCGTGCTTAAACAGTTAAAATTATGTGTGTGACAGTGGTTTTGCCATTATACTTTTGCATATTGTTGAAAACAATACTTTTTAGTCTAAAGACCAGCAACATTTTGATCACAGAAAATCATCAACAAAAACAAATGTTAAAAATAGCCTTTAGCTGACTTCAGGATTTTTCTCCCATCTGGCATAAATGAGCCTGAGGAAACAAAATGAAAAACAGACAAAAATTGTTGTAAATGGTTTCATGAACTTACACTGATGTATCTCTTATTTCTTTGTCTTGCTGATCAAGAATAAGCCAGCAGGTAAGAAGCAGCAGCCAGTGGTAAGTTTGTCTCCTCCACTCTGGGAGGCCATGTTAAAATAAGAAGTTGAAAAAATGCTTAAAAATAGAATTGCTACGTAAGACTCCCCGGGGATTTACACTCACTGATGTGTGCATGTTAAAAACGGTATTTCCAGTCTATCTGGTGTTGCCTGAGAACCATTTTTGTCCTTTTAAAATCTGCATTTACATTATAAGCCATTAGTACCTTTCATTTTTGTATCAACACTATAAATACTATGTTAGTAATACTAAACTATTTCTATTGACTTATTTGTAAAAAGAAAAATATATTATATATTTATATATTTTTATAAAGTGAATTAACACTGGAGAGAGGGTTATGGGGGAATAGTGTACAATCACAGTTGATGTGTACTATTGGGCACAAATTCAACGCTTGAAACAAAAAAGGAAAAGAAAAAAGTGTTCAGGTGATACCCTTCTTTCAAGCTGTGTCAGAAGAGGAGTCATAGGATGCCGACACTATGAAGTTGCCAGTATTGGAGTGACTCGCCATGGACTGGGCAGCCTGCTGGCTCAAGTTATTGCAGATCAGCACCAGCTGGTTGCTCTGCGCTTCCGAGAGGGTGCTACAGCTCTGGTAGACACTGAAGTTGGTCTTCCGGCCGGGGATGTTGCCTTTCTCGCACATCGTCTTTACCATCTTGGCAAGCTTGTTTTTCCCCAGGGCTTGGCAATTGTACCAGTGAAGCGCGGCCAAGTTGACGACGGGTTTGATGGACAGGTAAAAAGGCGCATCCTCGTAGCGCATGGCCGGAGGCCGCCTCTGGGCATACTCCTTGTAGTCCTGCACAGGGCAGGTCTGTGGGGAGTGCTGGGTGGCATACACCCGGGAGTCCGTCCCACCTCTCTTGCTCTTGGCATTGACATCTCCATTGTCCGGCCCCATCCACTCCAGGTACTCCAACCCGGTCTCCGTCACCCGCAGCCGGATGTCTCCCCACTTGAGGGTGGACCCATGGAAACCTGTGCAGTGTCCAAATGCCTTCGTGTTGTTTAGCCAGACAAGGTTCAACAGCCCTTCGGGATTGTACCTGCTCAACAAGCCTCTTTTGCGCAGGATAAGCTCGTCAGCAAAGGTGAGCTTCATGGATTTGTGTGGCTTGTTTCCTTTTCCTTTACACCTCAGCTCTATCTGCTTTTGCTTTAGAGCTTCCTGGGACCTCTTGAACTCCTTATCCCTCGTAATACTGTACCCATACCTGTGCTCTTTGAGATACCGCTCCAGCCCACACTGATAGTTGGCCAGACTGTTTGGCTCATATTCAGACCCATCCTTTTGCCTGGCATCCACAAAGAAGGAAGCAAGGTAGGCATCAAGCTCTTTGCAGGGGATGACGTAGATCTCCCGCGTTTCAGAGGGGTACTTGGAGATTAGGAACTCTCGGAAATTGCGGAGGGCTGTCTGTGTGCTGCGAATGGTCTTCTCATTCTGCTCCCTGCTGAGCTCTGCCGCTCTCTCATCCTGGTCTGGAAGAGGAAGATGGGAAAAGACAAAAGAAAGCAGAAGCAGTGAGTTTGCGTGACACACTTTTCCCCAAAAAATATTTCCTTAAAAAGGAAAAAAATAAAAAAAGGGAAAAAAATTAAAATCAATTTCACAAAGAGCGCTGGAAAACTTCATTACATACCTGTCACATGACTGAAAAGCCAACTTCAGTTTCACAAATGATGTACTAGAGTATGGCACAAAATGAAACTGAACTCCCCATGACACCGGGGCACAGTTTTGTGCATGGAGATTTGTGGAAAACAGTGGGATTAGAGACAGTCTGTTTTTTAGAACAGATGGAAGGTATAAAGTTTTTATGTTGATCCCATGGTGTGTGCAGGGCCCAATCCAAGCAATAAACCCATTCTGAATTGCTTCATTTGTGAAACCAGAGGTTGTACTGGTTCCAATTATTTTCGCAAAAAAAAGCCCCTAAAGCATCATATTTATAACCGTAAAAATTATCTTTAATCAGACACATTTTTTAAGAGCTAAATACATGTAGACAGAAATGTACAGTACAAAATAATGCAGTATATCCTAACAAAGGAGTTGGCAGGTAAAACTACTAGAGCAACATGTAATTTACAAATGTATATATATGTTCTGTCTCATTGCAAACCCCATACAATTTTGTGTCCTTTCAGCAATGCCACAGTAACACTTGCCAGGTGTCTCCCACCCAACATACACACCACAATGTGGTGTGAGACCAGGAGAAGTTCCCACTGTCTCTCTGTCATTCAGGACAAGCTCATGTCAGGCCACGTAGGAAACCCATGCTTTGTGGCAGTGCTCAGACACTTGCTCCTGGTGCCCACTCTGCCCTGCAAGTCTGTTAACAGGGGAGGCAGCAGGAAGGTGACCCTATCTCCTTCCCTTGCCCACATTCAATGTTTCATGCAGTGCAGAAACATCAGCGCACAGCTGGGCATCTTCTCCTTCCACCCATCTACAGAGTGACTCTGAAGAGAGTTCATCCCATCACCTCCATACCACAGTGGCAGACAGAGGAATGGGGAATGATTTGCCCCAGCACTTGCTGACAGGCCAGAAACAGGACTGAGTTTATATCCTCCGGGACCAGGTCCTGTGTCTTCACTGCCGGGCATCCACTCAGTGAAACCGAACGAGAGGTACTCAAACCCTCTGCAAAGCACAGAGAAGGAGGGGTCTGCAGCTGAGGCCTTCGGAGGCTTCTGCAGCCACGAAAAATGTCACAGAACACTGAGGATTGCTCGAACTGTGCTCAAGGGGAAAAAAAATATATGTCACCAGCCTGTTTCAGAAACTGGTTTTAATATGATGTCAGTATCAAAGAGCTCCTAGCAGCCTGCAGTGAAGTCTCGTGCATTAGGCAACGCATGGAACAGATCCTTTTATTATGGCTAGATGCAGGAAGAAATAAAGAGACAACTCTGTTTGAAGTTCCGAAACAAACATTTACTCTGGTACCGCATTCACTGCACCCACCACCACTTATTATAGCACTGTGTAAGTAATCAGTGCTTTGACTGACAGCCTACATTTCAAGTACTGTTTCAATATAAACAGCACATATAATGGCTCAGTTTTATACATGTCATCAATCACTACTTCTTAGAGGATAGCCTGTCACAACACAGCAGTGACACCCAGTCAGTCACTTATGTTATGGCATCTTTCCTTAATCTGCAAAGGAAATTGCCATATCTGCAACTAAACATTATAAAACCCATGCTGAATTAAAGATCCCCTGAAGTTGTGCGAGTGAAACAGTACTCCAGAAACATTGTATTCCTGCAGTGCTGTGGTGTGTTACTCCACACGGCAGGTGGAAAATGTTAAAGATAATGGGTCAACTTCTTGTGCAGCCACATCAAGAGAGCTATGTCAGTTTTGACTGAGAATCCAGCCTGCAGTGGTAGTTGATTATTCTCTTCCTTTGAGACTACTTAAATACCAAGGATATCTCATAGCATGGGCATGAATGCAGGGAGGGAGTGAGACCCAATGGACAGTCTGGAACAACCAAATTATCAGATGTCATCATCTGCACATGCTCTTCATCCACAGGAAAAGCAGATGATGCAGCTGAGCCTAACTTAACTAAGACAGCTCTTTATAGCCCAGGATAGCTCAGGAAGGAGACATAATTCTTCAAGTCATTAAAGTCTTACTGCATTTAACCAAGGAGATTTCATAGTGGTGAAAAAAACCCTTATATCGATCTCCAACTACCATGGAGACATAAATTGTATCCAGGCATGCTTTTAGTATGGACAAACTTTGTGTTTTCTGATAATTTCATAATTGTATTCTCTATTATTGTGGTGGTCAGCATCTAGGCACCTCACAGAAACATGCTCACTCACCACCCCAGAGGGACAGGGAAGAGCATAGAAAAAGCAAAGTGAGAACATCCTTGAGTGAAGACAAAGACAGTTTAATAATTGAAGAAAGAGGAAAAACAGAAACAGCTGACAAACGATGCAAAAGCAATCACTCACCACCTCCCACAAGTACATCAACATTCAGGCACTCTCGCAATGATGCCCACTTCTCCCCCAACCCCCACGCCTTCAGTTTTTATTGCTGAGCATAATACGATAATAGAATCATAGGATGGTTTGGGCTGATGATGTCGTAGGGCAGGGAATATCCCCTTGGTTAGCCTGGATAGGCTGTTCCTGTTGACTCCCCTCCCACTTTCTTACCTACCCTAGACCAAGCTGCTGGGGGAACAGCATGGGAAAAACAGAAAGCCTTGACACTGTGCAAGCTAGCTCAGCAGCAGCAAAAACATTGGTGTGTCACTAACACTGTCACTAACACAAATCTGAAATACAGGGTATAAGTGGCTATGAAGAAAGTTAACTTTATTCAAGCCAGGCCCAGCACAATTTATACCATTTGAAACACAGAATCATAAAATGGTTTGGGTTGGAAAACACCTTAAAGATTATCGAGTTCCAACCCCCCTGCCATGGGCAGGGACACCTCCCACTAGACCAGGTTGCTAAAAGCCCTATCCTGCCTGGCCTTCAACACTTCCAGGGATGGGGCAGCCACAGCTTCCCTGGGCAACCTCTTCCACTGTCTAACCACCCTTACAGCAAATAATTTCTTCCCAACATCTAATCTAAATCTCCCCTATTTCAGTCTAAAATCATTACCCCTCATCCTATCACTACAGTCCCTGATCAAGAGTCTCTCCACACTCTTCCTGTAGGCCCTTTTCAGGTACTGGAATAGTTATAAGATCTCCCTGGAGCCATCTCTTCTCCAGTCTGAACAATCCCAACTCTCTCAGTCTGACTTTATAGGAGAGGTACTCCAGCCCTCTGATCATCTTCATGGCCCTCCTCCTGGACTCGCTCCAACAGGTCCATGTCCTTATGTTGGGGACTCCAGAGTTGGACACAGTACTCCAGGTGGGGGTCTCACCAGGGTGGAGTAGAGGGGCAGAATCACCTCCCTCAACCTACTGGCCATGCTTCTTTTGATGCAGCCCAGGATGCCGTTGGCCTTCTGGGCTGCGAAAGCACATTGCCAGCTCATGTTGAGCTTCTCATCTGTCTTTCTCCTCAGGGCTGGTCTCAATCCATTCTCTGCCCAGCCTGTATTTGTGCTTGGGACTGCCCCAACCCATATGAAGGACACTGCGCTTGGTGCAGTTGAACTTCACGGGGCTGGCATGGACCCACCTCTCAAGCTTGTCCAGGTCCCTCTGGATGATATCCCTAATCATCCCTAAGATGTATCACTAATGAAACAGTGTCCCAGACCAGGTGCACCTTGCATCCTCTCCATAAAACCTTTGACAGGGCAAGGATACTACAAAATTTATTTTTTAGGTGCAGTCTGCAAATTGGCCCTTGTAAAATACTTAAAACAAACCCATCACATCCTCTGACTATAGGAAACAAGCAGAAACAGAATCATAGACTTCACCACAGTGTGGATGTTTGGCATTAATTGCTTCTGCTCTGGCCACAGGGCCTTGCGACCTTGTCAGAGAAGATCAGCCTAGCGTAATGTCATTTTGTTACTTACAAATCCAACCAGACAGACAGATAAAGAATGGCTACACAGAAGTAATTCAATCATTAAGAACTTCAAGACTAAAAGGCATCTCAACAACCATCACAGTGAATTTTTGAAAATGTGTATGTTACGGTAAGGATCTGACAAGGTGGGAGAACTGCTGAAGTACAAGACTTAATCTCTGGGTCTGCATATTGAAAGTGAATGTTCTTGTCCTGAGAGAGGAGTGTTTACAGTGTAAAAGTTACCAGATGTTTTCTTGGTCTCACTCACTGCTGCATCTTGCTGAGTAGAGACCAAAAGCTCTTCTGGCCAGGGCTTACTTTTTTTAAAAAATTTTTTTAAATTTTCTGTGTGCTGCTGGAAACTACTGAAGGTGGGGAACTACATTAGTTCCTTGACAACTGCAAACATAAACCTGTTTGCTCTTGGGCCTCCACTGCTCACAGTATCAACCCTTCAGTGTGCATGGGTGCCAAAACCAGGTAAAAGCACAGAAAAAAAATCACAAAGCCCTCCTCAATACAAGAGAACACCTCTCAATCAGGAAGCCCCATGTTGTGAATTGCTGGAGGACAGGAGAGTGAGGAGGTGTCATCTATGTTTGCACCTTTCTTACAGTCTTCCGTAGGTGTCTGTTGTTAGGCTTTTGGAAGACAGATACTCTCATGTTATGGTTTAATTTGTCTCAGCTAGGAAAACTGTCTGAACCAACCAATCAAAAACTACTGTCATCATTGATCTACCAAGATAAGCCATCCTTAATGCCTTCTCCCTGTCATAACATAAACCTTGGAGTTGGTAGTGCTGTTACCTCTGTTTTACAGACTAGGAGCAACACAAAAAATAAATTGACTTGGAGACGCATTTCCCCAGGTCCTGCCCCCTCAGCTGCATCTCTGCACAAATGACGTGGTTGGACCTCTCATGTTTCCCATCTGATCCCACACTGGAGCTTCATTCTCAAAAAAACCCAGAATGTGGCATAAAAACCCCAGCAAAACTGTGGGATTTGGGGCAAACTCCCCACTCAGTTTGAAAAAGTGCTTAGTAGTTTAGATGTCCCAGTTTAAATGTAGCCAAAGAGATAAAGTGACCTGGCAGAGATTAAACAGACAACCTAGTGGGAGACAAGTGTCCCTGGCTAGCCCACAACCATGAGATGATCCCTCCCACAGAGCAACAGCTGCCTTCTGATCTTTTCATAATCTGATTTTAATGCAGCCAAGACAATGTTATCAGCGGAGTTATCAATCTCAGGGTTGTTTTTATTTTAGCTCGCACACATAGACACACTCAGCATCCCTGAAAAGGACATAACCCCTGCAATTATGTGTGGCAGGGGGAAAGGCACTTGCTCTCACTACAGACAGATGCAGGTTGATCTTGTTCAGAGAGGCTTTGTAACATTAGTGGGAGTCATGAACCTGAGCTATTATTGCAAACAGTCTTGAACTCTACTTAAGGCAGGCAGTGAGATCTCAGAAGAAGAACATTAAAACGCACCACCAGCCAAAGTCTTCTCTGCCCAGTTTGTGTTCTGACTAGGGAAATGCTTCTGCAGCAGACTGCTTCCACCAGAATGCTTTCATTCAGGTGAAAAAGCCTAAATAACTGTACACAAGGCACCACGTATCTCCACACCAGAGCTAAGAGCTCGCTCTCTGCTCCCCAGCACTTTGCAGGTTGGCTCTACAACTATTGAAAAGCAGTGATATCCAACCCATGGGCCATGGCCATGCGCAGCCCACTAAAAGAGTTAACATGAACCACAGCTTGTTCCTACGTTTCTTTTCTCCTCTCCCCTCCTGTTTCAAGAAGGTATCTGTGGGCAAATGACATTCTCAAGTCAACAACTGTGGTGGACAGAGGTCGCAAGGGAGGTATGGTCAAGTCATGGGGGGAAAAGATTGGGGGACCCCCTGGCAAATGCGCCCTCCTGGAAGCAGCGCTGCAGCTCTCCTGTCAGGAGTGTCTGATTGCTCTCATCCTACCATGGCATCCCCAAATATCAACCCTCTTTCTGCATGCAAAACTTATAAAACTGTCAGCTAGTTCTCACTGCATCACAGGAATAACCAAGTGAAAGCCATTCTTCCTTCTCACCACTGAAGGTTAAAAGCAGGAGGTCTCCCTGGCAGAAATGCCTCTCAGCATTCGCAGATACACCCTGAAATTAAGAGACAGGGAGTGCTAAACACTTGAGAATGGTATTTTTGGCACTTTTAGTGTCTGATACAGACTAACTTCCTTGGGGGAACTTCTACACACATGCAGTAGTCAACGGCTTAAGTCAAAAATACATATGTTTTAATGTAATTATTTCATACCTAACAATAACCATTTCTTTAGGAAGTCCTAAGGCCAAATAAAGTGCGCTTCCTGTGCCATAATAATCATACTTATTTAAGCTTAGGCTTGTGAGTCAGAGTCAAAAGACGGGTGGAAAACCCTAGGACTGCCTGGAGACTTTCATCAGGTTTTGACATCTAACAGCTTCTGAGCTCTGCAGGATCAAATGATTAACTTGTTAGCCGCAGATTACTGAAGCAGAATAAAGTACTCCTGCCCTTTTTCTTGACTTTCTGCCCTACCCATCTGATGTTGCTAATAAATTCTGTTTAACAATTAATGTTGCCTACTTCCACTACATTAATTCAAACTCTATGTAGTCTAACATTTTCAGAAAAGGCTTTCATTAGCATGTAAAATCTGTAGATTTTATGACAGAAATGTATTAATTAAAATCCATTTACGAAAGATATGTTTTCTGGCCAAAAAAAATTATGTTTGTATTCAGTTGACCTCTTCCCAACCAAATTATCAGTGAAATATTTTATGATTCTAAAATTAAAAAGCTTTAGATCTGACAAAGAACAAAGGACAGCACTTCCAAGCAAATTAGCATGGGAATATTTAGACATTGCTATCTCCATTAAGTAAGAGTCACTAAAATAAACTTTAGTCAGCTGTACATTTTTTGCAAGGTACAGAATGGTCTGACAAATGGGTGCTCCCTCAGACACTACAGCTGGTTTTCAGTTTGCATTCACTTTTATTACTTTCTCACCCCAACAGCCTGAAAAGATATGAGGTGCAATTTTGCTGCTGGCAAAGTCAACAATAAAATTCACATCAGTATTAATGGGACTACTGCATGATCCTCAGATGACAGAAAATTTGTATCTATGGCAAAGGATTAAGAATTTATGTCCTTCTATGACTGACTGGAGCAACATTTTATGCAGCAGATACTAGCAATCACTAAAGAACAGTGTAAAGCAGCAGTAGTGTAAGGACTTTGATTCATACAAGGCTCCCTTTCTACCTGGCTATATGTGACATCTGAGCTATTTCAACACAAAGGTTCTAAAAATGCATTTTCTAAATCAAAAACTTTTTAATTTCTTCCAGTATGACCTCCACTTTGTCTAGTTGTCTGGTTTTGGTTTTGGCAGGGCTTGTGGAAAAGAGAAGAGTTGCCAGTTTTACCTCACATTTCACTTCTTCCACTGAACACTTACAGTGTTATTTTTGGCGTATGAGACTGTAGAGCTTCCTATCTGCTTGGGAAGATGTTCTGTGATGCACTGGTATGAACTGCTGCAATGCAAAATGGGATGCATTTCCTCCATATCCCAACAGTGGGGTTACTCGGTTCATGTTCACCCAGATCCCGTCTCCATTTGGCATTTCCAACTCCAGTTCTCCCAAGCTTGACCAACCCCACAGCACTCCACGGCAGGACGCTGCTGTTGCTTCCTGGGGCACAGCATGAACAGCAGCAGAAATGAAGGTATTTTGCAAGAGCACTGGAGAAACATGTGTATGTGGTACTTACATGATGTCCAGGCAAAATGCACTCAGCTCACATCTGGACTGGATCTGCCATTTTTGCTGCCCCGCTCCAAGTCAACCACCTGGATTATAAACCTGGAACCAGCTCCAAAGTCTACCTACCCTGCCTCATCCCTCTCTTATTTCCATACTACCTTTACAGGAGGCCTATAAAAACAAATTCTTTGGACCCTTGTACAATTGGCTGAGATTCAGGGACCCAACTTTTCATACAAGTGGAGGATATAAAAGCCGTGCTCATAGTGTTCTATACTGCAAACCTAAAAATATTAGAAAACTTTTGAAAAAATGTGAAAGCCCTTGTCCTTTCAAAATAACTATCTATCTAAACTTGCTTCAGTTGTGTTCACTTCTAGCACACAATTGCTCTTCTTTCAGAGCTCAGGTTAAAAAAATCAGGTAGAATGGTGAAACTGGAGCGCTGCTGGAGTTGACAAGTAGCAAAACACTACCCAGAATGTGAAGCAAATGTCAGCTTTACATTGAGCATGCATCTTTGTATTCAGCCCTAATTCTAGTAATTTTCAACCAATTTACAGCTACCTCCACTTAGAAAACTCAACTGATTTCAGTTTAAGGCTAAAGACAAGATACATTTTTTGCCAATGTTTTTCTTCAGGATAAATATTTAACTTTAGAAAACAATTCATTTTAACCCAGGACCTTTTAGCAACACAATGAAATGTTGCCCTTTCAAAGCATGTTATTTACTTCACGATCCATGGCAGAGGGAATTAAAGGAGTATGTCAGTCTAACCTACACTGAGAACTGCAGGCTGGATGATATACGGCAGAAGTGATGCACTCAGTTTCCAAGAGGACTTGGCTGGTGTGGCAGCAGTCCAGAAACTATTGCACATACATCCTCAGCAGAGTATCTGCCTCCCAAATAAGCTTCCAGTTCAACAAAGCATTTTTAAGTGCATTCTGGATTGGGGTCCCTATATTTAAGTATATATGCTTCTGTAGAAATAATGATGAGAAGGTGGAAGAGGGGCACAACTGAATAAGGTACGTATAAGATGACTCAATTTAAAAGTTGCTAAGAGAAAAAACAAGTAGAAAAAATCAAAATGAAGAAAGAAAAAACTGTAAAGAAATGAGAAACACATCCTTTGTTAAATTAAGCTTATCATTTAAAAATCAACGAAGCATTAGGGGAAAAAATATAAATTCTCATGGCAAAACCATATTTATTAAATAAAAAAACCCAAGAAGCTACATTTTCCATAAGACTTCCACCTTTACTTGCTCATACAGAGAATGCCAGATTCACATGTGTAAACAGATCAACAAGAAGGCTAGAGAAGGACCAGGGCATGTAGTTATACAAGGAGGGGCAGTGGCTTCAAACTGGAAGAGGGTAGATTTAAATTGGACATTAGGAAGACATTTTTCCAGAGGTGACGCACTGGAACAGATTGCCCAGAGAAGCTGTGGATGCCCCTTTCCTGGAAGTGTTCAAGGTCAGGCTGGATGGGGCTTTGAGCAACCTGCTCTAGTGGGAGGTGTCCCTGCCCATGGGGAAGTTGGAACTCCATGATCTTTAAGGTCCCCTCCACTTCTACGATCTTCCAAGCACCAATTTCTTACCAGCAATTTAACTAGTGGTCTGGTTTGCATAAAATCACGTGTACAAATTTATATGGCATTTTGGAAAATTTGGCACTGTGGAATTCTGTGCCTCTCTGCAATTGCAAGCCCTATGGAAGAAGAATGAGAAATGGGACGCAAACATGTATTTGTTTACCACGCAGTAGTCTCTTTGCATGCCACCCTATATGAACAGACGTTTAGTGTGTTCTCAGCTACAGACTACCACCAGTTTAAATGTCATTGCATTTAAAAACTAACTTTCACAAGCGTAGTTGAGAAAGCAATGCAAGAGGGCTTGAAAGGATGAGCCAGGGCTATGAAGCTGGCCTGCTTTTGATTCACTCCAGTCAGCAACCAAGAAGGAGAGTTGGGAAATATGGGAGTGAAATAAACACAAAGGGGAGAAAAGAGAGAATTAGAACAAAGAGATGTGGAAAAAAGAACAACACTGAAGAGAGAAATTAAAAACAGATGAAGATCCTCATCATCTGAAATTTAATTTATATAACTGTTTCAGAATGAGGCAGTCTAAGTGGGGCAACAAGCAGTGAAACAAAGAAAAGCAGTATGTAATAAATATTTTATTACATTAATCATAATAAGCTGCACTTTAAGTCTTGGCCAAAGCATATTCTTAAATCAAGCTGAGAATCTGAGCCGTTTCAGACTTAAGAGCATGAGGCCCACATGACTGTAATTAACATAATAAATCATACTGTGGAGCTCTCTACACAGGCTGACAGCGCTTAGTTGATATATTGCTTATTAGAGACTGCAGACATTTCTTCCTCTATTTTATTAAAGTGCCATTAGTAGTGAATCAAAAGGTACCCTTTTCTGTTCTGGCTGAACTATTTACTGCAGGTGTAATAGGTAACATGTTGGGAACTTGTGCCATTGACTTCTGATAAGACAGATTGCGGCACGTGCATCTCAAAAAACTGCATTTCAGTACCTTTTCTCCCACCCTCATCTTTAATTTAGCAAAGTACTTGAATCATGTTCTTATTGAGCTCGCAGCTTTATTTCTGAAATTCCCTGTTGGTGACTTCACCCAACCAGACCAACTTGCTTTCACCCTTCCTCACTGTGTATTTTCCAGTGTGAGTGAAGCAAGCTATGAGGGGCATGCATTCTATGAAGAGCTCACAATTTACAACCTTGCCTAACTAGTTTCAATGCACATTTTTAACGTACGTATTTCTATTGTCTTCACTGGGTCAGAGACCAGAATTTAAGGACCAGCTCTTTACACAATTCCCTAGAGAGGATGAAGTGCAACACTTAAAGTGAAATAGCTCCTAAGGTGAAATAGCTCCTAACGTGCGTTTTTTAGCCTGCTTTTCTGTTTTGAGGCTGTGCTGGGATTGCTCTCCTCCTTGCACTCCAGAAAAAATGACAACTTTGAACTTCACGTTAACCTTTGCAAACACAACTCTCACCATATTAGGGGTGGGAGCTCAAAGACATAAAGGTCCTACAAGGCTGGGGGAGTCTCAGCAGCTGGGCAGAGAGCAGAAAGATAAATACACCCCAGCATTGGGAAAGGGCACAGACCTCTGGTGTTAAGCTACTCTGCTAAGGCAGAGCTACTCTGCTGCTCACATACCCTGACTGACCAAAGTGCACACATGTTGTTCCAGACCAGCCACGGCACATCCAGGCATTTGCCAGGACAAGGAGTCCCAAGAGGCACAGGAGCAGCTAGAAATTCTGCACAGAGAGGAGACGAAGAGATAAGGAACATGCATGCATCAGGAACCACGCACAACTTGTTTATTTCTATCTCGGATACAACTTTAAACTTACTTCATCGTAGCTTAATTGAATAGATGCTTAATCACATTTTGCAAGACTACTTGAGTAAAGTTTCTTTAAATAAATTGAGGAGTTTCAAATATTTTCTGTGTATGCACACGGAGAGCATATGCACACATACACACCTCTTTGCTGCTCAGAATATTGTTATTATTTCTCTTCTGTAATTATGTTGTCAAAATTTTCCTCTCAGGACTGTATTGTTATTTCCATAAAAATAATTTGTTCTTTCATACAGGATAGGAACAACCAGTTCCCCTGCTGCTGAGTGAGTTCATACCAAAACTGACACCAATTAATTCATGTAAGGGCTGACATGGGGTACAGTTTAATGGATACAATTATGCATGTATGTTACACATATATTTATGGACTATTATTTTATTATGCACTAGCATAATAAACAGTGTGATGTATTTAATAACTGCAAAAGTGAATGGTATATGGGACAAGTTATTTGTCAAACTATGTTTTCTGAGGGCTATCTGTAATCAGGGAAGAGGAAACAACAGCAAAAAAGACATTTCTTTTTTGAGAGAGAAAAAGAAGTAAATCTGTGAGCAAAAAGCGAATGATACATTAGCATCCAGGCATGAGTGCTGTGCTGTGATGCCTGTTTTCCTGTCTGTTAAATTGTTTTCTTGGCTGTACCGTCAGTAAGAGGGAGCAAATCTCAAGCAACTGGCAGCACTCCATTTCCCAAGAGTCAATGATAGAAAAAAATCCCTGTAACCTGGAACATCCACATGACTGAAGGATAGAGCTCAGCACAATCAGAAGAGTGCTCCAAGTTGTGGGCAAAATTAAATTATTTCCGTACAGAAACATCCATGCTTCTGTGACTCATTCATACTGCTATCCATGACCAGCCACAGTGGTAAAGCAGAGATTAGGCAAGAGAGAGGCAAGTGTAAACAGAAAATTGAAGCAAGCTATTCAAAGATCAGAGATGAGCGTCTTTATCTTTCACAGGCTTGATCTTTGGGTACAGGTATGTCCTGCTTGAAATAATTCAGTAAAACTGCACATTCAGCTCTTGCACTGGGATGATGTGACCTGGGCCAGAATAGCTCAGGATCAATTTTTTTCTT
Organism: Gallinago jamesoni; assembly: GCA_025769975.1. Classification (NCBI taxonomy): domain Eukaryota; kingdom Metazoa; phylum Chordata; class Aves; order Charadriiformes; family Scolopacidae; genus Gallinago; species Gallinago jamesoni. The sequence goes on along the minus strand of JAOQGH010000019.1, from coordinate 70,896,908 downwards.
CTCTGAACAAAACAGAAGGCGAGCTTTTTTATTTCTTCCTGGAAACAGCAGGGTCACGTGCTTCATTTAAAGCTCCTTTATCAAAGAAAGATGGATTTCAGCATGTTTCAGTGCTTCCAGGATGTGGATGTTTCAGCAAGCACTGCTCTGTGCTCCGCCAGCCATGATAAAATATCTACTGGCATGCTTCTGTTTTCTTTTCTGGAAAAACTCAACCAAGAATTTCTGTATTCAAAATTCTTATCTTGCTTAGACAGACAGAAAATACACACAGGTTCTATGTTCACTGCAAGCACAGAAAAAAAACAACATGTCAGAACAAAACTCATTAAGGTGGAAATAATTTAGGTATGAGGAAAACGAGAGAAATGAGAAGTTGCTGTGTGCTGGCTTCACAGAACAGCTTATGCAAAAACGGTGTGCTCCCATCATGAAGACAGGTGAAAATGGTTCTTTCCAAGCAGCTGCTGTCAACAGCTTAGACCTTGAATACATATGTAAAATGGTTCTTTAGTAGATATATTTACTGAAGTACCAGCCTCATCCAAAGTGGAAAAACACTCTCAGAAAGTATCCTGACCTAAACCACCAAGTTCTATATTCCCCTTCCATTCCAGCACCCCATCCAAAGTGCAAAAGGAAAGTGCACACCTGAGGCCTCTCCAGGGTCAGTGTATCCCTCGGCTGCCTCTCCTCTGCAAGATCCCAATCTGATACTGCCTTGCCTCTCTTTTCTTATTTACAAATCGTAAGATGAAAATACCTCCAAAATTAAACGGAGCAATTGCAAAGACCACACAAAGAAAACAGATCTCTGATCAAAACCACAATGTTAAATAATTTTCTGTTTCCTAAAAATAAAGTGATGTTCAGTACAGACTTGTCCAGTTTCCTTTGCTGTTTCCATATGTTTTCAGGACAGCTGGAACAGTAGAGGCTTTGTTTTCTTCCTTTATATACCAGTGTCACAGAACATAGCGCTTTGCACAGAACAGTAGTCTGTTTAAGACGCCTTTAGTGAAAGAGAGAGCATAGCACCTTGATCATGTTGCAAAGATGTTTTCTACTCCTCACTTGTGCTTCATATTTTTTGCTTTTCTGCCTTTCATGCTGGGGTAATGGGGGAGAGGGTACATTTCTAAGCCTGAAATGAGCCGTGATGCTCCAGAACACAACCATACATTGAAGCGTCCAGTTTCTCTTCTGGTATGTCACACCATCTTACTTAATGCCATTTGTGCTATGGTACTTTGAACTAAAAATAAATATTTAAATGAAGTGTCAATAGCTCTTAGTGGTGCAATTCCTCTGTTCAGAACCCCAGAGAATATTCTTGACTGTTTGGCAGTCAAACTTGGCATGCTTTACAGACTTAATCCTTAAGAATTGCTCCGGCTTGGCTGCAATACAATTTTCTGAGGGTACAGATTCAACTCCCTCTTAGCTCCAAGCAAGCAGCTTCCACAGGCTGCATGGAAACTACCATTTCTCACCTGTTACAGAGGATCAATAGGCCTTTGCAGCTTTTATTGCATGAATACAACTCAAAGCTCATCCCTAAATATCTTCCACACCAACCTACTTTCAGAATGAATACTCATGAACAATTTCCTCCAAAATTTATATGTATATATCCAGTAATGCTGCTGCCAGAGGATGGCTTTGTGATGCAGGTAGTTCCAGCTGGAGGAGGTCCATTGTAAACAGGGGAAACAAGCCCTGACATCAAGAAGAGCAGCAGCCTCATCTCTTGTATACATAGCTGCTTTGATAAATACTTAACATTTAGGACAGGAAGAAGATCGTCCTCTACATGACAAGTCCACTGCTGGTCTTTAAGGTTGCAAAGCGGCTGGCATGAGCCTCCTATGTTTGGAAGGAATTTCCACCAGAAAAATACATATGGAATCCTGAAATGGTGATAAATACATTTCTTAACTACTGTGAAAATCTAAAGATGTTGTGATATTTGACGAGTCTTCATTTCAGTGCTCTTCCTGCAAGAATTAATAACTTGATAAATGCTTCTTGTAGGAACAGCTTCATAAAACATATTACTGTATTAGAATTATTAGTACTATGGTTTGTTTATTTGTTTGTTTGTTTATTTATTTAATTGTCCTGCTGGGTACCCAGATGATAAAAGCAAACAGATGACTACTTTGCCAAGGCTAAATTTATCCTTTTTATGATACTGTCCTGCTTTTAAACAGAACTCCCTTACTACATTGTAAAGATAATACCAGCCTCATTGGCAGAAAATCTAGACTAAAGCCCCCAAAACATTTGTTTATAATTTAACAGCATTTGGACACAGATAATTAAGGGCGAGAGTGGGCTGGCAAATCCATACTGCAAGATCAGAAGGCAGTGGCAGCGCAGAGTGCTTCCTTTTTCTGATGATTAAAACTATTATGATCTAATTTTACTCTTCTAAATAAGCCAGGCCCTTGCAACCTTTAATAAAAAAAGTCTTATGCTTTTTGTAATTATGTATCTCAGGACTTATTATTTTTAGTTCAGTTGCTAGAACAAGAATAGATATCAATTACGGGACCTAAAGAGTCACCAGTGGACTCTGACCTCTTTAATCCAACAAAAGAGGAAGAGTTCTCTTACCCCTACATATGTTTATAGTTCGCTTGACCACATGCAGCAGCCAATGTCCCTGGAGGCAGGCTTCAGCAGTCACTTCAGCCAAAAGTCATCAATCTTTATATGTAAATTACAAATACAGAGACCAATCAGCAATAATTTAAGTGTTCTTAGAAGAGCTCAAGTAAAGTTTTCATAACTTTCTTTTGACATGACTATTTGCCTTCTGTTACATTCATTCTTGGCACAGTTCCACTGGACTTGGAAGAATTACAGCAGGGATTAATTTGGCCTTTCTGTATGTATGACTGATGCTTTATATACCTCTAAAAAAAGTCATTATTTTTTCTTGTTTGCACTTCTTCAGAATGTGCTAGCTAACACTTTTTTCCTTGCAGTGTAAACAGTAATTTAGGACTTTAAGCTAAACCTCTTCAAGGCTGGGAATCCATGAGGTGTGGTGGACTTCCTTCTCCTCTAAGTCTTCTAACATTTTGATGCTCATCTAACAGTTCCTAATCCGTAAGTCTTCACGAGTCACACGAGCTCGTCAGCTCCCACTTTATTTAAACCCACACAATTGCACAAAGAGAGAGGGGGAAAGGCAAAGGTCCTGGATCTTTTGATTGCAGTAAAATACCTAAGAATATTCCCCCTAAAAGCTCTATATCGCACATCAAACATCACACAACTCCCAGACGCACTGCATTTTATAACAGTCATGTTCAGATGGAGACATAATATGAACACCTGGAACTGACAGGCATGTCCACACAGGAAGCAGAGCAAGAGTCAACCCACGTTAGGTGCCAACTGTGGAAGGCTGCAATCCCTGCTCATGCCTTCCCATGGTGAGAGCACAGGACCAGAACTAGATCTTTGCCCACGTCACTGGGTTAAGCTGGTCACCAGGCTCCAATCTGGGATCCTGACATACCAGCTACAGAAAAGAAAAGATAAGAAAAGAACAGGGGGGAGAGAATGGAGTGGAGACATCAGAGTCAGCAAGGCTAAGTACTGCCCAGGGCACTGACACACACACACACAGATCACACACACAGAATCGTGTGCGACACCACGGCACGCATTCAATCACTGGTACCACTCCATAACCACGGCAGAGGGACGGTGTGTGGCACACTGACTAAGAAAGCAGCGGTGCTTGTGGACAACCTGTTTCCCTTCCAAACTCTGCAAAAAACCTGTATGTGTAAAATACCACTCAGCAGCCCGGCAATCTCAGTGATGGATATGCATGATGGCACTGTGATGGTACCCACAAAATATGATGTGCCACATCTCTGACAGAAGCAACAATCCTAGTCGCTTAATTTATAGGATTTTTTATTTTGCATCGCTACTCACTACTCTTTACATTCTGCACATTTTGTACATATGGATTTGACATCTTTTTAGTATATCCTCATGGAACTCTTTGCTCCTGTATTTATAGTGTTGGACCAAAGATCTCTTGCTGCAGTCTTGTTAATTCAAAGCAGATCTTCACCCTCAGTCTTCAGGTGAAAAGTGAGGATTCTCCATAAACACTTCAGCAGTTCTGCTTACGAAGTAAGTCCTACCTCTCTGAGGATCAAAATCTGCCTTCCTACACAACAAACTCTATCCTCCTCTGAGCCATAGTCTTCCTCCATATCCTGCCTAACACCAGATCTTTTCCACTAATCGTTTCAGACATCCAAGTGTCACTAATTTCTCTAGGCTACATGTACTGCAACCTAAAGCACCGTATTTTTTACTCACCTTCCATCTTCACTGATGTGGCCTACATTGCCCTTGCTGGTTCTTGGACATAAAAAGCAGATCAATTACTACAAAAGGAAAAGATGAAAGAGGCTCTTTGGGAAGCTGAAATTGGAGAAATTCCCTGCTCTCCACCATTGCAAAAATCTCTCTCCTATCAGATATAGGTCCTCTCATTTTTTTCCATAACAAAAAAAAAGTACTAAATAATGCCTGCATACATCCTTGAAGGCTTTGCTAATACAGTGGTAAAGAAAAATCTGAAAATTCACAGATGAATGTCCACTAATTAGGGCTGAAGTTTAACAAAAATAACTCGGTATATTCCACAACTCTTAGATGGACACCTGAATCCAACCAAAATCAGTGTCTAACCTCCCTTAATCTTCACTGGGATGCCATTTCACTTTCAAGACACAAAAATACTTTTGTAAAGTCTGTGCTTACACATTCAGTTGCTATGTTTTAATGAAAGAGAGTAAAAGAGAAAAAAAAAAAAAGAAGAAAAAGGAATGTTTGAAAGAGAAATTAGTCCAAAAGTATAATGTGTCTAAACTGGCCTAAGGTAACAAGTATGATCAAGATTCTTGGTTTCATGAAGAATCTCACTCCAACTTTCATCACAGATTAACATGTATGGAAACTACCAGCTGTGTCTGATACTAATGTAAAAATATATGACAAGCTAAAACTGAAAGTAACACTTCTTGCTGGTTAGATCACACCCTTTAATCATAACTTATCATTTAAGGCCTTAGTCCTGAAAAGACCTTATAAACATATGACCAGTTCTAATTGGATGAAGAGCAAGACTTCACATATTATTTTAAAATTAAGCAACATTCTGTAGGGGACAGGGCAGAATTTAAATTCCCTGCTCACTTTCAACCCAACCTTTGTTTGTTTGTCAAGCATCCACCGAGTCTATAAACTAACAAAAGCTCTAGGCTCCTTGTTATAAATATTTCCTGCCTTTTTTTTTTTTTTTTTTTTGACATGAGAATTATACTCATCCTTGTTTCTGCCTGTTTTGGACAGAAACATTTTTACATAGGATAGATTAATGTCCTCTTGGAGTTCAATATTGCTCAAATTTTATACATCATGCACCACTTTCAGTACATCACTCTTTCTTAAAAGACAACCTAACGAAATCCCTGTACATGAGCAATCACCCTACTCTAGTCTTTAATCAGAACTCCACGTTTTATCTGCAAGAATCTGCTGTGCAGAACTATGCATCTATAATAAATTCACTTGCCAACACTGCCCACTTTTCTGCAAATTGGATTTATGAATGCCAGCACTTCTTTCCCAAAGGAGCAGGCTATATGGAAATCAGAGACTTTACTGATGTATCGAGTTTTAGTCATATGTCAATCATTGCACCCTAATTAACATGCAGCTACTTCTGAGTGCAGTAACAGCATATTACAACACTATACCAGGCTGAAGAGAGGAACTCAGTAACACTTTTTGAGAACAACACAAGAAATTTAAGTATTGCGAACATAACTGACTGATCTGGAATCACATGGAGATAAGGTTGCTGTCTATGCAAGAAGCACTAGGAGGTTTTGAGGGTTGATTTAAGCGGTGGGTGGAAATCCACATGCAGTCACACTTTGTACTCACAGTGAGACACTTGACATGAACCAACCCTGCTCTGTAAACCACATAAAAATGAAAATGTGGTGCTGCATTCATTCTTGTAAGGTATAACCCTAAGCAGCTAACAACTGCTGACCTTGTTTGGCTTCTGAGGACCTGGCAAAAGCAATTTGAAAGGGTTTGGGTTTTTTAATGAATCTTTTGAACGTAAACCACTTTCTCAGATAACACACGCTCAGATGGACAAATTCTATATTCTATTGTCCCAGCTTGCAAGTTTGAGACTGAGCAAGTTGCAGGGGCAGGCTACACAGCAGTGATACACTGTAAACAAAGGAATGCAGAGTAAGTAGGTTTACCACGAAATTTTGATTGACATCAGGTATTCCATAGAGTTAGTCCTAAACCAGATGGAGTTTTGTAAGGGAATTTCCATAAGGGATGTTACATGACAGTACTACTGCAAAGTAACATTTCAAAGATGCAGCCATGCAGAAATGGGTCCGAAAGGGTAACGTGCTTTGCTGTAACTAAGATAATTACAATCCTTTCTAATTTCTGATGTTTAGTGAGGTTTTACTTAGCAAAACTGGGTATTAACTTTGGCCATGGTTTCATCTGGCAACAAAATCTCCAGGCTCTTGCCAATTAATAGATTTACTAGTGCTCAATCAGTTTCAGCTGATTCGGTGTCCAGGCTGAAGTATCATCCAGACTGTAAAAGTCACTGTTTTCAGCGCTTACAGTAGCTGCTACAGGGACTGCATATAGGCATTTTTTTTTCCTGTTCCACTGTTTGGTTCTGCTTTGTCTGACCAGACACTCCTAAGCAGCAAGGGAGCAGACAGAAAAGTTTCTCCCGCCCTCACCTCCTCCCAGGATGGCACCTCACACCAGCTGGAAGAGGAAAGTCAGCATGGTGTGCACTCAGGTCCTGTGGGAGCTGATGAGTCTGCTCAAGAAGCCTTCCTGCCCCTCCAGAAGACCTACGGCCAACACTGAGTTATAACCATTATTACAATCATTAGTTATTATATACTGAGTTACAATCATTCAGCAGAAGCACACTGTTTTAACCTGCTCTTTATCTGATAATGTTGATTTGTTTGTGCCAACTCTTGGTTCTTTGGCAGCAATAGGGAATGAACAAAATGAAGGACATGGTATATGAGAAATTCCATGGAGGAGAAGGAAAAACTCATTTTTTTCTCTTGGATTAAAGTTCAAGTGTTACCAATTTCATGGTTAAGGTTGTGGTTGTCCTTATCGCCTCTGCAGGCTGCTGATAGTGCCCTCCTTTGCCTCTCTAAGTCAAATATCACTTTACTGACAGGCGGAAGGCAACACTGTATCCCCAACTCTAGGCTCCACTGGCTGAGGCCACTTCTGTCTGGTTCATTGAAAGAGTGCACAGCCAGGCTTCGTGTCCTCCCCACCTCATGCACACACGAGGCCACACACCCTCTCCAATGACACAACTGCACACAAAATGGACCTATAAACCTGTCCAAAAAAAGCCCTTTCACTATGGCAGTGGTACACTTTATCATGGAGGGTGGTCCTGGCCTTTGCTCAGTTAAGGTCTTTCAAATCCTCTTCCAAGCATGGTGAGGGTTTCTCTAGCGATCAACTTACAAGCCCGTGGGACTGAGGCACCCTCACCCAAAGCAGCACCTCCTCTCTGGCCGTCCCCTCGCCATGCTGTCCCTGGGGGGCTACCCCCAAAACACCATCACCCCTCGACTCCCCCCCAGTGTCCTACCTGGCATCGACTGTGCCGCCGCCTCAGGGGTGGCGGTGGGGATGGCGTGGGGCTGCTGCTGGCTGGAGCTGACCTCAGGCTCAGTGCTCACTGAGGGCGAGCTGGCCACCTCACCCCCTGGGACCAGCTGTGGGGCAGGTGGGAGGTTCTCCTCAGCGGCCGGCGGCTCCTCCTGACCGGGCAGCTGCAGGGCTGAGAGGGGGATGCTGATGGGTTTCCCGGCAGTGGCAGTGGTGGCGTTGGAGCTGGTGGCTGGCACTTGGAGGGCGGTCACAGGGCCACCGCCTGCCCCTCGTGCCGGGGAGGCCAGGGGACCACGGGATGGCCTCTGTGTGGCCAGCCGGGGTGGGCCAGGGGGTGAGGCGGAGAGGCGCTGGGGGTCGGGGTCGGGGCCTGCAGCTGGCTGGGGCAGGGCCCTGGCGGGGCCCAGGCAGGAGGGCCCAGCCTGGGCCTGAGGCTTGGGCTTGGACATCTGTGTCAGGGCCAGTGCCGGCCCATCAGCACCGGCCGTCAGCTCGGCGTTGGCCACGATGTAGTAGTCCTCGGGGAGCTCCTGCTTGATCTTCTTGAGGAGTACCTCGCCGCTGCCCTCGTCGGCAGGCTGGGCCTGGGCAGCGGTGGGCAGGCTGGCGGCCGGCCGCTTGCGGGGGCCGGTGGGGGCCCGGTGGGGGTGTGGCTCAAAGTCGCTGTCCTCATCGGTGACAGAGGACTCACAGACCATGTCAAAGAGGGTGGCTTCATCCTCATACTCCTCCACAGGCTCACCCAGCTCCGATGGCTCGCTGCAGTAGGAGAAGTCGCAGGAGTCACGGGTGCGAGTACAGTCCAGCTTGGCCTTCCCCGGCCGGCCCGGGTAGCGCTCCAGGGGGCTGGCCTGCGCCTCTGAGGGCACCCCCAGCATGCTAGGGCTGTCCGAGTTGAAGCTGCGGCTGTCCTGGAAGCAGACACGCTCCTGGGAGCCGGCTCGACAAGTGGCAGCCAGCGGCCAGTGGTAGGCATGGCCAGCACTACAGCCCCACATGGCCGTCAGGTTGCCATGGGCACCCTCAGAAAGCAGGTGCTTGAGGTTGGGGATGAGGCTGCAGATGGTCCCGTGGCTGTGGGCCCAGCTCACCAGCTTGGAGAGGTTTTCGGAGGAGGTGTGAAGGCAGTCCTCCATGGTGGAGGATCAACAGGGCCTGGGCCGCTGGGAAGTCAGCTGAAGACACGGTTCAGATCACAGGGTCCTGGCACTGACGGTCACATGTTGCCAAGCTCATGCTCGCTGTTCACCTGCAAACAGAGAACAAAAACTCAGCTCTTCAGCACTCCCAAAGCAAGACCATGTTTGCACGGGCAAATGAAACATTCATAAACTCAGCGAAACCCATTTCACTCTCATCACAAGAGCCGCAAAGCATGTTTCTCAAAGCAGTGCCTGCTTTTAAGCAGCCTCATTCCTCATTCTGCCCGCCTTTCAACCCAAGGGAAGGAATGTCACTGCAAAATACACCTAAAATAAGACAAAATAAGCTTCTCAAACAAGCCAGTTCAGTATCAGCAGCAATATATTTGAAGCTTAAGTCTCTGACAAATTTTAAACAGCCAAAAAGATGGTGATTGTGTTTTCATACTGGGGAAATGAAATTTAAATAAAATCTTGAAACATATAATTCATCTTGAACATCATGGTGGCAACCACAAACCAACTCAGACACTCCATCTGCACCTGATGAGACTTTATGACATTTTATGTCCTTTAAGCACATTTCTCAAATATCTCCTTTTCAACTGATTTTGTCATCAAAATTAAAGCCAGAAACTTTAGTTTTCAATGTAAGGAAAAAACCAAAAAAGTTCACCCTTCACTGTGCTATACTGACAGTCATTGATTGTCCAGACTTAAGAGAAACTTAAGGGACTCGCCAGGTTTAAGTCATAACGTTACTTCAGATCTGAGTTAACCTTTTACGCTTTTACCATGTTGTCTGTTTGCCCAGATCTTAACGATGATTCTATTCAAGAGAAACACTTGACATTTTCACGAGTACTATCTAGAAATTTGCAGCACAAGGCATGGACCTCGGGGGCCAAGGCCATAAATCCTACAATATTTCAGGTCAAATATAAAAGTACAAAACCTGTTGTATATTCATCTTTTCCTGCCAGAAACTGCTTCCTGCCCTCACGGTACAGACACTCTCCAGGCAAGGTCTGATCCCACACAAGATTGCAAACCCTCAACTTCTCAGGACTCCAGCACTTGGACTTCCTAGGAGACCTTGCAGTATGAAAAAGACAATGAAACATGATGCAGGAGATACTTAATTCTAAGTGAATAGAAAAGAAGGAAAAAATAAAGTAAATTTGAAGATTAACCATTCTTTCAGTAAACGAAGAGCAAGGAATTGTAACATAACTCAGCTAAAAATACTGAAATTGTTTACAGGTAACTTCCTGGACTGTACCTTTCTTTTCCCTGAGTGGTTTACCAGAGTCTCTGTTATGAAAATTCAACAACCTGAGTAGTAAGCTTCTGATGGTATATAAGTATGGCTATACGGCATGTCTGGAATTAATAGCGCAGGGCTTGGCCTCTGCCTGATGAACACCAAGGCACTGCTGGGGGGACTGGGGGCCAGGCAGCTGGGACAGGCGTTGAGCACGGGACTGAGAGACCCAGGCTGAGATGAAATGGTGCTTCTGGGCCATGGGCCGGGGGCAGGTGGGGGTCCCAGGGCAAGATAAGCAGAGCTATTAAGGCCCATGGGTGCCCTCAGAGCCCTGCCAAAAAAATGAGGTTGCAGTAGGAATGCCCAGTTTGTGTGTGTCTCTTGGTCTCTAGTATCTGTTGTAAATCATCTGTTTAAATCATCAACTATAGGAGGTTTTTCATAGGAACATTTGCTGTTAATAATTATTTTTTAAGTTTTATTTTGCTTGTAATGCTCTGTATTCCACACACTTCCAGATTTGAGATGCAGTCAATGCCCATTTTCCTGTTATCCAGGCATTTTAATACGTAAATACTGCAATAAGAGTCTTTTTTTTTCCTTTTTTTTTTTTACCAATACAAAATGAGATACAGCTAGTCAAATGTGTGTACAATCCTAGAGCAATGATCACATTGAGAAAGACATTTGAAAAACAAACTAGTTTTCATACAGATGCCATGCCACTACTGGGATACTGGAACCCTCAGTAGACTATTTCTGAGGTGGGAAATTATTAACCTCTACTGTAAAAGGACCATGGCTGAAATAGATATAGGTAAACAGTGAAGCTCTAGCTGACCTCAGCAGGTCCAGGTAACTTGGACCCCAGAGGTCTGTAAGAAAGTGAGCACTTCACAGATGCATCCCAATATATAACCCTCACCCAGAGTCCTCACCGTTATAAATACAGAACTGGACCATTTCTTTCGTCGCACTATTATCTTACTTCTAAAAATGAAGGTTACTTGAATTGCTGGAGAAGATCAGTAATAAAAGAGCTCTAATAACTCAAAATTTCATGGTTGCTGGGCACAGGCTGGGCATGTTTTGAGGTTACTGCTCAGCTAAATTAATAGAGATTAAATGTACATGTATATTTCTGTAACATTATCCATGTTTCCTGTCTCACCAGCTGTTACCTGCTAGAGGTCACTTTTTCAAACAAGGGATCACATCTCAATACAATTTCAATTTGGTAAATATATATTTTAAATTATTAATCACCTAAGTGGAACTTTTCTCATTAAAGCAATGAAGGGATACCAAAGAAACTGCATCACTGTCAAATGAAAGCAAAGTCTGAGTGTCTCTCTTCGTACACCCCTGATGTCAGAGCTTTCACCTCCGGTGACTTTCTCAGACAACTAAAATTAACTGGGAACTTCTTATTTCTGCAGACCTGTTTGTAGGCTCTCCCTAACCTCCTCTCTCCTTTGCTTTGTGAACATGATCTGCAAGACTTGGAGCCCCAGTTGTTTTCAACTCTCTCATATCCTCATGTAGGCAGAAAAGCCCTTTACATTTTTCCCAACCAAAATGCAGCACTCACTCCAACGTTACACCTCATTTTGCTCCCTGTCCTCTTCTAGACAAGCATTCTTAGATGTGAAGTGACCTGCGTCATGGCCTAAAAAGACAGCTACACAGTGGCTAACTGCCCCTGGTGGATGCCTTCCCTAAAATCAACACAAATTACTACCTGCCTGCTCACTTGCTCTTCAATGTTGCCTGCCAGCTGGCTGCAGATAACCCTGTTCGCTCTGTGCCCAGGGAGGTGAGGAGGCTGTGTCGCAGTGTTTTTGCAGCATGTATATCCCTGCCCACCCGCTCTCATTCACCAGGCAAACGGTGCGCAAGCAAAAAATGGAACCAGAATGGACAAGTACTGCCTACAGTTCTCTCCAGGAGGCTCACCGTGGGTCTCTCCTACCCACCCAGGCACTGGGCCACACTGGTCAGGTCAAGAATGGAGCCAGCATGGGAATTTTTCGATATACTGCACTGCAAAATTCTAGGTATTTTTCCAACATCTTTGAAATTCAGCATGACATGGAGGGAAGTCCTAGGTAATGGATGAACAGGAAGACGCACATCATTTGGAAACAGAGTAAAAGTGATGTAGGATTCAAGCTTGTTTCTGTGGTATCTCAAGCTAGGGTGCATGCAGTGAGAACAACTGCTACAATAACTCAAAATCCAGCTTCTATCAAGAATTCTTCAGCCTGGAGAAGAAAAGGCTCCAGGAAGACCTTATAGCAGCCTACACATATTTGAAGGAAGCCTACAGGAAAGCCGGAGTGGGACTCTTTGTGAGGGAGTGTAGTGACAGGACAAGGGGTAATGGTTTTAAATTGGAAGAGGGAAGATTCAGATTAGATCTTAGGAAGAAATTTTTTACTGTGAGGGTGGTGAAGGTGGGACAGATTGCCCAGGGAAGTTGTGGTTGCCCCATCCCTGGAAGTGTTCAAGGCCAGGCTGGATGGGGCTTTGAGTAACATGCTCTAGTGGAGGTGTCCCTGCCCATGGCAGGGGGGTTGGAACTCAATGATTTCTAAGGTCCCTTCCAACTCTAACCATTCTATGGTTCTATGATTCTATTATTGCCCACATAAAACCCCAGCAATGGCACAGATCTCACAGCACAACCTGCAACACAAAGATCCTTGAATGACCACTGCCTCTGTGCAGCACAATAAATGCAGTAGGACCTCACCTCCCCTTTTCAAACATACAGCTTTTAAACATCTCAAAGTTGTTTGTTCTATTTGGTTGCTTGTTTTAAGCCTTTTAAAGGGATTTTGACAGGGTCAAAACCCTCAGCGCTTCCACATTTCTGGGGACTGCTGTATTCAAAGATCACAGAATCACAGAATCACAGAATCTTAGTGGTTGGAAGGGACCTTTGAGATCATCGAGTCCAACCACATTTAAA
>JAOQGH010000019.1:70856106-70883673 GCA_025769975.1 Gallinago jamesoni | reverse complement strand
TCTGGTCCTGTCATTATTCCCTTGGGAGAAGAGGCCAATCCCTGCCTCTCTACAGTTTCCTTTCAGGTAGTTGTAGATAAGGACGTACAATGCACCCCACCACAGAGGAAACACCAAAAGACGGGAGGAGTAACAGAATACTCACAGAAGGCGAGGAGGAGGAAGGGGAAAGGAGGGAGAGCTGTAGTCAGGGCTGTAGTCAGAAGCTGCAGTTGTGCAAACCCATGGGAAGCTGCTCAGTTGCTGCGTGACCAGGGAGGTATCTTGGGAAGACAGAAAGCCCATTTTGGCTGAAGAACCATTTTCTGCACAGATAAATGAGATTGGGTCAACTGCCACAGTCTAGATTGTTTGTGCAGAGCTGAAAATGCAACGACATCAGTTATTCAGAAGCAATGTGTCTTCAGTCCACCAACTGCAGTGGAAGTTGATGGTGGCACTTTGGCAGGGAGGGACTCACCCTGTAGAAGCACAGCAAATCCATCATTATCTCTCTGGTTTCCTGAAGAGGGACCCTGTCAGCTCAGTCAGACAGCATGTTGCTGGCTGACAGACTGCTCTTGTTTGCTAAATCACATTTTAAAGATTATATAAGTCATTCATTCAGACTGGCAAGATTAGATAAGATGACTCATGCTTAATAACCTGCTAACATGTATACTCTGAAATCATGCCGTAGCTGGCAAAAACACACTATAGCTTCAGTGTGAATAACACTGGTATTTTAACTGCATTACAGATGGCAAAGCCTTAACCTTCCACAGCACTTTCCTGCATTTCAGAGCCCAGCAATATCTAATTCAGAGTGAAGCACGCCTAGGTGCTGGAAATTCACTGCAGCTATCTGGACCCTAAATTAAGAATCCGATTTTATGGCTTGTTTAGCATTTACGACCTCATTTACAACATGTCACTGTAGTGACTAATGTGCACAGAATACGTGCTATGCCAGAAAGTGTTACTGTTGCAAAACCATTCCTTGAGATCCATCAATGCATTAACTGGAACATAATTTGATTTGGGAAAGGGAATATTTTCTGTATCCAGAAACAGGGTTTTGCCACAGGAGAGCTACTTGGTGACCAAAGGGTAATAAAAAAGAGCATTCCTCTTCCATGTTCTAGGATGGGACTTGGCTTGGCTAGCTTCACGCAGATAAAATTATTCCTCATTTAACACACAGCAGTCAGAACATTTGTAATGACTCAGAGAAGAAGCACTGACAGCAGGGAGATCCCAGGAGCAACAGCAGTTGGTAGCTGTGGCCACCATGAATCCTCTTCTTTATCCCATGCAGAGAATGAACGAATGCCACTGAGGAGCAAAGACTTGGACACCTCAACCACCTTTCCTCCTTTCACTTCTTGTGCATGAGGGTGGAGTTTTGGTTAGGACCTCATGGGAGGCTCTTCAGGACAAACAGGGGAATCTGTGATGTGTTTCCCCCAGAAACAAGGCAGAAGAGGTGAGGATGCAGTGAAGAAGCTGAATGCAAAAATAATGGGGTGAAGCAGATGTGTGCAGTGGTAAGCAGGTGTCCTACAGCAGTGTCTGCACACTGGAACATGCATTTGGTGGACCTCCAGGTCAGGGAGGGTGGCAGGTGCATTTTGTTGTAAAGAAGGCAAGAAAAGGATGTGATCCCATCTTTTCAGAGACTTACAGGCAGTTAGCAAATGGATTTCCTTCCCAGGGTATCGTCAGACAAGTCGACATAGACCAGCTTGCATCACATAAATGTATGTTTGAAGTTGCATTACCGCTAGTGAATATTAGCATTTTAGAAACTTCCCCACTGTTTTTTGTTCAAGGGAACAGCACAGCCATTGGCTACATTAACCAACTCTTGAGACATGGTCCTAAGGATACTACTGGGCTTCTAAAAGCCCACATTTTCTCAAGTAAGACTATGATGCAAAAATTACTTTTGTTAATAATAAAAAGTAGTCTTTCTAATCTCACAGCTGTGTAAAAATTCCAAATCTGAATCCTAAAATATTAAAAGATGGGTGTAAAAAAACCTGCATTTACTCATTTTCCATTGTATGGATTTCAAACCAATCTTACAAGAGCTGAAACCAGACTTTGAATTGTTTTTATGGAGAATTAATGTTTTATCAGCTTCTGCATTCAGAGCCCCCAAACTCTTGTGTGTTGGCCTCTGCTTTTTCATAGTAGCAAAAGATGCTCAGAATGTTTTAAATCCTCTTTGTTTTCAGCTTCTCCGCCTTCGTGAAACTTAGTGGGCTGTTACTTCATCACCATCCAAGGGGGGAGCACTGCTTCATTTTGGACAATCTTTGCTTTCATACTTATAAGTAAGGAAACACAATTGCTATCGAATAGATTGAGAGCACTGTGAATTAATGGTTTTACCACCATGGTGTAAGTTTTACCACCATGGTGTAAGTATCTATCTCATTCAAGATTTTAGCCAATGGACAATATCAGGGCTTCTTTTTTTATTAGCATTTCTTAAGCCAAATGCTTAACATTGCTAAAGGGCAGAAGTCAACAACAGCAGAAATCAAAGTGTCCATTTTTCAGAGAAGGCAAAGCAATACTGAGGTCCCCAGAAGGTCCTGCTATGGATCCACAGACCCCACTAGCTGCCAGTCCAAGATCACAGCAGGAACAGTATTTCTCCTTCCCAAAGCAAGAGGCTGAAGCAGACTCAACAGGAACTGCTGCCTCCCCCAGATATCACTCTCCAAATGCCAGCGGACCCGGCCATCCAACAGAACACTCAAAATGATGCCACTGCTATTTACTTTCCGTGCTGTCTCCTACAAGGGGACTGCTGCTAACAGTGGAGTTAAACCTCTGCCTGTTTGCCACAGTATTTTGATTTCTTCACTGATAATGCTACGGATGTCATCAACTTGTCAAAGGACTGGCACGGAGAACCACTCCTTCAAACCAGGCCAGCAAACTGGAAGGACTGGGAATGGGTCAGTTATTCTCTCTAATTTTAGACTTCAGGAGTAAAAAAATTCTATGTCAGCTCAAATATCACTGAATTTACTTTCTGCTTGAAAGAAAGTCTGTGAAGAACTGGAGCAGGTCCAGAGAAGGGCAACGAAGCTGGTGAGGGGTCTGGAGAGTAAGTCTTATGAGGAGCAGCTGAGGGAGCTGGGGTTATTCAGTCTGGAGAAGAGGAGGCTGAGGGGAGACCTTATCACACTCTATAACTATCTGAATGTGGGGGTGTAGAGAGGCAGGGGTTGGTCTCGTCTCCCAAGTCACAGGAGATAGGACAAGGGGAAACGGCCTCAAGTTGCACCAGGGGAGGTTTAGATTGGGTATTAGGAAACATTTCTTCACCGAAAGGGTTATCAAGCATTGGAATAGGCTACCCAGGGAAGTGGTTGAGGCACCATCCCTGGAGGCTTTCAAAAGACGGGTAGACATGGTCCTCAGAAATATGGTTTAGTAATTTTTATTCCCTATTTCTTATATTTTTTTTGGTCAGAGTTAGGTTGATGGTTGGACTAGATGATCTTTAAGGTCCCTTCCAAGCTAAATAATTCTATGATTCTATGATTCTAAGAAGAAGCAGAAAGGGAGAGAAACACAGTACATATAAAATTATAACAACTTACAGGCAAAGTATGAATCAACTAGGTGTCCCATTTCACCAAATGGGGGTGGGACTACTACTACTTCCCTGTAGTTAGGAAATCATGTTTTTAATTGAACATCTCTCCAGGAAACAAAAAGGTATCAATTACAAGGAAAGGCTCACAAATTCTGACAACTTCTGCAAGCCTGTTAGATAGTTTGGCAATGTCATGTATCCTTAAACTAGAAAGCAATTCCTCCAGCTTTCCTCATTTGTCACTGTTTCCTTATCACTTTTGTACAGTCTCCAGCTGGTGTCTCCAAAGGAAAAGCAACCTCACCTTTACAAAAAACGCTGACTATTTCCAAATTACATGAGCTTATACTATTTGTGTTTTCAGCTCTGTAAAAACTGATTTAGAAATAAATAGGGATGTACAGTAGCGACAAACCTAAACCTTCATGTTAACCTCCACAATTCTAGGCTCATCCCAAATTTTATATCGATTCAATCATTTATGTGTAGCAAGTGCCTTCCCTTTTGTGTGTCTCAGCGCTTCTGGGCTTGTAGCTTGGTCTTCCTGAAGTTGGTAGGAGCTCTACTATTCAACAAGCAGGCCAGGGTTTCACCCACAATGAACCACAACCATCATTCCTATGACCAACAAGCAGCACCAAGAACGTTTTCCTGAGATGAGGGTGCAGGGGGAAATAAAGGAAAAATAAAAAAACAACCCTACACATTTTTCTGGGCAAGCAGTGCTGTTCTCCATTCAGAAAAACCTCAGGGTTGTCTGTCACGCTCGCTCCACAGCTCCTCCTCAGCTGATGGTTAGTCTTCAGGGAAGATGCTCTCCTTGCCAAGTGTGGCACACCTTCAGCTGCAACTGTCATCACAGCAAGACCCAGGAAAGCAGCAGAACCTGCTTGTTGGTGAAACTCCTTCAGCTAGCTGAGGAAGAAAAGGATTTGGCTGGGACTGTCTGGGGGTTGCCTTGCCTTTTCTCATGGAAGACTACCACAGAATTATGAGCCTCCCAAAAGCCTGCCTTATTCACAAAATTAAATGATCCAAGAGTAAGGAACTGTCTGGGGGGCTCGATCATTAATCCAAATGTAATGCTACAAGCACCACTGCTTCTATTTTTCTATTTTTTCCTCAGTAGCTGCTAAATAAGAGCTACACGAGCCTTGCTCTTGCACAGCAGGGCTGAAGGGTCATAGAAGGACCCAAACAGGACCAAAAGGAAAAGCAGATGAAAAAGGAGTAGAACAGAAAGTGCAGCAAATCTTAGAGTTCTAAGCAGGATCTCATCACCCAAGAACCTCTCTTCTCATCCAGGTGCTAGTGTCTCAATTTAAGCTCCCTCAGACTGACCCGTTCTTGACTCCATTCCCCCCAGCTCACTGCAACTCTCTTGATAACTGTTCAGACATGTTAATTCCTTATGATGAATCCTCTACCAAGCCATCCCCATACTGATGCTTCCCAGTTCTGAGCTTCACTCTTCAGGAATATAGGCCTGATTTGGTTGTCCTCATATGCAGCAAGTAGGATCACCAGAGAACAGTACAGCGCTTCTTGCTGAGGAAAGATCTTCTTCCAAGGAACAGTGAGCTTTCTACAGCTCATCAATGTATCTACAAAGTTGCTGGGCACATCCAGGTTCAGGTAAGTCAAAGCACTTGGCAGTGCTATTCTTCATTTTTTTCACCTTGTGTCTTCCTTGCATACCCCATAAAGGACATGCTCTGCGGGAAGCTCTGCAGCACTAAGGTAATCTTGTAAAATATTAACTCTCCTCACTGTTTAGAACTGAGCCATGTACAGGTGAAACCAGAAAAGATTTAAGGATTTTGAAAGCACTGAACAGTGTAAACATGGAAGACAGAGGAATCCTGCTTCTTCAAGTCATTATTTAGCAATCAAATAGCCGAAACTGTCTCTCAAAGCCTCAGTGAAACATAACTCATTTTGTTAATGCAGATACTTCTCACTGTGGTCTGTAGCAAAGACCTGAGAGATGAGATGGACTCTCTGCAATGCCTTGAAAACTTTGTTTCTTCAGGCTGACAAATGAAAATTAAAAAAAAAAAACAACAAAAAAGAACAGCAGGACAAGCGATTTACCGTGCTCTGCAATGATGTTGCTGAGGAATTCAGCATGAGTGGGTAACCCCACACACAGCAGTGCCTGCTCATGGGTTTTTCTCTAAAGCTCTTTCCAGAGCTTTGCAAGTCATATATAAATACACAAGCTTGCTCAAATGCAGATATGGAAAACAGCCTTTTTTTTGATGCTGTTTGGTTTCTGGTCAAGGCTCAGATTTTACTCAGGAATTTCCAACTGCTCATGAGAGCCCAAAGCCACCCCTGTAGCTCTCAGAGCGGGGGTAAAGCACAGTAAGAGGGATAAGCCTCCAGAAAATAGATTAAGGCCTCTTGATCCATTTCTTTCAATCCAGCATCTCTTGTAAGAGCTAGAAACTGTCACCTCCAATTCTCGTGACTGCCAGCTACGCTGCATACAGGAGCTGGCATCCTCACCCAGATCAAGCTATGGGGAGGTGACAACAGCAACACAGCTTTCCAGAGCTCTGTTTTTTACTAGCTCTGCACTCAGTAAAGGACGTTTTTAATGAAAAAACACATCTTCTGGGAAATAATTTCTGAAAAGTATACCAACAATAAGATTTTAAAGTGCTGAATGTTAAAAAAAAAAAAAAGCCTAGCTTTTACTTAGCTACCAAGGAGCTTATGTATCATGGCTTGGTTATTTTGTGTTTTTTATGAAAATTTGTTCCAAAATTGCATCTTTCTTCACACCATTTCTCAGGATGATCTGAATATAAAGCCGCACTGTATCAAAGACCTGCATTTGCCTCAGCTTGCAGTTCATAATCATTCTTTAATGGAGAAATGGCACTACATGTTTGGAAAATCTTTAAAACATATAATTTCCTAAGTTTACAATGAAGTGTGTGTACCCTGTCTAATTTTAGAATTACAATGAGAAGAATGAAGCGCACACAGCCTGAAGGCAAGATGTTTTTCCTGCTCCTTCATTTTCCTACAAATTATATTAAGAGAAAGTCTGCATGTATTTACTAGAAAGAAAACAGGAATATTAACATTGACATGCACACAAATTATGAAGACCAAACTCTCCCATCTTCTTAGTGGAAAAGTAGCCTTCAGTTAGCCTTGTGATTCCTCACAAGCAAATGCAAGCAGCTTCTGTTGATGAAAGACTATACTGTGGAGACTCAGTTTGTAGTTTTTATTTGTAGGATTTCTCTCAATTCAGGGCTCTTCTAAACTAAGGGAAATCGGAATAGTGTAACTATGGCAATATTGAAAACATGTATTATTTGGCTAAATAGCACCAATGAAACCACACTGTTAACCAGCTACACAAAACAGAGGGGTTGTTTTCTGTAGAAAATTAGATCAATCACAGCAATTCAGCATTTCTGTGTGAGGATGAAATTCCACTTTCTACACTAGAATTTACATTTTCCCTTGTTTAGTTTTTTTTTTTATAAAAAAACACACATGGGTTTGGATGGTTAAAGATGGTTTTGGATGTTAAATCATTTTCTAGGGACTTAATTCTCAGCAAGAAGAACATTCTGAAACTCTTTACACTGCACTTTTTGAAGTATCGTGATCATTAAACTATTGGTATCAGACTGAGGTCCTTCCCTGCATTTGATTTTTAAGATCTTAAAAAAAAACCCAAACAAACACAGGAAACAAATACAAACAAACAAAAAATCAACCAAAACAACTTGGAGAAAAGAGTTGCAAAAAAGAACAGACTTGAAAAAAATACAAGAAACATGAAGACAGTAGATTATTCCATGAACAGGCTTGTGTCCAATTGCACTTAAGAGATCACATGCAGCTGAGTCCCTACTGAAGTTCCTAGTCAAGATGTTGACGTGACATAGAAAAAACAGTAATATAAAAGCTGCCCTAGAAATGAACCAGTAAAAGCAAGGATTTGCATTCAAAGGTGAGCCAGTCAGAAATACTGCGTAACATCCTGTAGTCAACAGCCAGTGTATAAAACAATTAGAAATGCTCCACCCAACTACGCACCAATTTTTCCATTATTCCTGGAAACATTTCTAGATGTGTGCCTCTAGCATAATATAATTGATCAATTCAGATTAACCTAAAATTTAAACCAAGATTTAAAACAGATTACATTTTAAGATTACTGAGATGGGTTCCCTGAGAGTGCCCAAAGAGATGGAAGCCTCATGATGCTGTACCTACATACTGGTGAGGAGCTGGTGGCAACCCCACAGGGCGAGCAGCCTGAGCTGCTGCTGCTCTTGATGGAGAAAGAGGGGAGCGGGCCACAGTGTGACACAGAGATCTCAGGGACACGAGCTGCCTTGGCTGATCTGCACAACACTTCAGAAGCCCTGCGTGTATGGTGGGACAGGAGCTACAGAGGCTTCAACACATGTACATGGAAAAGGTCCCTTTGACCTCAGGCTGGCTCAGTCAACCCAGACCCCTGTTCTTAGAGGCATTTATGTGAGCAAGCAGACGGACACTGAGTGTGATTCTCAGAGAATGCTGCTCTTACATGCCTCTACAGGCATGTAAACATATATAAGAACTGACCCCAAGTGTCCAAAAACCTGTCAAACCTTTAGACAGGCAAATTCCAAAGCTTTTGACCAAGAGCTAAATTTGTGTCCTCAAGCAAGCACCATTCTTATTAACATCAGTGCAAGATGTGGTGTGTACAAAACGGAGAATTAGGGATGGCGCATGATTAAGAAACAGAGAGAAAGCACAGAATATTCACATTTTACTGGCAGCTGACTCACAAAGTGAGTCTTCTTTGGAAGAGGACATCTATCTATCATGGAGGACTCTCAAGAGACTCAAGAGCCCCCATTTATTTCTTCATGGAGATTCAAAAACAGAAATATAGCCTTTGGACAACTGGAGTTCAGAACAATGTGCCCCTCACACTGCTGAATGTTTGGCAAAGCTACAAAAAATAAGACTATATATCATGCAACCAGCAAGGGGTGTATAAGAAAAAACATTAATATATTGTTGCATATATTGTTACACAGTTGCATCGCAGGTCTTTACTAAATTCTGTTCTTGCTATGCTTCATTAGTACTGGATATATTGCATCAAACAGATGAGGAAATTCCTTCCAAAATTACCCCTTTCTGCAAATACTGGCTCATTTCATGATTAGAGTGAGAAATGGCCCTAGAGAAAATGCATGCTAGTAAAAATAGCTGAATAAAAGTAACTATAAGCAGGACAGCAATTTTTTTAAGGTACGCACCTCAAAAGCACACCACTACCTTCCTTCAAGAAATGCATCCAGATAAACTTCTTAGTCTCTCCAAAGATAACAGAAAAAAAAAAAAATTAAAATATAAATCTTTCCATCTGTGGTACTCCAGACCTTCACTTCTCTGGAAAATTAAAAGACAAACAATAAACCAAAATATTTCTTAAAATACAGTAGGTTTCACAGATACTAGAAGATACTTTACTATGTCAACTTGACAGCGTTTCCAATTCTTGTGGTTGCATTTATTCCAGCCTTTCAATAGAGTCAGTAGAAAACATACAGCCATTGTTCATTCAAAAAAAGGAAAAAAGGAACCTTTATGCCATAAGTATGAGCTGAAGTGTCATTCCCTATAGTCATCTTGGGGACATTGATACCAGTATCTAATTTCTTTTAACTGTCTCCAGATACGACTAGCTTATGAGCAGTTAATTACAAACACTGGAAAACATGCCAAGAATAACTGAAGATCACAGTCTAGGTAACACAGAGCTTTCCAACATATGTCATTACTAATCTACTTTCCGTAAACATTTTCAGCAAAGACATGCACACATTAGGTACCCATTCTGCAGCTGATTCTGCATTTGAAGTCAGTCAGGTCTCTTGCAACTGTTCATGAAGATTTAGCAGGTACTGGACGTGTTTGCAGGATTAAAGCAGAACCTACAAGGGCTCTTTTGGAATTATACCAAGGAATGACACAAACTCTTATTTAGAAATTAGAAACTAAATGAAAAGGAGAAAGGGTGAAAAAGGACATGCTGACATTAATGCAGGGGCTAAGTGTATTGAACTGCCCTGACCAGCTTTCTAGAACTTCTGCAGACTTTTTTCCAAAAGGACTTCTTTGGCAAGGCACTTGGACAGCTTCATCTCTTCTTCTCTCAGAAAAAGCAGTTCCAGTCAGAGATGCTGATTATTTACTATTACAGTGAGTCCAAAAGAACAAAAAAAAATCTGTAGTGCGTATTCTTATATTAATGCCTTGCACCATTCCTTAGATGCCTGCAAATATGGCTGGCTTTTTCCAATTACAAACTGTCAGCAGTGAGAGAGAGCTGGTGGAGGAGCCGTAAAAACTGCTACCACCAAACTCAGCAGCGATGTTGTTGATACCTCTCACTGGAGAGGGAAAACGAAACGTTGGAAGCAATTTTTGACCCAGAATTTCCTGTAGTGATAGAAAAAGAAGTGCTGCCACACCCAACAGAAGAACACAGTTTTGCAGGACAGACACACATTTTTCCTTGTATCATCCACAATATTGGCAAGTTGATCACTCTGCAGTCACCTTTTCAAATTTAACCATTTCACTAGAGTGGGGAAGGCAAGTGTTGAGATACTGCTTCTGATGGGGCACGAATGCCAGCAGTTCTGTAACCATGTCTGTTTGTAACCAAATTACAACAGCCAATGCCCCTGAAAATAACCACACTGAAACAAAGCACTCAAAGGCTTTACAAAACACAGAGGACATCTGAGAAGCTCAGGCATCCCAAATTTTATTTGCAAGGGGCAAGCTCCACGTTACCAGCTTCATAAAGCCCAGCAGCAGCAGGAGATAAAGCTGAATGGCTCTGTTTCCCCTTGAAGCATCGTCTATGTCACTGCTCTTAGATCAGCTATAAAGATGAAGTACCATCTGCAGTTTGGCCCTTGAAGGTGAGGCCATCTTCGTGAAAATCAGGTTTCCCTTTAAGTGGCACCAATATCATCCTACGGTCACTAATGTGAGCAAAACGCTCAGGGGTGTCAGGGGAACTTTAACCTACTTACTGTCTGCCAGATTGAAACAAACAGACCGACGAATACTCTGAAAACAGATATGAACAAAAATAAAGCCTCGCAGAGCATTTTAAAAGGCTTGTGTTTATAATAGCTGTGCAGCACAAGAATAAATCTGCCACAGACAAAAACGCAAGAAATTAAAATCTCTTGGCTGCACACTTTTGAAAGATGATAGATAGGGAAAGGACAGTCAAAAGATGTCTCTCCCTGCAGCACAGCTGTGCAAGTTAAACATAGTTAAACATTTCATAGCTCAGAGCACTGTGTTTGGTAAATAGCCATTAACAAAAAACCAAAAGTTATTGGTGTCCAAGCCAATGGACAGAGCAAGAACAGGCGAGTGGGAAACAGTATCTGGGACAAATACATCATTTGGCAGTCAGCAGCAGTTCTCCAGCAGCAACTAGAAGTGATACTTGAGCCAACCCTGTGAAGGTACAAGATGTGCAGCAGAAATCCCCTCTCCCATTACCCTCCAATCCAGCGCACGGAGGCTGTTCAGACCAGTGTTGAAGGTGGGAGAGGGAGGCAGCTCCAGAGGCTTCCTCGACACTGGCAGGCGGTGCCTGGAGCTGTATCCTTCAGGGCTCCCTGACTTGGTGTCGTTCTGGTTTTTGTTAGTTTCACACCTTAAAGATAACCAGCTCATTTCTGCTAGCTATGGAATGCCAGTAATGAACAATGTCGGTGACACCAGCAGCTAACATTGGGAAAAGACAGACTTAATAAATGAATGTCAACAAAAGGCCCCCAAAAAAACAAAACATAGACATATTTTAAACAAATGTCCATGAAGAACACAAGTACTAATGTTATCACTGGACTAAACCATTCAGTCAAACACAGCAACACTGTCACCTGCCTGTGCTTTAACAAGCACCTCCACAGGAGGTTACAGAACAACTTTAATAATTACTATTAAGAAATTCTCTCTTTACCCAGCTGTCTTGCTCAAATACGCACTGTCAGTTTCAGCAACACTCATGCATGCCTGTGACTTCCTTAATGTTTCCTCAGAGCATCCAGCTGCCCCAACAATGCCAGCAGTTCTGCCATTAGGCATAACAGCACAGAGAAATATGAATTATCCCACTAGTGGGATAATATGCACAGTCTTGAAATGAGGGGGGGTGTGTGTGCTGTGGTCAGGAGCACTCTTTGTGAGCAGTGCATGCACAGATGCCTGTAAAATTGAATTCACAATGCTTGCAAATCTTCTCGAACCACCCGTACCACAGAAAATCGAGGATTGCCCTTTATGGCAGTTTCTAGACAACCTTCTCTGTTAACTGCGAAGGAGAAGCTGGCAACCAGACAGGCCACGGGCTTCATTTACAGCAGCAAAAGTTCCCGAAAAACTGCTCTCCCCAGCAGTCTGCAACTTCCCACTCGCGGCCCACTCAGTCCCCAGCATGCACTGCAGAGGGGCTTGGCAAACACAAAACAAACCACAATAAAATAGGATTTTGTCAGAACAAACACCGTGCCTCGCCCCAGGGGTACGCGCGGCCATTGCGTCTGTCTGTCCAGGTTACTCCGTGCTCCTCTAGCCTAACAGGCAAAGGCATCCCTGTAAAGAAGAGCAAAAAAAACCTTTCCATTTCTGTCAGCAAAATGCAGGCATATTGCTTTGCAGGGGCAAGCCTGATGGCTTGCACACTGCGGGTGGAGTGCTTGAGGTCCACAGGCATCACACACAGCAAACAGCAT
This sequence comes from Gallinago jamesoni, assembly GCA_025769975.1. Classification (NCBI taxonomy): domain Eukaryota; kingdom Metazoa; phylum Chordata; class Aves; order Charadriiformes; family Scolopacidae; genus Gallinago; species Gallinago jamesoni. Next base: position 70,871,268 of record JAOQGH010000019.1, on the reverse strand, counting down.
CTCCTGATGAGTATCAGCCAGCACCAGATACCTCTTCCATTGCCCATTTTTTGTCTTTTTGCCACCTAGCTGTAATCCCTATCTCCTCAAGGTACCACTGGCTAAGGTATCATCCCTCAAAAGACACTGTTGAATGTTGTTCCCTCCTCTTACCAGAAGAACCTAATACTTTGACCCCGTCTGTGGGGAGGGGTATTTTGTGTCTCTCTTCTACCACGCTCCCAGCCCTTGCTGACATGGGGAGCCAAGAAAGCAACAGAAGCAGGCTGCTGTAAAACAGCCAGGACAGCTCATCCTCCTTTATCCTTGTTATTGCATGTGTGTCCTCCATAACATAGGGCAAGAGCATGAACCCCATGGGGCTCTGCCTTCTCCTGACCTTGGGCATCTCCTGGAAGCTAACTGCAGTGGCTCAGACACTCTCTGAGATCACAAACCACTCCTGCACCTTCGTCCTGGAGCACTTCTGCCCTCCACCTTGGAGAAGTGCAGATTTCATCAGGGCTGCAGCACGTGACACTCCTCACCAGAGCTGTGCATTTAGCAAAACATGCTGCTCATTATTTCTACCCACCTCTGTAGCTGAACGAGCTTCTCGCACACTCATCCCCCTCAAAAGAAGTCATTTTCACATGATTTTGGAGAAGGACCTAGCTGCTTTCGGTGGTGCAGGTGGGAGGGTAGAGATTATTCTCCTCATTTTGTGCCACTCTGGCCTGTTAGACCTAACCTGCAGTCCCCATTCCTCAGAGACTGAATCACCTGTTTTGTTTTCTGGAAACAACTCTGGTTTTGGAGAGATGGGGTGGCAGTGGCAAACAAGCTACTTTTCCTTTAATTCCAAACCCGATGCTACTGGGCTAGCTGAAAATCCAGCCATATGATTAGGAAAAAAAGCCTAAGAAACAGAGGTCTGCATCCAGCCTTGGGGAAGGTGGACTCTTCAAACACAAAACTTTCCAAACTCTGGGGCAGTCGCACACAGCAGGAATCGCACAGCTCAAACCCAGTGCTTTGATGTCCTCCTTTGATCCCCTGGAGCTCATCCCTTTGCAGAAAGGAAGGAAAATCCCTGTAGCATCAGCACCCTCAGGCAGAGCAAGGTAACACCAGCCCCAGAGGTGATTCTCATCTTGGGGCACAGCCAGGAGCTCAGAGGCCTCTGACTGCACATAATGGCCTTTAGCAGCAAAAACCCCTTTAGCACAGGTCTCTCTGACTTGGTTTCTCCTTCTGTAAAATGGGAGCCACATTTCTATACTGCAAAGGGTGTCGCCCTGTGGTCAGCCTGCTTGGACCTCTTTGGGCAGCTGGGTGAAGAGCAGACAGGACCAAGGCAGATCATTGCTGACCGTACCATTTCAGAGGGAAGTGTAGTCTCACACCTAGAGGATCTGATTCAAAACTTGATTTTCCAAGCAAAATACAGTAACCTCTTTATGAAAGCACCAGTCCTGAGTTATATGGGTTTCGAGGCAAACTCAAGTTTGAGAGTCCCACCTCATCTCCCACATGAACAGCGCAGAGCTGTGCAACGACCAGATTATCTGATGCACCAGATAGTTGCCGCCATCAGTTTACTTCTCACTTGAATTGCTGGAAACTTCCCTGCATTTTTCGTCTTGTTTTCTTCTTTCTCTCATTCTCCATCTAAGGATATGAGACATCTGTCTCTTCAGAGCACACAGGCAAAGCACTTTTTTCAAAACTTGAGACTTTCTTTCCCTTGACAGTATATTCTGACAGTGAACTACCTCAAAACTGTCTTCCTGCAGTTTCCTACCCTCAGAGTACAGAAATACTGGTTTCTTACAATCATTGATCATGACCTATTTTTACTGTCTTGAGATAAAATACTGGGACCATTGCACACTAGCAGACAGCTAGTAGCTGAACTTGTGCAAAGCATTTGACACTGGATGCACAGCATCCTTGTCTCTAAATTGGAGACACGAGGCTTTGATGGATGGACCACTCGCTGGATGGTCACACTCAAAGGGTTGCGGTCCACACCTCGATGTCCAAGTGGAGATCAATGACGAGTGGTGTTCCTCAGGGGTCAGTACTGGGACCAGTGCTGTTCAACATCTTTGTCAGTGAGACGGACAGCGGGATTGAGTGCACCTTCAGCAAGTTTGCTGATGACACCAAGCTGTGTGGTGCGCTCAACACGCTGGAGGGAAGGGATGCCATCCAAAGGGACCTGGACAGGCTGGGAGGTGGGCCCATGCAAAGCTCATGAAGTTCAACCAAGCCAAGTGCAGGGTCCTGCATCTGGGACATGGCAATCCCAGGCACAAATACAGGTTGGGTGGAGAATGGCTGGAGAGCAGCCGTATGGAGAAGGACTTAGGAGTGCTCATGGATGAGAAGGTTGACATGAGCTGGTAGTATGCACTACCCAGAAAGCCAACCGTATGTTGGGCTGCATCAACAGAAGCGTGGCCAGAAGGTCATGGGAGATGATTCTGCCCCTCTACTTCACTCTGGTGAGACCCCACCTGCAGTACTGTGTCCAGCTCTGCAGCCCCCAACATAAGAAGGACATGGACCTGTTGGAACAGGTCCAGAGGAGGGCCATGAAGATGATCTGAGGGCTGGAGCACCTCTCCTGTGAGAACACGCTGAGGGAGCTGGGGTTGTTCAGACTGGAGAAGAGAAGGCTCTGGGGAGACCTTATAGCAGCCTTCCAGTACCTGAAGGGGGCTACAGGAGAGATGGGGAGCGATTCTTTATCAGGGAGTGTAGCAATAGGATGAGAGGTAACGGTTCTAAACTGAAAGAGAGATTGAGATTGAGATTAGATATCAGGAAGAAATTCTTTACTGTGAGGGTGGTGAGGCACTGGAACAGGTTGCCCAGAGAAGCTGTGGATGGCCCATCCCTGGAAGTGTTCAAGGCCAGGCTGGATGGGGCTTTGAGCAACCTCGTCTGGTGGGAGGTGTCCCTGTCCATGGCAGGGGGGTTGGAACTGATTTTTAAGGTCCCTTCCAACCTGAACCATTCCATGTTTCTACTAATGCAGATGTTGATTTTTAATGACAGAACTACAGCCTTAGCAAAGAAAGCAAATTATCCAGAAAAGCACTAGCAAAGTAGTTGATTACAAAATAAAAGCTTTTCTCAGGCAGCTCTTGTACAGAAAGCCCAGACAGCACCATCCTGCCCTGCCCATATGCAGACACAGTATCTGATACCAGGCAGATGGTGGTAGTATCAGGTGTCTGCTGTACACTTATATCAGATACAATAAATAATACACAACTAATGCAAAATATCAGTTTCATTCTGTTCCTACTTACTTGAGACTGCGCTGCATGCATTACCTTATCTCTAGCTGAATGCAACACATCTGCCCAAACCCATCACTGAAGACTGAATTAAATTTCCTTGGCAGTAATATTATTATATATGCAGCATGTTTATCTAGTGCTGTCTTTTCTATTTTCTATCTTAAGTGTCTTGAAAATGTAAAAGCAATTCAATTTGCCGCCTACTTAAATACTTTCTACCAAACAATCTAATGGGTCAAACCATGTGAAAAATGGTAATGCCATTCTCTTTTGTCAGTCCCCGTAAACCAGCAGAAAAGCCCCACACAAAACAAAACCAAGACATTGTTTCTCAAGCAGCGTGTCATATCAGCAGGAATTTTAGTTTGACATCCTTCTGAATTCCTTGCAGTATAATTATAAATACAGCAAAAGTGATAGGCTTCTGTTATTTTTGAAAAAGTATCTCACACAGGCAGAGAGTAATTAAAAGTAGTGCAGCACTTAAAACAAATGGAACCAGACTGGATCACACTTGTGCAACAGTCATGAGGGAAAACTGCTAGATCCCTGATGGCTGTGAGAGTGTGTGAGAGCAGTCATTAAATAGAGAGGAAAGGTGAATCAAGCAGATGAAAAAGATCTATACCACTTAATTTACTTGACCTTCAATAAAGCTGCAAGAAGATACCTCATGCCTTAGACAGCCTGTATTAATTCACATAAAAGCAGTATGCAATGGGAAGGGTGGACCTTCCCACCGTGTGACAGAGGCCTCTGCTGTCCATCGTGGGGACCTGGATCCAACTCTCCCCTCCGCATTCTGGCTGGGAGGAGGCTTTTACACCAGACAGGCTCTGCTTAACCCTGCCGCAGAAGCACATTTCCTGGGACATCAGGAATGGGCAAAAAGCCCATGTAAGACTGCAGGAAACCCACTGCACCTCCAGACTCTGCAAGGTGGACAACCCACAGAAAACCCAGAGGAACAGCAGATTCATCCACATAAAAATCCCCGTCCCTCTGCAGAGCCAGGACTCTTTGTCAAAAAGTGTAGTGAAAGGACAAGGTTTTAAATTGGAAGAAGGGAGATTTAGATTAGATATTAGGAAGAAATTTTTACTGTGAGGGTGGTGAGGCACTGGAACAGGTTGCCCCAGAGAAGCTGTGGATGCCCCATCCCTGGAGGTGTTCAAGGCCAGGCTGGATGGGGCTTTGAGCAACCTGCTCTAGTGGGAGGTGTCCCTGCCCATGGCAAGGGGGTTGGAACTCAATGATCTTTAAGGTCCCTTCCAACTCAAACCATTTTATGATTCTATAATTCTATTGCCCTCCCCAAGGCTACCAAAGACTGCCTTTGCAGGAAGATTTGTGAAGCACCACTGAGGCCATCAGGTGTGTCCTTCAAGCCTTCCTTCTGCCTTCCCAAGCCAGTCCCAAAGCCCTTCTGGGGGCCAAGGCAAAACTGCAGTTGAGCAAAGGCTCCAGCTTTCTCCTACACACAGAACTCTAAAGAGCCCCATGCAGATCCTTCATCTCCTCATTGAGTGGCACAATGAATCCCTCCAGATGAATGACCTGGGTGGGAAAGTGAATGAATATGCACTGGTCATCCCAATTTCTTCCAGAGAGCCGCAGTCTGCCAAAAAAAAAAAAAAGAAAAGAAAAAAAAAAGAAAAAGACTGGCAACTCCCTTGGAACATGTCAATGAAGATGACTGTCCAGTGGCCACCAGTGGTAAAAAAAGGGGCATTTGATGAAAAGGATGCATAATATTACAAATTTACCCCAGCTATATCAGTGGGAACAAGAAAACCATCTTCCAACACTGAACAGCGTAGGCAAGTCATGAGCTTCACAGGCGGAGGCAGCCAAAGAAAGATGCTGAACAGCTGATGTCTGAACATCTTCACTCTGACTCTCCACTTTTTAATTGTGCTAGGACAGTGGCAGTGCATTGATGAAGTAAAACACAGAGCAATTTGCCCTTCTCTTATCTTCTTAAAAAGCATATTCCTCCTGCCCAGTGTGAACCTCACAGGCATGGGCAGGGCACCAACATCAGGGTACAGCCATGATGGGAACCGCTGCAAGGAGCAAAAATCACTGCCTTCCACTGAAGGAGCAAGAGCAACTTCTCTTTCTCCAGAAGAAAAATAAATCACTGAGCCCAAAGGGCAAGTCCTGAGATTTTTAAATCCATACACACATGCTGGATTCACACCTCTTTGTCTCATAAAACCTGCTGAAGTGGTTCCAGGATTTTATATCCCCCATCTTAACCGTCACAGTATTATCCCATGTAAATACTTCTGCACCAGTGAAATGGTCTGTAAACTAAGCTAATCAAACACAGCCAAACAGTTTAATCAATATCTAGGAGGTCAGCAGAGGTGAAGACAGTTTTGGAGATGCCTGACTGGAAAGAGGTCACTTAGCTTTACAGAGTTAACTACCCAACAGCAAAGTACTGAATGTTAACGCACACACAAAAAATTAAATTGCAATGGTTAATAGTGCATATCTTTGCTACATGGCTCTCAGCTGCCATCTCTCCTTGACTCCTGGCTAGACCAAAACAAATTTTTGAGCATCTTTATGCGACCGTTCGAATGCATACAGCAAACATACAGAGCATTAAAGCAGATGCAGCATATTGAAGAGAGGTCAATTAAAGTGCAGAATGTTTCTTGCAAATAAAAGGGCCGGGTGAATAACCACCCTGCATACAAATTGCCTGATGCTATATTCCAGTAACGCTTCACTATCTTGTGGAGCTGTTCCAAAACATAACTTATTTGAGATGCTCAGTATAATGTATTCTCTTGCAGTCCAAAAGAAATTGTAAATCCAAATTTACAAATTTTTATTTTTTTTCTCTGCCAGACAGCCTTTTTTTTTTTCTTTTTTCATACATGTGAATGCATTACTAAGAAAGGCTGCTGTACATTTCCATACTGAAATCAGTCTCATTATTTCAGAATAGATTATCTAACAAGACAAAAAAGCTAGCTGAAGGGAAAATACATTCACAGACAATTTGGGAAAAAAATACAACAAAAAAAAAATGCATGCAATTTAATTATCTAGTAAAATTTGCAAGCATTAATTGACTAGTGTTTCTGTTTCTTGGAGGATCATTCACCTGTGTTTTGCTGGACTGCACCATAACATCTAGTGTTATAGGACTGAGGCTTAGACTGCTAATGGCAAGACAAAGAGGAAAAAAATCTACATACTGTGGTTCTGGCTTTCTTCACTCACCTCCTCAATAAGTATCTTCTCTCTCTCAAATCAACACAGATTTCTAAAGTCAAAATACCTGACCCAGCTGCCCCCGGCCAAAGAAATCTTCATTGGTCACCAGTATTTCAACCAAATCACCCTGTCTGTTCAGCAAACACTCTGCACTCTGCCTAGGCTTTAGGCTGATGCCAGGCTCCAGCTCAGACAAAGTGGGTGGAGACCTCACTTGCTTGTTTAATTCCTAATATTCAGTTCAGCGAAAATATGCCATTTATGGGGTTCTTAGCTATGCCCTGCTATGGAGTGAAGCTGTGTGCAGAAAACAGGATTTAACTAAAAGAGGTTTTAGACAAAAGTTATTTGCATGAGGGTTTTTTTTTTTTCATACCTGCATTTGGGAGCACAAGTTTTAGACTTGAAAGGAGAATCTACACTGAAATGTAACTTGAAATCTAGAAGATTTGGAAATTAGCAACCTGCTGTTATAAAAGACACCACTTACTTTTAACTGGCCTGGTTCCACAACAGTTATCTGCATTTTGGGAAATCAGAGAGGGAAATGTTGAAGCCTGAATGGTTTAAAATTAAGTCATCAACACTCATCAAGTCTGCTAAAATTGCTAGGATTCACACATCTGTCACAGACTATGCCAAGCACTTTACAGAACAGTTTCCATTGTAGTTTACTGGCTGCACAATAAATGTTTGCCTCCTGGGTCTAAAAAATTTAAAGCTGAGTCTGTGAGTAAGAGCACAGTTTTTAAAAAGGCACCCTTGATTTTATAGTTACAGATGAGAAGGTTAAAGTAGGCTTTAACTAAAACAGAAAAAAAGAGAAAAGAAAAAAAAAAAAAAAAGCCAGACAGACATTATTTTTCCTCCTAACAGAGCTAAAAAAAGACAGTACAAAATCTAAATTTCAGACAGGAAATAGTCACTTTCCTCGTTAAACACTAGGAAAAAAACACACACAAAAAAAAAGACTCTATAAAAAGCTTTCAGTTACAATAAAATTGGAGCAGATACTTAACCTCACACTGTAGAGTAGCATGACCTGGTACGACTACGGACTGCCGTAGGGGGACAACCCATATGATGGAGAATGGAAAATGTTCCACTAAAGGAGTGCATGGGCATCTTCTGTGCCAACAGCACAAACTGGCTCAACAGCAAGGATCAAAATCTCACAGATTAAAAAAAAACAAACACGTATCAGGTTCTACATTTTGAGAATAGTTAATTTTTCTCCCATTCTGCAATATTTTGCAAATTCTGAGCTATGACATTTGGAGTGTTACCAACTAAAATATGCTGGCTCCTTATGGTGTGTTGCAGCGGATTTTGCAAAATATCACAGGGTGACGAGGGTTTTCTCTACAGCTTCAAGAGAACACTGAGCAGAGAAATAAATACACCCTCTCCCCGCTGTACTGAGACTGGAGGGACACCAGAAGCATAGGAATTACGGGCTGCAGCTTCAGGTGTAAGGAGAGGAAACCAACAGAAAAGTTAAGAAAACACTGTCAACAACAAGCACATACCAAAAACTCATTTTTCCCTAATTTCAGGCGTCATTCCAGAAACTCCTGACTGCCGCCCAGCTAAGGTGTAAATATTGAACTCGTGTGCTGTTCAAAAACAGGAGGAGGCCTCTAAATGTTCAAGCGCATCCCTGCACCAGGACTGCTCCCATGGAGATATTGGTACCGTGACAAGGACAAAGCTGAAGTCACACCAATGGAAAAGCGTTTCCATTTTGCCACGGCGTTTCCCTCCTCGTGCCACTGACATCCCTCCGTGCACCCCTTCACACATCACAGCGGGTCAGGCTGCTCTGCATTACCAGCTTGTGCTTTGCAGTCACTTACAAGACACCTTTTCTCCTCCTCTGCCTCTGTTTCCTGTTTAAAATAAAAAAATGTTTCTGGTTGTCTTTATTCAGCCCTGTTGGGAAACGTCCATTATATCCATGTTCTTCCTCAAAACTTCCTACAGACTGAAGGGTTTAATCATGGAAGCAAAATCACTAAAAACTAGAGCTCCTCCTAAGCAGACACAGCTCCTCTCTCGCTCCTGGCAGATGCTCACGGAACCCATTTGGGAGGACTTCCCATGGCCATGTCCTTGTGGGTTATCCCAGAGCTTCACTGGCCTTTTTCTTAGAGAGCACGTCATGATGCCTAGCCCCGACCTTCCCTCCTACTGAAAATTACTGTTTTCTGTCCCATCCACCTTGGCGATGGAGCGAAGTTACTCCCTTCCCCTTTGCAGAGCATTTTCATTTTTTTTTTCCTAATAAATAAATAAATTCCTGGCCAAAAAAAATTGCTACCTGGCTTGTAATTTCAGCATTTCCCTAATCCTACCCCAAAGCAGGAACCTGCGTTTCACCCCTCACGTCCTGTCGTCTCCAGCCCAGATCTCCAACCCGTTGAGACGATTTGGAAACCTGATTCTCTGCTCCCACGCCTCGGCGGCTCCTTCTGCCCTCGTGCTCCGCGCAGGTGCAGCACGGAGGGAGCTGCGTGATTCTTCCCGCTGCATCCTTCGGGAAAACACCGGGCAGGACCAGGAGCAGGAGAGATCCCAGAGGAACCACAGCTCCCTCACCCTGTAAGTCAGACGCCTTCTCTGCCAGACCTATCTTTTCTCTCTCATCTGACTACAGAATATAATAATAATAATGATAATTATGATAATAATAACAATAGTAATAACAATAATAATAATATCAATAATAATATCAACAATCATATCAACAATAAAACATGTATATACCATGTTAACATACTATAACATACTAAATAATACCTAATACATGATAATACAGTATACAAATAAATTATTTATATGCAGTACAAATATTATATATGTATTTATTACATCTATATTTATAAATAAGTGTAATTCCATATTTGCATATTATTCATATTTGCCTGTGACACATCTTTACATATTTATACACTGTAACAGCCCTTATTTTGGGTCACTACTGGGCAAACTGTTAAGTGATTTCCCAAAACAGCTTGCAAACCACGGCCCTTGACCACGTAGAAATTCACACCCACAAATTAAATGGCTGGGCTCGACAGAGGCATCTTAGAAATGCTGCTTTTTCTGTTGGGGCTGCGTGTGCAGGGGATGACAGCATTTATCACGGGCAACCAAAACAGCAGAAGCCAAGAGCAGCTTTCAACACGCGCAGCTCAGCTCCCTTTTTCACCCACCCGCACACATTTTAAAACACTGCTTTAAAATGCTGCTACCTCTGAAACTAAAGAAGACGACCAGTGACCAGCAGCCTAAATCCGGTGTGGTGTCTGTCTCTTTGCCCTCTCACAGCTCTCCAATGCAGCTTTTCGCTTTAAAGATTGATTTCTGCCCCGACGCTTGTTCCAGTTAGTTTTACTCTGCTCGTCACACCCACCAGCGACCTTCGAGGCAGGAGGGGTTAATAGGCGGTAAAGTACCACAGGTCATTGGGAGGATGCTTCTGGCAGGGCAAGGAAAGAATTTCAGTCTGAACTACTAGACCATCAGTGTTTGTTTTTTTTTCCTCCAGCCTTAACCCCATGACAGGATAGCCACTGAAATTTCACATTACTAAATTCAGTTGCTGACAGCTTAACATGTATTTTGAACAAAACTGCTACAGAAGGTAATTATGTCACAGGTACCTTTCTGGTCTCTGTCCTTCGTTAAGATGCAGCTGTTCATAGGTGAAGGGCATAAACAATGAAGCTTTCAAATGACACTGTTGATGATTGGAGGAAACTTCTCATTTACTCCAGTTGTCAAAGATGAGCAACACATGCATTTGCATGTTTGCCCACCGCTATGTGTTTATGTTCCTGTTTTTAAAAAAACCATTGGGTCTGGGTTTTTTTCTCTGATTGTCCACATTGACCAAAGACACTCTACTGAAGGTCACAGAGGAAAATAATGGGGCAGGACATATGAAAAAAAAAAGGTGGGAAAATTAATGAAATAAACAAAGCTGGAGAGAAAAGGGGAGAGGCACCTCTTCCATCCCCTCATCTCTTCCACTTGTCTTAGGTACCATTTATAAACTGTGTATGTAAAATATTTTAGGTACAGTAACCGGTTTTGGAAAATAATTACTTTGAACTCTTGCAGTGGAAGTGAAAACCTGCAGAAGATCATAGTGATCTCTCCATGAATACCAGAAATCTAATCCTGTGATTTCACACTTAGAAGAAAACTTTTGTTCCTGAAACTTTTCACTCGAGTAAAACCCTAAGATGCCTGGGTCCTGCAGGACTCGTGATGCTTCTGAGCTAACATAAGCCAAGTGAACAAAAGTTTGCAGTTCCTGCCTGTTCCTAAACAATAAATAAAAGAAGGGAATGGAGCAACACAAAGGAAGTAGGAAACTAGGAAATTCAGACCAGGAAATGTGGAAATCACCTGTAAATCACCCCAGATGATGCAAAATAACTCGCTGCTTTGCACATGTATCAGTCAGCCACAGAAAAGGCCCACAAAGCTCAAACTAAACCCAAGATCCAGATGGGTCCTTTCCACCATCCCCTTCTCAGAAGAAAACACAATACTGAAAGTTACCTGCCTGCATCCCACCCGTGTAGGTATGACTGAGGCTAAGTTACAATACCTTCTCACCGTGCCGAAGGCAACTGTTCTTTTATTTGGGTTTCCATTTTGGCTGCTTGAGTTCTGACAGTCGTATGAACAAGACTTTCTATTTACTTCAAGGCCCAGAATTACCAAACCAGAAAAACGCAGACAATCAGTGGCCAGCCAAGGGTCTCATTAGGGAATCTGCACGGTGTACTGGTTACCACGGAAACGAGAGAGGGCTGGCACACTGTAATTTCAGTCTTGCAAGAGAATTCACCAACGTTGCCAGTAAATAAAGTTCATAAATCAACAAATCAGAGCCAAGGTCAAGTAACTGAAGGTGAGGCAGTCGCGCTCCACGGGTCTTCTTCATTATTAATAGTACTAAGGTGTAAGTCTTTCAAGTCCCTTTGAGCTTTGACGCAGAATATTTTGACCACATAAATATTTGACTCAAACTAATGCTCCTTTTGGAATATTTTTCAGAGAAAAGGAAGCAGAAAAGCTTAAAATAAAAAAAAAATTTGCACTGCTTCCAAGTTCACTAGCCTGCATCTCCCCGCCGTGTTACTTCACAGAGAGGTGTGCAGCAGCAACAGCCCCTCTGGAGGCAGAGCCTCATGTTTGGCTAGTTACACTTGAATTACCAGATGCATAACAGTCCTCGGGAGGACTCTCTGCCGTACACGTTCCCGTGAGGTGCCTTGCAGTTCTGACACCCTCTCCCAGTGTGCAGAGGTGGGAAAGCAGTGGCACCATGGAAACGATGCCTTCAGACCACTTAAGACCTTCAGACCTCTTCTGCCTGCGTTCTACAGCCAACAGAAAGGCATGAAGTCGGGAGGCTGAAAATACTGAACGATGGCACTGCTGAAACTCCCAGAGTCTGCAACGAGCTGGAGTGCCTGGACATCCGACAGCCCAGACAGACTGGCACCTTGGGGAGGTTGGGTGGTCACTGAAAGGACAGCTGGTGACCGACTGCCAGGTGTGAGCAGCTAACGAAGCGAACTCAGCGAGTATAAATGCCTTATCATTGCGTGAGTGAGAGAGAATTCCAGCCTGCTGCTGACACTTCCCAAGAGTTTGGCTATAGGAAACCTCCTGGCGTGGCACAGAGACTACCAGTGCATCAGTACAGCAGCAACATCAGTGTGCATTTGCTTTAAAAACAAAGCAAACCAAAATGCCAGCTTGGCAAAAGTGGCTGGAGAACTACTTGAGCTGTTAACAGTTTTTCCAGGTTACCTCTTGGAAACCCAGGTGTGTTAGTGGGATACACAAAAGCTGTGTTACAGTCCTAAAACAAGGTACTGGCAACAACAGAAAGAGTGACTGCACTGCCAGTCTCCCTCACAACAACCTTCATCCTGCACGTAAGACCAACCATTATCCCCTAAACACTCTTCTGTTAATACTCAGTTCACACAGTATCTTTTTGCCAATTCTTATCTCTTCGTTACACATTTGGACGCAAGGTTTTTAAGCTATCAGGTTGGTTTGCCATTTTAGCCATGAAGGATTTCAAAGAGCTGACAGGCTTGAGCACCAGGCTCAAAAAATAAGATTTTTGCTGGAAGCCAGGGGCGAAGGGGGACGAGGGGCCGTGGGTGTCACTTTGCTGGGTGGCGTGCCCAGCTCGGCACAGGACCACACGACTTCCAACACGGGCTTTTGCCTGGCTTTAGGAGTGGGCAGAAATAGGTCTAGCCAAGCCTGAAATGGCATTTGAAATATCAGCTGGAGGCAACGGGCAGGTCCAAGCCCCAGGGCGATTCTTCTCGGCTCCTGGTAATGCCGGGTGGGTTGGAAGGGCTCTGAGCCGATGAACGTGTGCCGTGGGGCAGGCGCGCAGCCCCAGCGTGTCATTAGGTTAATTGCAGTGACACATGAGCACAGCCCTGTCAGTCCGAGGCTCTGAATTATACGGAGGGGAACAGGAGCAGCCGGGGGAGGGGAGTGGAACAGGAACTGGTCACTCCTGACCTGAGAAGACCTTTTGGGGTTACTCCGTTTAAAGAAGGGGGGAAGGGGAGAGCGCGAAGTTAAGAAAAACAACCTAGTCCCTGGCCCGGAAAAGTTGTCATCCAGCATGTAGACAGGGATGTAATCACTTGGTTTATACAAATTCTCGCTGCTGCTAGCAAGCACACGAAGGGCTTGGTCCCATTTCTCTTCAAATCAACAGGGGGAAAAAAAAAAAAAAAAGGAAAACCATTACTGTCCCCGGTGTTTCACAGTCAAGCTGTAGCATCTATCGCAGCTTCAGCGTTGCAGCACTACTCACAGGGGTTGTATTTCTGGGAAGAATAGTGGGGGAATGGCAGAGAAGGCAGGGAAAAGCAAACTTCCACGGATTAACAATTCAAATGTTGAAAGCCAGGCACAGGCGAGGACTTCGTTTATCACGTTGGTTTTTTTTCTGTGACAGATCTTCATCCACTCCAATGGAAACAGCCTTACTCTAAGTCTAGTACTAGTGAACGGCCAGCCGCCCTCAGGGGGTGTTTATAACCATTAACAGGGTTAGACGGAAGGTGAGTTTTAACGAATGTGTCACTGTTACTCCTTTGGCTGGAAAGCGTCTCTGCTCCCGACAGCTGGGATCAAACTGCACAAGGCTCAAACAGATCTCTGCATCGTTCTCACCCTCTTCCTTCGCGTTTAACCACCTTTCCCAAGCTTGTTTTGCAGTTTTCTGGGCTTCCCTTTATCGCTCCTGCCTCGTCTGGGTGACGAGCCAAGTTTGCGAGGGGCTGCTTGCCCTCCCCAGCCCGTACCCCACTGCCTGCTCAGGCGGGGGGTGACAGGGACATGCCCCCCCCCCCCCCCCCCTTCGAACCCCTGCCCTCCGGTGGGGATGAACGCCCCCGGGGGAGGGGGGGGGGGGGCTGTCACCCAAACCATACCGACCTCGCACTGCTCCTCTCCCCCCCATCCCCCCCAGCCAGGGTCCCCAAACCTTAATCCACCCCTGGCTGCCCTCCTCCCATGTCTGTTTCATCCCGGTGAGGCGGGGGGGGGGGGGGGGGGGGGGGGGGAGGGGGGGCAGGAAGGGTCGTTTTTCTTTTGGCAAGAGGATTGCAAGGGGAGTGTGTGTGTGGGGGGGGGGGGTGGCCATCCCGCTCCCTATGTGCCAAACACACCCCCACGCACACACACACACCCCCCTCCTCCCGCACCAGCACCTCCCGTGCAGCACCGGGGAGGGAGGGAGGGGACGACGACACCTACCCCTGCCCCATCCATGGAAAGGCCGGGGGGCATCTGGGGGGTGTGGGGGGGTGTGTGTGTAGCGGGGGGGCTGGTTATCTGGCCGGGGAAGCTTCCCGGAGAGCCCTCCGCTGCGCACAAAGACAGACGGGGGGGGAATATCACCCGCCACCACCACCCCCCCCTCCGCCCCCCCGGCGGGCAGCGCTGGATGCACACACACACGCACGCACGCACACACACGCACACACACACACGCACACACACACACACACCCGCACACACGGTGTGCAGCCGAGGCGGGGTCACGTACCTGCAGGTGCGGGTCGGTGGCGGGGAGGCTGTGCGATATCGCCTGTATTGCATGGGGGGATTACTGAGATATTGCTCGGGGGCTGGTGGATGGGAGGGAAGGGGAAGGGGGGAAGGGGGGAAGGGGGGGATGCTCTGATCCCTCCGCCTTCTTCGTCCTCCTCCTCCTCCTTCTCCTCCGCCCCCCGTCCCCCCGTCCCCCCGTCCTCCCCCCTCTCTCCGTGCGTGTGTGTGCGCGGCCCTGCGCGGTGGTACTCCGCGCCGGAGGAGGCAGCGGCGGGCTCCGGCTCCTGTCAGCCACCGGAAACCGGGGCCGGTCGCAAACACCGCAGGAAGTGTGCAATGGCACCCCCCGCACACCCCCGCGCACCGCATAACACACACACACACACACACCCCTGCGCATCCCCCGCATGCACCCCGCGCACCCCCTGCACACCCACCGCACAGGCACCGCGCACGCCCCCTTGTAAACCCCGCACAACCCCCACACACACCCCACCGCGCACTGTTCGCACAC
>JAOQGH010000019.1:70841097-70852737 GCA_025769975.1 Gallinago jamesoni | reverse complement strand
GCCCTGGGCAACCTGGTCTAGTTGGGGGTGTCCCTGTGACTGCAGGGGGGCCGGACTAGATGACCTTTGGAGGTCCCTTCCAGCCCAGATGATTCTATGATTCTATGATTCTATGACTGACTGCCCTGCCTCTGCTCTGCTGTGGCAGGTGGTGTTACCACTCCCCATTTCTCCTCCTGTCCCTCACCTGGCATAAAGCACAGGGAGGCAGAGCTCTGACTGTTGGCATGGACACCTGCTGGAGGTGCCAAGCATCACCTCATAGATAGTCATAGTGCTTGGAGGGCACAGCAGGGTCCTGCCATTAATGCAGTGGGATGAGGAAGAAAGGTATGTCACATCCTCATTCCAGGCTTAAGACTTTCCCAGACCTCATCCCAGACTCTCTTCTCTGACCTTGGGGAACTCACTAACCGCTGTTTACTCATCTGTGCTGTGACCACTTAATCAGCCCTACCAGGCTGTGTGACGAGGGGGAATTTGCTCACTCCAGGCCCCAGTGCCAGGAAAATTACAGCTGGTGATACTCAGTGAAGGAAGATCATGTTCCCCCACCCTGAGCCCTGGGCAGCCTGAGAGATTACCTGCCATCCCATTAACACCAGTGCTACCAGTAGGCCAAAAACCATCGGCAAAGGCAAAAGCGTCCCAGATCCCACAAGAACTGAGTTTTCCACAGGGAAAGACTGGCTGGACCAGTAGGCTGTGAAATAGGACGTGCCCAAGCAGGATGGAGAGGAATCACTGTCCTCATGTAGGGAAACTCCTGCCTGTCTGCATGAAGAGAGGTCCAATGGTCATGGCAAGTTACAGCTATATCAGAGCACGGGTGGCACCACCTCAGAGAAAACAGGAGGACACCCAGTGACCACATGACTTTGTTGTGAGCCTGCTCAGTTTCCCCAGCATCCCTCCAGCACCACATCGTTCCAGTGGTAACAGAGTGGAGCTTGGCTCTTCTGAGGAACGTCCCCTGTGAGAAGTGACAGGGAACCACTCTCAGTTGGCATGGGGAAGGTCCTGTTTCCTCTTTGTGCAGGGCTGGCAGGTGAGCTGGGATTCATGCCAAGGGGTTTGTTCCTGCTTCCCAACTCTGACCCCTGTTTTACCCAGGGAAGCAATGAATGATTCACGTCCCTAGGGTTTCTGCCCCAGCCGTGCTTGGTGGCTCCTGCCCACCAGAGCAGGGTGTAGCAGCACACGCACATGCTCCTCATCAGTGCCCATCAGCCACTGTGGGCCTGACCCTCTGCCAGAAGCTTTGCCAGATGAAACACAAAGGCGAAACAGCACCCCCCCAGCAATCCCAGCAGGAGGGAAGCTGCTCTGGGAGGTGTTGGACAGGCTGGGAGGGCGATGGAGGCTATCAGAAAGTACTTCTGTGTTTAGCAGAAGGTTGGCCATACACTAAGGACCTACCACAAGAACAGATGGGATGAGACTGAAAGACAAGGCCAAGAATGCAGCTTTTGACCACAGGTAGGTTTTAATCAGTTCTGGCTGCGTCACAAGAGAGGGGCAGGACCAGGCCACCACCACACCAGGCTTTTGCATCACTTCACCACAGGCTACCATCAGCATGTCTCCTCCAACACCTGCTGATCATGGCTGGCACCAGCCAAACTCAGATGACAAACCAGCGTCTCATCACGGGTAGGAATACTCTGCTGTGTTTTTCAAAGGTATGTTCCTCAGAGGAACATGTGCCCAACTAACTACAGTGTGAGAAGTTAAGCTAGAGCTACTTTTGAGTCTGTAAAACACAGCCAGTAGCTTGCTGGAAAAGGCAGCCCCCTAAGACAGCTGTGTGAGTTAAAAGAAACTTCTGCCTTTTTAGACTTAATTTGCTGTGACCCAAGCAAGTGTTGCCGCTATCACTCAGCTGAAGCATGGAGAGAGTAGTATCAGGGAGGTTCCAGAAGGTCCCAGAGGAGCTGCAATGCCTGGCAGAACCTTGTGATGCCCCACACTGCTTCCTCTCTGCCGCTGCGAGGGGAGCCTGTTTTCAGCAGCTTTACAGCACGAAGCAGACGACTGAGGCTGCCTCCAACTAAGTCAAAGATACAAGCACAGAAAACATGAGGAGCCAGTCTCTTGCCCCAAAACCTCCTTGTGTCAGTCTGGAGCACTCCTGCAGTGCCCTCTCAGAGGACTAAACACAAAGTACACCCACTCAGCCTTCGCTCCCACACTTCTCTGGATGAAAGGGCTCAGTGAGGGACAGGCACCTTCAAGTCAGTCCTAATGGGCTGGGCAAAGGGTGGGTTCCCTGGTGGGACATCAGTGCTCTGGAAGGGGTGAGCAAGAGGTGGGTCTACCCGGTAGGTACAGCCTCCAGACACCTAGCTGGCAGGACTGGAAGTCCAGGGCAGCAAAGTGGGTGGCAGTTTCCTCCCTAACCGTGAGAAGACAAGTGGTCTGACTGGCATACAACTGGTGTGACGAGCAGAGGTGGGGTATTACAACACCCTCCTGCGATGCTGGGGGTTAGTGAATAAGGAGGCAGAGTCCTTCCCTCGTGGCCCATGCAGAGGGCTTTTTATCCCTGCGTTTTCAGTCATAGTGTAGCAGACCCAGACCAGAATAAAGACCTTCAGGTGGACTGAGAGCACCTCCATGGCCACCAGCTGTCTGGCACTGTCATGGAGTAAAGCACTGGATAGGACAGGGATGCTGCTACTGGGAAGTACCCTGGAAAATTGCTAATAACAAGAATAGAATATAGCAGTGAAAAAGGTGTTTGTACGTTTTTTCAGGTTTCCTATAGAAAAACATAGGAAATGTAATGTTTGAAAGATCAATTAATTTACCAAGACACAGCAAAGCAGTATCACAACAAGGTCCATTTGCTCTTAAGAGCAATCAGGAAGAGCAACCAGGCAGCTTCTCTCTCACACACCCACACCTCCTCTTTAAGTAAGGAAGGTCTTAAAAAGCAAAGTCTGTGAAGTATCATATCCGTATTCCCTGGAACATCTGTAATTAAATACACACAACATTTCAAAGCAAAGTGCTGCCAGAGAATTTACCCTTCACTTACCTGCCAGTCCAAAAATTACTTGTGGGGGCACTGCGTGTTGCCATGAGATTTCTGTCACTTCAGATTCCAGACAAAGTTCACCTTTGGTAGATCATGGTGCTTCTGTTCTGCCAGTCCTTCACCACAGCATCTGGTTGCACCTTGCTCGACAGCACTTCAGCCCTTGCAATGCTGCTTTTAACACAGACCCTACAACCCTGCTCCACAGGTTAGAAACCAGGGCACAGAGAGCTAAAGAAATCCACAGGAGGGCAAGGCATGCTTCCTTCTGGGTCAGTAACAGAGGGACACAAGCCCACAAGAATCCCCATTCAAACAGGGAATCTTGAGAAGAGTGGTCTACTGCTCCAGCTGCCTGCAGCAGATGGCTATGGTTAGGTGTTGCAAACACGTATCTGCCTGCCTGGGGCAGGGCAACTTATGCAAGCTCTCAAGCAGATGTCTTTCTGGTCCTGTAGGAAACACCAGGCTGAATTAGGAGTGTCCTGAACTTGTTTCCTAAGTGGAAGGGCAGCGTGGGACAATGAGAGGAGCAGAAATTCAGCCTTCACCATGCACTGCAAAGGTTTTTTGTCTTTTTCCAACAATCACTGATTAGCAGAAGACTCCTGCCCTTCCCAGACTCCATTTGGAGATTCACAACCCAGCCTATGGCACACATGTGGGCACTGGAATTTTCCTTTGGACATCCTGAAGAAACATGGGGGAACTAGTAGAAACACTAAAGACCACTAAAGACTCACAGTGACTGGATCTGTTAGCACTGCATCAACTTTAGCAGTTAGCCATCAACTTTAAAAAAAAAAAAGAAAAATGCCTAGCTTGAAGTCAGAGTAAAGATCAAAGTGAGTAAGAGTGTGTATTGACGAAATACAAAACAGATACCAGCTTGCAAAAGCCTTTCAAGAGACAATGGTGCCCAGGAAAAAACACCCAGCCTTTGGGTCAGCTCTAAATATTCTTCTTGCCCCATCTGGGGCAGTTTCGAACCTGAGAGAGGTACCTGTGAAGGTTCCTCCTGGCTGAGACCTAAGTCTGTCATGCCCAGCAGCCACCTTCCCTTCACGTGTGTGTGATGCTGTAGGAAACACTGCAGACAAATCCTGTCATCCTGTCACCGTGGGCATCACGAGGCTTCTTGGCATTCACACCCGAGCGTACCAGTGCAGAACCAACTTCCTGCTCATCCTTTGTTAGATTCGTTATGAGACTGCAACTGGCAATTGGTAGCAACACAGAAAGAGGTGGATGATGGTCAGCCCCCCAGGCACTTTTGAAAGTCCTATGCTACTTCCCCAGGGGCCTGAAATACCCTTGAGAATCCAATCTGTGCTTTTTCAGAGTTGTCACCACATGACTCTGCCCTGTATGAAATTCCAGTGGATTTCAGTTTAGTTTACTTTCCAGGATCCTCTTGTCTGATACAGTTTCAGAGAGTCCAAGAAGCTTCATTTTCAGCATTTATTACGCTTTTACTACACAAAGGAAGCAGTGTCAGTTACTTTTTCTCATGAAAGGACAAATGAGGTTGACAGTCCTCTCTGTGCATGTCAGCCAGAATATGAACTGCTGCAATACAGAGAAGCATCTGATTTCTTCAGTGTTGGCTTAGAAGATGGCGCTCTTACAAAAATGTTTTAAAAATGTGAATAATAAACATCTTTCAGTATTGAAAATTACTTCAGTTTTAGGTGAATAATAACATAAGCATCTTACAGGCAAAAAAAAAGTCTAACCTGGAAAATAAAAACCAGAGTCAGAGAAAGCCTTGATGAACTGCACACAAGGAATATTGCACAGCTTCCCCAGCGCAGCTGTCTGCAAGAAAGGGCTGAGATGGAAAAGGATGGGAATGGAGTTCTCCATTTTCTCTTTAACTTGGTAACAGCTCCCTGTTTGTTTTGGGAAGACCCGTAATCATGGTAGTAGACACCTGGTGGAACAGGACCTGTCTGCACCAACAGCAGGCGAGAGTCAGCTGTTATGTGAGAGAAATACACAGGTAAAGCAGAGCAATTTAAACAAAAGCCTGAATAATGGGTACGGTAAAAATGCATAATAACAGCTCAACAGGAAAACCACTTGAAAGCAAGCAGGGGACTTGGCAGGGTAAGTATATGCTAATTATAGGATGGAGACTTGGCCGACATTAGAAAGAACGTAGAGTGTGTAATTTCTGTATATAGGATAAGGACAATGGACTGTTTTCTATTTCTAAGAAACCATGACACTCAATCTCCAGCCTGTGGCTTCAAGTTATTCCCTAATGTGTTTTACAACACAAGAGAGAGGCTTTAAGACATAGCTGGGTCTTCTTCTTCACCCAGAGAAGTGTGCTTCCCCTGCCTTGCTGGCTGTGAGTTCCCAGCTTCAGAAAGGGAGTAGCTTTCCACAAGCGACGTTTGAAGGCTGTGGCAGACCCATTTCTGTTCCCTTCCTAATGCCAGTCTGTGAGGGTTCTTTACAGGATGCCTTGCAGCACTCACAGTGCAACCGTAACAGAGGTGGAGGGTGGGGAAGAGCTTTGCAGCAGCAGAGCTGGGCTGGTGCAGGGGCTGATTTTTGGTTCTGCCGCAAAAATCTTGGGGCCATTTCCAGCCTTTGGTGCAGTTGCCCACCCGTAACAGGCTGACAACAGTGTCTTGTAACTCATGTCTTTTTGAGGGCTCCCTTTTTCTTCACAGAAAAGGAAATTACAGCAGCCAAGGTGGTAAACAGAACATTATTTCCTTAGGATATGTGATTATTTACTTAGGATATCCTGAGTAATGTGCTCTAGGCAATCCTGCTTTGGCAGGGGAGCTGGACTAGATGATCTCTAGAAGGTCCCTTCCAACTCCAACAATTCCATGATTCTGTGATATGTTTAACTGTCTCTGTCACAGGAGCATTTATTCCACTGGCAAAGAAAATAACCAAGTGAGCCAGTTGGGCTTGTTTCCTCCCAGCTTCAGGTAAGGGAACCGCATTATTCTTTTATTCCCTCCATTTTTGGCCGGGTAAACTTAGAAGTTTGAGACATCCACGTTTCAATGAATAGATGTGACCTCAGGGATTCTGCTTTTACAGTAAAGTCTGGATCACAAAATTCCCTTGTATCATGTTTAATTGTTTAACAGAAATCAGAAGCTTTTACCTTATAAAGAAATAGCTGACAACATCCTTCTGGACAATGTATTTTTTATGGAGCATGAATTACAAGCCTAGGAAAAAAATCCAAAACACTGCACACTGGCTTTCTGGTATTTATTCTCCCCACACCATATCTCACACGTACTTACACACCATTAGGACAGAGATCACAACTGAAGATAACGATATGGTAGTTATCCCCCAACCTGCTAAAATTTCAACCATTGATGAGAAGGCATGTTCTGAGAGTTGATGCTCATGCCGTGTGGTTCTTAGAAATGAGAAAAAGTAAGAACAGGGAAACAAGCTTAAAATTACAGTTCCCATTTAAAAAATTTAACAGAACCCACTTTTTCTTTGTTGCACAGAGACTGAGCTTAACTGTAGAGTTTGAGCTTAACTATGCTGTGCAGAAACAGTGCATGCACTTTCCTGCCTCCTTGGTTGTGAAGTTCTAATGTGTGGGCCTCCAAATCCAATCTTATGATCATGGCTTAATTGTATAAACTTTCTTTTAGCACTGAACAGCAAATGTCACACACATGTGCATGTCTTTTCCCCTTCTCCTCCCTATGCTGTCGCCTGTGTGCTCTTATTTGCATGGTCCTCCACCTGCAGATCTCAGTATTATAACAGATTCTCATGGAAAGTGATTGCTAATAATCTGAGAATCTCCCCTTTCCTTCCCTTGCGTTTCCTACCTGTTTTGTAACTTTAGTTTACATTAGGGTAAAACCAAGAGTTAATAGAGAAGTAGATAATAGTCATGTAAATACCCTGTTAAGCATTACCAGCCATAAAGCTGCACAAAGCAGTCACCAGCATGTACAACCTGCGACTGATTAAATGTGATCCTGTCAGCACTGGCAGCATCATACACAGGACCAACCAAGAGGGAGCTTGGCAGGGTCCTAATGCCGAGCAGAGTTGACAGAAGAAGAAGCCTGACAAGACTAGTTATAGTCATCTTCCTTGCTGACACTGGAAAGAACACTCTCCCGGTGGCCCTGTTCCTTCACTAGTGGCTGGCAGATTCCCCCTTCCTTCTCTTTCCATTCATTTTCTCCTGTGGTAATTTCAAGCTGATGTGTGGACCCTGCTGATAGAACTCTGTGCAGGTAAAGCTGTCTCAAAAGGTGCAATGATACTGTCCCCAAACAGCTGGCAAGGTCCCCTCCCCTTCCTTCAGCATCAGCCATCAGTAGGAACGGTGGGACACAGAGCTACAGAGGAACAGCTACACCCCAGAGAAAAATAGCAACTCCGTGTATTATTGCTTGAGTTAGTTACACTTAGTTAGTTATTGCTTAACTTTGCCATATAAAGCAACATCTTATTCTAGGACAGAATGCTACACATAACTAAGACTAAGCAACACTCCATGACAAGGACTGAGATTCAGTGGTTTTAATTTTTGCCAAAGTTTCAAGCATTCAGATGGATATTCTTCCAAGCCAGATCTCTCCCCCTCCTCTCTCACAGATTCTTTTTGGTGGGACAAGTAACTACGATGAGTCCTGGTGCTCTGTCAACGAGGAGCACACCCTCACTCCTGCTCCGGAGCAGGGACCTTGTACCAAAGGCGAGGGAAGGGAGGCTGCAGGTGGAAATTTTGCTGTTGTTTAACTCCATCCTACCCCACTTTTGAAGCCCTACCAAGAGTAGAGAATGGTATTGATGCCCATTAGCAAGTCTTGCCCTCCAGCAAGCCTGCCGCAAGCCTGGCAGCACGCCCGCATTTTGGGGCGCCCGGGGTCCGCGGGGTGAAGGTTTGTCGCCGGGTTTGTCGCCACCACCGCCGCGCTCCCGTGTGCACGCTGCTCCCTCTGCCGGCACCCGGGTGGGCTCAAAACGGGGAAAAACAGACGAGCGGAGGAGAGCTGCATCTCTACCGCAAGAGGTGGGAGAGAAGACATCGTAAGGGAGCCCTTGGGCACAGGAGGCACGGGCTTACCTTTCCTTAGCAGCATGGTGAGCCACCGGTCCTGTTGGTTACCATCAGCAGCGCGGGGTTGTGCCCGTGTTCTGTGGAGGTCTTGGAGCTGTTTTCTTCGTCACCCAAATAACTTGTAGCTTTTTCCTCCCGTTATTCGCAGCAACAGACCAGTCACAGTTTGATTAGTCACATCATTCCGATGGGCCTCAAAAGCTGTGAGCGCAGCAACAGGTTAAAAAAGCAACACTCTCATGTAAAAATCCCCTGCAGAACGCAAATACCCACAGTAATCCCTCCATTAAAGGACCCGTTGTAGCCCTCATCCTAACAGCGCACAGTAGACTGTCATGTTTTTCAGATGTGTCTGTTTACAGAGGAAACACCAAGAATGGCATAATATGAATGTTCATATTCCTATGACCGTATCCGTAATACTCAGCATCACCAGGTCCCACAGTACCGATCCCATGGCACAGCCACCACCCCACTTATCCTAAGGACTTTGAGGGAAGGACTTTGAGAAACAGGTAATTGTTGGAGAGGGTACAGCAGAGGGCTACAAAGATGATGAGGGAAGCATCTCTCTTATGAAAACAAGACTGAGGGACTTGGGTCCTTTTAGTCTGGAGAAGACTGAGGGTGAATCTGATCAATGCTTATAAATACTTAAAGGGTAGGTGGCAAGATGGTGGGGCCAGCCTTTTTTCAGTGGTGTCCAAAGACAGAACAAGAGGAAATGGGCACAAACCTGAATATAAGAAGTCCCACCTAAACATGAGGAGTAACTTCTTCACTTTGAGGATAGCAGAGCACTGGAACAGGCTGCCTAGAGAGGTGGTGGAGTCTCCATCTCTAGAGACATTCAAAACCTGCCTGGACACATTCCTGTGCAACCTGCTCTGGGTGGACCTTTGTCAGGGAGGTTGGACTAGATGATCTCCAGAGGTTCCTTCCAACCCCATGTGATTCTGTGATTCTGTAGTAGGATATCTACCCACATGCTCATGAGGGATGCACACCTATCCTGGGTCAAGTAGCATAGTGTAAATACATTTAATTGAAAAACATAGGTCCAGGTTTTCTTGCTAATGAATTGCTTGTTCTGTTGGGTGTGAATCCACAACTGCCCATACCAACCAAAATGTGGGATGTGGTAGCTTCCTGCCCATGTCTCCCTGCCATTCATACAACCACATCAGTGGTCACGTGCAGCCAGTCAGCATCCCCCAGAGCAGCACGGTGACCTCTCACTCTTTCATCACACAAGCAACACCACTGATGTACTAGAGAGAAGCAGCACAGTGGACAATTGGAGACAGGTTGTGCTGCTCTGGATCCACCTCCCACAAAATCACTTATCTTCTCTAGGATTACACAGGCATCATAGTCCCTCACCAAATGACACAACTACCAACCTTTTTGTGCCAGAGCAGTATTACTGACTACACAGTAAAGTACATGATTTACTATAGGCACAGGTAGCAAAGCAAATAAGCACACTCTGCCTCCAGGTCCCAGGACATAGTTAATATTGAATTGGATGCTGCACACCTTTCCCCTCCATCCCCACGATCCTGAAAACCAAAATGCTTCAGCAGAAACATTGCACAGAAAGAAGAATTGCAAACGCATTGAGTTGGTGGTGATGAAACAGGTATAAAATTAAACCACCTTGCTCCTGATGCCCAAGTTCTTTGATCTGCTTCAGTTCTTATAATGTTGCAGGACAGTGTTTGGAAATATACTTTGAAGATGTATGTTCACTTGAAAGACACTTTGTAATGTCTGTAGGTTTCCAAATATGTTTCATATTTTAAGGTGGATCCCTAAAGAAACCAAATTTACGTGACCATATTTTGCACACAAGCACCTATATTGTGTTTTCCACTAGCTTGAGATCATTATCAGCCTGTTTTAATAACATCTGGTAGAGATGGTCAGCTCCTACAAGCTTTGTAAAACCAGTACAGGTGAGAAAAATGCTGTTTGTCAGAGGAAAAGTCAGTTATGAGTTCAGCTCTTACAGCACAGTGGAAAGATGTTGTGCATCCCCTAATCCCAGGGGATCATTATACATAATTCAAAGACAAGATAACATTAAAAGAATTTAAGTTTTATTAGGTCTACATCTCACACTAACAGAGGAGAGTTTGCAATCAGAGGAAAAAGGGAAAATGAAAAAAAATGTATCCTTGAAACACCAGAGTTTTTAAATCATTATAGCAGGTTATAAAGAAAAATGTGATCATTGTTGGGCATTACAATCAGACTGAGTTGTGTCTTCTCTAACAATTACAGATTTTATTGATACTCACACTGTATCAAAGAAAAATGAGGACTAGTATTTAAAAACAGCGTTGTAGTTATATATGAAAGGCTAGTGCTATGCTAGTGTTGAAAAATGAACTGTGGGAGCATCTTTTGCAGACTCATTGCTAGTGCTACCTCACCTTTAACACTTATTTTCCTGTTACGAAAGCCATGATTGGCTTTAGCTTGTCTAAAAAGAAGAAACAGAATCAGCAGAAAAGGAAAAGGAACTGGATACAGGCTGTGCACAGGAAACAGTAATATCACTCCAGTGAGATCTTCGAGTTCTTTAGAAATTGCTCTTTGGTATATATTTCATATTTTTATCCATGTGGTAAAAATACTAAATCAGACTCTGTGATTAAATTTCATGCTCTTCAAAAATATCAGTCTAACAAAGTATTTCCATATATCCATATCTATGTATCTCTCTATATATCAAAATATTGAAACACTTTGCTGAAAAGGAGAAGGCTGATTGATTGAAATAGGATTTGCTTTTCCACTCCATTTTTAAAGGTATTTTTTGAGGACTTAATTATAATAATTAACTTAGTTAGTGGACAACTTCTTCCTTCATAATTGATGTATTCTCTTCCGGCTCCATGTTGAAGCTTTGCTAAAGAAGGTTCAGAACTGTTTTGAATAGAGATAAATGCGGAAATCAGATTTATAAAGCAGTGCAGCAATTTAACATTATGAAAGCTGTGACATTGCCTCCTGTCCAACAAATACTTCACCAGTAAAAAAGTTTTTTGGAGCCAGAAAAAACTCAGTAACAGGACCAAATTGCATCAGATATTCTATGCTGTTACTTAATGAAATTACTAGATTATGACTGATTTTAACTGAGACAAGACCACATAACTTAGGACTCCCAGGAGAGAAGAAGAAAAACAGGTTATTTTCCTACCAAGCTGTGCTTATAGCAGCGCTCATTTAGGGAAGACAGATTAGAAATGTGCAGGACAGAAGTCCAAAAGACTGACCGGATTCCTTCCAAAGCTACACTCACTGTGAAAATTTCAATACTTGGTTAATAAAGGCAGTGTAAGTTTTTCTGCTCTCCCTGTTCCCACAACAGAGGAGCTCACAGAAATCCCAGCACCTCTATCCTACAGAAAAGGAGCCGCAGAGGCAAGAGATCTCCCCCACCCCAGCATCACCAAGCCAGGAGTCTATCTGCCCAGCAGCAGGTGCTTTTCTGGCCACCAGCACCTGT
>JAOQGH010000019.1:70825538-70836846 GCA_025769975.1 Gallinago jamesoni | reverse complement strand
AGTTCAGCAGAGTCCACCTCAGACCCTGCCCAGAACAAGCCGCCGGCTGCTCTCTCCAGCTCTCACACCCAAAGCAGCCGGGCGGCCTCCTCCTCCTCCCCGGCCATGCCCGCCTCCCACACTCAGCGCCCGGGCCGCGCCTCAGCCCCTGCCCGCCCCGTTCCCCACACAGGTCCCGGCAGGCCCGGGGACCTCAGCGATCACGGCCACTGCCCTTCACCTTCGCCCGCCCGCCTGCCCGCTCCGCCCCTTTACCGCCCCGGCGGCTGCGCGCAGTGGGGCGGCCCCGCCGGGCCCCCTCCCCGCCCCGGGGCGGCCCTCAGCCTCGCCGCCATGCTGCCCAACACGGGGTAAGCTGCCCCAGCTCCCCCCTCTACGCTCCCCTCGGCCCGGGCCGTTGCTCCCCGCTCCTCAGGCGGAGGCGGGCAGGGCCGCGGGGGGCCTGGGAGAGCGAGGCTGAGGTAAAAGCCGCGGCCTTCCAGCTGCCGCAGGCCTCTCGGGGCGGGGGGCGAGGCGGGCTTGGGCCGGGGGCTGTCGTGGTGCCCGGGGCGGAAGGGGGGTGGTGGTGTTCGCTGAGCACCCAGCCGTCCCCCGCGGGGTTGTGAGGGGGCTGGTGTCCCTCCTCCCGCCCCGGCGTCGCTGCTGGTGCTCAGGCAGCGTGGGGTTAGATCAGGGGGCCGGGCCCGGGGGGTTCCCCCACAGCCCAGGGGCTGGTGTCGAATGCGGGAGACAAGGGGGGCAGGTGGGGGCTGGCAGAGGCCCTGGGAGCCTTCCTGGGGATCATTCGTCCATGTCCTTGAGCCGAGCGTTTTGCAACAGAAGTGGTTATTGGAAGACTTTCATATAAATTGGGTAGTGTCTCTGTAATTTGTAAATATTAAGATATTTTTCTCTCATATTCTAACCAAGGCAATCACATTTTCTTCCAGTATAGGATATTAATTTAGAGTATTTTCTGCCTTTCTTCAGAGCCAGCGCTGCTAATAGCTGGGAAGATAAGTTGGCATTACCTCTTCCTGTATGTCATAAACAGGATTATTTGTTAAATTCCTAACATATGTGTGAGCTGTAAAAAGTGTCCCCAATGTGGCCTGCAGGTTTCTGTATCAACAGTTATGCCTGGTGAGAAAGTAACTGGTCTTCATTTTTTTCAGGATCCCCGAGAATGCAGGGCACAGAGGTGAATTTGACATTTTGTGTTTTAGTACCTGTATTAACAGCAGTGGAAGTAATAAAGACGTAGCCTTCACAGTACAGGTCACAAGCAGTTTTAGACAAGCACATGCTTCGGAAACTTGTAAACTACTGGACTGCTGAGCAAATTAAGAAATCCACAAGCTTCTCAGCTTGCTTAGGAGAGTAAAATGCTCTGAATTCTGGGCAGTTCTTTGGGGACATTGAATGAACTTTTTAAGAGGCTGATGCACCTGGCTTTTCGGATGCTGTCACACCAACTTGCAGAGGATAAATGAAACTGCTTGAGTGAGACACAATTCAAAGTAAAAGTAATGTTTAAAAAAAAAAAAAGAGATGCAATGTGAGCGATTATCAAGTCAGCTCTGTGTTTCAGAGATGATGAAATGAAAATGAGTTTTTCCTGTCAGTAGGGCTTTGCTTATTTTGGTGGATGCTGTTTCTGTGGGCTGGAGATTGTGAAGGAAGGGAGCTCCAGAGAGTGAATGTAGTCCATGGGGATTGTAAGCCTGGGGAGCTGTTCTCCAGGCTGAACTGGCCCTCTCACACACGTGTGGAGCCACCAGCCGTCTCCGTCTCCCTTCGAGGAACTTACTCCCATTTGTCAATACATATGTTGTATCGAGGGACCCAAAACTTATCACAGGATGTAACTGTGGTCTTCTGAGTGCCAAGCAGAGCAGCATAATCCCTTCTCTTCATCTTCTGGTTGTGGTGTTCTCGCAGCCCAGGATGCTGCTGGCTGTTGTTGCTGGGCATGCTGCTGGATCATGCTCAGCTTGCTCTCTGCCAAGTCCCCCAAGGCCTTTTCAGGAGACCACTCCCTGGCCATTCCATACGCAGCCAGTGTCATTGAGGGGACTCTTTCCTTCTAGGTGCAAGGCTGTGAATCTGTCCTTGTTGAATTTATGAGGCTCCTGGTCATCTGGCCTGCCCAGTGTCCCTCTGGGTAGCAGCCTTGCCTTCAAGCTTGTGAACTGGTTGTCGTTCACCCCCAGGGCATTTGGTCACTTCCTTCACATTGTTGATAAAGGTGTTACACAGGACGGGTCCAGAAGTAGAGATTGTACCCCACTTGTTACCCATCTCTGGGCAGAGTACGATTTACTAACCAGCACCCTCTGAGCCTGACCAACCATCTAGTTTTTTACCTGTCAGGTTTTGCACCCATCCAGACCATAGTATCTTAAATTGCACACAAAAATGTTGAACCTTGCTTTTACTCAGCCCTTTCAGCAAAGGGCCTGCTTTTACTGCCAGTCTAGCAGGAGAAGGCCTTGTGCCCTTTATGTCCTTCACAAGCCTCAGCTGCAGGTGAACTTTGGTTTTCCTGCCACCACCCCGATGTGCCCCGGGTGATATCTCTAATTCCTCCTTTGTGGCCTGTCCTTGCTCTTGCTCCCTGTCTGACACCTTTGTACGTGGGAGATGAGTCACCAGGTCCCTGCATAGCCATGCTGGTGCCCTGGTACATCTGCTTTTCTTCCCGAATGGACCGCTTTTCCCCCTGGAGGGGATTAAAGCCCTGACAGCTTTCCTCTGCTTCTTTCTCCTTCAGACTTGCCTTTTGCTGGACCCTATTTGGCTTTTCCCAGACTAAGGTGGAGTCCGCTGACCTTGTATCAGTTGGCTGAAGATTCTGGCCTTATTTGACTAAGTTTTACAGTCTGACTATGTATTGCAGATGTGGACTTTCCTCACTGTGCATGTGACTCGACTCTCAGCAGTCCTTTGTTGTGATTTGCTGTGCTGTTTTGAGATTTTTCTTCCTGTGCCTTCCTGGGACCCAATTTTGCAGAGAAAAGCTGTTTGAACTGAAGGGCTTCCTTGGCTTCCTGGCACATCCGGAGGTGGCTAACTGTGCCACTGCAGGGGAAAATCCCTCCCATTCCCTGCCCCATCCCAGGTTTCTGCCTTCTGAAGGGAAATGCTTGCCCTCCTAGAGAGTGCTTTAGAGAGGGATGCTCTGGGATTGGAGAGAAAAAGCAGTAAGTCAAGCCTGGTGAAAGGAAAACTTATGCAAGTTTGGAGGCTGATGTGTAACATCTGTGATGGAAGTGAAAAGTGAAGTAGCTGTAGCACATAGTTTATATGCATTCTCTAACTGGGGTTAAAAACTTGGACCTCTAGGGTTTTTTTTGCACTGAGTGACAGAAAGCAACATGAGTTTTATGCAGAACACTGAAATGTACTTTCCTTCATATGGAAAGCCTGTGGCCTAAGAGGCTTTATTGTCAGATATGCTTTAAAGTGGAGTTCTGCTTTTCAAAAATTCAGTGACATTGTGTAAGTCAGACATCTTTCTGACTTTCTAAAGTTTGTTAGTTTCTGCAGAGGTTTTGATTGGGTCCGTTTTGGGGGTGTACCCACTGGATTAAATGTAGTTACTGGGAAAGTGCTGAGTTTAGTGTAAATCCTTTAAGAGAAATAATTGCCATTTATGAAAATCAAGTTTTTGGCACTTGCGTGTGGCACCCTGCATCAGCATTGTGGTTCTGGATTTGAACTTTATACCACATTGACACAGCAGTTTTTTGTGCTTAAAGAGGCCTGTGACTAGTCAGTTACAGAGAGCTGCGTAGGTGTGTTGCCTCATTAGAAACCGGCACTAATTTTAACAGCTTACTCCTTTTCCATTGTTGGAGAATGTGTCACATCTGTGGTAAAGAGTGCGTTGGATCATTTTACAAACTGGGAGAGAAATATAACTGGGTGACCTGTGTAACCTTGCTAAAGTGCTCTCAGACTTGGAGAGCAGCCTTCCTTCAGTGGTCCTGTACTTTGCTGTAGCTGTAGCCATTTCTTTTGTATTTAGGGGCTGCTTTCTTAGTAAAATGGAAGGCATTGGTCTGATTGGAAGACTGTGCTAGTTACTTTTGCCCTTACAGAGTGTTAAAAATAAATTGTTTACTGCCTCTTCTTAACCCTCCGCTTCCCTCTTGCCTTCAGGAAACTGGCAGGATGCACCCTCTTCATCACGGGCGCAAGCCGGGGCATCGGCAAAGCCATTGCTTTGAAAGCTGCCAAGGATGGTGCAAACATCGTGATAGCTGCCAAGACAGCTGAGCCCCATCCTACTCTCCCAGGGACTATCTACACTGCTGCAGCAGAGAGTAAGTTGTGATAATGAGGGTGGGCTTCAGGTGCTGCACTGGGTTAATTGTCATACCTGAGTGGAAAACTGTGTAAATAAAACTCCAATTCAGCTTTAATAAGACAAGCTTAGGGCTTCTCTTGCCTCCCAGGTATCAAAATGTGACTATAACAAAGATGTATATGTATAGATGGGAAAATGCTATGCTAATTGAGTTGCGTGTGTCTACTGTACACGTTCTTACTGTTAAGATTTGGGTTTGGCTTCCTTGTTCTTTACACAATGGTTGGAGAGTGTGATTTTCAGTGTCTCCTTGAAGCATGTCATTGAGTGAGAGATTCTCAATAGGACCCATCCAACAGCAAGTTTTTAACTGTTTAATTTTTTAATTGTGCAGTTGAAGCAGCTGGAGGAAAGGCTTTGCCATGCATCGTTAATGTGAGGGAAGAACAGCAAATTATTAATGCCGTGGAGAAAGCTGTGAAAACTTTTGGAGGTATGCTGAGGTGTGGGGGAGATGTTAACAGGCAGATTGTTTAAAAAAATAAAAGAGAAAAAGAGAGAAAAGAACAGTCTGCCCTACTCCTGCCTTTTGTCTTTAAATGCTAATGTGAAATGGCTTATTTTAAAACCAGGGATTGATATTTTGGTGAACAATGCAAGCGCCATCTCTTTGACTGGCACTTTGGAAACAGAAACGAAGAAGGTCAATCTTATGATGGATGTCAATGTACGAGGAACCTACCTTACGTAAGTGCTGAGAGAGGGAAGCAAAGTAATTGTAATAAAATGCAATATGTTATCTTCGTTTTTCTGTGTAGCTATCTTGCTGCCCTACAGTTGGAGTGAAAGTATTCTATATGTACTCACAGGAAATTGCTCAGTTTTTGGCCAACTGAAGTGAAATTAATATTTGCAAGAATTAATTGCAAATTGGAGTAAACAGGAACTCTATTACTGTAGTCATTAACTTTCCACAAGGCCCTCCATGCAAGTATGAAGCAGAAACTTGAAGCAGAAATGGAGCTATCGCTTGGCTTTTCTAAATGCTGTCTGATCTTTCATTTCAAGCAAAATGCCTGACTGTTTGCATACACAAAGTGCAGCATCTTGTTTGCCAGCTTCTGTCTCATAAGCTTCTTTCTCCTCTTTAGAGACATTATATAACTTACCATAGTTAAAAGAGAAATGTTAAAGATACATACTAACCATCTAAAGTGTTCTTCACCTACTTTCAGCTTAACAGTTCTATCATTTGTTTAAATTACCATACCAAGATTTGATTTCATAATTCCTGTGGTTCTTATTTTGGTCATTTTTGGAAATGGATTCAGTAGGTAGAATCATCTTTAGATTTACAGGATGTCATTTAAAGTTGCTCTATTTTAAAATGGAAACTTTGATTTTTGAAGGGATTGGTTTAGAAAAAAAGAAAAAGCCCTTAGGATAATGCAGATTCTCTAAATTCAGTTGTTGCTTGATGTGATCAAGAGCTTTTTTGTCTCAAAGTTTTATCTAGAATGCTGTCTGTCATTCTCCTTTGTGCAGATGAATCTGATTATCAGGTATTATGATTATTTTCCTTAATATTCTTTAGCTAAGAATCACTGAAGGGATTTGCCATTGGAATAGTGTAAAAACACATGAATAGCAGCTTTTGGAATTAGAGAGATGCATGCACAGCATGTAGATAGCATGGAGAGAGAAGGAGGGTGGAAGAAAGAAAGGCACTGCTTGCAGAGTGGGGTTTCTGTGCTTCCACCCTGTGATGCCTGCTTTTGAAAGGCTCTAAGTGTAAGCAGTTCTACCCTCAGAAAGGAAAATTGGTTTTGGAGCTTGGCATTCCAGAAAATGCTCTGTTGATATCTCTTGCTGAATCTCTGACTGGGTTCCACTGTATTGCCAGTGGCAACCTCTGTTTCCCCCTCATCACCCAACAGTAACAATCATTTTCTCGATGGTACGTCTAGCTGTTCCAAATTAGTGGAGAATTCTTAAAGTCATCTTTCATTTTGGTGCCACTCTGCCTTAAAAAGATTCTGTGTTTCTGCAAATGTAAGAGTATATGAAGGATTAATGCCTCTCAAGGGAAGTTACAAATGATCATTGTTTTTGCTTTTATAGCTGTCAATTGGGAAGATGTAGTCAAGCATTTCAACCTTTTCTTTCCCTTGATTTGTGTGTTGCTTCTGTTTGTAATTTGTAGAGATCTGTTTTCAGTTTAATGTTGAGAAAGTTATAATAGCTAGAAAAAAAAGGTGTGGATTTATTGTCTTGTGTGGAGAAGGTTGGGAGAATGTCCCATCTTATGATGCGTACCTGTTGACATATTCTTGGTTCCTGTGCCTTAAGAAATCGAGACATCTCTTGTGAACCTCGTACACTGCCATTGAAAAGAGTTGAGACCCCAGGACTTTTAAGCAGGCAGTAAATAATTTACTTTACTACTTCAATGGTTTTGCTGTTGAAGGTGTCCCATCGGTAGCTGGCTGTGTGCATGGTTCCTATCCACATGTGTGAACTGTAGGTCAGTCCTCTATTTCACTGCAGTGCTGTTATCCTTGTGAAACTTGATTAAAAATTTTCCAGCAGAACACAAACAGGTACCCAAGTGATACAGGTGAAGTCAAATGATGGTTTCTATAAAGTAAAAGTTATGATTTACAGATATATGTAAATTGCAAATTGAATGAAATAATGACCTTGCCAGAACTATTATAAGGAGATCATGGCTTCTGAGCATCTGGAAAATCAGCTTTAGTAGATGCTGCTGCACTGTTTGGAGAATGTAGTCCAGTTAGCAGGAATGAATACTAGGCCTGAGATAAGTGAGCTTGTTCTATATATCAGTTAAGGGTCTCAGCTTAGTGTTGGACTTCCATGAAAATGAAAATACTGGTCTGCTGCTATGGTTTTTACTGCAAGTATAGGTATTCCATGAAATAAGAAGTGACTGGTTTGTCTGAATCTGTATTTCAGGTCTAAAACATGCCTTCCCCACTTGAAGAAGAGTAGGAACCCCCATATCCTGAACCTCAGCCCACCTATGAATATGAATCCCATGTGGTTCAAAAATCATTGTGGTGAGTAGCATTCAGTGCCTTTGTTGTTATCTTTTGAGAACCACGTAAATACTGGTGAAATGTGCAGGAGTGCCAGCCCAGAATGCCAGATCTTTTATCTTTAGCATGATGTACAGACTGGCAGTAACAGTTGCACAAAGTGTTTTGTACCTCACCTGAAAGAAATTAGGTTTTGGGAAAATACAGTGCAGGTTTCATGGCCTAATGTTTCAAGAATGTTTCCAAGGTAAAAGTCTGCTTTTTCATGGGAATTCTTAAGACTATAAAATATTTTCTCTTCCAAATAGATTTTGAAAACCAAAATCTTACTTTCTTACCAATTCAGCTTCACATTTGTTTTAATAGAGATAAAGCTCAATGTTGTCTTTTAAAATGGAAATTAATTTTGAGATGGGAAAGGGACCCTATTTTGTCTTGAGATCAATGTTGCTCATTTTGAAAATGTAAAAAAAACCACTTTCCATTTTGGACACTTGCCGTGTTAAACTCCTCCAGCAAGTCCCAGTCCTTTTCCCTCAAAAGTTTCCCTCTCAGAATAGTTAGATGACAAGCATTCAAGGATTTAGAATTTCCTTTCTTTATTTTTTCTTATGCACCTCTCCTCCCTTTTTGTTTTCTATAGAATACTAGTTTGGTCATTAGCAACTAGTATGCCGTAGGCCTCTTGAAAAAATTGAGTATGCTTGTCAGGATGCTGTGTATAAAAAGCGCAACAAAAATCACCCTACAGCTAAGTTTCAGTTGTTGTTTTTGTTAAAACATGCTGCTCTCACTTTATTTGTAGTGAAAAGATGGCAAACTACAGTTCCTATCTACTGGGGGTGCTGGGGAGAAAGGAGAGCTTGGGGCTCTAAGGAGATACTGGTTTGTCCCCAAAAACTTAACCTTCCTTAAGAACAAATAATTTGGGTTTTCTTTCCTTCATAATTAAAGTTCTGTTGATAAAGTGTAAATTTTTACCTTACTAGATAACAGTGGTTTTTAAACTTCTTGTCTCAGCTTACACCATTTCTAAATACGGGATGTCCATGTGTGTCTTGGGGATGGCAGAAGAATTTAGAGGAGAAGTTGCTGTTAATGCTTTATGGCCTAAAACAGGTGATTATTTTTTCTAATGGTACTGACACAATGACTTTCTGTATTTAGTCTTCTACAGCTTGTTTTATTTTACTGTGAATATACTTCAAACTTCTTCTGAAATTGATTTGGGAGACTGAGCAGTTCTTTTGCATATTCTTTGCTCATCCTGCATGGGTGCTTGTTTTTGTTCCTAGTTTTCACTAGACTTTTGCCACTTTGATCCAAACTAGTCTTCAGCTAAATTGCAACCCATTCAACCCTTTCAGGTGGCTGAAAGATTTGTATAGTATTTGCCTTGTCTCTGCTCTTTCTCAGGCACCAGAATTTTGGTTTGGACAGAATCACAGAAGTATCAGTGTGCTTTCAGAAGTGGGTATGAAGGGTCTGTGCATGTTGTCCTATTTAGAATTTCTTGCTAGTAAATTTGTCAGAGTGTAGATAGAGCTGGCAAGATACACACCTCTGTAAATCCAGAAATAATAATAATTTAAAAATCTCCAGTACAAAAAATGTTCGTTTGAAAGGTTTATCTTCTAAAGCTGAGAAAGTTAACTACTTTCATGTGGTCACCAGAGAGACAGAGTTAGAGACTTCCACCATATCTAAAATACAATTGCAAAGGTCTTAATTAGAAAATCTACTGTAATCTCACACAGATGTGATTAGCCTCGGTGCTAGTATTGTTGCCAGTATCTTAATCGAACTCTTCAAATGCCTGAAAGTACACTGGTCATATATATATATTTCCTATTCTTGAAAATGAGAAAAAGACCCAGGGAGACCTAGATGTATGCACAGTATATCTATTTGCAACTTTTTATTTAGGTGTGTGTTTATAGCAGTCCAGTTTATTTGAAAAAGAGAAGCTGAGGTTGGTCAAAGGTAAAAAAGCCTAGGGGCTAATCCTCACCACGTAATAGTAAAATAAGGGAGTCAACAAGGGCATATCACCCACTCTTGCACTTTCCTAGAAAACATTCTGACAGGATCTCCCTGCCCAGCAACGAGGACTGCCGTCCTGTTTCCCTGCTTTGGAAGGTGAATGATGCAGCTCAGATAGGTGTGTCCTGCACAGCGCCTGCTCTTTGTTTTCTAAGGGGTGTTGGGATCAGTTCTTCATCAAAGCTGCTGTTACTTTTTTTGTGGAATGGAAACACCAAAAGGAAGACAAAAATGGTTTAAAATCAGGTTTTTCTTTCTGCCTCCAGGATCTGCCAGCCCCAGGTGTAGGAGAGGATTTGTGAATCTGTCCCAAAACTTAGGGACAGAGTGTTGAGTCTTAAACAACAGATGGGAAAAAGTCATAAGGCAGGACTGTATGAGGGGAAAACAGTAATATGGCAAATGCCAAAAAACTGTAACTAAACAATCTCTGTGTGGAACAGGAAGAAAGAAAATGGAATGGATATCTCAGCCTGGAAGAGCAAATTGCAGACTTAGACTGGAACATGCCACAGTGTTAGTAGCACCCATGGGGGAAGCATACAGAAAACTAATAGAATGGTGCAGAAGTTAGTAGAATTGGTTAATAGAAAAAAGCCCAGGAGATCTGGATTTATTTGTTGGTTGTATTTCATAGCTTTGTCTTCCTACAATTTCCTTTTGCATGAAAGGAAAACAAAGTTTGTGTAGCACATTAAAGCTTTGTTTCTTTACCCTCCAAATTTTCTAGCCATACATACAGCTGCTATGGATATGCTGGGAGGAGCTGGAATAGAAAAACAGTGCAGGAAAACGGACATCCTTGCAGATGCTGCATATTGCATTTTAACAAAACCAAAAACTTTCACGGGAAACTTTGTTATTGATGAAGTTCTGCTGAGAGAAGAAGGAGTTAAGGATTTTGATGTCTATGCAATTGCACCAGGTAAAAGAGATCTTTAAGATGAGAAGTGATTTCAGGAAGGAGGAAAGGCCTCATGGAGAATATTACTATAGTTCTGTTTCTATGGGCTCTTAAATTATTCTCTAAAAAGTTGCTTTGCCTCAGCTTTCTGAATGTGCCTTCCTGGAAGGCACATGTGGTAAGTCCACTGAGACTCTAAACATCAAGCGCCTATTAAATTAAAAAGAAGTATTTCAATGAAAAGAAAATGTACCTGCACTGTGGATACATATATTACTATTTAAAAGCTAGTGAGATAGATGTCTTTTTCTTCAAATGTTTTTCATTGTAACTTTAAGAGGAGTCTAGATCAGATTTTAAATGAACCAAACTCTGAATGTGTTACTTAATGCTATATCTTTCCTTCAAATTGTAGTTTATTTACTTACAGACTTGGCTGTAGTTTAATATGAAATGGATCCCTTTTTTTGATGTCCAACTTTACTTGGACTTACTATTATATTTTTCCATCCTTTTAGGTCACCCCCTGATGCCCGACTTCTTCTTGGATGTTGAAATTGACACGACAGCCATGAAACAAGAAAGATACGGTAAGGAAAGAACTGTGTGTAAAACTTGATAATTTTTGATGATGATGAATGCCCTCTCTATTTCAAGTTATTTTGATTTTTCTTTGCTCCTGAGAGCTTGGACTCCACTCAAGCTATTCAGCAAAAGTCCTTTTCTCATTTGGAGGGTAAGATTTATGGAAGTGATTTTAAGCACATTTGCAAGAGTATCTAATCTACATTGCTAAATTTATACAAAAGAATACAACATAGAGGCTGCATTGCTTCTTAGATAAAATTTGCGTAATTCACAGAATTGTAATATCTAAGAGATGAAATGGAGAAATTATCTTTTTTAGAAAAGCATCATTTTTGCTTTTTCAGAGTTGTGATTTGTCGAGTAGGAGAGCAGCTCAGAGTGCTGAACAGGTTTCCTAGGAGAGCCAAAACAGGGAAAAGAGAA